>CM066330.1:96155626-96840626 GCA_033807585.1 Hydrophis major | reverse complement strand
TGATGTTATGACCTGTGGCTTCCATGTGTTGGACAAGTGAGGAAGTGTGTTCCAGCTTTTTGACTGCATTTTTGTGTTCATCCAGGCGGGTGCTTATTCTTCTATTGGTCTGTCCAATGTATGTGGCCGGGCATGATGCACAGGGGACTTCATATATGCCTTGGTTTTCCAGGTCAATTTTGTCTTTGGGGTTCCTGAGGATGGCTGCTATTTTTCTGTCTGTTTTGAAGGCAGTCTTGATGTGGTGTCTGTATAGAATCTTACTAATTTTGTCTGTAGTGCCTCTTATGTAGGGCAGGACAGCTGTTCCATGGGTCTATTCATCTTCTGGGTCTCTATTATGTCTCAGTGTGCTTTTGTGGATCAAGTTGGTGATTTTGCTTTTGTGGAAGCCGTTGGCTGTCAATATTTTAGTCAGGGTGCATAGTTCAGTCTTAATGTGTGTCTTGTCTGCCAGGCGTTTGGTTCTAGTAATTAGTGTTTTAGCCACGGAGTTTATCTATGCTGGGTGGTGGTGGGATTGGGCGTTGAGGTAGCGGTTAGTGTGTGTTTTCTTCTGGTATATGGTGTGTCCTAGTGTGCCATCTGTTTTTTTGTAGATTAGTACATCTAGGAATGGTAGTTGTTTGTTTGTTTCTGTTTCCATGGTGAACTTGATTTTGGGGTGTGCGCTGTTTAGGTGTGTTAGGAAGTTGTTTAGGTTTTCTTGTCCATGGGGCCAAATCACGAATGTGTCATCGATATATCTTAACCATAGTTTGGGTTTGAGTATGGCATTAGCCAGGGTTCTGGATTCGAATTCTTCCATGAACAGGTTTGCAATGACAGGTGACAGTGGTGATCCCATGGGGGCTCCTTCAATTTGTTTGTATCTTTGTCCTTTGTATATGAAATATGTGTTGGTTAAGCAGTGTTCTGTTAGTTCCATGAGGTGTTTAGCTGGTTGGTATTTATTTTTGATGATTTCGAGGGTCTCTTTTATCGGGACTTGAGTGAATAGTGAAACCACGTCAAAACTTACAAGCAGATCTTCTTGCTCCATGTGTAGATCTTTGATCATTTCCAAGAAGTGGTATGAGTTTTGTACATGAGAAGCTGCTGTTTCAGCATGGGGCTGTAGCTCTTTTGCTAGGTGTTTAGCCAGGTTTTGTAGTGGTGCTCCTCTGGAGCTGACTATGGGTCTGAGAGGTATGCCTTCTTTATGTATTTTTGGGAGGCCGTATAGTTTGGGGCATCTGGAAGATTTCTCTCTGGGTATGATCGTGTGTTGGATCTCTTTGCTTATGTGGCTGGTTATAATTTTCTTCTTGGTTAATTTTTCCAGATATGTGGTTGGGTCTGTGTTTATGGGTTTGTATGTGGAGTCTTGGAGTAGGTCTGTCAATTTAGTTTCATAGTCTTTTCTGTCCATTACTACAGTGGCATTCCCTTTATCTGCTGGGAGGATGATTATGCTGCTGTCTCTTTTCAGGGTTTGTAGCGCTTTAATTTCATTTTGCTGTAAGTTGCTTTTGGGTGGTTTGCTTGTGCA
Organism: Hydrophis major; assembly: GCA_033807585.1. Lineage (NCBI taxonomy): Eukaryota > Metazoa > Chordata > Lepidosauria > Squamata > Elapidae > Hydrophis > Hydrophis major. The sequence continues at coordinate 96,839,095 of CM066330.1, read as the reverse complement.
TAGGATGTTGGTAACTTGGTGTCTTATTTTATCAGCTTCATCTGTATTTAATTTAGTTAGGCTGGATTCTACTGCACATATGATGGATTCTGTGGGGATTTTTTTGGGTGCTATAGCATAATTGAATCCTTTGGTAAGGACTTCTGTTTCTGTTTTGGTGAGTTCTCTGTTGGAAACTTTGTACACTAATTGTTTCAGGTGTTGTTGTGAGTTGTTGGGGGTTTTCTTGTCATGTTCTAATTTCTTTAATTTGTTCAAGAGCTTTTCCTGTTTGTAAATGTTTGCAGATTCAGCTCTCCAAGTTGTAAGTTGTTTTATCTTGTCCCAAAGTAGAGGGTGGATTTTGCTGCTCAATTCCAGGTGTAGTGCTAGCAAATCTTTGTTTAACTGATCTAATTGGAATCTCTTACTGTGGAGCTCGTTCCTTAGTAGAGCCATTTCAGTTCTTTTCAGGATACGTTTAGTGGCTGCTGTGCTTTGATGAAATGTTAATTTGAAGCAGGTTGGTGTAGTATTGTTGTCTCTGCAGCTGCGTAGGAATTGGAGGTCACATAGTATTACTGCTCTTTTAATTTCCAGTTTCTCGTAGGTTTTGATCTGGTTGTTTATTCCCTCCCCGTAGAGGTTTGATATTTGTTTTCTTAACTTTTCGCGGGTACTTACATGTCTGGCATTCAGCTTTGTTCGGGTATTTTCCCACGTGGTGCTTTTAAAGTTGTAGCAACGTTTCAGCAGAATCTCATCTGCCATCATCAGGCTTCTGTATAGTGTTTGTCTGTGAGTCAGACTTTTACAGTGGTTTCGGATTTAAATTTGGGGCAACCTATTGCTGTGTCAGAATGGTTTTTTCTTCCTCCTGATTGGTTGAGAGTCTTGATCTGTGTTTATTGGTCTTGGAGTTTCCTGTGTTCTGCTTCTAATATCTTCTGTCTGTCTGTTGTTGTTGTTTTTTGGGGGGGGGCTTTTTTTGTATCTTGATTGGCTGGCAACATTGTGTTACTTTATTGGAGGCCTTTAGTGCAGCTTGGCTTCGGGTAAATGGACAGCTATCATTAGTTAGGAAGCTGGGTTTCATCTGGGTGCCTGGTTGGGGGGTGTTTGAGCTGGAGGTATCAGGGGGGATCTGTTTGTGCCCAGGTGTTTGCCTGGCTTGTGGTGTGGAGATTTTTTTTGTTTGTGAGTGCAGGCTTCCAAATGATTGACAGCCTGGTGGAATCATCTCTTCTGTTCATGCTTTCTGGTCTTTTTTCAATCTCTATGGCTTCTCTGATGATTCTGTGGCTGGGATTTTCTATAGTGGCTAGGGTTTTGGTGCCATTGAAGTTGATGTTATGACCTGTGGCTTCCATGTGTTGGACAAGTGAGGAAGTGTGTTCCAGCTTTTTGACTGCATTTTTGTGTTCATCCAGGCGGGTGCTTATTCTTCTATTGGTCTGTCCAATGTATGTGGCCGGGCATAATGCACAGGGGACTTCATATATGCCTTGGTTTTCCAGGTCAATTTTGTCTTTGGGGTTTCTGAGGATGGCTGCTATTTTTCTGTCTGTTTTGAAGGCAGTCTTGATGTGGTGTCTGTATAGTATCTTACTAATTTTGTCTGTAGTGCCTCTTGTGTCAGGCAGGACAGCTGTTCCATGGGTCTGTTCATCTTCTGGGTCTCTATTATGTCTCAGTGTGTTTTTGTGGATCAAATTGGTGATTTTGCTTTTGTGGAAGCCGTTGGCTGTCAATATTTTAGTCAGGGTGCATAGTTCAGTCTTAATGTGTGTCTTGTCTGCCAGGCGTTTGGTTCTAGTAATTAGTGTTTTAGCCACGGAGTTTATCTGTGCTGGGTGGTGGTGGGATTGGGCATTGAGGTAGCGGTTGGTGTGTGTTTTCTTCTTGTATATGGTGTGTCCTAGTGTGCCATCTATTTTTTTTGTAGATTAATACATCTAGGAATGGTAGTTGTTTGTTTGTTTCTGTTTCCATGGTGAACTTGATTTTGGGATGGCGCTGTTCAGGTGTGTTAGGAAATTGTTTAGGTTTTCTTGTCCATGGGGCCAAATCACGAATGTGTCATCGATATAACCATAGTTTGGGTTTGAGAATGGCATTGGCCAGGGTTTGAATTCTTCCATGAACAGGTTTGCAATGACAGGTGACAGTGGTGATCCCATGGGGTCTCCTTCAATTTGTTTGTATCTTTGTCCTTTGTATATGAAATATGTGTTGGTTAAGCAGTGTTCTGTTAGTTCCATGAGGTGTTTAGCTGGTTGGTATTTATTTTTGATGATTTCAAGGGTCTCTTTTATCGGGACTTGAGTGAATAGTGAAACCATGTCGAAATTTACAAGCAGATCTTCTTGCTCCACATGTAGATCTTTGATCATTTCCAAGAAGTGGTATGAGTTTTGTACATGAGAAGCTGTTGTTTCAGCATGGGGCTGTAGCTCTTTTGCTAGGTGTTTAGCTAGGTTTTGTAGTGGTGCTCCTCTGGAGCTGACTATGGATCTGAGAGGTATGCCTTCTTTGTGTATTTTTGGGAGGCCGTATAGTTTGGGGCATCTGGAAGATTTCTCTCTGGGTATGATCGTGTGTTGGATCTCTTTGCTTATGTGGCTGGTTATAATTTTCTTCTTGGTTAATTTTTCCAGATATGTGGTTGGGTCTGTGTTTATGGGTTCGTGATTTGGCCCCATGGACAAGAAAACCTAAACAATGGACAAGAAAACCTAAACAACCACCCAGCACAGATCAATTCCTTAACCAAGACACTAATCTCCAGAACAAAATGCTTAGCCGATGAACAACACCTAGAGACCGAACTACACACTCTCACTGGCATGCTGAAAGCCAATGGATTCCAAAGAAAGAAGATCACCCACCTAATCCAAAAAGAAACCCCAATCAAAATCCAAGACAGAGAACAAGTGAATGGCAAAGCCCTCCTCCCATATATAAAAGGCACTACAGACAAAATCAGCAAGATCCTCCAAAAACACAACATTAAGACAGCATTCTGCACAAATAGAAAGATATCCACCATCCTAAGAAACCCTAAGGACAAAACCGAGTTAGAAAATCAAGGAGTATATGAAATCCCTTGCACTGCCTGCCCCACCACATACATTGGAAAAACTAACAGAAGAATAAGTGCACGCATTGAAGAACCTAAGAACTCAATCAAAAAGGAAGAACTGACCTCTTCCCTGGTCCAACACTTCAAAGCCACAGGACATGAGATTGACTTTAAAAATACCAGAACTATAGCCAAAACCAAACACTTCAGCAGCAGAATAATCAGAGAAGCCATAGAGATAGAAAAACGCCCACACAGCATGAATAAACGAGATGATACCTCCTGCCTACCAGCCATTTGGAAATCCGCCCTCATGAATAGATGAGTACCTAACATGAAGAATGACACCAGACCCACATCCCTGAGAGCCACACAAGATGCCACCACCACACTTCCACATAGAAAGCAGACTCACACCCACACAGAATATGAGACACAACCACGGACCAGAAGCTGCACTGCAGCTGCATCACTACCCACTTCAAACCCCTCTGAGCCATACATAAAGTGAACTGACCCCCACCATGAAGATGCAGCATGACCATGAACTCGAAGCCAAACAGCAAGATCACAGCTCACCAGCTCAAATCCCCCAGCAACTAAGACTAACCTGAGCACAACCAAGCCCCCACTTGAACAGAACACGCCTCCAGCCAATCAGAACACAGCCAACCCCCCACCCAATCAGAACACAGCCAAACCCCCAACCAATGAGAACACACCCCCACCCAATCAGAACACAGCCAAGCCCCCACCCAATCAAGTCACGACCCCCATTAGCAGTTAAAAGGAAGAAGCAGCTGCAAGCTCACATCACTCTGAGAAGCACAGAGCTGAAGACCAAGCCTGAAGATGATGAATGAGACTTCATCGAAACGTTGCCTAGATACTTCCAATCTTACGCGGGAGAAAACCCGAATAACCAAAGATCCACATACAAATACCCATGAGAACCTCAGAAAACACACACGCACGCACGCACGCACACACACACACACACATATATTTCAGCTTTGTTCGGGTATTTTCCCACGTCATTGTAGTTGTTCTTTTAAAGTTGTAGCAACATTTCAGCAGAATCTCCTCTGCCATCATCAGGTTTCTGTATAGTGTTCGTCTGGTTACAGAAGCCTGATGATGGCAGATGAGATTCTGCTGAAACGTTGCTACAATTTAAAAGAACAACTACAATGACGTGGGAAAATACCCGAACAAAGCTGAATGCCATACATGTAAGTACCCACGAAAACTTAAGAATATATATATGTATATTTCTTAAGTTTTCGCATGTGTGTGTGTATGTGTGTGTGTTAACAAAGATCTGTGGACAAAATGACTGCAACTCAAATTCAAATGCTGCTGCAGAACACACCAAATAACTCACTCAAGTGCAATGTTACACTCTTATTGGCAGGAAAACAAAAGCTATTCGTAACCGAAATGGACCATTTCTAAAAATAGGGATGTTCTAAACATTTTGGAAAACTGTTACAGTCACTATGACCACGGGTCTGTGGCTATGTGTTAATGTAGCTTTACAATAACATAGATTTAGCTCATCTGTTTATGCTTCCTGTCTGATAAATCTGGAAGGGCTGACAGGGATCTTTTGCAGCTGCAGAGCTGTTGTGTGCCAAGAAATCTCTGAGTCTGGTTCTGGAGTTGCTTTCTACCCCACAAGGCAAGGTACATAGCCAAAAGGGAAGAAATGGGGGGAAGATATGCAGATTGTGGGAACTGAAGAGGGGGCAGTCCCATACTTTACCACATCTGAGAGCTGGAAAGGACCAAACCCATAATTGCTTAGATTGTGGTGAGTGCTTGCTTAATGACCCACAATTCTCAGCTTGTGATGTCAACTGGGAATATTAGGATTGCCATTGCCATTGCTAAATAATGTGCTCCTGGGATATCCCACTCTACAACTACATTGCTTAGTGACAGAAATTCTGGTCCCAATTTAATCATGTATAGGTTGTTGTTGAACTAAATTATCTTAGTCAGTGTATTGATTTTTACCCCTTCTCGGGGTGGGAAAAAGTCTTCCAAGGACTGTATTTTTTACTTTCCAACAATTTATGCAAAGCTTTGTAAGACTTAAAGCAGATTTTAAGTAGTGGAAAGGATAAGTGAAAGACCTGATGAAACGTTATTTAAGCTTCAGTTAAAATTCTGAGAAACATATTTTGCATTGTCTACTCTACACCCATAGATTTTTGAGTCAGTCTTGACTCTTGGAAACTACCTGAAATGAGTCAGTTTTCTTGGCTATATTTTTACACTGGCTCATCATTGCATTCTTGCTAGGGCTAAGAAAAATTGACTCAGAAAAAATAGAAATAATGGTTGTTAAGCCTGGGTTCCCCAACCAGGGTTAAGGAGACAAGCTGAACAGAATGTGCAGCGTTAGTCAGATAGGCACACAGATAAATAAGTGAGATAAGCTTGTATGTTTGTTAACATACAGTAAAAATAACAGATACGCTTGTGCTATCAAAATATAGTTTATTCCATTTAGAGTTTATAGCATAGTCAAAATAACAATCCATTAGTCATGTATCGTTTTAGTCAGTCCATTCAAGGATATTCAGTTAGCAAAGTCCGTGTAGAATATCCTATGTCAGTTCACTTACAAATCAGTCCTTTCTCTCTTCCGTTCAGTAGGGGAAAAACGCAATCTTCATCCAGTAATTTGGGATCATCAAAGCCAGAGAGAGAGCAAGCTGTCGTCTTGCTTCTTTTAAAGTGCTTTCACAACCACTCCCCTAATTACATTCCCACAGTTAAAGTTGCAGACACTTTAACTAATAAACCATGATAACATATTTATTATTTTACTTAAACCAGTTAGGGTAAACAATGTTATCCCTAACATTCTCCCCTTTTAGGTTAAATAATAATAATAACTATTTACACTTTTAAATTATATTCTTTAAACTTAATTACACCTTGAGCTTTTGTAAATTGGTCTGCAATGTTTTCTTCTGTCATGCAGTATTCCAATTTAATTAGCCCATTCTTTACAGATTCTCTAACATTTAAGTATCTTAAATCAGTATGCTTTGAGTTTTTACAGCAATATTAGTAGCTAATTTTATGGCTGCCTGGTTGTCCTCGTACACAACAATGGAATCTTTAACAGTTATACCCATGTCTAATAATAACTCTTTGTACAAAATTAAATCAGTGCATAGTAATGACAGACATGAAAATTCCGCTTCCATCGTGGACAAGCTGATATGTTGTTTTCTGATTGACCTCCACCCTATTAGTATCTTACCAAATAATACAGCCATCCCAGATGTTGATTTTCTAGTGTTTATATCAGTTGCAAAACTTGCATCTGCATAGGCACTAAGACTCAAATCACCCTTTGGTTCTATATACAATGCATGGTTCATTGTTCCTTTAAGATATCTTAAAATTCTCTTTAATGATTGCCAATGACATTGATGTGGATCTGAATTAAAACGTGCCAGCTGATTTACACTATAAGCTATATCTGGCCTTGACCAATTGCTTATATATGATAAGCTACCATCAAAGATTGATATATAGACTTATCAAATTTGGGGCTTTGATCATCAGTTTGGCAAACTTCCTGAATCATTGGAGTCTTTGCCGGTTTACAAAGTTCCATTTTATACGTTTTAATTAATTGGCAAATTTTATCTTCTTGAGATATCTTAAAACCATTTTTGTTTTGTTAATTGTCAATCCTAGATACTTTTTAATTTCACCTAAATGCTTTAATTTTATCTTTTTAGCTAATAATGATATAATCTCATTAGCTTCATTATTAGTCTTAGTTATCAAAGCAATATCATCTGTAAATAATAACAATAATGACACCATTCCATTATTTTCTCTTTTAAACACACATTGATCTGCTAAACCAGATTTAAAACCTATATTGTTTAATTCTTTCACAATATATTGGTTCCACTCAAAACCAGATTGTTTCAACCCGTAAAGACTCTTTTTGAGTTTCCAACAATCATTACTATTTACTTTATTGTCTTTTATAATAACTGGCTTTTTCAAATATATAGTGTGCTGCAATGGTGCATGCAAATAAGCAGTTTCTACATCTAAATGGTTAATGACATAGTTTTTCTTAGCTGCCCACACTAAAGCTGCTCTCAAAGATGTTGCTTTAAGACTTGGTGCAAAAACTTCATCGTAATCATATGCAGTTTGATTAAATCCTTGAGCTACCAACCTAGCCTTATGGGTAACAGTCCCATCATTTCCAGTTTTTATTTTAAATATCCATTTGCACCCAATCGATTTTTCTCCTGGAGGTAATTTTTATGTTGAATACCTAACATCCTTAGTCTATTCTGGAATTTATTATTTGTAAATTCCGCACCATTATCTGTTATAAGAGTTACTAATTTCTTTTTAGTTTTCCTTTCTGCAAATTTAATCCAATTAAAGAGATTTAGATACGTTTCAGTTTTGCTCTTCATTAAATAGCAAAACCCATATCTAGAATAGTGGTCCATTATACTTAGTATGTATCGAGCTCCTCCTACACTTGGTTTTTTCGGACCTATTAAATCAGCAAATACTACTTCTAAAGGCTCTTTGGTAGTAAATCCATCAACTCTATTAGCCGGTATGACCCTGCTTTTGCTTTGATTACAAATAGAATATTGCAAATACTTATTACAAGGTTTCAAACTTATTCCTTTAGAAAGTTGAACAGTTCTCTTAAGCATTTTAAAATTTAAATGCCCTAGCCTTCGATGTAACAAGTGAATACATTCATCATGAGGTTTCTTATTATCATAAACCGTGTTAGCCACCTCTAAGCCATTATCATTTAACACATATAATTCACCTCTTAAAGATGCAGTAATTTTCTTATCTTCTTTTTCAATCATGCAGTTATCTCCTTTAAAGGTAACTACATATCCTAGTTTAACCAAAATTCTAACTGAAATTAAATTAAACTTAAGTTGTGGTACATATAACATTTTTACATTCTCTTTTATAAAAGAACAATATGCTATACCTTGACCTTTAGCTTTCAGTTTCCAGCCATTGGCTAACGATATCTGCTGTGTACTCTTGGACATTTTAATAAAATTTTTGTTATCATTTGTTATACAGTGGGATGCTCCATTGTCAACCACCCGTAAATTATTTTTTACAGCTCTGTTAATATACATGGCTAACTCTAAATTTTTATTTTTATTTTGGTTACTTTTAGTATTCTGGCCAGCGTTCTGGCGTGTTGCTTTTTTACAAAATCTTGCCAAATGTCCTCTTCCTCCACAATTAAAACACTTTTTAATTGCGTATGCATTAGGAGATTCATTATTTTCTTTTTGAGGTTGCTCCCTCCTTAACTGATCTCTTTCAAGTCTTCTTCTGGCCTCTTCAATCAATCTGCCAGTTATATCAGTTAAAGTTAGACTTTCCTTAGGCAAAATTTCAAGGGAAGTGATGTAGTTATCATAACTTTTGTTTAGTGATGATAGAATTATGTAGACTTGGTATAGTTCAGAGAAAATAAGCTCTTTCTCGTGCAGTTCCTGAAAAATGCTTTTTATAGAATTCAAATGACTAAGCATATCACCATTCTTCTGGAGATGCGTCCTGAAAAGCTTCCGTGTTAGATTTATGTGAGGACCAACATTATCTTGAACCTAAATCCTCTTCAGCTTCTGCCAACACCCAACAGCTGTTTGCTCTCCACGGATATGAACAAGTTGCTGGTCAGACAATGTTAGTCCTATTATGAAAATAGCTTGTTCATTTTTCTGCATAAAATCTTTTATCTTTAGTCTATCTTCCTCAATATCTGGATCCCATTCCTCTACATTTGGTGGATTTTCAATTATGTTCCACAGACCTTCTCTTCGTAGAAGCAGACTACATTTCATAGACCATGATACATAGTTTGTTCCATCCAGCTTGGATATAAAGGACAAACTTTGTAGATTGACTTGTGCCATGTTTTATTTAATGGACATAAAACTATAATTAATAAAACACAGCTGTCTTTTTACTGTAACGTATAACAACACAAACTCTCACTTTTTACAAAAATCTGTTTTATCCTAGTTAAACTGACTTTGCAGCCTCTGGGCCCATAACCAGTGTTAAGCCTGGGTTCCCCAACCAGGGTTAAGGAGACAAGCTAAACAGAATGTGCAGCATTAGTCAGATAGGCACACAGATAAATGAGTGAGCTAAGCTTGTATGTTTATTAACATACAGTAAAAATAACAGATACGCTTGTGCTATCAAAAATATAGTTTATTCTATTTAGAGTTTATAGCATAGTCAAAATAACAATCCATTAGTCATGTATCATTTTAGTCAATTCATTCAAGGATATTCAGTTAGTAAAGTCCGTGTAGAATATCTTATGTCAGTTCACTTACAAATCAGTCCTTTCTCTCTCCCGTTCAGTAGGGGAAAAACGCAATCTTCATCCAGTAATTAGGGATCATCAAAGCCAGAGAGAGAGCAAGCTGTCGTCTTGCTTCTTTTAAAGTGCTTTCACAACCACTCCCCTAATTACATTCCCACAGTTAAAGTTGCAGACACTTTAACTAATAAACCATGATAACATATTTATTATTTTACCTAAACCAGTTAGGGTAAACAATGTTATCCCTAACAATGGTCACTCAGTTTCTTTCCAGGTATCTTTAACCACTGTAGCACAATGGCTTATTTATGTATAGAGGACCAAAATAATGATATTTAGGAGATTTAAGAAAAATAAATGATTATAAGATAATAAGGTAAAAGATATAGTGAACAAAGATAGATTAAGCAACATAGACAAGTATATAGGTAGTTAAAGATTTTATGTAAAGGTACGTATACCATCATGAAAGCATTGTAATGAATGGAAATGATGTATATAAGAAAAATTGTTTAATAAAAATTATTTAAAAGAAAAAAAAGAAAAAAAGAAAAAAGAAAAATAAATGACTGGATAGTAGATCAGAATAAGTGAGAACACATATTTTGGTCTCATTTATTCCGAAAGGGCAATCTATTTATTTTCTCACTGTTGATTTTACTTCAATCTGTTTATGATGCTCCTTTTTAAAACAGGGATAATTCCCAACCTTTAAGGAGGATCCAGAACAAATTTCTTTGTACATTGAATAGATGAACATGGATATAGATGTATGTGTCCGGGCAGGAATTTTAAAACATAATTGTTCACATTTCATACATATATTGATAATATACTTGTGTTGACATATTTTTACAACATCTAGGCAAAGATTCCATTAATATCAGAAAAGCATAGACTGATCCATTTAATTTTCTTTAAACTACTAAAAACAGAATCTTCAAAAATATTTCAGAGATGAGTATGAGCTTCTGACTTCCCACAAATTACACTTAGTCTAAGGAAAATAAAACTAATGTATGTAATTATGTTTGTAAGATTGCACTTAGTTCTTAAATATATCATGGATTTATCCTATATATGAAGGCCACAAGCGAATGTCATTGTCTTATGAACTATAATAGATGAATGATGATTTATTCAGTGACTGCAGAAGAGAGAAAGAATGTAAGGGCACAATTGTGGGTATTCTCTAACTGTCTGCTGTCTGTCTGTCTCTATTCTATCTGACATTATTTTGAAGGCTATAAATAATATTTTTGAAGACTAGAAGCATAAATATGGGGCAGAATATGTGTATCTTGGTACTGACTTGTGTCATTGTGAATGAACAAATTGGTGCTTTCATAGTCATTATGAAAGAAAAGAAGAAAGGAAAGGAAAGACTGGACTCCTCTTAGGGATCAATTTATTTAAGTTTAGTTTAGTTTCAGCTATATTTACTCTATGACAATATGAGTTGAACATATTCTGTAAAATAGGGAGAATGTTTTGCACACTTGAGAAAATCAATGCTATGTTTTGTTCTTTTCCACTGGAAGTGATGAATATTAGTTTCCTTTAGATGGGAAAGGGATATTTCTCCCTCCTCTCCTATTTTCTTTTATAATTCAGTTATGACTGTAATTGAATTGCATAAAGTGGGTGAAGTCACCATTTGCACACTTCCTGCAATGAAAATATTTCTGGGCTGATGTAAAGAAAAAACACAGTATATATCCATTCCCACTACCTGTCCCTTCCCGCAGCACTGAATAACCTTAAATAATACCAATGTTATTTTATTAGATGTGTTCCATTTAGTTCCAAACGGAAAGGTGAAGGATGAACACCAACAATTTCAAAAAAGCACATGTCCTCTAGATAATAGAGGTGCTGGAAGTTCAGGAAACAATTAATTAAGAATCTACAGATGCTAATTACTTTTGAGTACTGTTAAGAGACACAAGGACAGCTTTACAAGAAATAGAATATATGAAGATCAAGGTAATGTGATCACAGTTGGGAACACTCCCTTTGTACACAATTACCTGAAAGTAAATGTCACTGCGTTTATCTTATCATCTAGTTCTCCATTATAAAATCATTCTCCCACATGAGTACTTTGCTGTTGTGTGCAGCATCGCCTGAAAACATTCCTGAGCTGATTGAAAGGAATTTTTTTTGCAAAATATCAAACAAAATTCAAACAATAACTAATAAGATTTTGATGGACCTGCATAAATTTGTAGTGAATTCCCCTATACTTATGATGGCGAACCTATGGCACATGTGTCAAAAGTGGCACGCAGAGCCATTTCTCTGAGCATGCCAGTTGTTGCCTGTTGCTCTTCCAGCTGGCTGGTGTGCACATGTGCATTAGAAACCAGCTGGCCAGCTGGTCTTCATGCATGTAGGAGTGCCGGAAACCAAAAGAGTAGCTCCCGGTGCATGCATGCATCCCGGCCATCTGCACTTCCAGTTTCTAAGACACATGCACATGCAAAGACAGCTGGCCAGCGTTTACTTTCTATGTAGCCTTTAATAGAGCTGCTTGGTTTTTCAGGGAATTCCAGGGATGATCCACCAGAAGTGTCACTTGCAGTGCCATTGGAGGATATGTAGTATTTAATTTTATTTTAGTAATGATTTTATTACCTGTCACCCAAAATCTCTATAGAGTGGAGTGTCCTTATACATTTAAATTAATAAAATAGCTGTCCAGTGAACATGTTTAATTATTCTTTGCTGAGGAGGATAAGCCACAAGCTTATCTGCTCGGCTGTTCTGAGGAACACCTTTGCACAAATTCATGTTATGCATAAATTGTTAACTTCTTATGGAGCAGGAATCCTATGTAGATGGTTGCACATCTCTTTTACTAGTAGGTTAATGGGAAGCTTACCTACCAGCCAGAAAAGGCATGCAATCTGTAAGGTAAATCCTGGAGTAAGCTTAATAGAATTTGAAAAACAAAATAAGATATCTCTTTTACATAAACACACATACACCCCACTTCCAACCAACACTTAGCTGTATTGTTATTGAAATTAAAACATTTGGAGGAAATCTATATGAATAATATCACAGAGCTTTATATTTGGTCTAGGCAAAGTTTATTTTAGCTTCAAACTAACAGATTGGAATCTGTTCTTGTGTGTGTGTGTCTGTGTGTAGGTTAAGCTGAAGGGCCAAATGTGTATGTCTTCAGCAACTTACTGATTTTTTTTAATAAAAAAAATCCATAATGATTTCTTTAGCCCCAGGTGGGTAAGAGCCCCAATGGAAAAAGCAGCTTTGATAGCAAAATGTTTATTGCTCACCTAACCAGACTTGCTTGCTTGATTGCTTCAAGGGAAAAATTGCCCAGCAGGGAAAATGGTCCTTGTGAGTCTCATTACAAATACTGTCATTATCCTTTTTGACAAGCCTGATGGGTAGTTAGTTTGATAGCTTTGGTGTAGTTTCTTGCTAATCAAATTGCAATTACCCTGTCAGATCTAGCAAAGTCATAGGGCGGGATTTGATAGTGCAGGTTTTTCTATGAGAAATAGTAATTGGGCTCATCCAGTCTTTACAATCAATCAAATGATCCATTCAACCCTTATATCTGAAAAAAAAAATATGGAGATTTTGCTAAAGTCAGAGGAATTGACTTTCTGAAAGCCAGAATAGCTTTCAGTTTAACTTGTTCTAGAGCATAAAAAGTTAAACATGGTTTTACAAACTCACTACAATATAAATAACACATTAATTAGCCTAAGTCCATAGTCTAATTATTCCTCACAGCAAACCACTGAATAAATCATAACTAAACATAACTAAAAAAAAAAAAACTACATAAACTCTGTATGATGTCAGGAGTCTTTGAAATCTAATTCACATGAAGCAAAGGATGGATTGAATTCATACCACATGCAATCCTTTGCTTACACTTTCCTTTTCTCAAATATATGTTTTCACGCAATTTTCAGATATATTATGATACTTTTTGAATTTCTCATATGGGAGTAGCAATGATTGCATGCAATGGAACAATTGCTACTTTTCCAAATGCCGATAACACTGCTATCAGGAAACTGGTAGAAATCTAACTACCACCACCCCATATTTGAGATAAAGAGCAATTTAGCACAAAGTTCAATGAGCTATAAAATAATGAATCACATCTAACAGTAGGCATGTAGATTTCAACTGCAATTGTCTTTACTTCACAACTTATATATTAAATATACAATACCAATAAAGGAGAATATTTGTAGCTCAGGGTTAAACTGAGAGTCCTTTGTGCTCTCTGAGCTTGCTTGTTTTCTTGCAGAAGTTTCATTATCCTAACTGGGTGACATCATCAGTGCTAGTAAAGAGTGCTGTTTGCTGCCAGTTTATAGTCTGGTAACTTGTCTTTCTGGATGGGTGAGAGTGGTCTTAGAAATTCTTTGTTTAGGCTGTTTACTAATGGCTCTTTGACAATTTCTTGACGGGAGTTTTGCTCACTTGATTGTTGGTCTGAAGTTGACCTTGGAGTTAATCTACCATGTTTCCCTCTGTTGTGAATCAATAAATGCATAATAAAGATCATTAAGAGCTTGAAGTAAAGTGCAGGGTTCAGGCCCTGCACTTCTGATTGGCCGATAATAGCGATGTCAGATTGGTCCGTTCAGGAGAATCTGATTGGTTATTAACGAGCCTCTTCCATTGGTTAATGGAGCTAGCGCTCCCTGTGTTTTGATTGGTTAAACAAGTTAAGAGTTGCCTATATAAAGGGGCCCATCGTGGCCATTGGTTGAGCTGTTTTCACATGCAAATAAAGAGTTTGAAGTTCACTGTTTCACTGGCTCATCTCCATCCTTGCACCCATGCTCAGAACATAACACTGGCGACGAAGATGGGATATGGTGACATCAGATCTTGCTGAATGATGAAGAACCATAACTGAGCAGGTGGCTGAATGCACCAACGGCGGAACCATGTCCGGCAGTGTCATACCACCCGCTCCATTCGACCCGGCACAAGAAGACTGGGACTCATATATGGATCACTTCCAGATGTTTCTGGAAACCAACAATTTAAAAGATGCCACTACCGGAAAGAAACAAGCGGTATTTCTAACTCATTGCGGGCCAACCATATTCAAGATGGCCAAGGCACTAGCAAAACTGGCAGAAGTAAAGTCTATGGACTGGGACATCCTCGCTACTAAGGGCTACTAAGGGCTCACTACGCACCGACCATGCCAATGCTCGTGAGAAGGCATGAATTCTATCAGAGAAGTCAGTGGAAGGGCGAAAGCATTGCTGATTTCATCATGGATCTCCGGAATCTGGGAGGCCTATGCGAGTTTACCGACTTAGAAGAAGCCCGAAGAGACCGCATCGTTCTGGGATTAGATGCACCAGGCACTCAGAGTAAATTAATGGCAAAGGGCGATATCACCCTTAAAGACACCATAGCTGAAGCTACTGCAGCAGAAGCAACCAGGAAGTCGGCTGCCCAAATGCGCCGCACACATGCCACGATTCACCAACGGGCCAGCAACATTTCACCTCAGTCAGAGGGACAGCTGGAAACGGCCCACCACGAGGACCTCGACTCATCATCAGACAGCGATGAGGAAGAGGTCCATCAACTTCGGTCCGAACAGGACCAACGCCAGAAATCACAGTACTAATGCGCCGGGTGTGGAGCAAGCCACCCCCGGTCTGAATGCAAATTCCTCGACATGCTCTGCCATGTGTGCGGGAAAAGAGGCCATATAGGATGGGTCTGTCGAAGCAAGCCAGAACCCAGCCAGCCCTCAAGGGGGGCTAACTATTGCCAACCAACGGGAAGTCATCCCGTGAAGCGAGAACCCGTGAACCACCAATGGAACAACCACTCTTACAGAAACAAAAACCTAAACCACCCAGTGAAGTGAGAAGAAGCTCACCAAACAATCGCGATCGGTCACGCCTCGTCACTGGATGCCAAGAAGATCCAAGTGAAAGTGGCCATCGAAAACCAGCCCTGCCTGATGGGAGTCGATTCAGGATCATCCCTCTTGATGGTTTCCTGGAAGACCCTCAAGCAGCTCATCCCCACTATCCATAGGCAAGATCTCCAGTTCCAAAGACTTATACTTAAGGACTATCAAGGAAATCGAATCCTGGTTGTTGGATCCAGCCGAGTACGGGTTTCGTTTAAGAACCGTACAGCATTTTTACCCCTGACTGTAATTGACAAGGATCAGCCTAGTTTGTTAGGCCTCCAATGGTTCGCTCCACTTGGAATTGAAGTAGCCAGCATTCACTGAACCTACAGCAGCGATTGGGAAGAAGACCTCATCCACGAATTCCAGGACGTCTTCGTGGAAAAATTAGGCGAGTACAAGGGGACCTCAATATTGTTTAACCTCAATCCCGAAATAGCTCCCATCTGCCTTAAGCCTCATCGAGTTCCCTTAGCCCTTAAACCAAAGATTGATGAGCAGCTTGATAAACTAATAGCCCAGGGAGTGCTAGAACCAACCGACCACTCTCCCTGGGAAACCCCAATCATAACGCCCATCAAGCCGGATGGATCAATAAGAATTTGTGGGGACTACCGAGCCACCCTGAACCACGCCCTTCAACAAAACGCTTACCCGGTACCGTTGGTACAACACCTCCTCCATTCCCTGGGGGGCAGAAGAGTTTTCGCTAAACTAGACTTAGCCCAGGCCTACCAACAACTGCCTGTGGACAAAAAACGGCAGAGGCCCAAACAATCGTTACGCACAGACGCAAATTTAAATGTAACCGGCTCTAGTTCGGAGCCCCAGGAATCTTTCAAAGCTTAATGGAGAGGCTTTTACAAGGGATAAGGTGTTGTTCCAGGTTTTCTGGTTCCGCATGGCTTCAGTGGCAGCAGGAATTCGTGACCGTTCGCGATTCCTGCTGCACTTGCCGCCGAGGTACCCCCGATCCAAATGGGTCAGGGGGATATGACTGCCCTGTAGGGACAGCCGAAGAGAGAGGGGAGCCAGACAGGGGCTTGGGGGTGCCGCAGACCCCCTCCTCATCCAGAAAAACCCCTTTTTCCCAAGGCGGTGGAACGGCGGTCAGCAATGGCCGCCACAAAGAAGCCAGCAACCGGGTAAGATTGTGCTGGAGGAAGCAAGAAAAGTGAAAGTGCTGGCTGAGCCGGGTCAATCAACATCTTTTAAATTCATTGGAATTGAACTGTCTGAATTGCTGGAGGATACATTGTATCCCTAACAAGATCAAAAGCAGCAGAGAAGCTGTTAAAGGGAACTTTTTTTTTTCTTCACTCTCCCACCCCATGGAAACAGCAGATGAAGATTTGAAATTTGTTTGGGCACTGAAGGTGAATTATTCTGAAAGTTGAAGTTAAGAGACAAAAGAGTTCCTGGACATTGGACTTAAAAATTTAAGAAATTGGAAAACCCTTATTAGAGGTATGGATTTCTGATCATTTAAAAATTGATGTTGCAAGTGGAAAGGGAGAGGAAAAAAATTGGAGCAGAAGTGGAAAAAGGAGGAGATTGCCTGGAATCTCAAAGAAAGATACAAGGTAATTGGACCTCTTTGATTAAACAGTAACCCCAGAAAAAGAAATAGAAAAAAGAAGAAAAATATAAATTTTTGGAACTTTTTTTGAATTATTTTTGATTAAAAATACTTGGGTGGTTGTTTTGGGGAAAGTTTCTCTTTTCATGATGGCATCGCTTGTGGATGAACTAAAGACTGAATATCAAAAATATAAAAAGGAAGAACAAGATGGAAAAGATACTTTGGGCACTTTATTTCAATTTTTAGAAATGGTGTTATGTACTTATGAAAAATTGATTATGCAGCAGAATGACTGGGACAAAGAAGAAGAGGAAAAAGAAGCCATCTTTGATGAACAATGGGTTTTTTCCGGGGAGGAGGAGAAAGAGGATAAGAAAAAGGGGATTTTAAGATTTGAAAAAACAACCAAAAAAGAGAAAAATGAGAGGAAAGGTGGATGCAAGGTTAGAAAGCAAAGGAAAGGGAGTAAGAAAAGGGGGGAGGAGAGACAAAGGGGTAAAAAGGGCAAGGAGAAGAATAAGCAAGAGAGAAAGGGGGGGAGGAGAAGCCTTAATGGTGGCAAGCAAGATCTAAAGAAAAAAAAGTTTATTCAGAGACAATGGGTGAATTTAATTAAGGATAAAAGGGGGATTCTGGAAGGTATATAAGATTGTGTTTTTATATGTGTATTTAGAGTATAAAATTTACTGTGTAATTTTAGAATCTACTAAACAGAATCCCAAGATAAATTAAGTGTTATATGAAGTACTTTTCAGTTAGGGTAGTGAGTTATAGACGTTATTCCAATTGGTGTATAGGAGAAGTATAGTAAAAGAAAAAAGATGAATGGATAGTTGGAAATAGAACAGACAAAGAATGTTATTGAAAATGATAATAAGATATGAAAGGATATATAAAAGTTTCGTTATGTTTTTTTTGGGATTTTGTATGTTGATAAAAGGCAATAAAATTTTAATTAACAAGAAATAATTTGGATGAAAAGGAGAAGCTGGGATAAGATATGAAGTTAAATAGATAAAGTATTGATACTATAATTTGGAGTTGTTATGTTCTATTGGTTTTCTTCTTTTATTATTTTTTCTTGGAAAAGAATATATATATATATATATATATATATAAAATGATAATAAGATATGGAAGGATATATAAAGTGAATATGATGTTTGAATTTGTGTCTGTGTGAAGAGTTTCAACCCGGGATCAGACAACCTTCAGAAAAGATCTTTTAGTTTTGTTTATGTTTTGTGTTTTCTGTAAAATTAATAAAATTTGTTTTTTTTTTTAAAAAAAAAGAGCTTGAAGTAAAGTGCAGGGTTCAGGCCCTGAACTTCTGATTGGCCGATAATAGCGATATCAGATTGGTCCGTTCAGGAGAATCTGATTGGCTATTAATGAGCCTCTTCCATTGGTTAATGGAGTTAGCTCTCCCTGAGTTTTCATTGGTTAAACAAGTTAAGAGTTGCCTATATAAAGGGCCCATCGTACTTTTAACTTAGGGTAATGAGTTATAGACGTTACTCCAATTGGTGTATAGGAGAAGTATAGTAAAAGAAAAAAGATGAATGGATAGTGGGAAATAGAACAGACAAAGAATGTTATTGAAAATGGTAATAAGATATGGAAGGATATATAAAGGTTTTGTTATGTTTTTTTGGGGTTTGTATATTGATAAAAGGCAATAAAATTTTAATTAACAAGAAATAATTAGGATGAAAAGGAGAAGCTGGGATAAGATATGAAGTTAAATAGATAAAATAAATATTGATATTATAATTTGGAATCGTTATGTTCTATTGGTTTTCTTCTTTAATTATTATTATTATTATTTTTAGAAAAGAATTTATAAGCTGTTATGCCTTGATTGTTTGTGCACTGTTTTTGCAAAATTGATAAAATTGGTTTATATATATATAAAAAAAGAAAATGATAATAAGATATGGAAGGATATATAAAGTGAATATGATGTTTGAATTTGTGTCTGTGTGAAGAGTTTCAACCCGGGATCAGGCAGCCTTCAGAAAAGATGTTTTAGTTTTGTTTATGTTTTGTGTTTTGTATGTTTATGAAAGGCAATAAAATTTTAATAAGCAAGAAATATAATTTGGATAAAAGGAGAAGTCTGGATAAGATATGAAGTTAAATAGAAAATGTAAATATTGAAATTACAATTTGGAATTATATGTTCTATTGGCTTTCTTCTTTAATTATTATTATTTTTTTTTTAGAAAAGATTTTTCAAGTTGTTATGCCTGGATTGTATATTGTTTTTTTGTAAAATTAATAAAACTTGTTTAAAAAAAAAAGGTGTAGTTCCATATTTTGATGATGTGTTAATCGCAGCCCCAACCCAGAAAATACTAAAGGAATGCCTGAGGTTGGTTCTCCAGATATTTAAAGACTCCGGTCTCAAAGTTAAAAAGAACAAGTGTCATCTATGTACAGATCGCGTAGAATTTTTGGGATATTTAATTGATAGTCAAGGTATTCACCCCACCGATAACAAACTCAGGGTGATCAAGAATCTCCCAAAACCCTGAAACAAGGCCGACCTCCAGGCGTTTCTGGGCCTTATCAATTTTTATAACATTTTCCTGCCTCACAAAGCAACCGTAGCTGAGCCATTACATCATTTATTGGACAAAAAAGCAACCTGGGTATGGAGACGTAGAGAAGAACAGGCTTTTCGACATGTAAAAGATTTATTGACTTCTGACTCTGTCCTGATGCAGCATAATGAGACTTTGCCTTTAACGATCACGTGTGATGCATCCCCATTCAGAGTGGGCGCCATTTTAAGCCACGTTTTGCCAAACGGTAATGAAGCCCCTGTTGCTTATTTCTCAAAGACGTTATCAAAAATAGAACGCAACTATAGTCAACTTGACAAGGAGCCCCTTGCTATAGTATCTGCGGTTAAGAGATTTCATGAATATGTGTATGACCGAGCATTTACCATAGTGACTGACCACAAACTTTTGCTGGGAATAATCATGGGAGATAGGCCAACACCGTATATATTATCTCCCAGAATGACCCGCTGGTCAGAATTTTTGGCGGCATACAATTACAAATTACACACCGCCCAGGGAAGGCCATTCTCCACACCGACACATTGAATCTCTTCCAGAGACTATTGATGACCCCACTCCAATGGTCACAACGCTGCAGATCGATACACTTCAAACACTGCCATTAACGGCCCGGGATATCGCGATAGAAACGAAACGCGACCCCATTTTAGCACGAGTCCTCAGTTGGGTCGAGCGGGGATGGCCATTAGACCAAATATCTGATGACTACGCCCCATTCAAAAATCGGCAAATGGAACTATTTTCTCAAAAGGGCTGCATTATCTGGGGTGATAGAGTTGTTGTCCCAGAGCGGTTGCAACCAGCAATACTCAGGACCTTGCACGATGGACACCCCGGCATCGTGCGTATGAAAGCCCTTGCACGAAGCTACGCGTGGTGGCCTGGTATTGACAGGCAGATACAGACATGGGTAAAAGCCTGTCGCAAATGCCAAGAAGTAAGCAACACCCCACTGAAAGCAACCCCAACCAAATGGGAAATGCCGAGGGGACCATGGTCCCGCATTCATCTGGACTTTGTGGGTCCTACTAAGGGACACACATTCTTACTGATGGTGGATGCCTACTCGAACTGGCTTGAAATCTATGAAATGAAGAATACAATGACCAAATCAGTCATCAGAAAACTTGACAGACTCTTTGCGACACACGGATTACCAGACATTCTGGTATCTGACAAAGGCCCTCAATTTACTGTGTTGTCCTTCGAACAGTACTTGGTGGACCACGGTATCCGACATGTGCTGATGTCACCGGTGCACCCTGCGGCCAACGGAAGGGCTGAGCGCATGGTACAATTCATCAAGAAAACTTTGCATAAGATGGACTATGGTGACATAGAAGAAAAGATCAACCGGATACTCCTTTTACAGCATATCATCAGCACAGCATCACCAATAAAACTTTTGCCGAGTTATTAATGGGACGAAAGCTCCGCTCCCACCTCAACCGGTGGGAGAAAATGTTGCAATTTCCAGGTAGGCGATTTGGTTTTCGCTAGGAACTTTTTGGGTGATCCGTTGTGGGTCGAGGCAACTATAGTACAACTAACTGGCCCTAGATCGTACCATGTAAAATGCCGCGACAACAGAATTTGGAAATGCCACATTGATCAGCTGCGATCAAGGCTACAGTAAGGGATCACCGAGCCCCCTGATTTCCAAACCAATGGGGGAGGAAATAGCGAGGAAGCTGATTTGGAAGCGGCAGAAAGTTTAAGTGGTAGTAATGACTGTTCAGAGGCAGCACACGATGAAACTGGAATGAGGGTGGCCCCGCCTCAAGGAAATGCCGAAAGCAGCAGCGACGACGAAAATTCAAATGCGGAACGGGAGGCACCTTTTTCACCAGATAACGTCCTACCCCAACAAGACTGTAGCCAAATACCAAGAAGACAACAAAAATCTAATAGACAATCGAAACAACCGGCCTACCTCAAAGACTATGTGACCGCACCCCTTAAACCGAACCCAGGGGAGAAGGAGTGTTGTGAATCAATAAATGCTTAATAAAGATCATTAAGAGCTTGAAGTAGGTTTCCGGTTTCGCATGGCTTCGGGGCAGCAGGAATTCGCAACTGCTCGCGATTCCTGCTGTGCTAGCTGCCGAGGTACCCCCATCCAGATGGGTCAGGGGGATATGGCTGCCCTGTAGGGACAGCCGAAGAGAGAGGGGAGCTGGACAGGGGGTTGGGGGTGTCGCAGACCCCCTCCTCATCCTGGAAAACCCCTTTTTCCCAAGGCGGTGGAGCGGCGGTCAGCAATGGCCACCACAAAGAAGCCAGCAACTGGGTAAGATTGTGCTGGAGGAAGCAAGAAGAATGAAAGTGCTGTCTGAGCCGGGTCAAGTAACATCTTTCAAATTTATTGGAACTGAGCTGTTTGAATTGCTGGAGGATACATTGTATCCCTAAGAAGATCGAAAGTGGCGGAGAAGCTGTAAAAGGGAACTTTTTTTTTCTTTACTCTCCCACCCCATGGAAATGGCAGATATGTTTGGACATATTGGACATTGAAGGTGAATTATTCTGAAAGTTGAAGCTAAGGGACAAAAGGGTTCCTGGACATTGAAAAACTTAAGAAATTGGAAAACCCTTATTAGAGGTATGGATTTCTGATTATTTAAAATTGATGTTGCAAGTGGGAAGGGAGAGGAAAAAAATTGGAGCAGAAGCTGAAAAAGGAGGAGATTGCCAAGAATACTAAGCAAAGAAATATGGTAATTGGACCTCTTTGATTAAACATTAACCCCAGAAAGAGAAAGAGAAGAAGGAAGAAAAGTATTAATTTTTGGAATTTTTTTTTTAATTATTTTTGATTAAAAATATTTGTGGTTGTTTTGGGAAAAGTTTCTCTTTTCATAATGGCATTGCTTGTGGATGAACTAAAGACTGAATATCAAAAATATAAAAAGGAAGATACTTTGGGCACTTTGTTTCAATTTTTAGAAATGGCGTTATGTACTTATGAAAAGTTGACTACACAGCAGAAGGACCGGGACAAAGAAGAAGAGGAAGAAGAAGCCATCTTTGATGAACAATGGGTTCTTTCCGGGAAGGAGGAGAAAAAGGATAAGAAAAAGGGGATTTTAAGAATTATAAAAACAACCAAAAAAGAGAAAAATGAGCGGAAAGGTGGAGGCAAGGTTAGAAAGCAAAGGAAAGGGAGTAAGAAAAGGGAGGAGGAGAGACAAAGGGGTAAAAAGGGCAAGGAGAAGAATAAGCAAGAGAGAAAGGGGGGGGGAGGAGAAGCCTCAATGGGGGGAAGCAAGATCTAAAGAAAAAAAGTTTATTCAGAGACAATGGGTGAATTTAATTTAAGATAAAAGAGGGATTCTGGAGGATACATAAGATTGTGTTTTTTATATGTGTATTTAGAGTATAAAATTCATTGTGTAATTTTAGAATCTATTAAACAGAATCCCAAGAAAAATTGTTATGTGAAGTACTTTTAAGTTAGGGTAGTGAGTTATAGACGTTATTCCAATTGGTGTATAGGAGAAGTATAGTAAAAGAAAAAAGATGAATGGATAGTTGGAAATAGAACAGACAAAGAATGTTATTGAAAATGGTTATAAGATATGAAAGGATATATAAAAGTTTTGTTATGTTTTTTTTTTTGGATTTTGTATATTGATAAAAGGCAATAAAATTTTAATTAACAAGAAATAATTTGGATGAAAAGGAGAAGCTGGGATAAGATATGAAGTTAAATAGATAAAGTATTGATACTATAATTTGGAGTTGTTATGTTCTATTGGTTTTCTTCTTTTATTATTTTTTCTTGGAAAAGAATTTATAAGCTGTTATGCCTTGATTCTTTGTGCATTGTTTTTATAAAATTGATAAAAATGGTTTATATATATATATATAAAATGATAATAAGATATGGAAGGATATATAAAGTGAATATGATGTTTGAATTTGTGTCTGTGTGAAGAGTTTCAACCCGGGATCAGACAACCTTCAGAAAAGATCTTTTAGTTTTGTTTATGTTTTGTGTTTTCTGTAAAATTAACAAAATTTGTTTTTTTTTTTAAAAAAAAGAGCTTGAAATAAAGTGCAGGGTTCAGGCCCTGAACTTCTGATTGGCCGATAATAGCTATATCAGATTGGTCCGTTCAGGAGAATCTGATTGGCTATTAATGAGCCTCTTCCATTGGTTAATGGAGTTAGCTCTCCCTGAGTATTCATTGGTTAAACAAGTTAAGAGTTGCCTATGTAAAGGGCCCATCGTGGCCATCAGTTTTCACATGTAAATAAAGGGTTTGAAGTTCACTGTTTCACCGGCTCGTCTCCATCCTTGCAACCATGCTCAGAACATAACACCCTCAAATTAAGATCTCTCTGGATAATAAGCCCAATCGGATTTTTGAACGCATATTGCTACAATAAGCCCTCCCCCCAAAAAATAAACCTACCCCAAAATATTAAAATGCACAAGCAGCCAGTCCTCCATGCATCTTGCTTCTCCCACACTCCACCCCATCTGCCACCCCCAAATTGTATCCATAAAGAGTACAGGTGGATAAGCAAGGGGCAGGAAGCTTTGCCATGCCCAAATGGAAGTCAGAAGATGTTCTTGCCATCTTACCTGACTTTCGGCTCCATTGCATTTCATTGTGTGTAGGGAAACAAGTTGTACCATGAAAAAAATCTTGCAAGGAGTTAATTGATTGAACTCACAAGGTTGTTTTTTTTTTTTTTTTTTTTAATGGTAAAACTTGTTTTCCTGCACACAATGGCAAGAAACGTGATGGAGCTGGAAGTGCATCTCGCTTGTCCCCTGCCCCACCTGCCACCCTCAAATTGTGCCCCAAAATACCATAATAAGACCTCCTCGAAAATAAGCCCAAGTGCTTATTTTGGGGTTCAAAAAAATGTAAGACAGATTCTTATTTTCAGGGAAACACGGTGTGCTGATTTGAGTGGAGAGATGCTGGAGTCTTTTTTTCCCCCCTATTTTGGCTGATTGAGTGTCTCTGTTGCATAGTCTATAAATGTTGTTAATATCTATGTGTCTATTGATGGTGGATTTGTTAGCATGCCAGGCTTCTAGAAATTTCTGGCATTTTTGGCTTTGGCCTGGTTAAGGATCGTCACATTTTCCCAATTTAAACTATGGTTAAATCTGTCTATATGTTATGAAATAAAGAATTTTTGTCATACCTTCTGACTGTGTTCATGAATGTGTTCTGCCAGTCTTCTGCCTGTTTGTCCTACATACTGTAGTAGTTGTTGCAGTTCTTACATTGTATGTTGTTGATGACTTTTGTTTTTTCCTTCTGGGGTTCCTGGGTCTTTCAGTTTGTTTAGGATGTTTTGAAGGGCTTTGGTTGGCCAATTAACAATACTCCTTTCTGGCACTGATGATGTTACCTAATTAGGGTAATGAAACTTCTGCAAGAAAAAAAGCAAATTCAGAGAACACCAAGGATCCTTTAGTATACAGTATGAAAACATATTGCTTAATATTAACCAAACATACTAGGACATCATAACAGAAGTGTTCGGCAGAAGTTATAATATTATATGAAATAAATAGTAAACTGGGTTTTTTTTCTCCCCTAACTGACTTCAGGTCATTAAAATGGGAATTGAAGAATATATTGGAACAAATGAAATATTTCACACATCAAACATTTATCTGATAAAAATTGTGGCCCTGAGGTGTCCTAGCAATAGACATCTGCATATTTTTTATAAATAGAGAAGGTAAATTAAATTTGACCACAAAGATATTTATTAGTGATTTGCCTAAATAGATTATGGTGTATCAAATTAAGTTCTATGATATTTTAAGGCAAGAGTCTTCAAACTGGACAAGTTTAAGACTTGGGGACTTCAACTCCCAGAATTCCTGAACTAATATGGCTGGAGGAGGAATTCTGGGAGATGAAGTCCACAAGTCTTAAAGATGTCAAGTTTGAAGAGCCCTGTTTTAAGATTTTGCTGCAAAACTTTGGAATTTTTTTTGTTTTGTTGTTGCATTGAGAAGGTGCAAAGAAAGAACTGTAAATTGTACTTAAATAAAACATATGAAAAAATGCACAAAAGGATATATATTGATCATTTTTATGCAAATATGGCATATATGATGTATATGATGTATACGATAACTACATACACACACACTGTATCCTAAGATGCAAGAGACATAAATT
The DNA here is from genome assembly GCA_033807585.1 of Hydrophis major. NCBI lineage: Eukaryota > Metazoa > Chordata > Lepidosauria > Squamata > Elapidae > Hydrophis > Hydrophis major. The sequence continues at coordinate 96,813,368 of CM066330.1, read as the reverse complement.
ACTTGCTTATTAAAGCAGCTGGGTGCATATTGTTCTAAAAATATGCCAGATACACAGTAGATTTAGCTGTTGGAATATTATACATTTGTGCATATATATGCTTTTATGTGAGGAATCTATCTTTTTCAGCACTGTGTAAATATTTTATAGCTGCAAGCTTAATGCAATCTTTTTCTTCAAAGATTTACAGAGTCTTGCTTAAAGATTGTATAGAGATTTTCAGTGCATTTTTTTTACGAATAGTCACATAAAATAAAGCCTTGGCTAACTGCAAAAATGCAATATGCAAGCCTATTATCCTAAGCTTTATTCTTTGATTGCTTACATTGACAGAAGAGCTCTTTGAGACACAATAATTCTATAATATTTGCTTAATTGAAACAGAATAGCATTATAGTATGGAATAGTTCTTGTTTTGTTTTGGAATTATGCTACCTTTATCTGTTTTTGTTGTTGAACCAGAATATGCTATAAATTATCTTGTTACAAAAACAATTTAAACGAAATCTTTGTTTTAAAGCTGAATGCCTTTCTTTTCCCCCTTCCTTTCCTTCCCTCTTCTGACTTACATCAAATTTGTCAAATGCCTCATTTAGCAGCAAACAATATATTTTATTTCAAGAGATATGCAGGAACTGCCAATTTTCTCTATAATCTGGGAATGTATGAGCAAATTCACTGCTATACTGCCTTTGGGTGTTGGATTAACTGAATATATTATCTATACCAACTTTTACCAAAAAATGCCCCTCAAGGCTTTCATTGACATCCAACAGGTGATGTTCAATATATCTGAAGGATGCATATTTAGAATGTTATTTTATATAAAAAGAATAGAAAATTTAGGATTGTTCAACTTGATTAGACTTAGTAGTGAAAACTAAATTTCCTCAACACATTTAACTGTCATTTCCATTGTATGAGAAATTGTAGTTTTCTTTGGGAAGACTCCTGTTAATATAATATTTCCAACACTTCACGATTCAGGAGAAGGGAGAATCATAATTTTATGAAACACATACATATCAATATAACTATAGTTACTACACCAGTTCACTGTTAGAAATAGCTCTGCAGGTGTTTTCACTGAAATTACCCCAGTATTCACACATACACATATGGATTTAAAAGAGTGAATAATCAAATGAAATTATGACATATTTTAAAAAAACAGATGTTTTAAACCAACAACAGTGAAGCAATTACCCCAGTAGGCTTTATTAAAAATGAAAATGATACCATGTGTTAAATTAATGGAGGTATGTGTTCCTTTTCACTGCAGATTCAAAGTGGTGCCATTGGCCGCGGCCGCCACGGCTAAAGGAATAAAAGCTGTGAACTTTTTCTATAGTGCCAGTTCGGTTCCTACACCAATAAAAGAGCATGATTTGAAGTCACCGACTCCTGGCATCATTTCCGAGGACACGGCACTGGCGATGAAGGTGGGATCCAGATCCTGAACCGAACCACGTGTCCGACGGAAGCCAGACGAATCTCCACGATGGCGAAAATCGCACCCCCCACACCCTTCAACCCCGCCACCGAGGACTGGGAATCGTACTCCGACCGATTCTGCATGTTCCTCGAGTGCAGCGATCTGAAGGACGCCACCGGCCCCTTGAAGCGTGCCGTCTTCCTGACCCACTGTGGGAACGAGGTATTCAAGATGGCCAAGGCACTTGCCAAACCCGCCGACGCGACTGCGATGGACTGGGACGTCCTCGAGCCAATACTTCGGCGGCACTACGCTCCAGAGGTTCCCATCCTGATCCGACGCAACGAATTCTACCGTCGGGACCAACGGTCGGGTGAGAGTTTCAGCGACTTCGTCGCCGAACTACAGCACCTAGGGGGGCTGTGTGAATTCGACAACCTGAACGACGCCCTGCGAGACCGAATCGTGCTCGGCCTGTGGGACCCCGTCCTCCAGAGCCGGCTGATGGCCAAGGGCAACATCAGCCTTGCAGACACCCTCACCGCAGCCGGAGCCGCCAAAGCGACCCAAACATCTGCCGACCGCATGCGCCGACCGAACGTGGGGGACCGCAGCGGAAACAACCACCCTGCAAGGTCGGCCGAAGCCCAACCCGAGACGACTACCCACCAGGGCGATTTCCACTCAGCATCGGGCACTTCTGACGAAGAGGAGGAAATTCATCGCCTCCAGGCAGGCCGCGACCCACGGAACCGGCGGGGTCATAAGTCGAGGACCAACTGTACCGGTTGCGGAGGCGACCACCCCAGGTTCGAATGCCGGTTTTTCAAGTCGATCTGCCGGCATTGTGACAAGAAGGGACACATTGCCCGTGTCTGCTGCCTCAAAAAGAACCGCAGCCCGCCCCGATGGGACCAGAGCAAATGGAGGAGAGAGAGCACACCACCCCGGACCAGAGACCGCCCCTCTGACAACAGATGGGACCAGAACGGATGATCCCTATGAGGCGGCGAGACCCGGCGAAGAGAGGAGACCCATCAGACGGTCACCATCGGCCATGCCACAACAAATGACGCCCGGAAGGTCTACGTGGAGGTAGGCATCGAGGGCGAGCCATGCAAAATGGAGGTGGACCCCGGGTCCTACCTCTCCATGATAGCATGGCAAGAAATAAAGCGCTTGGTGCCTACCATCCAAAGGAAAAGCCTAGACAGCCAGAGACTAATTGTAAAGGACTACCAGGGAAACCGCATCCCGGTAGTTGGAACCAGACAGTTCAACATAACATACAAAGGGCACACCGAAAAGCTTCCCCTGACAATCGTCGATCGCGACCGCCCAAGCCTACTGGGACTGCAATGGTTCGCCCCGCTGAGCATCGCAGTCACGGGAATCGACCACGTCACCGACGACAGCTGGGAGCAACAACTGGCCCGGGAATTCCAAGAGGTCTTCAAAGGAAACCTAGGCAAGTACTGAGGGCCCCTTATATCATTCAGCCTAGACCCAAACGTTTCCCCAAAACGCCTAAAACCAAGGCGGGTGCCATTCGCACTTAAACCCAAGATAGACGAGCAAATTGACAAGCTCGTCAAACAAGGGGTCCTACAGCCAATAGACCACGCCCGGTGGGAGATCCCCATAGTCACACCGATCAAGCCCGATGGGTTGGTGAGGATCTGTGGGGACTATAAGGCCACCCTAAATGGCGCGTTGCAACAAAGCGCCTACCCCGTCCCAGTAGTGCAACACCTACTGCATTCACTGGGAGGGGGCAAGGTTTTCGCCGAACTCAACCTCGCCCAGGCATACCAACAGTTGCCAGTCGACGAGGAAATGGCAGAAGCGCAAACCGTAGTCACCCACCGGGGAGCATTTAAATGCAACCGGCTCCAATTCGGAGTCAGCGTGGCACCGGGAAAATTCCAAAGCCTAATGGAAAGACTATTACAAGGCATCAAGGGGGTGGTACCTTACTTCGACGACGTCTTAGTGTCGGCAACCAACCAAGCCGAACTAGAGGGTCGCCTAAGGGAGGTCCTAACCAAATTCAAAGAGACTGGGCTCAAGGTAAAGAGGGAGAAATGCCAATTATACACGGAACGGGTTGAATTCCTAGGATATCTCCTAGACCGTCACGGCATTCACCCCACAAACCAAAAAATCAAGGCCATCAAAGAAGCCCCCACACCAAAGTCGAAGACGGAGCTACAAGCATTCCTGGGGCTACTTAACTTTTACAATGTTTTCCTGCCCCAAAAGGCGACGGTGGCGGAGCCTTTGCATAGGCTCCTGGACAAGGCGGCGACCTGGACTTGGGGGAAATGCGAGCAAGCCGCCTTCCAGAGAACAAAGGACCTCCTCACTTCAGACGCCGTCCTTATACAGTACAACAAGACCCTACCCCTGGCCGTCACATGCGACGCATCACCCTTCGGCGTTGGCGCTGTCCTCAGCCATACCCTCCCCGACGGAAAAGAAGCACCCATCGCATTCTTTTCAAGGACCCTCACCAAACCGGAGCGGAACTACAGCCAGCTGGACAAAGAGGCTCTGGCTATCGTTGCCACCGTAAAAAGATTCCACGAGTACCTCTACGGCCGGACATTCACCATCATAACTAACCACAAGCCGCTGCTGGGAATCCTTGCAGGAAACCGGGCCACCCTGAACATTCTGTCTCCCCGAATGACAAGGTGGTCCGAGTTCCTGGCGGCCTACAACTACGGACTCATACACAGACCGGGTAAGACGATCTCCCATGCAGACGCCTTAAGCCACTTGCCGCTACCAGAACCTGACACCGACCCAGCACCCACGACGACCACCCTCAGTATAGAGACTCTACCCAACCTACCCATAATTGCGTCAGACATTGCCTGAGAGACTAAGAAAGACAAACGTCTGGCGCGGGTGTTGCATTGGGTAGAGAAAGGGTGGCTGGAAAGGGACAACGACGAGTCCGTCAAAACATTCCGGAACTGGCAAACGGAACTCTCGTTATTAAAAGGGTGCATACTATGGGGGTATAGGGTAGTCATTCCAGAAAAACTACAAGGGAAGATTCTGGAACTATTACATGAGGGGCATCCTGGCATCATTAAGACTAAAGCCCTGGCCAGAAGTTACGCTTGGCGGTCAGGGATGGACAGACAGTTTGAGACATGGGTAGCAAAGTGCCAACGATGCCAGGAAACTAGGCCAAGCCCACCCACAGCACCCGTCCTAGAGTGGGAAACCCCAAGGGGACCTTGGTCTAGGATCCACATAGATTTTGCCGGGCCCACAAAAGGACACACCTTCCTTATAATAGTAGACGCTTACTCCAACTGGCTGGAGGTAAGCAACATGAGAACAACAACCACGGAGGCCATGATCAAGGAACTCGGCAAACTCTTTGCAACGCACGGTCTCCCAGACGTCGTCGTTTCTGACAACGGGCCCCAATTCACCTCGCTAGAATTCGAAAAATTCCTTGCGGAAAGGGGCATCCGACACGCGCTGACAGCACCGGCGCACCCGGCAGCAAACGGTAGGGCAGAACGGATGGTGCAATTCACTAAAAAAAACCATCCGGAAAATAGACCATGGGGAGATCCAGGAGAAAATAAATAAATTACTCTTCACCCAACACATAACCCCAAGTACCACAACGAATAAGAGCCCAGCCGAACTGTTAATGGGGAGGAAATTAAGGTCCCCACTCGACAGATTACACCCCACGTATAACCCGGAGAAGCCCCCAGACTCAACCAACAAACACCGAACTTTTGCACCAGGCGACCCCGTGTACGCAAAAAACCTGACGGGAGACCCGTTATGGGTACCGGCCGTCCTCACACAAATAACAGGCCCACACTCGTACCGGCTACAAACAGCAGACGGACGAGCATGGAAATGCCACATCGACCAATTAAGGTCGAGGACGACCACCCAGGAGACCACCGATGCACAAGCAGGCAAAACCAACCCCCACAACACAAACCAAGGGGGGAGGGAATACCCAGGGGACCAAAACCAAAGAAGAATAAACCAACCATACTTACCAGAAAGAAACCAGCACGACCCCTCGCCAGGAAGAGACAGCCAGGCCAGCTCGACCGACCCGGGGAGACCGAGCGGGAGCGGCAAAACCCACAGCTCAACCAACCCGAGAAGCCCAGGAGGGAGCTACGGAGAGCGGCCCGGCCCGACCGACCAGCCGGTTCCCACGACGGCATCCGGAGAAACAGAGACCCCAACTGAACCGGCCGGGATCCAACCTACGACTGAGCTGCGCAGGTCCAGTAGGCTAAGACGGAGCCCCGCCTACCTACGGGACTACGCGACGTAAGGACTAACCAAGAGGGGAGGGGTGTTCTGTCCCCTCATTAGCATTCTTGAGATCTCCACACTTTGATTGGCCAAAGCGCGGAGCACTCTGATTGGTTAGGCGAGCCGCGCCGATTGGCTCGCTAAGAATCTCCCGCGATTGGTCCGTTCGAATTGCGGGAGATTCAAACTGGTGCCATTGGCTGCGGCCACCGCGGCTAAAGGAATAAAAGCTGCGAACTTTTTCTATAGTGCCAGTTCGGTTCCCACATCAATAAAAGAGCATGATTTGAAGTCACCGACTCCTGGCATCATTTCCGAGGACACGACAAGTACTTGGCCTTAACTAGCAATTTAATTAGTGTCAATCTCTTTGACAGATTTGTAATGGGAATATTAAAAGAGAAAATGGTAGATGAGCAACAGCCTACTGGGTAACATCTAATCTGCTGCAGAATGTGCTGTAGTAGGAAAAAAACACACAAATTTTCAATCATGTTTTCGGATTGTGACATATTACTAATGCACAAGAGGGAAAAATGTTTTAGTAATCTGTAACATTTATATTGGACATCCTTAGGAAAAGCAACAGGCAGTTCAATTAGAAGTTCATGACAACAATCACATTTACAGTAATGGAAACATTGATAATCTGGACTGGGACATTTCATTATTGAAATGGTCCTAGGGCAGAATAAAAAGGAAGATTGGATAAGATGCAATAATGAAGGTGCAAATCACGAGAGCCACCTTGAAGTCTGTTCCAAGGCATTTTGATGTGAACATTTTGATTCATGCTCCCTTTGCCATTGATAGAATATCTCCTTCTCTGTTTGTTAAGAAACCAGAATAGCTTAAAGGATTCAGGGCAGCTGGTATGGCACACAGCAAACCCCTCTGCATTGTGCTGCCTCACTGGCTTCATGCACTCCTATCTGATTATGGTAGAAGCAGCTTTGTCCACATGAAGCAATTTCATGATTCTTCTTGATCCCAATGCCCTTTGAATAATTGGTTGTGGTTCTTTATCTTTCATTCTTAAAAGTTATATGCAGGTCACCAAATCCAGAAACACAGCCTGCAGAGATGTAATGGATGTGAGTAAGAACTTACATGACTAACACTGGATAATTTGAATTTGCTAATATCGTCAGTCAAGTCTGAGTGCCAAAAATCCATATAAAAAAATTAAAATTCTTACCTCTCTTCTATGCCCTTCAATCACTCTTCTTCGTGATCTTAAAATGCCACACATCAAATTATTTGAAGATTGTATCAAGAATATTGAGTGAGCCATGACCACTTAAAAAAAAGAAGTACAATATTTCCCTTGCTCCATTCCTCTGCAATTTCCTTTTTGCCTTCTCATCAGCAAAAATGCCATTTTTGTGATTTTTCCCTTCTGCTTATCCATCAACTATATAAAATGTCATGTATTCATTGTGTAATTGCCGTTTACTTGACATTTTACTCTTCCCAATGAAATACATGGCAAGAATAAAACGTCAGGGAACTCTGACATTTTATTCCTGCCTTGTCTTTTAAAGATGCAAATGCAGCAGCCACATCAAGGAAGACAATAGCGTGTTTAGGGAGAATGAAGTTAAAAAACATCCAAAGGCCATGAGTGGAAGGAGAATAGAGTAAATGGGTAAAAACAGCCAAATTTAACTTGCAGGGGGCAAAGCAGATGGTGCTGCACCATCTGAAAAAAAGATATATCAGAGCACTAATGATCTAATTGTTCTGTATTCTACATTTGCATTACTTGTAAACACCGCGCCCTGATTGGCCAGGGTGCACGGCAATCGGATTGGCCGAACAAGCCACACTGATTGGCCCGCTGTGAATCCCCCGCGATTGGTGGATACCAATCGCGGGAGATTCAAAGTGGTGTCATTGGCCACGGCCAGCGCGGCCAACTCCATATAAGCCGCCACCGATCCTTCAGGAACCAAGTCGATCTCGGACTAATAAAGAGCTGAAAACTAGTCACTGACTCCTGAGCCTTCTTTCGAGCGCCTACACAACACTGGCGATAAAGGTGGGATCGCAGAACTGATACCCACGGAGCACGTGGCACCAAGACGAATGAAACCAACGAGATGGCTAGCATCGCACCGCCCGCACCCTTTAACCAGGCTACTGAGGACTGGGAATCGTACATTGATTGGTTCCTGATGTTCCTGGAGAGTAGCAACCTCAAGGACGCAAATGGGCAGAAAAAAAGGCCGTATTCCTGGCACACTGCGGGCCTGCAGTGTTTTAGATGGCAAAGGCCCGCGCGAAACCGGAATATGTAAAGGCAATGGACTGGGCCGACCTCGAGCCTCTGTTGTGAAGCCACTATGCTCCCGCCATGCCCACCCTCATCAGATGGCACGACTTCTACCGGCATGACCAGAGAGAGGGTGAGAGCATCAGTGATTTCGTGGCTGACTTGCGAAATCTGGGAGGCATGTGCGGCTTCACGGACATGGATGAGGCGTTATGAGATCGCGTCATCCTTGGGCTCAGGGACCCTGTCCTACAAAGCCGGCTGATGGTGAGAGGCGACATCTCCCTCACCGATGCCCTCACCGAAGCTACCACAGCCAAGGGAACCCAGAAGTCAGCGGCCCGAATGTGGAGACTAGATGCCGGGGACCGAACCACAACCTCCGAGACGAACCCAGCAGCTGAGACACAGCCAGAAGCAAGCCGACGAGCAACCACTACCACCCACCATGGTGACCTCAACTCCCCCTCCGACACCACGGACGAGGAGAAGGACATCCACCAACTCCAGACAGAATGGGACTGGCACAAGAGGTGTCGTCGTAAGTCAGGGCTGCAATGCGCTGGGTGTGGGGGTGACCATCCTCGATCGGAGTGCTTATTTTTTGACGCGATCTGCCAACAATGCGACAAGAGGGGCCACATCGCCCAAGTCTGCCAACTCAAAAGAGCCTACAGCCCCCGACGATGAAACAGCAGCAGCCGGAGATGAGACGGCACCCCCTTCAGAATGAGGGACCGCCAAACCGAGGGCCATTGGAACCGGGATGGACAGGGCCGACAAAACGGCGAGAACCAACAAAGAGAGGAGACCCACCAGACGGTCATCATTGGCCATTCATCTAGCTGGGACGCCTGCAAGGTACATGTGGAAGTGGGTATCGAGGGCAAGCCATGCAAGATGGAGGTGGACTCCAGGCCCTACCTATCCATGGTTGCACAGTGGGAAATCAAGCTCTTGGTGCCCGCCATCCACAAAAGGGGCCTGGAAAGCCAGACACTAATCCTAAAGGACTACCAAGGGAACCGCATCCTCATAATCAGAACAGGACACTTTGAAATCACATTCAAGGGGCGCACAGCAAGGCTTCCCCTGACAATCGTGGACAGAGACCGACCCAGCCTTTTGGGACTACAGTGGTTCGCGCCGCTCGGAATCGAAGTAACAGGCATTGACCATGTCGCAGAGGTAGACTGGGAGGAGCAACTCACAAGGGACTTCCAGGAAGTGTTCAACAGCACCCTAGGCAAGTACCGAGCCCCCCCTATTTCCTTCAGTCTAGACCCCAGCATTCCCCCATACACATAAAACCACGGAGAGTACCTTTCGCACTCAGACCCAAGATCAATGAGCAGATAGACAAGCTCATCAAACAGGGAGTCCTAGAGCCAACCGATCATGCCTGGTGGGAGACTCCCATAGTCACCCCAGTCAAGCCTGATGGGTCAGTGAGAATCTGTGGGGACTATAAGGCCACCCTAAACTGTGCCTTACAACAAAGCGCTTATCCCGTCTCAGTAGTACAGCAGCTTCTGCACTCACTGGGGGGAGGCAAGGTTTTCGCGAAGCTCGACCTGGCGCAAGCCTACCAAAAATTACCGGTCGACATGGAAACTGCCAAGGCACAGACCATAGTAACCCACCAGGGGGCTTTTTGCTGCAAGAGACTCCAGTTCGGAGTCAGCATGGCACCAGGAATTTTCCAGAGCCTCATGGAGAGACTCCTACAAGGGATCAAGGGGGTGGTGCCCTACTTTGATGACGTGCTGGTGTCAGCGGCCAACCAAAAACAACTGGAAGGTCACCTGAGGGAGGTACTACAAAAATTCAAAGACACAGGGCTAAAAGTCAAAAAAGAAAAATGCCAGCTGCATACCAAGAGGGTTGAGTTCCTAGGGTACCTCCTAGACCAGCACGGAATTCACCCAACAGAAAAAAAATTAGAGCCATCAAGGAGGCCCCCAGGCCGAAGAATAAAACAGAACTGCAGGCATTTCTGGGGATGATTAACTTCTATAATGTTTTCCTACCTCAAAAGGCAACCACGGCAGAACCGTTGCATAGGCTGTTGGACAAAACAGCCACCTGGACCTGGGGGAGACGAGAGGAAGCCGCATTCAACTGAACCAAGGACCTGCTCACATCAGATGCCGTCCTCATCCAATACAACGAGACCCTCCTGCTAACAGTAACGTGCGACGCATCACCGTTCGGCATCAGGGCGATCCTCAGCCACACACTCCCGAACGGAAACAAAGCACCCATCGCCTTTTACTCAAGAACCCTATCAAAGCTGGAAAGAAACTATAGCCAACTAGACAAGGAAGCCCTGGCTATCATTGCCACCGTAAAAAGGTTCCACGAGTACCTCTACTACAGGACATTCACCATCATCACCGATCACAAACCGCTGTTCGGGATCCTGGCAGAAAACAAGGCCACCCCGAACATTCTATCCCCGAGAATGACAAGGTGGTCTGAATTCCTCGCCACCTACAGTTACCGGCTGACCCATCGACCCGGTAAGACAATTTCACATGCAGATGCCTTGAGCCGCACCCTGCTGCCTGACCTGGCATCCACAGCATCCACCCTGAGCATAGAGATCTTACCCGACCTCCCCCTAACCACGTCAGACATTACCCATGAAACCAATAAAGATAAACATCTGGCGCGGGTGTTACAATGGGTGGAGAAAGTGTGGCTGAAAAAAGACAACGATGAGACATTCAGGACATTTCAGAACAGACAAATGGAACTTTTAACGCAAAAGGGTTGTATACTATGGGGGGACAGGGTTGTTATTCCAGAGAAATTACAAAAAAGGGTCCTGGACTTGTTACACGAGGGGCACTCGGGCATCGTGAGGTCAAAAGCCCTGGCCAGAAGCTATACCTGGTGGCCAACGATGGACAAACAAATCGAATTCTGGGTGGCAAGCTGCAAGCAATGCCAAGAATCCAGGCCAGGCCCACCCGCCGCCCCAATCCTGGAATGGGAAACCCCCAGAGGACCATGGTCCAGGATACACATAGATTTTGCTGGGCCCACAAAAGGACACACATTCCTCATAACGGTAGACACTTACTGCAATTGGCTGGAGGTAAGCGACATGAGAACTACCACCACCAAGGCCGTCATCAAAGAACCCAACAAGCTATTCTCAACCCACGGTTTTCCAGATGTAATTGTGTCAGATAATGTTCCACAGTTCACCGCACTGGAATTTGAAAAATTCCTAGCGGAACGGGGCATACGACACGCTCTGACAGTGCCGGTACATCCAGCAGTGAACGGTAGGGCGGAACAAATGGTCCAATTTACAAAAAAAACAATCCAGAAAATCGAAACTGGGGACATGCAAGTAAAAATAAATAAACTACTTTTTATCCAACACATAACACCAAACACAATGACCAACAAGAGCCCTGCAGAGCTACTAATGGGGAGGAAACTAAGATCCCCCCTTGATAGGCTTCATCCCACATATAACCCCGAAAAACCCACCGACTCATCAAGGAGGCACCGAACGTTTGCACCAGGAGATGCAGTATACGTGAAAAACCTCAGAGGGGACTCCCTCTGGATACCAGCAATGATAACCCAGGTGACAGGTCCCCACTCGTACCAGCTACAAACAGTCGATGGACGAGCATGGAAATGACACATTGATCAATTAAGATCGAGAGCAGCCATGGGAAACACAACCTACATGCAAGCAGACAGAAACATAACCCCAGAAAGGGAGAAAGACCACCCAAGCACTAACCAAGAGGGGAGGGAAAGCCCCGGAAACCAACCCCAACAAGAAAGAAACCAAGAATACTCACCAACCAAAGCAGAAATAGACAATCAGCTCAAAGCCTCGCTGGGAAGAAATAGCCAGGCCAGCTCAACCAACCCGGAAGAATCAGGCAGGAGCGGCAAAGCCAGCAGCTTGACCAGCCCAGGTAGACCGGGAGGAAGTTACGACGAAAGTCCCGGCTCACCCTTCCAGGCAGTTCCATCAACGAAGCAGAGAGCAGCACAGAACCCAACCGAACCATTCGAAGACCAGGCATCAACTAATCTGCGCAGGTTCAGCAGGCAAAAGGGGAGGGGTGTTCTGTATTGTGCATTTGCATTTCTTGTAAACACTGCGCCCTGATTGGCCAGGGCACACGGCAATCGGATTAGCCAAGCGAGCCGCACTGATTGGCCCGCTGCGAATCCCCCGCAATAGGTGGACACCGATCGCGGGAGATTTGAAGCGGTGTCATTGGTCACGGCCGGCGTGGCCAACTCCATATAAGCCGCCACCGATCCTTCAGGAACCGAGTCGATCTCGGGACTAATAAAGAGCTGAAAACTAGTCACTGACTCCCGAGCCTTCTTTCGAGCGCCTACACAACACTAATAATGCCAGAAGCTAAGGACTAAAAATCCTCAGCCTCTTTAGTTTATCCAGATGTCCTATGTATTTTTATTCAGAAGTTCCAATTAGTTCAGCTGAGTGTCCTATTCTTAAATTGATAGCATACTTCGTATATAATCAGTTGTAACCCTGCAGCTGCACAACCCGTGTCTCCCCCCTCCTATAGTTTATCTCTGACTCCAGGAGCCTTTCTAAAACTGTATTTATTTGTTATTTTCCGTTTCTTCTACATTTCCACCATTGTGCATTTCCAGATAGCTTACAAGCCTAAGTCATAAAACAGTGAAACCTCTGAACTACAGCATAACAGTCTTTAAAAATAATATAAAATCCAGATAGCACATTTCCAAACAAATAACTGGCGAAGAGCAGATATCTAAAGGCTTGTAGGAATAGCTATGCTTTAGCAGTTTTCTTGAAGATGCCTAAAATTAAGGCCAACTGGCTTGGAATGGGAAGTTTATTACAGGTTTCAGTGCAACAACGGAGAAGTAATTCTTCTATGTTCCTAATCCCTTTTCCTCCTGAGCAAGGGGACTTAGAACATTATCTCATGAGTAGAGTCATCTTGGAAGAGAAGGTCACATAGATATCTTGGACTTAATAAGAATATTGCAGTAATTCAATCTGGAGATAATGAAGGCATGGATGACCAATCCCAGAGTATCCGATTCCCAAAAGGGTCTCAACTGGAGCACCTGCTGGAGTTAGGGAAGGCTCTTGTTTATGGCTTTGTAGCCATTCTTTTCAGATGGACTAGTTCTATTGATTTGCACCAAAGTATTGTGATACTGTCAATTTATTTTGCACTTGTTCCTAATATTCCTGCCTGGAATTTGCAACTGTTTCTCTTACACCATGCATCAGAGAGGGTTTTATTTTTCCCATTCAACTGTTTTCAACTATCTGAAGATCTCATCAAAACAAGAATAAGCAACTTATAACCCTTCAGATGTTTTTGGACCACAACTCTCTGCAGTATTCACAATGCTTCCTCTCAAACTATTATCATTTTAAATCTATTTACTTTGAACTTGTACTTCAATTGAGGTACAGGGATTGAAACTGTAGGCTTCTTTGAGCCTTAGTAGAATAATTTCCAAACTACTGCTTAGCAGATAATTTCTGTCCTCTTCCTGGCAGGTAAACCTTTTGTGAAGCAAGTGGATATTGTTATTTGTAGCCTTTGGGATAAATGTTTGAACAGGTGGCAGCATATAGCTGATCTTGGCTAGTCTCTAAAATGAGAACTTCGATGGGGAACATCTGGGAATTCCAGAGCTGTATGTAAAACTGAGAGGTCAAAGGCACATCCTGGATGAAAGCCATAAAGCTTCCAAGAAAAATGTATCACTGTAATTACCTGGAGCTGACCTTGACTTTGAGCTTTATAAGATAAGAGAAATAATAGCATTGTCAAGGTTTGAGTGCTGGGTGTTTATTTGTTCAAGAAGGAGCATCAGTATTAAAAAAATATCAACACATTTCACTTTCCCAACAGATTGTTTTTCCTGTAATTGCAAACAGTTGACATCTACCTAGATTTTACACCCTCCCACAGTTGGAATTATTAGCATACCAGACAGAACTGGCTCCTGATGCCAAAGAAATAACAAAAGAGTTCCAACTTCTGCTTACTGAAGGTACTTGGATCCACCCTTACGATGAGAACCATTCATTTCTAACCTTCTTTTTTTCTGATCCCCCTTCTCCTTCCATACATTTAAGCCAATAAAAAGGATATAACTTGCTGTTCTAAGACTCCAGAATCTTTTGCATACCAACTATCTTGCAAAGTGCACCATTGGCCACAGGAAAGTAAGATATAGCAATGTACATTATCTTAGATTTGCCTATTGTTGAGTATTATGCCATGTTACTGAAAAACTCACCTTCTCAATTTCCTTAGCAGAGACTGAAGTTAAATTCACAGATCTTCAATAGAAAATACCACATTTCACCTTTCCCATTTGTGCAGAAAGCATAACAGCAAAAGACATAGAGAACTTAGCCTTGCCTTATCCTTGGGTTTTTTTTTTTTTCAGGAATAGATAGATAGATAGATAGATAGATAGATAGATAGATAGATAGATAGATAGATAGATAGACAGATAGAAAGTAGCTATTATTTAATAAAATCTTCATTTGCCATTCAATCATTGTAAAAAAGTGGCTAATCCCTTTAATAAGGGAAGAAATAAACTAGGTATTTAGTCAGACCAATTTTATTTTTAGAGTTCTAGATGTCAAGAATTAAGGGAATTTTGTGCCATTTTATACCATCATCCAATGGTAATTGCATTATATTTTACTATTTCCTCTTGAAATATCACACTGAAATAACCTTTCAGAGAAAAGACAGAAAATGTTAGACTTCCAGGTTTACTTAATATAAATAATTCTAGATAGTTTTAGTTCTTAATTGAATACAGAATGAGAATGCCTTATCACCTAGACCCACTGGGAGAAGATTCTGGACTTTGGAAATAAATTGGAAAATAAATTGCCAATAGATAGTAGATGATGATAGATGAATAGATTGATAGATTGATCAATAGATTGGTAGGTGGATAGGTAGGTAGGTATGTAGGTAGCTAGATGGATAGAAAGACAGACAGAGATAATTTCTCTTCAAGGATTGTGTTTCTGACATTTCTGAACAGAAGGAAATAAGCTGACTGGCTCAGGCTGGCTAGCAGATGTAGAATGCTTTTAATATTTACTGATGCAATCAACAAAGGGGTCACAGTCTCTAACAAGGCTTTCAAAATAAGACCATGGAGTAGCTTAAGTGAGTATAGAACATGCAACAGATTATTATAATGGTTTGCCTAGGAGTATATGTTTTATAGTAATCTCAGTTCATAAGTTTACGTTGAGTTTGTTTCAATTGGAAAAGATCATTGGGACACTGCTGTCTGAGATTGTCTTCAGAGGACATGCTAAAGAATTTAATCTGGAATTTACCTCAGCGCATGGAAGACATAAATCAATTATATAGACTATCCAATTATACAGACATATATGCAATGTCTACCAATAGGAGTTTGTATTTGATTGCATAAGAAATGTTAGACAGGAATAATAAAAAAAAGCAATGTAAAACATACAATGACCTTAACAGACAGAACATATGATCTGGTAACATCATGGGTTGACCTTCTTATGGTTATTCCACCATCTCTATATTCTTCCTTACCAATGGCATTCTAATCAAACCTAAGTCTAGATGCCAGCATTGTGTAGCATAGACATTTGCATTTATGGTATCCTTATATGTCATTCTTTTTTTTTAAAAAAAGATTTTATTAATTTTCTACAAACAAACAAGACAAACAAAACATAAAAACATCAACTCTCATATGTACATCCAGTGTGTCAGTTGGTTCATCATTTTTGTGCATTCATTCTGTAGTCTCAATTACAATTATGTTACATAACAACTCATATTGTCAATCCAAACTTATATATCCTAATATCACTAACAAAAGAAGTTTTTGACTATATTTTTAATCATTCATGCTTTATGAGCTAACAATACTTTAAACCAGTTTACTCTATAACAAATCATATAATCATATCAAATCAATCCTAAAAAACCCTTTATAAATATAATGTCAAATAACAAAATAATAGCAAAATAGCAAAATAAAGATATTCCTTACTGTCTAGCATTCTAAATATTCTATTATCATATTTTATCATCTAGCCATTGATAAAAAAGATCCCAAATTTTATAAAATTGTTTATCCTCTTGCTCTCTAATTTCAAATGTCAATCTACTCATCTCAGCACATTCCAATATTTTCTAAATAATTTCTTCCTGTAATGGTATTTTCTCATTCTTCCAATTTTTAGAAAATACAATCCTAGCCGCTGTTAATACATTTACAATCAGGTACTTCAAATCTTTACTATATATATCAGGTAAAATTCCCAATAAGAAGATCTCTGGTTTAGGTTTTTCCAGTTTTTGCCTGGCTTCGGGGCAGCAGGAATTCGCGACCGCTCGCGATTCCTGTTGTGCTAGCCGCCGAGATACCCCCGATCAAAATGGGTCAGGGGGATATGGCTGCCCTGTAGGGACAGCCGAAGAGAGAGGGGAGCTGGAAGAGAGAGGGGAGTTGGGGGTGTCGCAGACCCCCTCCTCGTCCTGAAAAAACCCTTTTTCCCAAGGCGGTGGAGCGGTGGTCAGCAATGGCCACCACGAAGAAGTCTGCAACCGGGTAAGATCGAGCTGGAGGAAGCAAGAAAAGTGAAAGTGCTGGCTGAGCCAGGTCAATCAACATCCTTTAAATTAGCTGGAACTGAGCTGTCTGAATTGCTGGAGGATACATTGTATCCCTAAGAAGATCGAAAGCGGCGGAGAAACTGTTAAAGGGAACTTTTTTTTTCTTCACTCTCCCACCTCATGTAAAAAGCAGAAGAAGATTTGAAATTTGTTTGGGCACTGAAGGTGAAATATTCTGAAAGTTGCTTGGACATTGGACTTAAAAATTTAAGAAATTGGAAAACCTTTATTAGAGGTATGGATTTTTGATTATTTAAAAATTGACGTTGCAAGTGGGAAGGGAGCGGAAAAATATTGGAGCAGAAGTGGAAAAAGGAGGAGATTGCCAAGAATACTAAAAAAAGAAATATGCTAATTGGACCTCTTTGTTTAAACAGTAACCCCAGAAAGAGAAATAGAAGAAGGAAGAAAAGTATTAACTTTTGAAACTTTCTTTTTGAATTACTTTTGACTAAAAATACTTGGGTGGTTGTTTTGGGGAAAGTTTTTCTTTTCATGATGGCATCGCTTGTGGATGAACTAAAGATTGAATATCAAAAATATAAAAAGGAAGAACAAGATGGAAAAGATACTTTGGGCACTTCATTTCAATTTTTAGAAATGGTGTTATGTACTTATGAAAAGTTGATTACGCAGCAGAATGACTGGGACAAAGAAGAAGAGGAAAAAGAAGCCATCTTTGATGAACAATGGGTTTTTTCCGGGGAGGAGGAGAAAGAGGATAAGAAAAAGGGGATTTTAAGGTTTGAAAAAACAACCAAAAAAAAGAAAAATGAGAGGAAAGATGGATGCAAGGTTAGAAAGCAAAGGAAAGGGAGTAAGAAAAGGGAAGAGGAGAGACAAAGGGGTAAAAAGGGCAAGGAGAAGAATAAGCAAGAGAGAAAGGGGGGGGAGGAGAAGCCTCAATGGTGAGAAGCAAGATCTAAAGAAAAAAAAGCTTATTTAGAGACAATGGGTGAATCTAATTAAGGATAAAAGGGGGATTCTGGAAGGTATATAAGATTGTGTTTTTATATGTGTATTTAGAATTTATTGAACAGAATCCCAAGATAAATTAAGTGTTATATGAAGTACTTTTAAGTTAGGGTAAAGGCGTCACTCCAAATAGTGTATAGGAGAAGTATAGTAAAAGAAAAAAGATAAATGGATAGTTGGAAATAGAACAGACAAAGAATGTTATTGAAAATGGTTATAAGCTGTTATGCTTTGATTGTTTGTGCACTGTTTTTGTAAAATTAATAAAATTGGTTTATAAAAAAAAAAGAAAAGAAAATGATAACAAGATATGGAAGGATATATAAAATGAATATGATGTTTGAATTTGTGTCTGTGTGAAGAGTTTTAACCCGGGATCAGGCAGTCTTCAGAAAAGATGTTTTAGTTTATGTTTTGTGTATTGTGTTTGTAAAATTAATAAAATTTGTTTTTTTTTTAAAAAAAGAAGCTCTCTGGTTTCAAGTCTATGTGTTTCTTTGTCATTTTTTCCAACCACATGCGAATTATAGTCCAATATTTTCTGGCGTCCTCACAAGTTCACCATATATGGTAATACGAGCCAGGTATCTGATGACATTTCCAGCATTTTTCAGATTTGTTCTTAAAAATTCTTGCTATTCTTGTCGGGGGAAATTGCCACCTGTAAAACATCTTATACAAGTTTTCTTTATATGCTGTTGACATTGTCATTTTATAATTTTTAGACCACAATTTCTGCCATTTCTCTAGATCAATCCCATATCCAAAATTCTTCCCCCAAACAATCATAGTTCATTCCCAGTAAATAACCATATAATTTTTAATCACCTTCTCATCAGTACCCATCAAGATCTTATCTGAATCAGTCTGCTTATCATAAAATCCCTCCGTTTTAGAATCTTCATCATACCTTGAATGTATTTGCGCATATGAAAACCAATTCATCCTTATACCTTGTTCCTCTAAGTTTTGGATCGATTTAAGTTCACCCTTTTCATCCAAGAGTTCCCCATATCTAACTGTTTGTTCCTTCTTATAAATTATAGGATAGGAAAATGCTTCAATAGTCGATAACCAAACTGGAATTTTCAAATAACATTGTCTTTTTATCTTCTCCCAGTTTAACCACAAAGACTCCCGCATATAATGTCTTCTAAAATAACCCTGTGTTTTAGTTCCCTTATACCATAAAAAAGCATGCCAGCCCAACAGCAAATCATGCCCTTCTAATGTCAACAACCTATGCTTTCTTAATGTTATCCATTCTTTGACCCACATCAAATTTGCAGCTTGATAATACAATTCCCAATTAGGCAGGCCAAAACCTCCTCTAATTCTAGCGTCTTGCAAAAGCTTTAGCTTTATTCTCGCTTTTTTACCTTGCCATATAAACTTCAACATGATTTTATTTAAATCTTCAAAATTGTCTTTTCCAAGCCTAATTGGTATTGTTTGGAACAAAAATAAAATTCTGAGTAAAATATTCATCTTGATTGTTGAAATTCTCCCTATTAATGACAATTGCAAGTTTTCCCACTTCTTCAAATCTGTAGCTATCTGTTGTTTGAGTTTAATATAATTATTCTCTTTTAATGTGCTACATCTTGCTGTCAAATATTTCCCCAGATACTTAACCTTATTTGTAATTTGGATTTTCAAAAGATCTGCCAGTTCTTCTCTTTGTCTCAATAGCATGTTCTTTGTCAAAATCTTTGTTTTATCTTTATTTATTTTCAAACCAGCCATCTCACCATATGTCTCTATCTTTTCCAATAACTTTGGAGCTGTTTCTAGTGGGTCTTCCAGAATAAAAGCTAAATCATCAGCAAAAGCTTTTAGTTTAAATTCTTCCTTCTTAATTTTCATTCCTTTTATGCTTTTATCATCCCTAATATTTTTATTCAACACTTCCAAGGTCAACACAAATAGCAAAGGAGATAGGGGACACCCTTGTCTTGTGCCCTTTCTTGTATTAATAAAATCTGTAAGTTCCCCCTCCATCATTACCTTTGCTGTCTGTTTATTATATATGGCTTCGATTGCTTGAATAAATTTTTTAGCAAAACCCATCTGTTCCAATAGTAATAACATAAATCTCCAATTCATGTTGTCAAATGCCTTTTGAGCATCCAAAAATATCAAAGCCATCTGCTTTTCAGGATGAGCCTCATAGTATTCCAAAGTATCCAAGATTACTCTCATATTGTCTCTGATTTGTCTCTTTGGCAGAAATCCATTTTGATCTGTGTGAATAAAATTATTTAAATATTTTTTGAGTCTTTCTGCTAAAATTGAAGCAAAGATTTTATAGTCTGCATTCAATAAGGAGATGGGTCTGTAGTTCTTAATTTGCAGTGGGTCAGCCTCTTCTTTTGGAATAAGTGTGACATAAGCCTCTGACCATGTTTTGGGTATTATCTTCTTTAACATAACTTCATTCATGACTTCTAACAATGGCATACTCAATGATTCTTGAAATGTTTTATAGAATTCTGCCGGAAGCCCATCTGGACCCGGTGCTTTCCCATTGTTTTGTCTTTTTAATGCTTCATTTAATTCCATCATTGTAATATTGCTTTCTAACATTTCTTCAGTCTCTTTAGGTATCTTCGGTAAATTAGCATTCTGTAAATATTGTTTGACTTTTTCCTCATCAATATTCTCTTGTTTATATAGTTGCCCATAAAAATCTCGAATAATTTCCTTTTTCTCCTTATTACCATAACAAACTTGGCCTTGATCATCTATTAACTTCAATATTTTTCTTGATTCCTTCTCCTTTCTCAATTTATATGCTAGCCATCTACCTGGTTTATTCGCATCTTCAAAGTAATGCTGTTTAGAATTTCTGATTTTCTGTGCCAATTCTTCTTTCTCTATTAATTCCATTTTATGTTTGATTACATCCAGCTTCAATTTAATATCCTTTTTCTGTGGCATTTTCTGTAATTCTATTTCAAGATTTTTATACTCGTCTTCCAAGGCCTTAGAAGCTTGCCTTTTCCTAATATTCTTTTTTCTTGTATAATCTATTATCAGACCTCTAGCATATGCCTTCATTGTATCCCAAACATTCTGCGTTGAAGTATCTTCTTTTTTATTTTCTCTGAAAAAAAAAACCAATTCCTTCTCCATCCATTGTATAAAATCTTTCTCCTTTAAAATGGTATTATTTAATGTCCATCTCAATCTTTTTTTTTTTGGTCCCTTCCATTTAATTGTCATTGGGCTATGATCTGCCCAAGTACTTGTTTCAATATTTGTTTCTTGAATATTGGATATTAATTCTGTTGATATCCAAATCATATCTAATCTGGACCATGATAAATGTCTATTTGAATAAAAAGTATATTGTTTAGCTTTAACATTTCTTTCTCTCCATATATCTTTTAAAGATAGTTCAACTGTCATTTAAAAAAAACATTTAGGGAGAGCCTTTCTATTTTGCTTGGTTGTTGTTGCTATATAGTCCAATTTATTGTCCACAATTCCATTAAAATCTCCCATCATAATTACATTAACATAGTCCAGTCCAGTTATTTTCATGTGTAGCTTTTTATAAAACTCTTCTTGTTTTTCATTCGGAGCATAAATTGCAATCAAGAGTATTTTTATATTATTGTCCATTATTTCCACCATTAATACTCTTCCATCTTCATCCGTGTAGATCAGTTTTGCTGGGATAGCCTCTTTAATGTATAAAGCCACTCCTCTTTTCTTACATTGAGTCAAAGAAGTAAATATTTTCCCCAATTTTGGCTGTACTAACAATTGTTCATGTTGTTTTTGAATATGAACTTCTTGTAGACAAATTATATCAAATTTTAATTTCTCTAATTTATGAAAAGTTTTCCTTCTTTTAACAGCTGAATTAAGTCCATTTATATTCATTGTAATCAGTTTTCTTTCTTCCATGATTATGCTTTATATTTAGGTCTAACAGCTCTCGTGGATCTCACTTCACGCTGTTCTTTACTGTCCACCTGTCCACCTACAGCTCCTTTCTCTTTTTCAGTCTCCAGTTGTTCCTCTTGAAACTCAATTAATGAGACCTCTTTCTCTGCCTCCTCTCTTCTTCTTCCAAAAAAATTCTGCATGGAAAAGTTCTGCTTTCTCAATTGAATCAATTCTATGTCTCTGCTCTTGCCACGTAAACATTAATCCTTCTGGAATCAGCCATCTATAATTCACTTCGTTTTCCAGTAGCATTTTGGTCAGAAATCGATATTCTCTTCTCATCTCTCTCACTCTTCTGGGTATTTGTTTTAAAACCACAATCTCTTTACCTTTGTATTTCAATGTTTTCTCTCTTACCACTTGTAATATTTGTGTTTTGATGGATTTTTTGGAAAATCTAATATGGACTTCCTTTGGTAATTTATTTCTCATCGCATATCTTGTATAAACTCGATATACCTCATCTACTCCATCCATCATCTTTTCCTCTGTAATTTCCAAAGCATCTGCCAAAATGTTTATCATTATCGCAGCCAAATTTTCTCCTTTTTCCTCTTCTATATTTTGAAATCTGAGATAAAATTCTGACCTTTCCATCTCCCACCTCAACATCCCATTTTTTTCTTGTTCAACCACTGTTAATCTACTGTCAATATTTCCAATCTTCTCCTCTCTTTGTTTTCCTTCTTCCTCAATTTTTTGGAATCTCTCCTCATACTTCCCCATCATTTGTTTAATATTTTCCACTTTTTCATCAGTCTTCTCTATTCTTTGTTAAATGATGTCTGATTTTATCTTGAGATCTTGGATTCCTTGCATAATCATCTGTAAAGTTACTATTTCTTGTTCTTTATTTTGCTTCAACATTGTCTGAATTAAACGTTGTCCTCCAGCTGGTGGGAAAGCAGAGGTAGAAATAGAAATGCCAACTGGTATTGGTTTCCTGCTCATTTTAATTCCTCCAAAGCTTCAAAAAAATTTTGACTTTCAATCCAACTGGTAGAATAGTCAATTATAATTCAAAATGGAAAAATCCAATGGTAAAAGACCCAAAACCAAAGAAGAAAAAGGAAAAAAGAAAGAAGAAAAATCTTCAGGTTCTTCTTGACCCTAATCCAATTACAAAGTAATCCACCATAAAAAAGGAAAAATAGAAAGGAAAAAAACAAACAAACCCAAAAATGATATTATTGATTAAGAGCAAATAAAAAACAAAAGAAAAAAAGAAATTCCTTCAGGTTCTTCACACCTTAATCTCAATAATCAAAAAAGAAAAACAAAGTGGTCCAAAAACATAGAAAAAGCAAAGAAGTCCCCATAAAAATAAAGAGAAAAAAAGAAAAATAAAGAAAAAACTCTGAGACTTTCCCTTTAAAATAAAAGGCAAAAATAAGAATATTACTAGAATTGAAATTTACAAAAAGGCTGGCGAATGGGATATATATATATATATATATATATATATATATATATATATATATATATATATATATATATATATATATATATATATATATATAAGCACACTGCACTTTATTTATTTATCCAAGGCTCTTATGATGACTCTCTTCTCCAGCAGCTTCAAAGCTAAGCCTCAAGTGTTGAAATATTGATAAGAGTCCAGGAAAACACCTGTAATAATATTTTGCTGTGCTCTCCCTCTATCTTATCACGTTGAAATGTCCTTGAGAAGGAGTCTTCTTACAATTCTTTCCAATTCAAATAAAGTATTTTCAAGCCTCTAGTTGGCAGTGGCAATGTTTCTTAATGCTCTTTTCCCCCCCAGCCAGAAAAAATGAATAATGTATCCAAAAAGAAAAAGAAAAAGAAAATAGCTAAAGGGAGCCTCTATCCTAGAGAAAATTAAAAAATCAAAAGGAGCATAAAAATATATATAAGAGAAAATTCAATCTAGTTACCTATAAAGTCACACTTAAGTCCCCAGAAAAAAAGTAAGAAAAAGAAAAAAAATCCAAGCCTCAATTTGACATCACTTTAAAAAACGCCGCTCAAACAGTTTTGGTCAAAAAAAAAAAAGTCTCACAGGTTTCTTCTTTGTTCAGGATGCCCTTTCAAACCTCAGCAAATTTACAACACAAAAGGAATTTCTCACCCAGCCGACACACTTCTTTCCAGCCACTTTCTTTCCGGAGCTGTCCCGACTTCAGCAGCTATGGAGGCTGCCTCTCCGCCGCCAGCAAAAGGACTTCTCCCTGATCAAACCAGAGATTTTGCGATATCTCTGGGATCCTGGGACAGTATTCTTCTCAATCCCCGTCTCTACGGGACGGTTTAGGTCCGTTGGGACCAACCAGGGGTGAAAATATCGGCTGCGATCTCAGAGCCCCAAGATCGCAGCTGTATCGCCGAAATGAAGCTCCGCCTTCTCCCCTTATATGTCATTCTTAACACCAAAAGAACACCACCAGTCTAGCTTGTAATACCTTCTCTCTCTCCAGGATCTTCAATTGACTTCATCTGCCTGCTGCTTTGTATCTCTGTTCCTTTCTTCAGGCTTAGGTCATGAACAAGCATCATACATTGTTTATTTATATATTGATAGTGAGGAAGTGTTTATATAGTTTAGAAAGAGAACTATCTAGCAGGATAATATGCATTCTCTGTATGTCTAAGTTAAGTTAAGTAGGGCCCTTCTTTTGCCTATGTCCTTTCTGAAATTGACTTCTGATGAAAAAAGGCAATAAACCCAGTGGAAGAGAAGAGAATGTTATTGTGCCAATATGAATATGCAATCAGGAGACTGTGGTGTGGATATTTTTAAACTCCATAGACTTGCTTCTCAAAGGAACAAAGCTTGCCTTGCTGGATTTAAGCTTTCTCATTTGCTATAGAAAATAACTGCACTTCAAGCCGTTGCTATGCACCATGCTGTGCAAGACAACACTTAGCTGATTTCATCTGAATCCAGTTAAGTTACCTTGCAGTGATATGCAAGTGATAAACACAGTCCACTCACTATTTGTCAGTGTGAAACCCCAACTCCCCCAAATAATTTTTTCCCAAAAAAATGCAATGCAAAGGACTCTACACTTCAATTAATTCAGAAGTACTTCAGTTCAATAAGATTTTGCTCTGTAGAGCAATCAACATAGTCTGACTATGTGGAGCATTCCCTCATGTAGGTGTAGTGATGGCAGTTCAGGACAATGGGATGAAATTAAGGTATGTTGTGCTCATGAAAAGAAAAGCCAGAGCACTCTACAGTTGGGCAGGGGGAGAATCACCCCACTTGACCAAGTGGGTGGATGAAATATTTTACAGATGTGTGAGTGTTCCTGATAATGGGTATCTGATCTGAGCAAAGATTAGTGAAGTGGGTTTTGTAATTACAACATAAAAACATAGAAAATACATCACAGGATAGCAGTGCCTTGCACATAGCTTGTTATATCCTACAGGAGAAGAGTAAAATAATATAATGTAGAATATGTTACATGCAAATACCTCCATACTGTGCAGAAAAGCAGAAGATGTGTGCACAGATAAGCAATGCTTCAGAGAAGCAGCAGCAAAGAGTTAGACACAGAGGGGACTACAGAGTAAACATTTCTGTCTACAACCTAATCCCCTAATCTTGTAATCAGTAGAATGTCTGTGCCATTGAATTGAATCTCCAATCTCCTATACCTCAGAAATGGTTGCTTTTCATGGGCCACATCATAGTTTTCCACACACAAAAACTTATCAGTTTGAGCAGTCAAAATGTAAAGAATTAAGAGGTGTCGTCACTATAGAATCTAAGTATAATCAATGAATTATATGCAAAGGATCTATGCAGTAAGCTGGATAACTGGTTAGAAAGATATCATAGTAGAGGATGAGTAAGCATGTTTTAGAGAATGAATGTCCACTTATGGGTACCTGACCAACCCATTAACATCATCAAGACCTGTAAGATACTTGTCTCTGTAAGATACTCCCCTGGTGGAGACTGATTATGAAGGAGAGGATTAGGGAAAAACATGGTCTACTCTGGAGAAGAGGCCCATGATCCTCTTCATGGGTTGCAGGTGTGAGATCTGCATAAGAGTTTGGCCCTATGTGCTAACAAACACTGGAGACAAATTAATGTTTTATTCCTAGAGAAGGTTTATCTTCTTCCAACGGACTGTACCTGGTTATCTTCCTGAAGTTGGTAATTATTTATCCTATAACTTTATTCAGTGCAGTTTTTTTGGTTTTTGCTTCATTATCTGCGCTTTGAATTTGAACTGTGTTTCTTTTTTTTTTTTTTTGGAATGCTATTTTGAAAATAGTTTAACTTCAACTGTGAACAATTAAACAGTGAAGCCAAGTTGAAGGCATTAAAGGACCTTTATTTACATTTTGGTTTTTGTTATATTTCTGATACGCTCCGGGTCATCGCAATAATGTTGTATTTTGGTTCTACGTTATTTAATATCCAGTACATTAGCTCTCTGATCAAATATTTGAGAGGTTGTGATCTACATGCTCCAAAATAGCAGACAAACAGCTCCCTATGTTAATTAATGATTTCAATTAATGATTATTAATATATTCAATCATCTTCTCTTTTGACCCAAGTTGGATTTGGGTTCGATCAGTCTTGTGTTGAGAACCACAAATTATTAACTATCTGAAACCAAAATAATGTGATTTTCTAGTAGCCTCAGAAAATACACTTGATACATTAATAAGCTTGAGAGAACAGGTCATTGGCTTTAAGTACCTGGGATAGTTTCTCAAAATTTTAGATACATCTCAGATATGCCATTTTCTGTAGCCCAGAGAAGTACTGTGTGGCAACCATTTTAAGATTTTTTTTAGAAATCAGAGTGAATATTTTATACTGGTATCAGCTGAATTGTTTGCTCAATTTATAGGGGTTTCTGCTTACTCACCATTGTCTCAAGAGTTTGATCAGCCTTTATGTAATCCAGGATTTGAATGACTGGTTCTTCTTGCAGCCCATGATACTTTTAGTGGAATTCTGAACTATAGCTGTTAGGGATAACATTGTTTTACCCTAACTGGTTTAGGTAAATAATAATATGTAATCATAGTTTGTATGTTAAAGTGTCTGCAACTTTAACTGTGGGATAGTAATTAAGGGAGTGGTTGTGAAAGCACTTTAAAAGAAGCAAGGCTACAGCTTACTATCTCTCTGGCTTTGATGATCCCTGATTACTGCAAGGAAACAAGTCTGCATTGCTCGAACGGGAGAGAAAACAAAGGACTGGCTTGTAAGTGAATTGACATAGGATATTTCTACACGGACTTTGCTAACTGAATATCCCTGAATGGACTGACTAAATGATACATGACTATTGGACTGTTATTTTGACTATGCTATGAACTCATAATGGAATAAACTATATATTTGATAGCACAAGCGTATCTGTCATTTTTACTGTATGTTAATAAACATACAAGCTTAGCTCACTCATTTATCTGTGTGCCTATCTGACTAAGCTGCACATTCTGTTTAGCTTGTCTCCCTAACCCTGGTTGGGGAAACCAGGCTTAACACTGGTTATGGGCCCAGAGGCTGCAAAGTCAGTTTAACTAGGATAAAACAGATTTATGTAAAAGTGAGAGTTTGTGTTGTTATACATTACAGTAAACAGACAGCTGTGTTTTATTAATTATAGTTTTATATCCATATAAGAAAACATGGCACAAGTCAATTTGCAAAGTTTGTCCCTTATATCCAAGTTGGATGGAACAAACTATGTATCATGGTCTATGAAATGTAGTATGCTTTTACGAAGAGAAGGTTTGTGGAACATAATTGAAAATCCACCAAACGTAGAAGAATGGGATCCAGAGGATAAGGAAGATAAACTACAGATAGAAGAATTTATGCATAAAAATCAACAAGCTATTTGCATTATTGCTTTAACCTTAACTGATATGCAACTTGTTTATATCCACGGAGAGAATTCAGCTGTTGGGTGTTGGCAGAAGCTGAAGAGGATTTATGTTCGAGATAATGTTGGTGCTCACATAAATCTAACACGGAAACTTTTCAGTACACATCTCCATAAGAATGGTGATATGCTGAGTCATTTGAAAACTATGCAAAGCATTTTTCATGAACTGCACGAGAAAGAGCTTATTTTCTCTGAACTACACCAAGTCTATATAATTCTATCTTCACTTGACGAAACCTATGATAACTACGTAACTTCACTTGAAATATTGCCAAAGGAAAGCCTAACTTTAACTGATATAACTGGCAGATTGATTGAAGAGGCCAGAAGAAGGCTTGAAAGAGACGAATTAAGGAGGCAGCAACCTCAAAAAGAAGAAAATGAAACTCCTACTGCATATGCAATTAAAAGGTGCTTTAATTGTGGAGGAAGAGGACATTTGGCAAGATTTTGTAAAAAAGCAAAATACCAGAACGCTGGCCAGAATACAAAAAGTCATCAAAAGATAAAGAAAAATTTGGAGTTAGCCATGTATACTAACGGAGCTGTAAAAAATAATTTATGGGTGGTTGACAGTGGAGCATCTCATTGTATAACTAATGATAAGAAAAATTTTATTAAAATGTCCAAGAGTACACAGCAGATATCGTTAGCCAATGGCTGGAAACTGAAAGCTAAAGGTCAAGGTATAGCATATTGTTCTTTTATAAAAGAGAATGTAAAAATGTTATATGTACCACAACTTAAGTTTAATTTAATTTCAGTTAGAATTTTGGTTAAACTAGGATATGTAGTTACATTTAAAGAAGATAACTGCATAATTGAAAAAGAAGATAAGAGAATTACTGCATCTTTAAGAGGTGAATTATATGTGTTAAATGATGATGGTTTAAAGGTGGCTAACACAGTTTATGAAAATAAGAAACCTCATGATGAATGTATTCACATGTTACATCGAAGGCTAGGGCATTTAAATTTTAAAATGCTTAAGAAAACTGTAGAATTATCTAAGGGAATAAGTTTGAAACCTTGTAATAAGTATTTGCAATGTAATGCCTGTAATCATAGCAAAGCCAGGGTTACACCGGCTAATAGAGTTGATGGATTTACTACCAAAGAACCTTTAGAGGTAGTATTTGCAGATTTAATAGGTCCGAAAAAACCAAGTGTAGGAGGAGCTCGTTACATACTAAGTATAATGGACCACTATTCTAGATATGGGTTTTGCTATTTAATGAAGAGCAAAACTGAAACGTATCAAAATCTCTTTAATTGGATTAAATTTGCAGAAAGGAAAACTAAAAAGAAATTAGTAACTCTTATAACAGATAATGGTACAGAATTTACAAATAATAAATTCCAGAACAGACTAAGAATGTTAGGAATTCAACATAAAATGTCTGCACCATATAGGCCACAACATAATGCCTTTATAGAGAGAAGAGGCCAAACATTACAATCAATGGCACGAACTATGATGTCTGATTCAGGATTACCTGACAATTTATGGGGAGAAGCAATAATGTGTGGTAATCATATATTAAATAATGTTGTTAATTCAACAACAGGTGAATTACCATTCACATTGTGGCATGGTACAAAACCTGATTTAAGTTACATGCACACATTTGGAGCACCAGCATGGGTGCATATCCCTTCACAACTTAGACACAAAAGACAGCATAGAGCTAAAAGATTATATTTTGTAGGATATACATCTAATCATAGATCTTATAGATTCTGGGAACCAGGTACACCTAGAGTTTACACCAGTGCTAGTGCTAAATTCCTAGAACATGTAGGATGGAATAGATTAGAGCAAGATTTAAATAATGAAGTAGTTATTGAACCCTACAAAAGGCAGAAAGATCAGATTAGTTATAAGAAGAGTCCAATTAAAGAAGAAGTCCATGAAGAGCAAATAGGACCAGAACAAGAGGAAACTGTTAATCAGGAAGAGTTAGATAATCAAGAAGAGTTCATAAAAGAAAGTCCACCTGTAAGTCCTGTAATACCTAGATGTACTACACGTGTAACTAGACCACCTGATAGGTATCAAGCAAGTATAGTTTGCCAAGTAACTAAAGTTCCAAGTAGTATAGATGAACTTAGGATGTATCCTGCTAAGGATCAGGAGAATTGGCAAAAGGCAATGGAAAAAGAACTAAATTCATTAAAGGTAATGAAAGTTTATGAAGATGCTAAATTACCTCCAGGAGAAAAATCCATTGGGTGCAAATGGATGTTTAAAGTAAAAACTGGAAATGATGGGACTGTTACCCATAAAGCTAGGTTAGTAGCTCAAGGATTTAATCAAACTGCATCTGATTATGATGAAGTTTTTGCACCAAGTCTTAAAGCAACATCTTTAAGAGCAGCATTAGTGTGGGCAGCTAAGAAAAACTATGTCATTAACCATTTAGATGTAGAAACTGCTTATCTACATGCACCATTGCAGCACACTATATATTTAAGAAAACCAGTAGGTATAAAAGACAATAAAGTAAATAGTAATGATAGTTGGAAACTCAAAAAGAGTCTTTACGGGTTGAAACAATCTGGGTTTGAGTGGAACCAATATATTGTGAAAGAGTTAAACAATATAGGTTTTAAATCTGGTTTAGCAGATCCATGTGTGTTTAAAAGAGAAAATAATGGAACGGTGTCATTATTGTTATTATTTACAGATGATATTGCTTTGATAACTAAGACTAATAATGAAGCTAATGAGATTATATCATTATTAGCCAAAAAGATAAAATTAAAGCATTTAGGTGAAATTAAAAGGTATCTAGGATTGACAATTAACAAAACAAAAAATGGTTTTAACATATCTCAAGAAGATAAAATTTGCCAATTAATTAAAACGTTTAAAATGGAACTTTGTAAACCGGCAAAGACTCCAATGAGTCAGGAGGTTTGCCAAACTGATGATCAAAGTCCCAAATTTGATAAGTCCATATATCAATCTTTGATTGGCAGCTTATCATATATAAGCAATTGGTCAAGGCCTGATATAGCTTATAGTGTAAATCAGCTGGCACGTTTTAATTCTGATCCACATCAATGTCATTGGCAATCATTAAAGAGAATTTTAAGATATCTTAAAGGAACAATGAACCATGCATTGTATATAGAACCAAAGGGTGATTTGATTCTTAGTGCCTATGCAGATGCAAGTTTTGCAACTGATATAAACACTAGAAAATCAACATCTGGGATGGCTATATTATTTGGTAAGACACTAATAGGGTGGAGGTCAATCAGACAACAGCATATTAGCTTGTCAACGATGGAAGCGGAATTTTCATGTCTGTCATTATTATGCACTGATTTGATTTTGTACAAACAGTTATTATTAGACATGGGTATAACTGTAAAAGATTCCATTATTGTGTACGAGGATAACCAAGCAGCTATAAAATTAGCTACTAGTATTGCTGTAAAAACTAGATCAAAGCATACTGATTTAAGATACTTAAATGTTAGAGAATCTGTAAAGAATGGGCTAATTAAATTGGAATACTGCATGACGGAAGAAAACATTGCAGACCAATTTACAAAAGCTCAAGGAGTAATTAAGTTTAAAGAGAGTTGTAACAAATATGATTTAAAGATGTAAATAGTTATATTTATTATTATTTCCTAAAAGGGGAGAATGTTAGGGATAACATTGTTTTACCCTAACTGGTTTAGGTAAATAATAATATGTAATCATAGTTTGTACGTTAAAGTGTCTGCAATTTTAACTGTGGGATAGTAATTAAGGGAGTGGTTGTGAAAGCACTTTAAAAGAAGCAAGGCTACAGCTTGCTATCTCTCTGGCTTTGATGATCCCTGATTACTGCAAGGAAACAAGTCTGCATTGCTCGAACGGGAGAGAAAACAAAGGACTGGCTTGTAAGTGAATTGACATCGGATATTTCTACACGGACTTTGCTAACTGAATATTCCTGAATGGACTGACTAAATGATACATGACTATTGGACTGTTATTTTGACTATGCTATGAACTCATAATGGAATAAACTATATATTTGATAGCACAAGCGTATCTGTCATTTTTACTGTATGTTAATAAACATACAAGCTTAGCTCACTCATTTATCTGTGTGCCTATCTGACTAAGCTGCACATTCTGTTTAGCTTGTCTCCCTAACCCTGGTTGGGGAAACCAGGCTTAACAATAGCCATAAGCCTGCTTCATATTAAGGGAAGCTAGACAGCAGCCAGATTAAACAACTGAGTTTGCATTGGAATGCTTTGACTTGGATTATCATGTGTTCCATCCAGAAGAAATTCAGTTGTGCCCAATTTTCTTTATTTTAATAGTGAAATACATCGTCTAAAACAATAACATAAATAATGGTTATATTCAAACCTACAACACACACACACACATAATCCCTAATTAACAAAATATATTAAATGAATATAAATGAATATAAAACCTATCAACCTATAAAAGTTGATTCAGTTATTAAACTTATAATTAAATCTAGACAATGTGAACTTCACATTTTCAGAACCTGGAGGCTTTTCAAAAACTGATGACAAAGTTGTAAACTGATTTCCTTCTTTAAAATCAGAAGAGTAGTTTTCTTCCCAATTATGCAAAACTAATTGTAGATGTTTAATCTGCTGAGCCTTTTCATCATACCACAGTGGTAAGATATTAAATAATTGAAAAGAAAAAAAATACCTTTTAACATTGCGTCAAGCACTAACCTCAGATAACTTTCTATATGCTTTTATGCCTTTCAAAATTACTGAAATATAACAGTTTCCCTAGATATGTATTCTAAATGGTCCATCTTCACTTGTATTCTGACTTTGCTAATGCTTTCACTTGTATTCTGACTTTGCTAATGCTGCTATATTCATTTTTAAAATATACTTAAAGATACAGAACCATGACTTTATTTTGAATGTGAGTAGAGTGGTGCTTGAGCCATGGTGCTGGTTCCAATGTTTCTATATTTCACTGTGTATGAAAACAAATAGAAAATACTGTAATACTATACTTTAAAAAAATACCTGCTTTGTGTGATTCAGAAGTTACATTCTAAAATTTTGGTTTGGTTTAGTTTGGTTTTTATAACAGATTATAACAGAATAAGAGTTGGAAGAGACATTGGAGGTCTTCTAGTCCACCCCCTGCTCAAAGCAGGAGATTCTATAGAAGGGGTGTCAAACTCATAATCAGCAATTGGAATCTGCCCAGCTTCTATTTGCCAGTTTAGGCTAGAACAAGTATGTTTGACCCCCCTTTTTTCCCAAGCACTCTCTTCCTGCTAAGGGAAGAAATACTGTGGAAAATAGAGAAACAGAAGAGCAGTAATCAAGAAAATATTGCCTATTAAAGTTCAGCTGATAGTAAAGCTGAAATGATAATAATAAAAGGAGAGATGGAAGAAAGATGGAGGTGAATAAGAAGTCAAAAGACAAGATTAGGGACTGAAAGCACAGATATCCAGGAGGAAGGAGAAGACAAGAAGAAGAAATGAAGGAAAGATGATGGAAACAGGACAGTGAATCAAAGACCACTTGATAGAAATTAGGACTAGAACTCTCTCTGTGTGCTTATTTCACACACACACACACACACACACACACATATTTAATGAAAGAGGAAACTAATGCAAAAAGAATCAGAACATAAGGTTGGAAAAACAATAAACTTAGTTGATTGAAGCATGACCAACTTGTTGCCTCTATTTCATTACAACACCATTTTTCAATTTCATATAAGATATAATGAGGTAGAATGGGAAAAGAGGCACAACACAGGATGTACTGATTGAACTCCCCATACTTAGTCCCCTCCCCTCAAACTTGTTTTATCCTCTGAGATTATGTGAGAGAAACATCCAGAAGCATGTATTCATATATTACTAAAATAAAATGATTTTTGTTGTTTCAGGTAGTGTTTTTTAACTGAAAGCTTTTAGCACTGAAATATGTTGGCTAACAAAGCCTACCAACCCTCATTATAACTCTTTAACCCAAAGCCTGTCTTTAGGCTGCAGCTTTTTCACAGAAATTGCTGGCATTGTAATTTAAAGATCTGTAATTAAAGGTATAGTTCAGGTTAAGGCAAAGATTGCCAGTTCATCAGAGAAAGGAAAGTTGAGCATTAAGTTTGTCATGTCAAATGTCTGTTTTCCATTTAGTCATACAGTTTGCAGCCAAAGGTCATGGCAAAATACATTTGTAAAATCATATCCAAAAATGGAAAATAACAATTGTTTCATTTTTCTTTTTCTTTTTTTAAAAAGGCTGCTTTCAGTGAAGGCTTAAAAAGAGAAAGAGGGAACTAACAGTTCTCTTTCCCTTATATGGTTCAGACAAAATGTCTCAGTAACTTTTCTTTATAAACAGAGGGGAGAAATATTATTTTAGTAAAGATTTTATTTAACCATTGGTCCAGCATTGACCACATCTGTTTCAAAAAATATTCTACATATCTTTGGTCTTTCTTTATATATAGCTGGATTTTGCTAGTGTTAACAAAATTCTATTTTCTAGCTTCATTTTTTATTTAAGTTGAGCTTTCCAAATCCATCCTGAAATCTTGCATTGCTATAATTTTATCAAGGATGCTGAGAGTTTAGTCACTAGAATGCTACTAAATCAGAATTACAAACTTCATACCTCTCAAGACCTCTCAGGGTTTTGGATATGTCTCCCAGGTGCTCCAAAACATTCCACCAAATTTTCATGGTTATTTATTTGATTTATCAATCACTTACAAGATAATAGATATAAGTATAAACATGAGTAAGAATACAGGAAATAGGTATGAATAAATGGGGACAATAGGACAGGGATGGTAGGCACGATGGTACACTTATGTACGCCCCTTACAGACCTCTTAGGAATGGGGTGAAGTCAATAGTGGTTAGTTTGAGGTTAAAGGAGTAGGGGTTAGAGGATGTAACAACAGAGTCAGGTAGTGCATTCCTGACATTGACCCTCTGTTGCTGAAGTCCTACTTTCTGCAATCAAGTTTGAAGTGGTTTACATTGAGTTTGTATCTGTTGTGTGCTCTTGTGTTGTTGTGGTTGAAGTAAAACACTCAGAAATGTTAAGAAGCATCTGAGCCTCCCACAATGAGCTGATTCAAACTTTCTTTATGAGCTACTCACTGCTTTTTGAGGACAGGAATAGGTGGTGTCTCCCATCTTATGGCAAATGAAGCACCCTCTGCTTCAAAATTGCAATTTTCCATCCTAGGCCAACTGATTCCCTTTCCTTTATAGCATTAGTGTTATCAATTGGTGAAAAGAAGAAAGAAAGAAAGAAAGAAAGAAAGAAAGAAAGAAAGAAAGAAAGAAAGAAAGAAAGAAAGAAAGAAAGAAAGAAAGAAAGAAAGAAAGAAAGAGAGGGCAAAGAAAGAAAGAAAAGAATAAGAATGACCAAATAGGTTCAATTAAGATTGGAGTTTTGAAAATTAGCTTTAAGAACAGCCAGAAACAGCATAAAAGAGAAGCAGTTTAGGCATTGGTGAAGAATTGCCCAACCTTTTATTCAAATCAGTTACATCAACAAAGTAATACATTCCATTTAAGCAGGGATTTTGAAATCCCCATGGGAATCAACGTTTATCCCCCCAAATCTTTATTATTATTTTTTCTTGAAGTAAAAATAAGTATTTGCTTGAACAAAGGCAGAATCCATATTTGTTTAAAATACTGTTTAATGGTAGCCATTCTATTTGCCTTGGTTCTGATTTTTAATCTGTGCCAAATTCAAGAAAAATATCAGTTAAGGAGAGCTCAACAATACTCCTACTTTGCAATTTTACTTGGGAGTACCTCCTGTTGAACTTATTACATCTACTGAAGTATAGTCATGATAGTGCTCCACCAAATAATTATTCTCAATTTTTATTTCTGCTTTCTCTTCTGAAGTCCTGTGTGAGTAAAATCCTCAGAATAAGTGCAGTAATTGTTGTGCAAATCATATAAATATTCAACTCTTAATCAGAAAACAAAAGGATGTGGTTTTGTATGATAAAACACTTTGAATTAGCAACACAAGAAAAATCTAAAACATAGACAACAAATGCATCTATTATTTAGCATCAGAAAAAAATCTATAAAACAGGATGTTATCATTCTTACACAGAGAGTAAAGTGGATGGAAGGAAAACAATTCCAATATTTCTTCTGTAAGGCAAGCAACTTAATTGTTAGTAAAGTCATGTCTTAATGTTGCAGAACATTTCCAAGAAAAAACTGAAGTTTTTTAAAAGCTAAGCAAATATAGGTAGGATTAAAAATAATACTAAAATTCTGTTACTTGTAATACATTGGATTAAAAAACCCAAGATGATTGGATTAACAGATTTAAGGAAGGCTTATTGTAATTAAACATGGTTATACTGGGACCTCATGCAAGACTGTGGATTATCAATGATAGTTTTGTCAAATTCAGTAAGCTATGAATTTGACAAATTCATTAGTCCTTCATTGTCTCAATGAAAGTAAATTCAGTAAGCTATGAATTTGCTATTCATTAGTCCTTCATTGTCTCAATGAAAGTAAAGTTCCTTAATACAGTAAATGTTGTTCTTGCAAAAACTAAGTTGAAATGAGACACAAAATTACAAATCTGGATCAACACTGACATACTAGAGACATTTTCAAATATGGATTAATGGGAGGACAGTATTCTCAAAACCAAATGTCCATTGAATAATAAATAAGGGTTTTACGTGTGTGTGTGTGTGTGTGTGTAGGTAGGTAGGTAGGTAGGTAGGTAGATAGATAGATAGATAGATAGATAGATAGATAGATAGATAGATAGATAGATAGATAGATAGATAAAGAGAGAAAGGGAGAGATACACACACTATATATATCCAGATGTGGTATTCAGCCAATTTGGACTGGTTCTGGCGTACCAGTAGTGGAAATGTTGAGTAGTTTGGAGAACCAGAAAATACCACCTCTGGCTGGCCCCACCCATCTAGTTCTGCCATTTTCTATACTCCCTTGTTTTTTTTAGCTCAGCTGATTCATGAGGCAGAGCACATTGCTGTGCCTCAGCTGAGCTAAAAAACAGCTCACCTCACCAAGGGCAGTCTTTGAATGCTGTGTGTGTGAAGTGTTCTCTCATAGAAACGGTAGCATGCAATTTGGAATCCCACCACTCATATCATATCATATTATCCCACATATCATATCATATCATATTATATCATATCCAGTATATGAGGAATGTAAAATGTAAACTGTTTCCCCAAATAATCTTTGTTTCTGGGAGTGGATGGAAAACTCAGATTTATATCTGAGTTCCAATGAATCAAGCTCTTCAGTGACAATGGAACTCAGGATCTTTCTTTCTTTCTTTTTTTAATAGAACACCACTACTGGATTGCACTGCATAAAGGCTTGGATGTTGTAAATGAAAATCAGAACATATACTTCATATCCTATGATTTCATAGCTCCTTGTCAATTTATGGACAACAGGTTCATCCCAAACATAGTTTATTGAGGGAAGAATTCCAATGAGAAAAAATTAAACTATTCAGTGAGATGGGAAGTCTCACAGGGTGTTTTGTTCTAAAATTAATTGTGACTGTTGATAATTGATTCAAAACAAGAAAAAGAATATGAGAGAAAAAAGCAGGAGAAGAGTTCTATGCAAAGAGGCCAAAATATAGATACTGCAGAAGGAATAAGAAAAAGCTGATTTTTTTTTGAAAGAGAACCCACACTATGCTGCTATTTACTCAAAACTGCATGAATATCAAGTTAGTTTTTTTCTTGCTTTAATTCACTATGTGTTGAAACACTTATTTAAAATTTTCATTTTCTCAGAACTTTTCAGAAGGAAAATGGTTTATCAGGCACATATTGATTATTTCTTAAAGCAATTTCATGTAAACATTAAAGAGCATAGCAAACAACATGAAACTTTACAATTTTAACATCCACTGACCCAAAATAAAACTTTTCTAAAATTATTAAAATAAATTTATTTTATATAAAATAATGACTCGATCTAAAATGCTTAATTAAAATCAAAATCACTGACAGATCCAGAAGAACCAATAATGTTTTGGTACATTCTATCATTTTCTTCCCTGTCTAAATCAATCAAAGTAATCAGTTGTCATTCCAAATCATGTCAGAAGACATAGCATGAATCTGAGTAAATAATATCCTCAAAAGTTGTCTGTATAGAGAAACTTATACAAAACTGCACAGTTGAAAAAATGGGTAATAATTTTCTCATGTCAAAGGAATTAAGTTGTGTCATCCTTGATGAAGCATTCAAAGTCAAGAAATTTTATTGGCTGTCAAAGAACAGATAGTCCAACCCTCTAAGCAGCTTGATGTACTTGGGTTATACAAGACAAAATATTTCTGTAACAGGATCCTAAATATTTATATCTCAGATTATTTCAAAATTATAAGATTTTTTAGAAGCTCATATGGAAGACTTCAAAATAGCTATATATACAGAACTGCATGTATAGACATACCACTTAATGTTCAGCAGGAAAAGCTGATGGAGTAAAATACTTACATTATAGCTTAATAAAGTAGGATCTCAAAACACATGAAAAGTACTATAGAGTAGCCCCTTCAGATGAGTAGATGAAAAGTAGGTGAGTAAGCTGGTTTCCCACTAGCTTTGGCAGTGACAAAGTTACCTAGTTTGGTAATGATATATCTGCAAGAGAACAACCAAGCTCATAGAATACCAAGGAGTCCACAGTTCAACACTGAGCTACAAATATTATTTTCTATCACTCCATTCTTTGAAATCCTTAATAATAGCATACAATAGAATTCTTTATTGGCCAAGTGTGATTGGACACACAAGGAATTTGTCTTTGGTTCATATGCTCTCAGTGTACATAAAAAGAAAAGGAAAAAAAATACATTCATCAAGTATCATAAGGTACAACACTTAGTGATAGTCATAGTTACTAAATAAGCAATCAAATCATATTAGGAAACAAATAAAACAATATAAATTGTAGAGATACAAGCAACAAAGTTATAGTCATAAGTGGGAGGAAATAGGTAATAGAAAGGATGAGAAGAACAATAGTAATATAGTCCTTAGTAAATAGTTTGACAGTGTTGTGGGAATTAGTTGTTTAGCAGAGTGATGGCATTCAGGGAAAAACTGTCCTTGTGTCTAGTTGTTCTGATGTGCAGTGCTCTATAGTGTCGTTTTGAGGGTAGAAGTTGAAACAATTTATGTCAAGGATTTGAGGGGTCTGTAGATATTTTCACAGCCTTTCTTGTCTTGTTTATTGGTACAACAGTACCTTTGTATCAGTCAATATGTGTATAGAATTTACAAAAAGTTCTGCTGATCTCTTGTTTTGGACCAATGCTAAGGTTCAAAGGATCTAAGTAATTTTCATTGGGTATATCATATTCTTACAGGGGAATTATGGCACTAAATGTATGGTTGTACGTTTTTAAAAAATACAGAATTATGCTGCCTTCAAGGGAGAGGGAGGGAGGGAGGGGGAGAGAGAGAGAGAGAAAGCGAGAGAGAGAGAGGGAGAGGGAGAGAGAGACAGAGAGACAGAGAGATCCTTACTGATTTTTTTAAAGATAAACAGTCCCAATTTTCCATTTATGGAGAAAAATGAAATCCAGAACTGAAAATTGTTGAGCGTTTTGATATTTGAGAAGCTAAGTTAATTGCTCACATTCAGATGTTTCCCACATCACATTGTGTATATATTGTAGTCAAAATATTTGCCTGCATACTTTTACAAAGTGCTAATTTCTATGTTAGAATGGGGTGGGAGTTTGGATAACATCAGTGATGTTATAAAAACAGTAAACATGCCCAAATAAGTTGAAAGTACAATTTGTGAAATATTGAGAATATATCCAAACTAGTATATCACTGTGTTCTGAAATAAATATGATTTGTTAAGTGTGTCTTTCCCCCCAACCCTTTAATCCATTTTTTTCTTTTTTAATCAACATGTTATGGATATAGAGATAGGGTATTCTTTTCTACTTTGAAACCCTGCTTTCTAGAATTAAATTTCTTTTCCTTTTTTTTTAGGTGGGTATTATTTGGGTACTGGTACAATTAATAATCTCTTGCTATTAAATATTAAATAAATAAATATTCTTTGCACATCTGTTCAGCACACAGTGCTTTTCAGGATTTTTGGCAAGTTAGAATAAAATAATACAAGAGAGTTTCTTTAATCTTCATATCATATTGCATTTGTTTAATTCTAAAAACCAGTGTTTCAAAGTAACAAAAAATACCCTACCTTACTGTATATCTGTAACATGTAACATCTGTAACATTAAGGGAATACAAATTATCAGCTTTTAAGAAGTCTTCCTTTTCTATTGACTTGTGCAGCAACATTTCATTTCTTCCAATTATTAGAGGAAGATAATTGTGCTATATCTGCATAGTCCAGATACTTTATAAAGTTGAAGATTGCCTTATGTCCTCCCCTTGCTCAGGGCAGGACACAAGGCAATCTTCACTTCTCGCCAGGGTGATGAGGAAATTTTCACAATTTTTGACTATGGTCCCAAAGCTGCATATTCTGATGCAGTTCATCACAGCCACTTGATGTAGTGCTGCAAAGAAACCTGGAAGAATCCAAAAATGTTCCTAGGTCCACAGAATGCTAAATAGAAAGTGTGGGTGATTTTGAAGATTTAGAGTTGAGCCTCTGCATGTACCTTGCACTTACCTGCATCCCAAACAGGCCATGTGGGTACTTATGGGAGGGGCGGGGTGGGTGAACAGGGCCAGCCAGGAATGTGATTTGGGGGTTGTCCAAACTGCACAGAATCTTAGCTAGGGGCCCTCCCAAACCCCTGCGAATCGCCAGAAGTCCACCCTTGCATTTAAACCATGCTAATTGCAGAAGACCCTATTAAAGCATTTTTCAACTCTGATATTTATATTAATGCACCTTTGAAACAATGGTAAAAATATTTATCCAGATTTATATGTCCAGGAAAAAAAAATGAAGGGTTAAATTTAAAATTGTTCAAGATTGTATGATTTTAAAATGTATTTTGCTTACTGTTATTTGATTTTGATGAAGGAATGGCTATTGTTATGAAATAGGTGAATGTTAGAATTAGAAGGCATGGTCTGAGTTTTGGGTAGCATTTTTTATGGTATGATAAAAGTTAATATAGACCTTAAAAATGATTATATTAGAACATCATATTGTGAATATGGAATAGATGTCAACCCAAACTTCCTTTATGGGCCTCAACACAAGAAGGGCAAAATTGGAGGGGGGGGGGGATAAACAGCAGGCAAAGAAAAATAATTAACATATCAAGATTTGTTAATATAGGAAAATGGAGAATTTAAGATGAAATAAATAGAACAAATGTCTGTTGAGGGATTTACTTTTCAATGCTTTTCCTATGCACAACTAAACTAAAAAGCTACCAGGTATAGAATAACATGTAACAAAATTTGAAAGGAAAGTCCACAAATGATGAACAAGTAATTGGTAAAATTACTTGTTGACATATTGTTGACATTTGAAATTGAATATTTCAAAGTTCCATTTCAAGAAGTTCAATAGTGCATGATAAAATAGGCTAAGAATTTTGGTTACAACATATAGATGTGCCAGTGGAAAAGAATGGTTAAAATAATTGAAATTCCCATTGTCTTATAAGGTTAATTTCAATTCTCTTGAAATTTAATATTTTAATTTTAATTAATTTTAACAATTTAATTTTAATATATAAAATGAATTTTTATAAAACAATGTATCATGGGGTATGTCATCAGAGAAATTATATAGAATACATCATGCTACCTTGTAATTGTTGTTGGAAATGAGAAAACTACAAAGGAATATTTTACCATGCATGGACGATTTGTGAAAAAATATGGACACAAGTACATTCAATGCAAGAACTTCAAAAATTAATATTCAGTTAAAATCAGAACTTTTCTTACTAGGACATGGATAGGCAACTAGACTCATGGAAGATTGGTTCTATGTATGGTAACTGCAGTGAGGCTATTATATGCACAAAAAATATAAAAATAGAAAAAGACCCACAATAGAAGAGTAGATTGTAGAGATGGCAGAACTTGAAGAAATGGTTAAATTAACTTGTTTGATTAAGGAAGATGCAATAAATACTTTTATAAAAGAGTGGGCATCCTTTTGAGTTTAGCTGAAAATGGAATAAATGGTGATCCCTCAGTTTACTGATTAATTCTATATTCTTTTTCTCCAGTAGCTTTAAATTTTGTAAACATTTTCTTCAATAAACATTATACATACATATATACATATAGGGATGTGGTGGCTCAGTGTCCAAGATGCTGAGCTTGTCAGTCAGAAAGGTTGACAGTTCGGTGGTTCAAATCCCTAGCACTGCATAATGGAATGAGCTCCTGTTACTCGTCCCAGCTTCTGCTAACCTAGCAGTTTCTCTGTAAAAATGCAAATAGAAAAATAGAGGCCACTTTGGTGGGAAGGTAACAGCATTCCATGCACCTTCAGCATTTAGTCATGCCAGCCACATAACCACAGACACTTCTTTGGACAGTGCTGGCTGTTTGGCTTTGTAATGGAGATGAGCACTGTCTCCTAGACCCGGAAATGACCAGCATGTATGTGTGAGGGGAACCTTTACCTTTATCTTTACCTTAAACCAAGGATGG
This sequence comes from Hydrophis major, assembly GCA_033807585.1. Classification (NCBI taxonomy): domain Eukaryota; kingdom Metazoa; phylum Chordata; class Lepidosauria; order Squamata; family Elapidae; genus Hydrophis; species Hydrophis major. Next base: position 96,771,123 of record CM066330.1, on the reverse strand, counting down.
GATTCTACCAGTTCACACCTATTCAGTAGAACTGGTTGTTAACATGCTAAGCAGTTCAGTGAACCGGTTGTTAGAAGAAATTACTGGAAGGAAGGCAGGAAGGAAACATTCTGGTGTTCCTTACAGAAATTGCCTCTCTGTTAACCTTTATTACATTCTTGGAAGGACTAGACTTCCTGTCTCAGGAACTTCTCCGGAGTTTTTTTCCCCTCCTTTGCTTGTACTTTGCTTGTGTAAAGTGACCATTCAAAGTTACAATGGCACTGAAAAAATTGACTTATGACCATTTTTCACCCTTACGACTGTTGCAGCATCCCCACAGTCATGAGAGGCCAGGTGAGGAGATGGTGCCTCAATGTGAGTGATATTGAGTTGGCCACACCCAGCCAATAACATGACTACCAAGCCATGCCCACCAACTAAGCCACACCCACAGAACCAGTTGTTCAAAAAAAATGAATCCCACCCCTGCCTTATACATATAAACTGCAAACTTAAATGGGAAAACTAATCTATCAAAGGAATGGAAGGGAATCTTCTAGTTAACTTTATTTGTAAGAAATATCCACATTCAGGTTATTACCTACTGAAAAGTCTCTGTTGCTTTCCTGCATGGACAAAACAGGAGACAGAAGAAGAGTCTAATCTGAAGAAGTCATAGATTTTGACACAATTCAGTTACTATCCACTTATCCAATGTAAAGTTTAAAATCCACCCAAAGTAAATAGAAAAAGAAGAAATAAAAGACTTCATGTGTTCTGAGCTGCCAAAATAGCATATGGATATACCGTATATACTCGAGTATAAGCCGAGTTTTTCAGCACATTTTTTGTGCTGAAAAAAACCCCTCGGCTTATACTCGAGTCAGATTCTCCTCTGAAAAAAAAATGGTGTGGAGCTCCGAAGCTGGGCATCCGCTTCCCTGCTTCCGTGTTTCCTTTGCAACTTTTAAGCATGGGGGTAATCGGAAGCAGAAAAGTTCTTGCTTGAGGATATATTGTTTTTTCTTTTCTTAACTGTTTTTTTTGGGGGGAAGACCCACCGCCATGTGAGAATGCTCAGACACGAAATCTATCCAACTGAAAATAAGTGTGTGTGTGGGGGGGGGGGGATTTTAAGAGAGGGAAGATGTAGGGAGAAGGCAAAAGCAACAGAAGATCCTTCAGGGGAAACTGAGGGGGAGACTCACCCTTGGTCCAGATGAGCCCCCTTCCCCTTTCTCTAGGCTGAGAAAACAATGCAAGCCGAGGTTGCTTCGGCTCCACTCAGCTTCATTTCCTCAGCTCCAGCTGCTTTCAGTCCACTCGGGAGGAGGGGGAGGAGGAGGTGGTGGCAGCTCGCGTTGTTTTCTGAGCTCTAGGCTGAGAAAGCAACGCGAGCCGAGGTCGCTCCACTCAGCTTCATTTCCTCAGCTCCAGCTGCTTTTAGTCCAATCAGGAGGAGGGGGAGGAGGAGGTGGTGGTGGCAGCTCGCGTTGTTTTCTGATAGTGAGATCATTTCCCAAATTAATTGATTCACTAACCCAAAAGAAGATGTTGATGACAGTGGGAGGCAGGAGTCACTCTCTCCCTTGCAAGAAAAAAGCAAGAGCCATTCTTATGATCTCTCCCTCTCTCTCTTTCTCCCCGTAATACAGTAAAGCCCTTTCCAGCACGTGCGCGCGATCCGCCCCCGCCGCTTTGCACCTTGCAAATGCAAAAACCCTGGGGTTTTGCATTTGCAAGGTGCAAAGCGGCGGGGGCGGATCGCATGCACGTGCTGGAAAGGGCTTGACTGTATTACGGGGTTTTGCATTTGCAAGGTGCAAAGGGGCGGTGGCAGATTGCGCACGCGTGCTGGAAAGAGCTTGACTTTATTGGGGGGGGAGAGAGAGAGAGATATCATAAGAACGGCTTTTGGTTTTTTCTTGCAAGGGAGAGAGTGACTTCTGCCTACCACTGTCATCATCATCATCTTTTGGGTTAGTGAATCAATTAAACCTTTCATGATAGTGAGATCGTTTCCCAAATTTTCCTTAAATCAGGGAAGAAATCAGAAACAAACCTTTGGGCTGAGAATAAGCCTGTTCCTATGATGCCATTTTTGTTCACTTCAGTGTGAAAAGTGTGAAAAAACACACTTCTTTTTCTTCATCTTCTTGTTCCCTATTTACTGGTCTCTTTCAAAGAGGAAATTGTGAACATTAAACTTATTCTCAACTGTCCTAGTGAAAGTTTTTATTGGTATCTATTTTTATTTTTGAAATTTACCAGTAGCTGCTGCATTTCCCACCCTCGGCTTATACTCGAGTCAATAAGTTTTCCCAGTTTTTTGTGGTTAAATTAGGTGCCTCGGCTTATATTCGGGTCGACTTATACTCGAGTATATACGGTATGTACTGCATTAGCAAAACTGAAGTTAAATGATGCCATTTTTGCTTAGTTGGAGGTAATTATGTTAAAGCAGATTTATGCAATGTTGTGATACCTGTTGAAATTGAAAGGCCTTTAAAAAAAAAAGAACATGTGTATTTAAAATATAATTGTGAGAAGAGTAGTTTTCAACTGTTGACAAACTTTCTCTCCTTTTCCACAGTTATTCCTGTTTATGGATGAACAGTCAGAGGCTATTTGTCTAACAACTTTTAAAATTCTTTCAATTTTTACTGAGGATGAATTCCAATGTTTTTTGGAGCTCACTTTTGTACTGAGGAAATCAATCTGAAGGAAAAGTAGCAACTGGTTGTAGAAATTCTTTACTGTCCTTGAATGTCTGATAGCACTTTACAATCTCACTGTGATAAGTTCTAAGTAGTAAAAAGTCTACGTAGTAAAAAATATATGGACAATTCATTCTAGGTAAGACTTTCAAGTGGAAACAAATGAATTGGAAATGAGGCAAGATTTTTTTCATTTTGTTTAGAAGCAAGATAGTGTGAAAAAAGGGCTAAAAACTCACCTGCATTTTGTTCCGGACTAGCAGGCTTGAAAGCCTGCAAAGCGGATTGGTCTGCTAACAGCGGGTTGTGATTGGTCGCTTCAGACTGATCCGATTGGCTGGTAAATGGGCTGCCACAATTGGGCAAACCAAGCGCGGCAAGCTCAAACCACTGTCATTGGCCATTTAGCCACAGCCAGCTCTATAAAAGGGGCTGCTGCAGCTAGGATGCTTCGCTCAGATCAGAAGTCACTAATAAAGAGCTGTAGTTACTTTCTGAGTCTCGTCTCCATTCTTGGACCCATCCTTCTAGACATAATACTGGCGATGAGGATGGGATGCGGAGACAGCAGAGCTGACTGAGCACTCACCAACGATCAACAGAGCACCTGGCTGACAGTGCGCAGACGTCGGCAGAATGGCCAGCAGCGCTATACCACCCACCCCGTTCGATCCAGCCAGCGAAGACTGGGACTCATACATGGACAGGTTTCAAATGTTCCTAGAGTCCAACAATCTGAAGGATGCCACTCCCAGCAAAAAACGAGCAGTTTTCCTGACGCATTGCAGACCCGCCGTCTTTAAAATGGCCAAAGCGCTCGCCAAACCGACTGAAGTCAAGTCGATGGACTGGGATACCCTTGCTCCCATCCTTCACAACCACTACGTCCCGGCAGTACCAACCGTCATCCACAGACATGAATTTTACCAAAGGGATCAACGTGAAGGTGAGAGCATCGGGGACTTTGTAGCTGACCTAAGGAATTTAGGCGGGTTGTGTGGCTTCGCAAATCTAGAAGAAGCCATGAGGGATCGAATTGGCTTGGCCTAAGAGGCCCCATGGTCCAAAGCAAAATCATGGCCAAAGGAGACATCTCCCTCGCAGATTCCATAGCTGATGCCACTGCAGCTGAAGCCACCCGAAAATCAGCAGCACGGATGCGCCGGACAAATGGGGCCAGCCGCCAAACCACCAATGATACAGCAACGCCATCAGAGAAATACACGTTAGCCACCCATCATGAAGACATTATATGCGGGAGTCTTTGTGGTTAAACTGGGAGAAGATAAAAAGACAATGTTATTTGAAAATTCCAGTTTGGTTATCGACTATTGAAGCATTTTCCTATCCTATAATTTATAAGAAGGAACAAACAGTTAGATATGGGGAACTTTTGGATGAAAAGGGTGAACTTAAATCGATACAAAACTTAAAGGAACAAGGTATAAGGATGAATTGGTTTTCATATGCGCAAATACATTCAAGGTATGATGAAGATTCTAAAACGGAGGGATTCTGTGATAAGCAGACTGATTTAGATAAGATCTTGATGTGTACTGATGAGAAGGTGATTAAAAAATTATATGGTTATTTACTGGGAATGAAATTAGAGGAAGAACAAGTCAAAGAAACTATGATTGTTTGGGGGAAGAATTTTGGATATGGGATTGATCTAGAGAAATGGCAAAAATTGTGGTCTCAAAATTATAAAATGACAATGTCAACAGCATATAAAGAAAACTTGTATAAGATGTTTTACAGGTGGCACTTTCCTCCGACAAGAATAGCAAGAATGTTTATGAACAAATCTGAAAAATGCTGGAAATGTCATCAGATACCCGGCTTGTTTTACCATATGTGGTGGACTTGTGAGGATGCTAGAAAATATTGGACTATAATTCGCATGTGGTTGGAAAAAATGACAAAGAAACACATAGACCTGAAACCAGAGATCTTCTTATTGGGAATTTTACCTGATATATATAGTAAAGATTTGAAGTACCTGATTGTAAATGTATTAACAGCGGCTAGGATTGTATTTGCTAAAAATTGGAAGAATGAGAAAATACCATTACAGGAAGAAATTATTAAGAAAATATTGGAATGTGCTGAGATGAGTAGATTGACATTTGAAATTAGAGAGCAAGAGGATAAACAATTTTATGAAATTTGGGGTCTTTTTTATCAATGGTTAGATGATAAAATACGATAATAGAATATTTAGAATGCTGGACAGTAAGGAATATCTTTATTTTGCTATTATTATTTTTTTTTTGAAACAAATTTTTATTAATTTTAAAGATAAAACAACACATCATTAACCATTAAATACATAAACACATAAAACCTCTTAACATTGTAAATCCTTACAAGTCAAACAAAACATTATTTTTATACAGCATAATTCCAATTTATCCCATCTCCATATGGACACACAAATATCTTCCAGCAAATTTCTCATTATTTCTCTTTACTCCTATTCAATTTCATTTCTCTTCCATATTTATCCATTTTATAGTCATCATATTCTTTTCTTTCTGGCTTGTTTAAATTATTCTCGTCTAACATTCCTCCAAGGTTTTATTGATTCTTTTTTCCTTTTTTTTTATAAAAAACAAATTTTGTTAGTTTTACCATAAACACAATACACAAACATACAAACACAAAACATAAACAAAACTAAAAGATCTTTTCTGAAGGTTGTCTGTTCCCGGGTTAAAACTCTTTACACAGACACAAATTCAAACATCATATTCAACCCATATCTCCTTCCATATCTTATTATCATTTTCTTTTTTATATATATATATAAAAACCATTTTTATCAGTTTTATAAGAACAATGCACAAAGAATCAAGGCATAACAGCTTATAAATTCTTTTCTAAGAAAAAATAATAATAAAAGACCAATAAGGCATAACATTTCCAGATTATAATATCAATATTTCATATAATATGAACTTCATATCTTGTCCCTACTTCTCTTTTCCATCCAAATTATTTATTAATTAAAATTTTATTGCCTTTTATCAATATACAAAATCCAAAAAAAAAAAAAAAAGCATATATATCCTTCCATATCTTATTACCATTTTCAACAACATTCTTTGTCTGTTTTATTTCCAATTATCCATTCATCTTTTTTTTTTTTTTACTATACTTCTCCTGTACACCAATTGGAGTAACATCTATAACTCATTACCCTAACTTAGAAATACTACATATTACAATCTTTCTTGGGATTCTGTTTAAAAGATTCTAAAATTACATAAAAACACAATCTTATATACCCTACAGAATCCCTCTTTTAATCTAAATTAAATTCACCCATTGTCTCTAAATAAACTTTTTTTCCTTAGGTCTTGCTTCCCCCCATTAAGGCTTCTCCTCCCCCCCTTTCTCTCTTGCTTATTCTTCTCCTTGCCCTTTCTACCCCTTTGCTTTTTCCCATCGCTTTTCTTACTCCTTTTCCTTTGCTTTCTAACCTTGCCTCCACCTTTTCGCTCATTTTTCTCTCTTTTGGTTGTTTTTATAATTCTTAAAATCCCCTTTTTCTTATCCTTTTTCTCCTCCTCTCCGGAAGGGACCCATTGTTCATCAAAGATGGCTTCTTCTTCCTCTTCTTCCTTGTCCCAGTCCTTCTGCTGCGTAATCAACTTTTCAACAGAACATAACGCCATTTCTAAGAATTGAAACAAAGTGCCCAAAGTATCTTCTTTTTTATATTTTTGATATTCAATCTCTAGTTCATCCACAAACAATGCCATTATAAAAAGGGAAACTTTTTCCAAAACAACCACAAGTATTTTTAATCAAAGATAATCAAAAGCAATTAAAAAAAAAATTCCAAAAGTTAATACTTTTCTTCCTTCTTCTCTTTCTCTTTCTGGATTAATTTTTAATCAAAGAGGTCCAATTACCATATATCTTCTTTTGGGATCCACAAAGACGTTCTAGACAATCTCCTCCTTTTTCAGCTTCTGCTCCAATTTTTTTTTTCTCCCTTCCCACTTGCAATGACAATTTTAAATAATCAAAAATCCATACCTCCAGCAGAGATTTTCCAATTTCTTAAATTTTTCAATGTCCAAAAATCCCTTTGTCTCTTAGCTTCAGCTTTCAAAGCAATCCACTTTCAATGTCTAATATATCCAAATATTTCTGCTTTTTCCGTGGGGTGGGAGAGTAAAAAAAAAAAAAGAGTTCCCTTTAACAGCTTCTCCGCCGCTTTTCGCTCTTCTTAGGGATACAATGTATCCTCCAGCAATTCAAGCAGCTCGATTCCAGGCAGTTTAAAAGGTGTTACTTGACCCGGCTCAGACAGAACTTTCACTCTTCACACTTCCTCCAGCACAGTTCTTACCCGGTTGCTGGCTTCTTCATGGCGGCCATTGCTGACCGCCGCTCCACCGCCTTGGGAAAAAGGGGTTTTCCTGGAGAAGGGGGGGGTCTGCGACACCCCCACCTCCCTATCCGACTCCCCTCTCTCTTCAGCTGTCCCTACAGGGCAGCCATATCCCCCTGACCCGTCTGGATCGGGGGTACCTCGACGGCTAGCACAGCAGGAATCGCGAGCTGTCGCGAATTCCTGCTGCCCCGAAGCCAACCAAACCGGAAGTTTTCATTTATTTTGCTATTATTTTGTTATTCGACATTATATTTATAAAGGGTTTTTTAAGGATTGATTTGATATGATTATATGATTTGTTATAGAGTAAATTGGTTTAAAGTATTGTTAGCTCAAAAAGCATGAATGATTAAAAATATAGTCAAAAACTTTTTTTTTTAGTGATATTAGGATATATAAGTTTGGATTGACAATATGAGTTGTTATGTAACATAATTGTAATTGAGACTACAGAATGAATGCACAAAAATGATGAACCAACTGACACACTGGATGTACATATAAGAGTTGATGTTTTTATGTTTTGTTTGTCTTGTTTGTTTGTAGAAAATTAACAAAATCTTTTTCAAAAAAAAAAAAATATCGAATCCTCATCAGATAGTGAAGAGGAAGAAGTCCACAGACTCAGGTCAGAGTGCAAACAATGAGACCAGCGGGGTCATAAATTGAATTTCCAATGTGCCAGATGTGGTGGAAACCACCCACAATCCGAATGCAGATTCCTAGATGCCATCTGTTGTTTTTGTGAGAGAAGAGGCCATATTGCTAAAGTATGCCGCAACAAAAGAGGATCCAGTCCCAAATGGAAAGAAAACAGTCTCCGACAGACAGAAGGCATCCCCACCACAAATCGGGACTGCCCAAACAACCAGTGGAGCCAGTACAACAGAACCCAGACATTTACTGGCACACCCAGACGGGAAGAAGCACATCAGACTATCACCATCGGCCACGCTTCATCTTTATACACCAGAAAAATCTGTGTAGAGGTCAACATTGAAAATCAACCATGCATCATGGAAGTGGACTCCAGGTCTTCCCTATCCATGGTCTCCTGGAAAACCCTGAAGCAGCTGATTCCCAACATCCGCTCCAGGACCTCAGCACTCAAAGGCTTATATTAAAGGACTACCAGGCCAACTGGATTCCGGTTGCTGGTTCCAGTCATTTCCAGGTCTCCTTCAAGAATCACACTGCAATACTACCTCTCACCATCATTGACAAGAGACCGCCCCAGCCTATTGGGTCTACAGTGGTTCGCGCCATTAGGAATTGAAATGGCAGGCATCAATCAGACTGTAGATGAAGACTGGGAAGCGGCCCTTGTCTGGGACTTCCAAGAAGTCTTCAGTGAAAATCTAGGCAAGTACAAGGGGTCCCCTATCTCTTTTAATCTCCGCCCTGATATCGCGCCCATTCACCTAAAACCACGCCGTGTCCCTTTTGCTCTCAAACCAAAAATTGAGGAGCAACTGGACAAACTAATTGCACAGGGTGTGTTAGAACCCATTGATCACGCCCAATGGGAGACCCCAATTTTAACTCCCATAAAACCTGATGGATCTTTGAGAATCTGTGGGGATTACAAGGCCACCCTCAACCACGCATTACAGCAGAGCGCCTATCCAGTACCCGTGGTCCAGCACTTCCTTCACTCACTTGGGGGTGGCAGAATATTCGCAAAGCTTGACCTGGCCCAAGCTTATCAACAGCTACCAGTAGATGCTGAAACCACTGAAGCCCAAACCATAGTTGCGCACAGAGGCGCGTTCAATGTAACAGACTCCAGTTTGGAGTAAGTGTAGCACCAGGCATTTTCCAAAGTCTGATGGAAAGGTTGTTCCAAGGCATTAAAGGGGTCTGTTAGGGATAACATTGGTTACTTAACTTAGTTTGGAAAAAAAATAATATATAAACTATGTTAGTGAGTTTAAGTGTAAGTATCACTTTAACTGCAAAACATGTATTTTGGGTGCGGTTGTAAAATCACCATAAGAGGGAGCAAGAGAGCTCACTGTTAACTGGCTTTTACTGGATAACTAACAATGATGGATTGATGGTGATAACTGTGTGTGTTTCCCTGCTGTTGCTGAAATGAAGAAAAGGGATTTGATTTTCTTCATATCTCTGACTGCAAAAGAGATATATTGCTGGACTGATTATTTGTAAGTTTACTGACCTCTATTTTTCGACACTGGACTTTGCAACTGATTAATCCCTGGATGGACTGAACTAGTTTATGACATATGGACTGTTTAACTATGTTATAACTCTTGCTGGAATAAAAAACTATTTAACTGGCACAGTGTATCTGTCTTACTGAGTGTAAACTACAACAACATTTATCTCACATCATTTGCCTGCCTGCTAGACTGCCGTTGCACGTTCTGCTAGAGTGTGTATCCCTAACACTGGTTATGGGCCCAGGTGCACAGTCAGACTAACCAGGATATAACAGGCTTAGATTAAAGTGAGAGTTTGTGTAGTTACACAATACTGTAAACAGACAGCTGTGTTTTATTAATTATAGTTTAATATCCAGATAAAGATGGCACAAGTCAATTTACCAAGTTTGTCTCTAATATCCCAGCTGGATGGAACAAACTATGTTTCATGGTCTAAGAAATGTAGCCTACTTCTATGCAGAGAAGGTTTGTGGAGTATAATTCAAAACCCACCAGAAGTAGATGCATGGGATCCGGAGGATGAGAATGATGCCCAGAAAATACAAGAATATAAACTGAAGAATGAGCAAGCTCTCTGTATAATAGGACTGACACTCTGTGATGAGCAGCTGGTACATATTCGAGGAGAAGAAACAGCTGCGAAATGTCGGGAGAATTTAAAGAAGATTTATGTTCGAGACAGTGTAGGAGCACATATAAATCTTACACGGAAACTGTTTAGAACATATCTTCAAAAGAATGGAGATATGATGACTCATTTAAATATAATGAAGAGAATTTTTCAGAAACTGCATGAAAAAGAACTTATCTTCACAGAACTACACCAAGTTTATATAATTTTGTCTTCTTTAGATATTAGCTATGATGACTTTGTAATTTTACTTAAGGTTCTGCCAAAAGATAATCTCACATTAACTGACATTCCTGGCAGATTAATTGAAGAAGCCAGGAGAAGGCTTGAAAGGGATCAACTCAGAAGGGAACAACCACAATGTGAAGAAGAGAAAATATCTTCGTCAGCTTATACAATTAGAAAATGTTTTAATTGTGGAGGAAAAGTACATTTGGCTAGATTCTGCAAGAAAGCAAAAAGCCAAAATGCCAGCCAGAAAGATAAAAGGCATCAAAAGGATAAAAAATGCTTAGAGTTAGCCATGTATAGCAACGAAACTGTGAATAGTAATTTATGGGTTGTAGATAGTGGAGCATCGCACTGCATAACGAAAGATAAGAAAAAATTTATTCAGATGTCCACGAGTTCACAACAGATATCGTTAGCTAATGGATGGAAACTGAAAGCTAAAGGTGAAGGTATATCATATTGTTCTTGCATAAGAGAAAATGTAAAAATGTTATATGTACCACAACTTAAGTTTAATTTGCTTTCAGTTAGAGTTTTGGTTAAACTAGGTTATGTAATTACCTTTAGGGGAGACAATTGCATAATTGAAAAAGAAGGTAAAAAAGTGACTGCAACTTTAAGAGGTGAATTGTATGTGTTAAATGATAATTCATTAGAGGTAGCTAACACAGTTTATGATAATGTTAAACCTCATGATGAATGCATACATTTGTTACACAGATGTTTGGGGCATATAAATTTTAAAATGCTTAAACAAACGGTAGAACTATCTAAGGGTATAAAACTGAAGCCTTGCAGTAAGTATTTGCACTGCAATACTTGTTGTAAAGAAAAAAGCAAGGAAATACCAGCAAATAGAGTTAATGGATTTAAAACAAAGGAGCCTCTAGAGGTCATATTTGCTGATATTATAGGTCCTAAAAAACCAAGTGTGGGAGGTGCTCGTTATATACTAAGTATAATGGACCATTATTCCAGATATGGTTTCTGTTATCTAATGAAAAGCAAAACAGAAACATATCAAAATTTCTTTAATTGGCTTAAATTTGCAGAAAGAAAAACTAAAAGGAAATTAGTAACTCTTATAACTGATAATGGTACGGAATTTATAAACAATAAATTCCAAAATAAACTGAAGATGGAAGGTGTTGAACATAAAAAGTCTGCACTATATAGGCCACAACATAATGCCTTTATAGAAAGACGAGGCCAAACAATTCAAGCAATGGCTCGTACTATGCTGTCAGATTCAGGATTACCTGAAAATTTGTGAGGAGAAGCAATAATGTGTGGTAATCATATATTGAATAATGCTGTTAACTCAAGAACAGGTGAATTACCATTCACACGGTGGCATGGTAGAAAACCTGACCTAAGCTACATGCACACATTTGGAGCACCAGCATGGGTGCCTATTCCTACACAACTGAGAAATAAGGGGCAACATAGGGCTAAAAAGTTATTCTTTGTAGGTTATGAATCTAATCACAAATCATACAGATTCTGGGAAAAAGGTACATCTAGAGTTTACTGTAGTGCTAGTGCCCAATTCCTAGAACTTGTAGGATGGGAAAAACTGGAACAAGATTCAAGTAAGGAAGCAATTATAGAAACCTACAAAAGAAGAAAAGAAAAAATCAGTAATAAGAAGAGTACAATTAAAGAGGAAGTACAGGGAGAGCATATAGGACCAGAACAGGAAGAAATACCAGAACAGGAAGAAATAAATAATCAGGAACAGGTAGAACATGAAAGTCCATCTCTAAGCCCTGTAATACCTAGACGTTCTACATGATAGGTATCAAGCAAGTATAATTTGCCAAATTAGTAAAGTTCCAACTACTGTTGAAGAACTTAGGATGTATCCTGCAAAGGAACAGGAAAATTGGCATAGAGCAATGGAGAAAGAATTAAATTCATTAAAGGAAATGAAAGTTTATGAAAATGCCAAATTACCTCCAGGTGAAAAATCTATTGGTTGTAAATGGATATTTAAGTTAAAAACTGGTAAAAATGGGACTATTACCCAAAAGGCTAGGTTGGTAGCTCAAGGATTTAATCAAACTGCATGTGATTATGAGGAAGTATTTGCACCAAATTTAAAGGCAACAACCTTGAGAGCAGCTTTAGTGTGGGCAGCTAAGAAAAACTATATCATAAATCATTTAGATGTAGAAACTGCCTATCTGCATGCACCATTGCAGCACACTATATATTTAAGAAAACCAGTAGGTATAAAGGATGATAAAAATAATAATGACTGTTGGAAACTGAATAAAAGTCTCTATGGATTGAAATAATCTGGTTATGAATGGAACCAATATATTGTGAAAGAGTTAAACAATATAGGATTTAAAGCAAGTTTAGCTGATCCATGTTTATTTAAAAAAAGAGACAAATGGAACTGTATCATTATTATTGTTGTTTACAGATGACATTGCTTTAATTACTAAATTTAATAATGAAGCTACTGTGATAATATCATTATTAAGTAAGAGGATAAAATTAAAGCAATTAGGAGAAATAAGACAATATCTAGGATTGACAATAAACAAAACCAATAGTGGATATAAGATATCACAAGAAGATAAAATTTACCAATTGCTAAAAATGTATAAAATGGAACTTTGTAAGTCAGAAAAAACTCCAATGAGTCAGGAATTTTGCCATACTGATGCTCAAAGTTCAAAATTTGATAAGACCATTTATCAATCATTGATAGGTAGTTTATCATATATAAGCAATTGGTCAAGGCCAGACATTGCCTATAGCATTAATCAATTGGCAAGATTCAATGCTGAACCCAATGAAAAGACACTGGCAAGCGCTAAAGTGTATATTGAGGTATCTTAAAAGGACAATGCACTATGCATTGTATTTAAAGCCAAAAGATGATTTGATTTTAAGTGCATATGCTGATGCAAGTTTTGCAACAGATATAAAAACTAGAAAATCAACTTCAAGTACGGCTATGCTATTAGGTAAAACACTGATTGGTTGGAGGTCAATTAGACAGCAACACATAAATATGTCCACAATGGAAGCAGAATTTTCATATCTATTTTCATTATGTACTGACTTAATTCTGTACAAACAGTTATTGTTAGATATGGGAGTAACTGTTAAGGATGCCATTGTAGTTTATGAGGACAAGCAAGCATCCATAGGGTTGGCTACAAACATTGCTGTAAAAACTAGATCTAAACATACTGACCTTAGAGAAGGTGGAGCTTCGTTTCGGCGATACAGCTGCGATCTCGGGGCTCTGAGATCACAGCCGATATTTTCGCCCCTGGTCGGTCCCAACGGACCTAAACCGTCCCGTAGAGATGGGGATTGAGAAGGGTACTGTTCCAGGATCCCAGAGATATCGCAAAATCTCTGGTTCGATCCAGAAGAAGCCCTTTTGCTGGCGGCGGAGAGGCAGCCCCCATAGCTGCTGAAGTCGGGACAGCTCCGGAAAGAAAGTGGCTGGAGTGAAAGTGTGTCGGCTGGGTGAGAGAAACTTTTTTGTGTTGTAAATTCGTTGAGGTTGGAAAGTTCATCCTGAACAAAGAAGAAATCTGTGAGACATTTTTTTTGACTGAAATCGTCTGAGCGGCGTTTTTTAAAGTGATGTAAAATTGAGGCTTGGGGTTTTTTTTGTTTTCTTTATACTTTTTGGGGGGGATTTTAGTGTGACTTTGTAGGTAACTGGATTGAATTTTCTCTTATATATATTTTTATGCTCCCTTTGATTTTTTAACTTTCTTTAGGATGGAGGCTCCCTTTGGTTATTTTTTTTTGTTTCTGTATATATTACTCCTTTTTTCTGGCTGGGGGGGAGGAAGAGCATTAAGAAACTTTGCAACACTGCCAACTAGAGGCTTGAAAGTATTTTATTTGAATTGGAGAGAATTGCAAAAAGACCTCTTCTCAAGGACATTTTAACGTGATAAGATAGAGGGAGAACACAGCAAAATATTATTGCAGGTGCTTTCCTGGACTGTTATCAAGAACACTTGAGGTTTGGCTTTGAAGCTGCTGGAGAAGAGAGTCATAACAAGAGCCTTGGATAAATAAACAAAGTGCAGTGTGTTTGCTTATATATACCCCATTTGCTAGCCTTTTTCTAAATTTCAATTCTAGTAATATTCTTATTTTTGCCTTTTATTTTAAAGGGAAAGCCTCAGAGTTTTTTCTTAATTTTTCTTTTCTTTTTTATTGGGATTTTTTTGCTTTTCCTATTTATGTTTTTGGACCACTTTGTTGTTGTTGTTTTTTTTTGGATCATTGAGACTTCTCAACTGGATTAAGGTGTGAAGAATCTGAAGGAACTTTCTGTTTTTTCTGTTTTTGCTTTTTTTTTTTTTTTTGCTCTTAATCAATATTATTATTTTTGGATTTTTTTTTTCCTTTCTATTTTTTCCTTTTTTATGATGGACTATTTCGTAATTGGATTAGGGTCTAGAAGAACCTGAAGATCTTTCTTCTTCCTTTTTTCCTGTTTCTTCTTTGGTTTCGTGTCTTTTACTATTGGAGTTTTCCATTTTGGATTATAATTGGCTGCATTACCAGTTGGATTAAAAGTCAAGAAGAATTTGAAGCTTTGGAAGCATTGAAATGAGCAGGAAACCAATAACATCTGGCATCTCTGCTTCTACCTCTGCTTCCCCACCAGCTGGAGGACAACGTTTAATTCAGACAATGTTGAAGCAAGATAAGGAACAAGAAAGAGTAACTTTACAAATGATTATGCAAGGAATCCAAGATCTCAAGATAAAATCAGACATCATTGAACAAAGAACAGGAAATATTGAACAAAGAACAGAAAATATTGAACAAAGAACAGAAAATATTGAACAAAGAATAGAGAAGACTGATGAAAAAGTGGAAAACATTAAACAAATGATGATTAAGTATGAGGAGAGATTCCAAAAAATTGAGGAAGAAGGAAAACAAAGAGAGAAGAAGATTGGAAATATTGACAGTAGACTAACAGCGGTTGAACAAGAAAAAGGTGGGATGTTGAGGTGGGAGATGGAAAGGTCAGAATTTTACCTCAGATTTCAAAATATAGAAGAGGAAAAAGGAGAAAACTTGGCGGCGGTAATGATAGAAATTTTGGCAGATGCTTTGGAAATTACAGAGGAAAAGATGATGGATGGAATAGATGAGGTATATCGAGTCTATACAAGATATGCGATGAGAAATAAATTACCCAAGGAAGTCCATATTAGATTTACCAAAAAATCCATTAAAACGCAAATATTACAAGTAACAAGAGAGAAAACACTGAAATACAAAGGTAAAGAGGTTGTGGTTTTAAAACAAATACCCAGAAGAGTGAGAGAGATGAGAAGAGAATATCGATTTCTGACCAAAATACTATTGGAAAACGAAGTGAATTATAGATGGCTGATTCCAGAAGGACTAATGTTTAGGTGGCAAGAGCAGAGATATAGAATTGATTCAATTGAGAAAGCAGAACTTTTCCATGCAGAATTTTTTGGAGAAAGAAGAGAGGAAGCAGAGAAAGAGGTCTCATTAACTGAACTTCAAGATGAACAACTGGAGACTGAAAAAGAGAAAGGAGCAGTAGGGGGACAGATGGATAGCAAAGAACAGCGTGAAGTGAGATCCACAAGAGCGATTAGACCTAAATATAAAGCATAATCATGGAAGAAAAAAAACTGATTACAATGAATATAAATGGACTTAATTCAGCTGTTAAAAGAAGGGAAACTTTTCATAAATTAGAGAAATTAAAATTTGATATATTTTGTTTACAAGAAGTTCATATTAAAAAACAACATGAACAATTGTTATTACAGCCAAAATTGGGGAAAATATTTACTTCTTTGACTCAATGTAAGCAAAGAGGAGTGGTTCTATACATTAAAGAGGCTATCCCAGCAAAATTGATTTACACGGATGAAGATGGAAGAGTATTAATGGTAGAAATAATGGACAATAATATAAAAATACTCTTGATTGCAATTTATGCTCCGAACGATAAACAGGAAGAGTTTTATAAAAAGCTACACATGAAAATAATTGGACTGGACTATGTTAATATAATTATGATGGGAGATTTTAATGGAATTGTGGACAATAAATTGGACTATATAGCAACAACAACAAAGCAAAATAGAAAGGCTCTCCCAAGGTCTTTTTTTAAAATGACAGATGAATTAACCTTAAAAGATATTTGGAGAGAAAGAAATGTTAAAGCTAAACAATATACTTTTTATTCAAATAGACATTTATCATGGTCCAGATTAGATATGATTTGGATCTCAACAGAATTAATATCCAACATTAAAGAAACAAATATTGAAACAAGTACTTGGGCAGATCATAGCCCAATGACAATTAAATGGAAGGGACAAAAAAAAAGATCGAGATGGACATTAAATAATACTATTTTAAAGGAGAAAGATTTTATACAATGGATGGAGAAGGAATTGGCTTTTTTCTTCAGAGAAAATAAAAAAGAAGATACTTCAACGCAGAATGTGTGGGATACAATGAAGGCATACGCTAGAGGTTTGATAATAGATTATATAAGAAAAAAGAATATTAGGAAAAGGCAAACTTCTAAGGCCTTGGAAGATGAGTATAAAAGACTTGAAAAAGAATTACAGAAAATGCCACAGAAAAAAGATATTAAATTGAAGCTGGATGTAATTAAACATAAAATGGAATTAATAGAGAAAGAAGAATTGGCACAGAAAATTAGAAACTCTAAACAGAATTACTTTGAAGATGCGAATAAACCAGGTAGATGGCTAGCATATAAATTGAGAAAAGAGAAGGAATCAAGAAAAATATTGAAGTTAATAGATGAACAAGGCCAAGTTTGTTATGGGAATAAGGAGAAAAAAGAAATTATTCGAGATTTTTATGGGCAACTATATAAGCAAGAGAATATTGATGAAGAAAAAGTCAAACAGTATTTACAGGAAGCTAATTTACCAAAGATACCTAAAGAGACTGAAGAAATGCTAGAAAGCAATATAACAATGATGGAACTAAATGAAGCATTTAAGAGACAAAATAATGGGAAAGCACCGGGTCCAGATGGGCTTCCATCAGAATTCTATAAAACATTTCAAGAATCATTGAGCATCCCATTGTTAGAAGTTATGAATGAAGTTATGTTAAAAAAGATGATACCTAAAACATGGTCAGAGGCCTATATTACACTCATACCGAAGGAAGAGACTGACCCATTGCAAATTAAGAATTATAGACCTATTTCTTTATTGAATGCAGAGTATAAAATCTTTGCTTCAATCTTAGCAGAAAGATTTAAAAAATATTTAAATAATTTTATTCACACAGATCAAAATGGATTTCTGCTAAAGAGACAAATTAGAGACAATATGAGAGTAATCTTGGACACTTTGGAATACTATGAGGCTCATCCTGAAAAGCAAATGGCTTTGATATTCCTAGATGCTCAAAAAGCATTTGACAACGTGAACTGGAGATTTATGTTATTATTATTGGAGCAGATGGGTTTTGCTAAAAAATTTATTCAAGCAATAGAAGCCATATATAATAAACAGACAGCAAGGGTAATGATGGAGGGGGAACTTACAGATTTTATTAATATAAGGAAAGGCACAAGACAAGGATGCCCCCTATCTCCTTTGCTATTTGTGTTGACCTTGGAAGTGTTGAATAGAAATATTAGGGATGATAAAAGCATAAAAGGAATGAAAATTAAGAAGGAAGAATTTAAGCTACAAGCTTTTGCTGATGATTTAGCTTTTATTTTGGAAAACCCACTAGAAACAGCTCCAAAGTTATTGGAAAGGATAGAGGCATATGGAGAGGTGGCTGGTTTGAAAATAAATAAAGATAAAATAAAGATTTTGACAAAGAATATGCTATTGAGACAGAGAGAAGAACTGGCAGACCTTTTGAAAATTCAAGTTACAAATAAGGTTAAGTATCTGGGGATATATTTGACAACAAGATGTAGCACATTAAAGGAGAATAATTATATTAAACTTAAACAACAGATAATTACAGATTTGAAGAAGTGGGAAAACTTGCAATTGTCCTTAATAGGGAGAATTTCAACAATTAAGATGAATATTTTACCTAGAATTTTATTTTTGTTTCAAACAATACCAATTAGGCTTGGAAAAGACTATTTTGAAGATTTAAATAAAATTATGTTGAAGTTTATATGGCAAGGTAAAAAAGCGAGAATAAAGCTAAAGCTTTTGCAAGATGCTAGAATTAGAGGAGGTTTTGGCCTGCCTAATTGGGAATTGTATTATCAAGCTGCAAGTTTGATGTGGGTCAAAGAATGGATAACATTAAGGAAACATAGGTTGTTGACATTAGAAGGGCATGACTTGCTGTTGGGCTGGCATGCTTTTTTATGGTATAAGGGAACTAAAACACAGGGTTATTTTAGAAGACATTATGTACGGGAGTCTTTGTGGTTAAATTGGGAGAAGATAAAAAGACAATGTTATTTGAAAATTCCAGTTTGGTTATCGACCATTGAAGCATTTTCCTATCCTATAATCTACAAAAAGGAACAAACAGTTAGATATGGGGAACTTTTGGATGAAAAGTGTTAAGCCTGGTTTCCCCAACCAGGGTTAGGGAGACAAGCTAAACAGAATGTGCAGCTTAGTCAGATAGGCACACAGATAAATGAGTGAGCTAAGCTTGTATGTTTATTAACATACAGTAAAAAATGACAGATACGCTTGTGCTATTAAATATATAGTTTATTCCATTATGAGTTCATAGCATAGTCAAAATAACAGTCCAATAGTCATGTATCATTTAGTCAGTCCATTCAGGGATATTCAATTAGCAAAGTCCGTGTTGAATACCCTATGTCAATTCACTTACAAGTCTGTCCTTTGTTTTCTCTCCCGTTCGAGCAATACAGTCTTGTGTCCTTGCAGTAATCAGGTTTCATCAAAGCCAGAGAGATAGCAAGCTGCCGTCTTGCTTCTTTTAAAGTGCTTTCACAACCACTCCCTTAATTACTGTTCCACAGTTAAAGTTGCAGACACTTTAACATATAAACTATGATTACATATTATTATTTACCTAAACCAGTTAGGGTAAAACAATGTTATCCCTAACATTCTCCCCTTTTAGGAAATAATAATATAACTATTTACATCTTTAAATCATATTTGTTACAACTCTCTTTAAACTTAGTTACTCCTTGAGCTTTTGTAAATTGGTCTGCAATGTTTTCTTCCGTCATGCAGTATTCCAATTTAATTAGCCCATTCTTTACAGATTCTCTAACATTTAAGTATCTTAAATCAGTATGCTTTGATCTAGTTTTAACAGCAATACTAGTAGCTAACTTTATAGCTGCTTGATTATCCTTGTACACAATAATGGAATCTTTTACAGTTACACCCATGTCTAATAATAACTGTTTGTACAAAATCAAGTCAGTGCATAATAATGACAGACATGAAAATTCCGCTTCCATCGTGAACAAGCTAATATGCTGTTGTCTGATTGACCTCCACCCTATTAGTGTCTTACCAAATAATATAGCCATCCCAGATGTTGATTTTCTTGTGTTTATATCAGTTGCAAAACTTGCATCTGCATAGGCACTAAGACTCAAATCACCCTTTGGTTCTATATACAATGCATGGTTCATTGTTCCTTTAAGATATCTTAAAATTCTCTTTAATGATTGCCAATGACATTGATGTGGATCTGAATTAAAACGTGCCAGCTGATTTACACTATAAGCTATATCAGGCCTTGACCAATTGCTTATATATGATAAGCTGCCAATCAAAGATTGATATATGGACTTATCAAATTTGGGACTTTGATCATCAGTTTGGCAAACTTCCTGACTCATTGGAGTCTTTGCCGGTTTACAAAGTTCCATTTTAAACGTTTTAATTAATTGGCAAATTTTATCTTCTTGAGATATCTTAAAACCATTTTTTGTTTTGTTAATTGTCAATCCTAGATACTTTTTAATTTCACCTAAATGCTTTAATTTTATCTTTTTGGCTAATAATGATATAATCTCATTAGCTTCATTATTAGTCTTAGTTATCAAAGCAATATCATCTGTAAATAATAATAATAATGACACCGTTCCATTATTTTCTCTTTTAAACACACATGGATCTGCTTAACCAGATTTAAAACCTATATTGTTTAACTCTTTCACAATATATTGGTTCCACTCAAACCCAGATTGTTTCAACCCGTAAAGACTCTTTTTGAGTTTCCAACAATCATTACTATTTACTTTATTGTCTTTTATACCTACTGGTTTTCTTAAATATATAGTGTGCTGCAATGGTGCATGTAGATAAGCAGTTTCTACATCTAAATGGTTAATAACATAGTTTTTCTTAGCTGCCCACACTAATGCTGCTCTTAAAGATGTTGCTTTAAGACTTGGTGCAAAAACTTCATCATAATCAGATGCAGTTTGATTAAATCCTTGAGCTACTAACCTAGCTTTATGGGTAACAGTCCCATCATTTCCAGTTTTTACTTTAAATATCCATTTGCACCCAATGGATTTTTCTCCTGGAGGTAATTTAGCATCTTCATAAACTTTCATTACCTTTAATGAATTTAGTTCCTTTTTCATTGCCTTTTGCCAATTCTCCTGATCCTTAGCAGGATACATCTTAAGTTCATCTATACTAGTTGGAACTTCAGTTACTTGGCAAACTATACTTGCTTGATACCTATCAGGTGGTCTAGTTATACGTGTAGTACGTCTAGGTATTACAGGACTCACAGGTGGACTTTCATTTATTAACTCTTCTTGATTATCTAACTCTTCCTGATCAACTGTTTCCTCTTGTTCTGGTCCTATTTGCTCTTCGTGGACTTCTTCTTTAATTGGACTCTTCTTATAACTAGTTTGATCTTTCTGCCTTTTGTAGGGTTCAATAATTACTTCATTATTTAAATCTTGCTCTAATCTATTCCATCCTACATGTTCTAGGAATTTTGCACTAGCACTGGTGTAAACTCTAGATGTACCTGGTTCCCAGAATCTATAAGATCTATGATTAGATGTATATCCTACAAAATACAATCTTTTAGCTCTATGCTGTCCTTTGTGTCTAAGTTGTGTAGGGATATGCACCCATGCTGGTGCTCCAAATGTGTGCATGTAACTTAAATCAGGTTTTGTACCATGCCACAGTGTGAATGGTAATTCACCTGTTGTTGAATTAACAACATTATTTAATATATGATTACCACACATTATTGCTTCTCCCCACAAATTGTCAGGTAATCCTGAATCAGACATCATAGTTTGTGCCATTGATTGTAATGTTTGGTCTCTTCTCTCTATAAAGGCATTATGTTGTGGCCTATATGGTGCAGACTTTTTATGTTGAATACCTAACATTCTTAGTCTGTTCTGGAATTTATTATTTGTAAATTCCGTACCATTATCTGTTATAAGAGTTACTAATTTCTTTTTAGTTTTCCTTTCTGCAAATTTAATCCAATTAAAGAGATTTTGATACGTTTCAGTTTTGCTCTTCATTAAATAGCAAAACCCATATCTAGAATAATGGTCCATTATACTTAGTATGTAACGAGCTCCTCCTACACTTGGTTTTTTAGGACCTATTAAATCTGCAAATACTACCTCTAAAGGTTCTTTGGTAGTAAATCCATCAACTCTATCAGCCGGTGTAACCCTTGCTTTGCTTTGATTACCGGCATTACATTGCAAATACTTATTACAAGGTTTCAAACTTATTCCCTTAGATAATTCAACAGTTTTCTTAAGCATTTTAAAATTTAAATGCCCTAGCCTTCGATGTAACAAGTGAATACATTCATCATGAGGTTTCTTATTTTCATAAACTGTGTTAGCCACCTTTAAACCATCATCATTTAACACATATAATTCACCTCTTAAAGATGCAGTAATTCTCTTATCTTCTTTTTCAATTATGCAGTTATCTTCTTTAAATGTAACTACATATCCTAGTTTAATCAAAATTCTAACTGAAATTAAATTAAACTTAAGTTGTGGTACATATAACATTTTTACATTCTCTTTTATAAAAGAACAATATGCTATACCTTGACCTTTAGCTTTCAGTTTCCAGCCATTGGCTAACGATATCTGCTGTGTACTCTTGGACATTTCAATAAAATTTTTCTTATCATTTGTTATACAATGTGATGCTCCACTATCAACCACCCATAAATTATTTTTTACAGCTCCGTTACTATACATGGCTAACTCTAAATTTTTATTTTTCTTTTGATGACTTTTTGTATTCTGGCCAGCGTTCTGGTGCTTTGCCTTTTTACAAAATCTTGCCAAATGTCCTCTTCCTCCACAATTAAAGCACTTTTTAATTGCATATGCAGTAGGAGTTTCATTATCTTCTTTTTGAGGTTGCTGCCTCCTTAATTCGTCTCTTTCAAGCCTTCTTCTGGCCTCTTCAATCAATCTGCCAGTTATATCAGTTAAAGTTAGGCTTTCCTTTGGCAATATTTCAAGTGAAGTTACGTAATTGTCATAGGTTTCATCGAGGGAAGATAGTATTATATAAACTTGATGTAGTTCAAAGAAAATAAGCTCTTTCTCGTGCAGTTCTTGAAAAATGCTTTGCATAGTTTTCAAATGACTCAGCATATCACCATTCTTATGGAGATGTGTACTGAAAAGTTTCCGTGTTAGATTTATGTGAGCACCAACATTATCTCGAACATAAATCCTCCTCAGCTTCTGCCAACACCCAACAGCTGTCTTTTCTCCATGGATATAAACAAGTTGCATATCATTTAAGGTTAAAGCAATAATGCAAATTGCTTGTTCATTTTTATGCATAAATTCTTCTATCTTTAATTTATCTTCCTCATCCTCTGGATCCCATTCTTCTACGTTTGGTGGATTTTCAATTATGTTCCACAAACCTTCTCTTCGTAGAAGCAGAGTACATTTCATAGACCATGATACATAGTTTGTTCCATCCAACTTGGATATCAGGGACAAACTTTGTAGATTGACTTGTGCCATGTTTTCTTATATGGATATAAAACTATAATTAATAAAACACAGCTGTCTGTTTACTGTAATGTATAACAACACAAACTCTCACTTTTACATACATCTGTTTTATCCTAGTTAAACTGACTTTGCAGCCTCTGGGCCCATAACCAGTGTTAAGCCTAGTTTCCCCAACCAGGGTTAGGGAGACAAGCTAAACAGAATGTGCAGCTTAGTCAGATAGGCACACAGATAAATGAGTGAGCTAAGCTTGTATGTTTATTAACATATAGTAAAAATGACAGATACGCTTGTGCTATTAAATATATAGTTTATTCCATTATGAGTTCATAGCATAGTCAAAATAACAGTCCAATAGTCATGTATCATTTAGTCAGTCCATTCAGGGATATTCAATTAGCAAAGTCCATGTTGAATACCCTATGTCAATTCACTTACAAGTCTGTCCTTTGTTTTCTCTCCCGTTCGAGCAATACAGTCTTGTGTCCTTGCAGTAATCAGGTTTCATCAAAGCCAGAGAGATAGCAAGCTGCCGTCTTGCTTCTTTTAAAGTGCTTTCACAACCACTCCCTTAATTACTGTTCCACAGTTAAAGTTGCAGACACTTTAACATATAAACTATGATTACATATTATTATTTACCTAAACCAGTTAGGGTAAAACAATGTTATCCCTAACAAAAAGGGTGAACTTAAATCGATCCAAAACTTAGAGGAACAAGGTATAAGGATGAATTGGTTTTCATATGCACAAATACGCTCAAGGTATGATGAAGATTCTAAAACGGAGGGATTTTATGATAAACAGACTGATTTAGATAAGATCTTGATGGGTACTGATGAGAAGGTGATTAAAAAACTATATGGTTATTTACTGGGAATGAAATTAGAGGAAGAACAAGTTAAAGAAACTATGATTGTTTGGGGGAAGAATTTTGGATATGGGATTGATTTAGAGAAATGGCAGAAATTGTGGTCTCAAAATTATAAAATGACAATGTCAACAGCATATAAAGAAAACTTGTATAAGATGTTTTACAGGTGGCACTTTCCTCCGACAAGAATAGCAAGAATGTTTAAGAACAAATCTGAAAAATGCTGGAAATGCCATCAGATACCCGGCTCGTATTACCATATGTGGTGGACTTGTGAGGATGCTAGAAAATATTGGACTATAATTCGCATGTGGTTGGAAAAAATGACAAAGAAACATATAGATTTGAAACCAGAGATCTTCTTATTGGGAATTTTACCTGATATATATAGTAAAGATTTGAAATACCTGATTGTAAATGTCTTAACAGCGGCCAGGATTGTATTTGCTAAAAATTGGAAGAATGAGAAAATACCATTACAGGAAGAAATTATTAAGAAAATATTGGAATGTGCTGAGATGAGCAGATTGACATTTGAAATTAGAGAGCAAGAGGATAAACAATTTTACGAAATTTGGGATCTTTTTTATAAATGGCTAGATGATAAAATACGATAATAGAATATTTAGAATGCTAGATAGTAAGGAATATCTTTATTTTGCTATTATTTTGCTATTTGCTATTATATTTATAAAGGATTTTTTAGGATTGATTTGATATGACTAGATGATTTGTTATAGAGTAAACTGGTTTAAAGTATTGTTAGCTCATTAAGCATGAATGATTAAAAATATAGTCAAAAACTTCTTTTTTTAGTGATATTAGGATATATAAGTTTGGATTGACAATATGAGTTGTTATGTAACATAATTGTAATTGAGACTACAGAATGAATGCACAAAAATGATGAACCAACTGACACACTGGATGTACATGAGAGTTGATGTTTTTTATGTTTTGTTTGTCTTGTTTGTCTGTAGAAAATTAATAAAATCTTTTTCAAAAAAAAAAAAAAACATACTGACCTTAGATATTTGAATGTAAGACAATCTGTAAAAAATGGTTTAATGAGATTGGAATATTGCACGACTGATGAAAACATTGCTGATGGATTTACAAAAGCCCAAAGTGCAGTCAAGCACAAAGAAAATTGTGAAAACTATGGGTTGAAATTTTAAATATATATATTTTATTATATTATATTATATTATATTATATTGTATTGTATTGTATTGTATTGTATTGTATTGTATTGTATTGTATTGTATTGTATTGTATTATTATATTATATTATATTATATTATATTATATTATATTATATTATATTATATTATATTATATTATATTATATTATATTATATTATATTATATTATATTATATTATATTATATTATATTATATTATATTATATTATATTATATTATATTATATTATATTATATTATATTATATTATATACTTAGTTTGGGTAAAAATAATATATAAACTATGTTAGTGAGTTTAAGTGTAAGTATCGTTTTAACTGCAAAACATGTATTTTGGGTGCGGTTGTAAAATCACCATAAGAGGGAGCAAGAGAGCTCACTGTTAGCTGGCTTTTACTGGATAACTAACAATGATGGATTGATGGTGATAACTGCGTGTATTTCCCTGCTGTTGCTGAAACGAAGAAAAGGGGTTTGATTTTCTTCATATCTCTGACTGCAAAAGAGATATATTGCTGGACTGATTATTTGTAAGTTTACTGACCTCTATTTTTCAACACTGGACTTTGCAACTGATTAATCCCTGGATGGACTGAACTAGTTTATGACATATGGACTGTTTGACTATGCTATAACTCTTGCTGGAATAAAAAAAACTATTTAACTGGCACAGTGTATCTGTCTTACTGAGTGTAAACTACAACAAAGTTTATCTCACATCATTTGCCTGCCTGATAGACTGCCGTTGCACGTTCTGCTAGGGTGTGTATCCCTAACAGGGTCGTGCCCTACTTTGACAACGTGTTAATAGCCGCTCCAACAAGGAGTCAATCAGAAAAATGACTGAGAACAGTCATACAAAATCCACGATAAAGTCACCAGGATGCTCCTTCTCCAGCATATTACACCAAACACTACGACCAAAAAAAGCCCAGCTGAACTTCTGATGGCCAGAAAACTCAGATCGCCTCTAGACCACCTACACCCTGCATACACCCCGGAAAAACCCCTGGGCTCCAGCAGCAAGCACCATGCCTTCAAGGTAGGAGACCCTGTATTTGCAAAGAACTTTTCAGGTGACCCTCTGTGGATCTCTGCCAAAATAACTCAAATTACAGCCCCCTGCTTTTACCGGCTAGAAACCACAGATGGGAGAGTGTAGAAATGCCACATCAACCAGCTGCGATCCAGGCTAACCACATCTCCCATCAGTGACCCTAACCACGAAACCAGAGCGGGAAGGGAAACCGGGGGTTCTGAAATTGAACCAACATCTGGCATAGAAGAAAGAACCCCACGACCACCACATCAAAGCCTATACTACTCACCAGCTGATGAAGAGCCTTGGCAATTGATCGTCTCACCTAGTAGCAGCAACCGAACAGGTCCAACGAACCCTGAGAGCCCAAGCGGTAGCAACAAAGGAGGCACGTCAATCATCCCGAGGTCACCTGAGGGGAGTCACAGCTATGGAACTGGCTCACAGTTCCAGGGAATTCCGGCAAGCAGCCCGTCGGAACCCGAGACAGAGCAAAGACAATTCGAACAGTGCAAGTCAGGTAGACAGGTGCGAAGACCCGCCTACCTGCGAGACTATATAACCCCACCCCTTAGACGGAACCTAGAGGGGAGGGGTGTTCCGGACTAGCAGTCTTGAAAGCCTGCAAAGCGGATTGGTCCGCTAACAGCAGGTCATGATTGGTCGCTTCAGACTGATCTGATTGGCTGGTAAATGGGCTGCCGCAATTGGGCAAACCAAGCGCGGCAAGCTCAAACCACTATCATTGGCCGTTTAGTTGCAGCCAGCTCTATAAAAGGGGCTACTGTGGCTAGGATGCTTCGCTCAGATCAGAAGTCACTAATAAAGAGCTGTAGTTACTTTCTGAGTCTCGTCTCCGTTCTTGGACCCATCCTTCCAGACATAACACATTTCAATTTGTATGAATGAGGATTTTCCCCCCGCTACACACTTAATCTAATATTATCTGCAAGTGGACTAGTTTAACATTGCTATGTTAAATTTTTCTTTTGTTCATCAAGCAGTCACAAAAACATCTGCAGTAAGGTATTTCCAACATTCATATAAACATGGCTAGGTGGGTCTCCAATAGAACTCTCCAATTTTGAGCCTGTAATGTAGATGTTCTAAATTAGGCATTATTATATCCTGTCTGAACCCCTTTCAATTCAGGCCTAGATATTGGTCTGAAATTGCATTGTTCACACTATTGGATGACATCTGGTGAGAGCTAAATGTGGCTTGTACATGTACCTTTGTTCTTCTTTACCATATGGTAACTTTCCATATCATCAACAATGGTATCCTTCTGCTCGGTTTAATATTTTGTCTAGTATTTCAATTCTGAAAAATCTCCTCGTCCCATATCTTATTCCTTATCAATAATCAAACTGTAAAAAACCCTCATCATCCAGTCCCAATTTGCATAGCTCTACTTAGAGCTGCCAGAAATAGTAACCCATATATCTTAATTTTAAAAAATCCATTTTGTAATCCAATTTATCAACTTTCTCTAAGAAATAAAACAAAATAAATCTCTCCCTCCCCCCACCATGTATAAACAGATCTTTAAGGCCTTGTCATTCAGTTTCAATCAAAAAATAATATCCCACATGTTGATTGCTTATCTTTTTGTCCTTGTCTCCTTTTACTAACAGGTTTTTGTTTTTTTTAATTTCACCCATTCCTTTGGAAAATCCAAGATAAGAAGGCTTTCCAAGTCACTCTTCTGATTATTTGCATGTCCCCTTTAATTATTAAGACATTCTCTGGTTGCATTTGTAAATCCATTTTGGCATCTTTTTCCATATCATTTTATATGTTGGCATCTTTAATTTGATTTTTAGATCAATGGCAACTTTTACCATACCATTTGTTAAGCCAGCATTTTTTTAAACTTCCAATTTTCATTCATTCACAGCCTTTGTTAATCCAATAAAATATATTGTTTTTCTGTATCCTCTGTTACAGTATCAAACAGCCAATATCTGAGTGTACTGCTCCCAAATTGATTCAATTTCTTATATAATCAATATTGCTCCATTTCATTAATGGGTTTCTTTTACTTTAATTGTTTATTCTCCCTGACTCCCTTTCATCAGCCTTCAAGTTTCTTCTTCAAAAGATAAAGGTTCCCCTCACACATACGTGCTAGTAGTTTCTGGCTCTAGGGTGCAGTGCTCATCTCCATTTCAAAGCTTAAGAGCCAACACTATCCGAAGATGTCTCTGTGGTTATATGGCTGGCATGACTAAATGCCGAAGGCGCATGGAACGCTGTTACCTTCCCACCAAAGTGGTCCTTACTTTTCTACTTGCATTTTTACATGTTTTCGAACTGGTAGGTTGGAAGAAGATGGGACAAGTAAGGTGAGCTCACGCTGTTATGCGGTGCTAGGGATTCGAACTGCCAAATTGCCACCTTTATGATTGACAAGCTCAGTGTCTTAGCCACTGAGCCCTAAGATAAGATTGATTCAATTTCTTATATAATCAATATTGCTCCATTTTATTAATGGGTCTCTTTTACTTTAATTTTTGTTCTCTCTGATTTTGTTCTCTCTAATCAGCCTTCAAGTCACCTGTTTATTTCCCAATCAAAACTTTCCACTGGAGGATATTTTACAAATAATTTCAACATCTTATATTTTTCATAAATGTTTTAAACACCCCATGGGGAATATTCTTTTGACTCCATTTCACCCCTTAATTTTTGAAAAAACCCACCTTCTAGACATTCTTTTACTGTTTTCCAATTTTTAATCATTAAACTTACATCGACCTTCTTACATACTAGTTAAAAGGAGATTCTCCTGGCGGCATAATAAAACTTACCCTTTGGAAGGTTCTTAATCGCTGAGAAATCAATAATAACAGCTTCCTAAAATAATTAAGAAAGAAAGTGGATGAATTCAATATTTCTTTCAAAATTGTAGAACTCTGTCTTAGGCAGAATGTTTTTCCAGCCCCACAGCTCCCAGCTCCATCACATCCACTGAACATTGCTATTTTATCATGTCTTTACAGGGACAGTCTGTCTGCAGCAAAACTGTGGATAATGCTTGTCCTCTCCTTGATCCCGAGTTTTAGAAAGCCTATCCAATTAGCATTTCCTTTTTTTGCCATAGTTGCTGGCTCTGTGAAAGCAGAACCATATTCAGTACACTATTGCAATTCAGGGAAGTTAAGGGATCACCTCTTTCCAATCACATCTACCAAACCCATCAGGTCCAGAAGAAAGTTCATTCTCCATGTTCTGTCTGCCAGGAAGCATCATCTGTAGGGGTCCAGGAAGAAAGCCTTTTCTGTTGTCGTTGTTCAAAGATCACCCCCTCCCAGAGGTCAGGCTTGCCTCAACTCTGCTAGCTTTTTACAAGGCCTTAAAAACTACTTTAGCCAACAGACATGAAGACCTGGAGTATAGTACAGCCAGGACATTGGCTGTATTAACTTTTATGTGTGAAGGTAATTACCTCAGCTATGAATTTTGTTTTGTGATTTTAAATGGTTTTTATATTTCTTATATTGCTTTAATTTCTTGTGTTGGTTTGCTGTTTTTATACTGTTTTTTAACTGTTAACCTTATACAGAGTTGGGAGACTACATATATTTCATAAATAAATTAATTAGAAGTGAGAAATTTCAGCTTTCCTGAGATTAAATTCAAAACCCAGCTGAAGTTAAAGATGCAATGTCTAAAGTCCACATGTGCCTTGCCTTTATGTAAAGCTCTTTGAATACATATCAAGTTAGGCAGGCATGTCAAATCTACCTAAGCTTCAGCTCGTAACTGAATATGTAGAGACATCTCTACATAACTTCCTTCAGTGTGAACTTGTGCCATGAATTTTGAGCAGAACACTGAGTCACTCAATTGTGGACAGCAAACATCTAGATCTGCACAATTTATTTATGGAGCAGAGGAACAGCTTTCCACATATCCTTTAAAGCTCTTAAAAACAGGCATGAATAACATTGGCAGCCTTCAAAAGCAAAGAATTCGGGCAAAAACAAAATTAAAAACATGTGGCAAACACATTCTTATTAAAGGTTTCAGATTAAATAATAGGTGAAGTGGGAACTTTCACCAGAATAAAACAATCAATGTTTTTTAACAAGCAGTTATACAGTTAAAGATCATATCACTGGTTTCACATTCTCAAGATCCAGAGGTGGTATTCAGTGGGTTCTGACCAGTTCTGGAGAGCTGGTAACGGAAATTTTGAGTAGTTTGGAGAATCGGCAAATACCACCTCTGACTGGAGATTTTACAGTATCCTTCTCCTGCCATGCCCACCAAGCCACACCCACAGAACCGGTAGTAAAAAAAAAATGAAAAAAATATAAAACATTCATCAACATGCAGAGGGTATGTGGATTGTCTCCTGAAGAGCAATGAATTGAGCAGAACAGAAATGGAAATGTATATATATATATATATATATATATATATATATATATATATATATATATATATATATATATATATATATAATGTATGGCATTCAGCTTTGTTCGGGTATTTTCCCACATCATTGTAGTTGTTCTTTTAAAGTTGTAGCAACGTTTCAGCAGAATCTCATCTGCCATCATCAGGCTTCTGTATAGTGTTCATCTGTGAGTCAGACTTTCAGATTTAAATTTGGGGCAGCCTATTGCTGTGCCATAATGTTTTTTTCTTTATCCTGATTGGTTGGGAGTCTTGGTCTGTGTTTATTGATATTGGAGTTTGCTGTGTTCTGCTTGATTGGTGTTTCTAATATCTTCTGCCTGTTTTTTGGTTCTTTTTGTATCTTGATTGGCTGGCAGCATTGTGTTACTTTATTGGAGGCCTTTAGTGCAGTTTGGCTCCAGGTAAACGGACGGCTATCATTAGTTAGGAAGCTAGGTTTCATCTGGGTGCCTGATTGGGGTGTGTTTGAGCTGGAGGTATCAGGGGGGATCTGTTTGTGCCCAGGTGCTTGTCTGGCTAGTGGTGTGGAGATTTTTTTGTTTGTGAGTGCAGGCTTCCAAATGATTGATAGTTTATCATGTTTGTAAGTGGTTTCAGATTCAGCTCTCCAAGTTGTAAGTTGTTTTATCTTGTCCCAAAGTAGAGGGTGGATTTGGCTGCTCAATTCCAGGTGTAGTGCTAGCAAATCTTTGTTTAACTGATCTAATTGGAATCTCTTACTGTGGAGGTTTGATATTTGTTTTCTTAAGTTTTCACAGGTACTTACATGTATGGCATTCAGCTTTGTTTGGGTATTTTCCCATGTCATTGTAGTTATTCTTTTAAATGGCTCTACTAAGGAACTGCTTTGCTTGGAGACCATGGTCATTTAATTCATCTGTGTGTATGTGTGTGTGTGAGCGAGGAGTGGGGGAAAGAGAAAGAGTCAGAGACAAAAAGACAGAGACAGAGACAGATGATTTTGGAGAAGCTATAGAAAAATATGGAACGTGGTGGCTCAGTGACTAAGACATTGAGTTTGTCAATTAGAAAGGTCAGCAGTTCAGCAGTCTGAATCTCTAGCATTGTGTAACAGAGCGAGTTCCTGCTACTTGTGCCAGCTTCTTCCAACCTAGCAGTTTGAAATGCAAGTAATGTAAAAAATGCAAGCAGGTAAAAATGCAAGTAGAAAAATAGGGATGACTTTTGGTATTTCATCCTCAAAACACCCAAAACATTATAAATAATTTCAAGAACAACTCTTACAGACATAGCACTGAAATGCCTGACATCAATTCCTATGATGTTAGGCATGCTTTTTTCCAATCACACCTCACCCCACCCCACAATCCCCAATAATCTGGAAGTATCAACATTTGGATTTCAAGACTGGATTGAATTGGATTACATTCTATATGGAAATACCCAAAATGGATGGAAAAGTACATTCATGGAGGTCTCGATCTAACTCTTGAAACCAACCAGGGCTTTTGCGGAGTGTTTAGGTTGGCTTACCAGGACTTTACTACTACTATAAATCTAATTAAATTTTCAGGGCAACTCATGTTCTATATTCCATGATGAATTGTCTACTCAAGGAAAAGCTAATTGAAACAACAACTACAGTAAATGTCTGATTCAAATACCTCAGTTTTATTCTGGACAGTAATCTACATTTATATGAATAGTCTGGGGACTTAGAGGTGAAGCTCTTGCCTCACAATTAGGAGGCTGTGAGTTCTGTTAAGTCCTGAGCATGGGTGCAAGGAACAGAGATGAGACATCGAACAATGACTTCAACTCTTTATTGTGACATAAGAACAGAGCAAATACTTGGGCAGCAGCAGCTCTTTTATAGAGCTGGCTGCTGTCAAAACAACCAATGATTTGAGTTTACCGCTCTCACAAGCATCCAATCAGAGAGGCCCATTAACAACCAATCAGACTGACCAGAAACGACCAATCATGACTCTCTATTCGCGGGCTAATGAGAAGTGCAGGATTACGAGCCTGCTGCAAAGTAAAGCTATTTAGGGATGTCACTGATGCATTGGCTTAGTCCATAACACCCCTCCCCCCTAGGTTCCGTCTGAGGGGTGGGGTGACATATTCTCGTAGATAGGCAGGTCGCTTCACCTGTCTGCTTGACCTGCGCTGTTCCACTGGTTTCTGTCCTGGCTCTGGTTCCGTTGGGCTGCTAGCTGGGCTGGATGGTGAAAACAGTCCCTCTGTTCCTTCAAATGGCTCTGGGCTGTTCTCTCTGCTTCCGCCAGTGCTGTCATGTGGCAAGGCCACTCCCCGGCTTGGTTCTCCTTCTGGTGGTGAGTATCCCCTAGTTGGTTGTGTAGACTGCTGGGTTTCGATTGTTAAATCATCTGTTATTTCTTTTTCAGCCTCCTCGATGTTCCTTCCCCCCCCAGTTAGGGATTCAGGGGCTGAGATAGTACTAGGTGCTGGTCTGGAACGGAGTTGGTCTATGTGGCGCTTCCACATCTAACCATCTGCAGTTTGTAGGTGATAGGATCAGGGTCCCGTAAGTTGCGTTATGGTAGTGGGGACCCACAATGGGTTGCCCGAGAAGTTTTTCGCAAACACGGGGTCACCTTCCTGGAATGCCCAACACTTGCTGCTGGATCCTGGGGATTATTCAGGCGTGTAATTTGGGTGGAGGCGATCGAGATGCGAGCAAAGTTTCCAGATCATCAGGAGTTCAGCTGGGGTTCTGTTCGTGGTGCTGTTTGGAGTTTTGTGTTGGAGGAGAAGCATCCGGGTTGTTTTGTCATCAATGTCACCGTGGTCCATTTTGTGCAAAGTCTTTTTTGCAAATTGAACCATTTGCTCAGCCCTACCATTGGCCGCAGGGTGAGCTGGTGATGTTAAGGCATGGCAGATGTCCCGATCTGCCAGGTACTATTCGAATGCAAGGGCAGTGAATTGGGGGCCATTATCGGAGACCAGGACATCCGGCAATCCATGGGTAGTGAATAGCTTATTCAGTTTTTTAGTGACCGCCTCTGTGATGGTGCTTTTCATCTTGTGGACCTCGAGCCAGTTAGAATAGGCATCCACTGTTAGGAGGAAAGTGTGTCCTCTTGTGGGTCCTGCAAGATCGATGTGGATATGGGACCAAGGACCTCGAGGCATTTCCCACTGAGTTGGGGGAGTTTTTGGAGGAATAGAGTGAGTCTCCTGGCATTTGCTGAATTTTGCTACCCAGGTCTCTATCTGTTTGTCTAACCCAGGCCACCATGCATAACTCCTGGCCCATGCCTTCATCTGCATAGTTCCTGGATGTCCACCATGCAACATTTTTAATACCTTATGTTTCAATTTCTCCGGGATTACAACTCTGTCTCCCCACAAGATGAAGCTCTTTTGGGAGAATAGTTCTGTCTGTTGATTTCTGAATGGCTTGAAAGTGTCGTTGGGTGCGCTGACCAGCCAACCCCGTTCCACCCAGCTGAGGACTCATGCCAAAACAGGGTCCTTTTTTGTTTTTGAGGCGATGCCTCGAGCGGTCAGCAGCAGCGATTTAAGGGTTTGATTTGCAATACGGCTAAGGATGGAGCTG
The DNA here is from genome assembly GCA_033807585.1 of Hydrophis major. NCBI lineage: Eukaryota > Metazoa > Chordata > Lepidosauria > Squamata > Elapidae > Hydrophis > Hydrophis major. The sequence goes on along the minus strand of CM066330.1, from coordinate 96,736,858 downwards.
GGTCCTCTATGATGTCTGGTAGTGGAGAGCGGCTCAAAGCATCAGCGTGGGGAATGGTTTTCCCAGGACGGTGTTGCAATCGGTAATCATAGGCGGCTAAAAATTCTGACCAACATGTCATTCTTGGTGATAAGACATGGGGAGTTGGTTTGTTTCCCGCCAAAATACCAAGTAGAGGCTTGTGCTCTGTAATTATGGCAAAGGGTCTCCCATACACATATTCATGGAAACATATAATTGCGGATACAATAGCGAGAGCCTCTTTATCAAGTTGACTATAGTTCCTTTCGGTCTTAGACAAGGTTCTCGAAAAGAACGCAATAGGTGCCTCATTCCCATTTGGTAGGATATGGCTTAAAATGGCTCCTACTCTGACTGGTGAGGCATCACAGGTAACTGTTAAGGGTAGAGTCTCGTTGTATTACATCAATACAGCATCAGAGGTTAAGAGGTCTTTTACTTGTTGGAATGCCCGTTCTTCATGCCGTCCCCAGACCCAGGAAGCCTTTTTGTCGAGAAGTCTATGTAGGGGCTCAGCTACGGTCGCCTTCTGGGGCAAGAAGATGTTATAAAAGTTAATGAGTCCCAGGAAGGCTTGGAGATCTGTCTTATTCCTAGGTCTCGGGGCGTTTTTGATTGCGGTTAGTTTTTTCTCGGTGGGGTGGATTCCCTGTCTGTCCAGAAGGTATCCCAGGAATTCTACTCTCTCCGTACAAAGTTGACACTTGTCCCTTTTTACCCTCAGACCAGTGTCTTTAAATTTCTGAAGAACTTTTCTGAGTCATTGTCCTAATAACTCTTTAGTGGGGGCAGCTATTAGGACATCGTCAAAATAACGCACGACGCCTTTTATGCCTTGCAATAGTCTCTCCATTAAACGTTGGAAAATGCCCGGCACCATGCTTACTCCGAATTGGAGTCTATTGCACTTGAAAGCGCCTCTATGTGTAACTATTGTTTGGGCTTCTGCAGTTGTCGCGTCTACAGGTAATTGCTGGTACGCCGGAGCTAAGTCCAATTTCGCAAATATTTTTCCGCCACCCAGGGAGTGAAGAAGGTGTTGGACCACCGGTACTGGGTAAGCGCTCTGTTGAAGAGCATGATTTAGGGTGGCCCGGTAATCCCCACAAATTCTTAACGAACCATCTGGCTTCATGGGCGTTACTATTGGAGTTTCCCAACGGGCAAGGTCAATCGGTTCCAACATGCCCTGGGCTATCAGTTTATCTAGCTGCTCGTCGATCTTCGGCTTGAGGGCAAAAGGCACCCGATGAAGCTTAAGCCGAATGGGAGCTACATCGGGGCTGAGATTAAATGATATAGGGGTCCCTTTGTACTTGCCTAATGTTCCTGTGAACACGTCCTGGAATTCCTGGATGAGGGCCTCTTCCCAGTTGTCACTTCTGGTTTGGTGTATGCTGGCTAGTTCAATCCCAAGTGGGGCGAACCACTGTAACCCTAACAAACTGGGCCGGTCACAATCAATGACAGTCAGGGGAAGTGTCATGGTGCGGTCCTTGAAGGATACTTGGATGTGGCTGGAACCGACAACTGGAATTCTGTTTCCCTGGTAGTCTTTTAGGATGATTCTTTGAGTGCTGAGGTCCTGGCAGCAGATGGCAGGGATCAGCTGTTTGAGGGTTTTCCAGGATACCATCGATAGGGATGATCCCGAATCAACTTCCATCACGCACGGTCGATTCTCAATAGTAACCCTTATGCGGATCTTTCTTGCATCGAACAATGAAGTGTGGCCAATAATAATGGTTTGGTGTGCCTCTTCTTGTCTCGTTGAAGAGGCAGGTGCTCGATTTCTGTAGTAGTGGTTGTTCCATTGGTGGTTCAGGTGGTCCGATTCTCAGGAGGTTTGCCTGTCTCCCGGCGGAGGTTGTTCTCCCTTCGGCTGGACTCTCACTTGCTTCTGCAGACCTTCGCGATATGGCCTCTTTTCCTGCAAGTACGGCAGAGTGCGTCGAGGAATTTGCAGTCTGATCGTGGGTGGTTTGCCCCGCAACCAGCACATTGGCGCAGACGTCTCTGGTTCCTTTGCTCTTGTTCCGAGCGGAGCCGGTTGACCTCCTCTTCCTCATTGTCTGAAGATGACTCGAGGTCTTTGTGGTGGGCGGTAATAGCGTGCTGTCACCGGCAAGTGGGCTATCGTTAGCAAGTTGGCAAAGTGGTGCGTTCGCTCGGCGCATTCGAGCGGCTGACTTCCTGGTTGCTTCTGCGGCAGTAGCATCGGCGATGACATCTGCAAGGCTGATGTCTCCTTTCGCCATGAGTTTACTCTGCACTGTGGGTGCATCTAATCCCAGAACTATGCGGTCTCTCAGGACTTCCTCGAGGTTTGCAAAACCACAAAGGCCTCCTAGGTTCCGGAGGTCAGCTATGAAATCCCCAATGCTCTCGTTCTTCCATTGGTCCCTCTGGTAAAACTCGTATCTTTATATCAGTGTAGGTACTGCGGGTGCGTAATGGGCCCGGAGGATCAGCGCGAGGTTATCCCAATCCATGGTCTTCACTTCCACCAGTTTGGCAAGTGCTTTAGCCATTTTGAAAATGGCAGGGCCGCAGTGAGTCAGGAACACTGCTTGTTTCTTGCTAGGTGTAGCATCTTTTAAATTGTTGGCCTCTAGGAACATCTGGAAAAGATCTATATATGAGTCCCAGTCTTCGGTTGCTGGATCAAATGGAGCAGGTGGTATGGCGCCGCTGGTCATTTTGCCATTTGTTGCATGCTCTCTTCAGCCACGTGCTCTGTCTTGTTTGATGAGTACTTAGTCAGCTCTGCATCGTCTCTGCATCCCACCCTCATCGCCAGTGTTAAGTTCTGAGCATGGGTGCAAGGAACGGAGACAAGACATCGAACGGTGACTTCAACTCTTTATTGTGACATAAGAACAGAGCAAATACTTGGGCAGCAGCAGCTCTTTTATAGAGCTGGCTGCTGTCAAAACAACCAATGATTCTCACAAGCATCCAATCAGAGAGGCCCGTTAACAGCCAATCAGACTGGCCAGAAACGACCAACCACGACTCGCTATTCGCGGGCCAATGAGAAATACAGGATTACGAGCCTGCTGCAAAGTAAAGCTATTTAGGGATGTCACTGATGCGTTGGCTTAGTCCATAACAAGTTCAATCCTAGGTAAAGGCAGATATTTATCTCCCTGGGCACACTGAGGATATATCTGCTGAAAATACTCTGCATTGGTGACAGGAAGGGCATCTGGCCAGTAAACATTCAGTTTCATTCAGTTGCCCAGACTCCACCCTGCAAGGGATTATGGGATCATTAAAAGAGGATGATGAATCTACATTTATGTCTTAAAATCTTATTCATGTCTTCAAACATCATTTGAGTTTTAGCATGATTTCATGGAATTAAAGCCAGTGTGAGGAATAGACAAGTCCAGTTTTACTCAAGTGATTTTTTTTATCCTTTTCCTTAAGTATTAATATTTATGCATACATGTATATATGTATGTTTCCATATTCAGGTTTATTAATACATACATACTTTTCCCTTATTAAGTTCACTTTGACAAATATGTGATCTTCTAGACAAAAATTTACTGTCTGTCTTTTTATCTCTAGGTATGTTAGAATTGTGTAGTACATTGTAAACTTGGAGAATATTAGATTTTAGTAAGCACATGCAATTTAGTTCACCTATATAAGTAAGTACAGAAATTGTGTATGAAAATATTGGATAGGACGAATTCTTGGCTAGGATTTCTGTATGTATAACTGTTGTACCAGTGAGAGATTTTTTGACATATTCAGGTCATGTAGCCACACACTGGCAACTGCTAGTAGGACATTTTCTCTAATAGGCAAATATTAAATGCAACAAGAAAGCTGATATCTATCATTAGTTTCTATTCTGTATGCACCTTTCTCCATCCCAGACATACCTTTTCCCTGTTTTCTTTTCATAGAAGTCTTTGAGTCTTGGTTAAGGGCCTGATATCCTATTCTTGCTACACATTCATTCATACTTTGTAACTTCTCAGTTTCTCTTCTCCCTGATTTTCGAAGTTAACTAAATCATTAGGAAAGTGGGTGGAGGGAGAGCTTCTTGTCAGGAAACTGGAAGGGACATGTAAGAATCATTTTAAGCGATCTCTAAAAGATGACAAATCTGATGTCAAGCAAGGTCAGCCATGGAATTGCAATAGGAATTTTAATAGAATTGATTGGTCTGACTTAGTATGAAATCATTTTAATAGGGTTTGTAGTATACAACTTATATTGAATGGGATTCTCCAAGGAGACGACTAAAGCTAAAGGGGTTTACATATTTATATTTCTTTTTAATCCACCCAAAGTATGCATATTTCTCCAATCCTTATTGGTAATTTTTTTTTTCTGTAGATTCCTAAGTGCAGCATGGGGATTCCAAGGAAGCAGAATTACAACTAAGACTGAATTTCCAAAACTCATGGGAATGTGGGATTAGCAAGATATATGAATGCCTTGAGCATTAGGCTTTTCTGAATCTGTAACCCTGTGGCACTGAATCATCACTGTATTGCTGCATCTTTGATGAAAGAAGCCTATGCAGTAGCCCTCTAGCACTTTATCTTTTATAGTCTGGTTTTAATAAGCTTGCTTCTTAGCAGATTTGTACTAAAATCAACACAAAGCACTTAGAAAAGCATTGATGTTTGGGTGGGAGGGTGGATGAAAGCTGGGTAGAAAAGAACTGGAATTTTAATGCACATTAAGAGACATTAAGGTCTATATTTAGAGAAGACAACCTTATTGAAGCAACAGTTTATACAACTGATGGGACATTCATTTTTTTTAATTTGTCAATTGCTTACAAGATAATAGGTATAAGTAAAACCATAGTTATGAATACATGGATACATATAATAAAAATAATATATATCTCTCTAACTATCTCTATCTCTATCTCTATCTCTATCTCTATCTCTATCTCTATCTCTATCTCTATCTCTATCTCTATCTCTATCTCTATCTCTATCTCTATCTCTATCTCTATCTCTACATCTACCTCTACATCTACATCTAATCTATCTATCTATCTATCTATCTATCTATCTATCTATCTATCTATCTATCTATCTATCTTTCTATCTATCTGAAACAATAGGACAGGGAAGGTTGGCGCGTTTGTGCACTTATGCACGCCCCCTACAGACCTCTTAGGAAAGGCGTGAGGTCAATAGTAGACAGTCTAAGGTTAAAGTTTTAGGGGTTTGGGGAAGAAACCACAGAGTCAGGTAGAGTATTCCAGACATTGACCACTCTGTTGCTGAAGTCGTATTTCCTGCAATCAAGTTTGGTGCAATTAACCTTGAGTTTGTATCTATTGTTTGCTCTTGTGTTATTATGGTTGAAGCTGAAGTATTCACTGACTGGTAGGACATTGCAATGTATGATTTTATATACTATACTTAGATTGGACCGAAGGTGGCGTAGTTCTAGTTTTCTAGGTCTAGAATTTCAAGTCTGGTGGCATAAGGTATTCTGCAATGAATATAGGAGTGGAGAACTCTTCTTGTGAAATATTTCTGGACTTTCTCAACTGTGTTAATATCGGATACATAATGTGGGTTCCAGACTGATGAGCTGTATTTGAATATTGGTCTAGCAAATGTTTTGTATGCTCTAGTTATTAGTGTAATATTACCAGAGATTAGGTTAACAACTCTTAACGCCTTTTTGGCTATGTAGTTACAGTGGACTCTAGCACTTAGGTCATTTGAAATGAGTATTCCAAGATCCTTGACACAGTTTGGATCATCAACGTTGTAATGACGAGTCAGTCGAGTTGTTTGATCATGAACAACTGAATCATGATGATCTTTAATGGAGTCTAGTCTTGCATTTATACACATTTTTAATTATCCTCCATCATTGGTTAACTTTGGTTACTGCTTAACTTTCATTACTGTTTAGCATAGTAATCCATACAATTTATTATCTCTAGTTAAAGTCTAACATATGTTTACTTCCTCTCTCTAATCCTCCTTTAGATTAGTGACTTTGTTTGCCTGAGTTGTATTTGCTTGGAAACATTCTTTATCTGAGGTTTGCCATCCAAGATTGGAACATTCCTGCAATTACACCTCTACATATCCTCGTTTTTTATTTTAAATGGAGGATTCAAAGATTTATGAATGTATCGCAATTGTAGAGGATTAAGAGAGGGGGAAGCAGGATGAAACAATGCAAATAAATTTGGAATACTTTGAATAAAACAACAGATTGCAATTAGTACAATAATAATAATTATAGCATAAAAGAAAAATTGTCTGAGCCAAGACCAATCAGGGAGCCAATTGGTTAGCCACTCAAAAGGTGAGTAATAAGCATGGATATTATTTTGAATGTGTGATTGTAAATTGGCATGTTCATCCTCAATAGTTTTATTCAAAGAATGAAAATGCACAGCACATCCACGGTGTCCAACTAATGTACAGAACCCTCCCTGACAGGCTAAAAGATAGTCTATGGCAAAACACTGCTGTAAGACATCTTGATTTAAGTCTTCTATTTCATGCTGCAAATCACAAATAATAGCAGCGGTAGCATTGATGGATTTTTCAAGTCTGCAGGTGAGACCAAGAATAGATCGTCTGTTTTCTTGAGCAATTATGCCAGGATAAGAGCCTAGAGTAAAAGGACTCCTGCAACAACCCCTGCCAATGCACGGCCAAATGTAGAACCAGAAGACAATTGTGTGTCAATAATGACTTCATCATTACATGTAGGCCCCAGAGAGGAATGCCGCTGTCGAATTGATGGGAGCATACCTATTTGAACAGGTAGAGTAAAATAACCTATAGTTGCACATTGATAATTCTGAGGATGAACATTAGTAGCATATTTATCAAAAAAGAACCACATATTAGAATCCTTAAACTGCCAACCAGAGCATATCAATCCTGTATTAGATTGATCAGAGGCATTAAAAATAGGAAAATTGTCAGGATACATATCAGGAGCTATATTATTTCCATGCAAAGAAGAATTAAGAGTACCTAACAAAAAATAGTAGTCAGAACAATAACTATAATTTGCTAGCTTTTTTTTTTTTAAACAAATTTTATTAATTTTACAGAAGACACAATACACAAACATACAAAACACAAAACATAAACAAAACTAAAAGATCTTTTCTGAAGGTTGTCTGATCCCGGGTTAAAACTCTTCACACAGACACAAATTCAAACATCATATTCATCCCATATATCCTTCCATATCTTATTATCATTTTCTTTTTTTATATATATATATAAAAACCATTTTTATCAATTTTATAAAAACAATGCAAGGCATAACAGCTTATAAATTCTTTTCTAGGAAAAAATAATAATAAAAAACCAATAGAGCATAACAATTCCAAATTATAGTATCAATACTTTATCTATTTAACTTCATATCTTATCCCTACTTCTCCTTTTCATCCAAATTATTTCTTATTAATTAAAATTTTATTGCCTTTTATCAATATACAAAATCCAAAAAAAAAAAAAACCATAACAAAACCTTTATATATCCTTCCATATCTTATTGCCATTTTCAATAATATTCTTTGTCTGTTCTATTTCCAACTATCCATTCATCTTTTTTCTTTTACTATACTTCTCCTATACACCAATTGGAGTAACGTCTGTAACTCATTACCCTAACTTAAAAGTACTTCGTATAACAATTTTTCTTGGGATTCTGTTTAAAAGATTCTAAAATTACATAATGAATTTTATACTCTAAATAAACATATAAAAACACAAACTTATGTACCCTCCAGAATCCCTCTTTTATCCTTAATTAAATTCACTCATTGTCTCTAAATAAACTTTTTTTCTTTAGATCTTGCTTCCCCCCATTAAGGCTTCTCCTCCCCCCCTTTCTCTCTTGCTTATTCTTCTCCTTGCCCTTTTTACCCCTTTGTTTTTCCTCCTCCCTTTTCTTACTCCTTTTCCTTTGCTTTCTAACCTTGCCTCCACCTTTTCGCTCATTTTTCTCTTTTTTGGTTGTTTTTATAATTCTTAAAATCCCCTTTTTCTTATCCTTTTTCTCCTCCTCTCCGGAAGGGACCCATTGTTCATCAAAGATGGCTTCTTCTTCCTCTTCTTCCTTGTCCCAGTCCTTCTGGTGCGTAATCAACTTTTCATAAGTACATAACGCCATTTCTAAGAATTGAAACAAAGCGCCCAAAGTATCTTCCTTTTTATATTTTTGATATTCAGTCTTTAGTTCATCCACAAACGATGCCATTATGAAAAGAGAAACTTTTCCCAAAACAACCACAAGTATTTTTAATCAAAAACAATTAAAAAAATGTTCCAAAAGTTAATACTTTTCTTCCTTCTTCTCTTTCTCTTTCTGGGATTAATGTTTAAACAGAGAGGTCCAATTACCATATATCTTTCTTTGGGATTCTAGGCAATCTCCTCCTTTTTCAGCTTCTGCTCCAATTTTTCTTCCTCTCCCTTCCCACTTGCAATGTCAATTTTAAATAATCAGAAATCCATACCTCCAACAAGGGTTTTCCAATCTCTTAAATTTTTCAATGTCCAAGAATCCTTTTGTCCCTTAGCTTCAACTCTCAAAACAATTCACTTTCAATGTCCAATAAATCCAAACATTTCTGCTGTTTCCATGGGGTGGGAGAGTGAAGAAAAAACAAAAGTTCCCTTTAACAGCTTCTCCGCCGCTTTCGTCGCTAGCTTTTTTAATATGTGCTGAGCAGCATCATAATCAGACCAATCATGAAGCCAAGTGTGTTTTGCGTGACAACAGAAATACAGACTCTTTGTAAATTGACTAACTTTCAAGTAACGTCAACGGACAGAATTCAATTGCATAAGGGGTGTAGAAAATAGCCAGGAGTGGGAAATAGATTGTAGTTGTGAGACAATAAATGTAGAAGACATGATCAAGTTAGGGGTAAAAGAAATTTGACCAAATGCCATTGGGGGCTCATAGTATAAAGTAATATTTGTACCATGGGTCATAAACATGTATTGGACATGACGAACCCACAAATTAGGGTTAAGACAAACCACAGAAGTGTCATTTTGAGCAAAAACACCATTAACCATAAACAAAAAAATACAAAGTAAAATGGTAATAGAGTTAGCAGTAATAATAGCAAAAACGGCAGCAACAAGATTTTCAGGAGTCTGAGGTAATGAGGCCTGTTGCAGTTGTTGTTGAGCTTGATATGTAGTAGATTTAACCTGGCCCCAAGTGATGGGTTGCGGGCGCATCGACCTTGGAAGACAAACTTCCATGTTCAGATGAAGATTGAAATCTGGAATCAGGTTGTGAACCCACACTGCTTGTCGAGTAGAAGGATCTTCCATGGCAGGATAACCACAACCCCAGGTGATCAGCAGTGTAGGGCCTTTCCAGGTTGGATCTGGAGCTTGGCGATACTTTACCAAAGGCCCTGCTAAAGATTCAGCAGTTCAAAAATGCAAATTAACAGGTGAATCTACAAGAGAATCTAAAAAGGTTAAATAATTCCAAGTATATAATGCTACAGCAATGAGATTTTGAATCTTTCACAGATGGTAAGGGCCAGACTCAGTTTGTAATTGTTTCGGAAGCAATGCTTTAAAAGTACGATGAGCTCACTAAACTAGAGCTTGACTCTGAGAGTTGTAAGGAATTCCGTGCACTAAAGTAATATCCCATTTCTGACAAAAGGTTTGAAATTCTTTACTAATATAAGCAGGGCCATTGTCAGTTTTAAACTGAGAAGGCCGACCCATTACAGCAAAACAGGATTGGCAATGAGAAACAACATCTGAAGTACGTTCGTGTTTTGATGCAGTAACCCAAAGGAAATGTGAATGAGTGTCAATAGACGTATGAAGATAACAGTATGGCTTAAAGGTTGAAAATTGAGTTACATCCATTTGCCAAATTTGATTAGCTTGGGTTCCTCGTGGGTTGACACCTGCTGGAAAGGGAACTGCCAGTTGCTGAGAAGCTGGATTTGACCTTGGCTTGAGATAATGAAATTTTAAATTGCTTTGCAAGTGATTTGGCATTTTGATGAAAATAAGAATGACTGGCAACAGGATCAGCAAACAAAGATGCAACATCCTTTAAGGATTCATCTGCCTTCTGATTTCCTTCAGTCAAGGCATTAGTAAAGGCAGTATGACTTCAAATGTGTTCTACATACAAAGAATACAAGTGAGTTTCCAAACTATTCTTTAAAGGTAAAAACAAGGATAACAAATTTTTATCCAAAGAGAGAGCACAATTAGAAAAGGGAAGAGATTGCATAGCTAAATACACATATTGAGTATCAACGATCAAGTTAATAGGTTGGTCATTGAACAATTGTAAAGCCAAAATCACAGCAGCCAGCTCAGCACGTTGAGCTGAAGTCTGCCTGGCAGTAAATTTAGAATACTATTGTTGTTGAATATGCCAGACAACCACACCCCTTGTAGGTGATCCATCAGCTCTAAGAGCTTTAGAAATAGGATTTCGCACAAAAATGGAAGAAAAGGCCGGATTTAAAGTAGTAGTAACCACTATTCTAGGATCCTTGGGTAAAGAATACAACAAGTTTCCCACATATTGAGAAAAAGCTATCTGATATGATTCTGAAATCATCATCAAATGCTCATGTTCAATTTTTGTACGAGTGAAAGCTATGCTAATGAGATCCTGTCCTGTAAGATGTAAGGCTTGTTTACGACCTTTAATAATCAAATCCTCTAATGTTGATTGATAAGGATAAATGTTTCTAGGCAGAGTAGCTGACAAATTAATCCATTCATGAATGTTGACCACTTGTGGGGAAGTATTAGAATAAAGACATCCCGTGGGTAAGGGTGTAGTGGGAAGAATAGCTAAGCAAAGTCCTATTGTTAAGGATGTTATCCTGTCCACATATCGATGCTTAAATTTATTCAATATTTCTTGAAGACATGTTCTTTGAAGATCAGTTAATACAACTAGGTCTGGAGATTGTGCTCCCTTCAAAGACTGAAATAAGGGCAACATATCACCAGTTGTAATGTAGAAGAATGGGCGTGCCCAATTAATAATGCCAAGTAATTTTTGCCATTGTACTAATGTATATGATTTCTGTACTTGTAATTCAGGAAGAATTGGAATGGAGAAATTGTGCAACATTCTATGTCCTAAGTAGGTATAAAGTTCTACCTTTTGAATTTTGTCTGAGGCTATATACAATCCCTGTTGTGCCACAATATCCGTGAACTCTTTTAACAACTTAGATTCATCAAAATCCGGGGCTGCTATCAATATATCATCCATATAATGATAGATTAAATAGGAAGGAAATTTATTCTGAAAGGGTTGAAGGGCATTATCCACAAAATATTGACAAAGTGTAAGGGAATTAAGCATTCCCTGAGGCAACACTCGCCAATGATATCGTTTTGTGGGCATGCTATTATTAAAAACTGGGACAGTAAATGCAAATTTTTTCTTTGTCTTGAGGCTGCAAAGGTATAGTAAAAAAGCAGTCTTTAAGATCAACTGCCAATAACTTATAAAAATTAGGAATTAAGTTAGGATTTGGTAGACCACATTGTAAAGGACCCATGGGTTGGATACATTTATTAATTTCTCTTAAATCCTGCAGGAGACGCCACTTCCCATTTTTCTTTTTTATAACAAAAACAGGAGTATTTCAAAGACTAGGACAAGCAGAAGGTTCTTTATGACCAGCAGCCAATTGTTCTTGAACCAATTGTTGTAAAGCAGCGAGTTTTTCCCTTGATAATGGCCATTGTTCCACCCAAACCGGTGTAGAACAGAGCCATTTAAGAGGAAGAGCCATCATCAAGAATCAAATGGGCATTAAGAAGAGAAAGGATATCACGGCCCCAAATATTATTATGAATATCTAGAATGTATGGTTGTAGGAAAAAGGACTTACCAGCAGATGTTGTAACATTAATTTCTTAAACACTCTGCCAAGCAGCTGTGGAACCTCCTGTTCCCCACAATGAAGAAACTGTCATTTTTGGCCACTGTACTGGCCACTGTAAAGAGGAGATGACAGTAACATCAGCTCCAGTATCCAATAACCCTTGAAATTGTTGTTTATTAAGGAAGAGCATTAACAAAGGATGAGAGGAGTTCAGCTGATGAAGTAAATCTACAGATAAAGAAGTTGATCCAAATCCTGCATCCCCATGATTACCTGTACCAGGAGATGGAATTTCATGTGGAAGAAGAAGCAATTGAGCAACAGAAGAATTACAAGAAAGAACTTGAGGAAGATTCACCCAAATCTGAATCATGAGGATACCAGTGTAATCTGAATCTATTACCCCAGGCACAACAAAACAGCCCTTTTTGTGTGCAGAACGAGGCAAAATTAAGCCAACTAATCCTGAAGGAAGAGGACCTTTAAATTGAGATGGAATTATTTTGACTTCCATGGGAAATTTAAACTCAATTTCCTCTTGAGTGATTAAATTAATCCCAGAGCTACCGGCTGTGGCTGGGGAGGAATGAGAGAGACTGCTGGAGGAGTCAGAGTGATGGGAAAGGCATGCTTTGGATTCTGGGTGGGTGCCACACCCATTGGCAAGTTGAATGAAACTGACATTGATTGGCCCAATGAAATCCCTTTTTGCAAATAGGGCACTTCTTAGAAGAATGATTCTGAGGCATAAAAGGTGTAGAATGACAGTCCTTCTGAAAGTGGCCAGGCTTCTTACACTTAAACAATTACCAATTGGTCGCTGTCCTTTCTGAATAGCAGCTGCTAACATATGCATTTTATAAGTTTGTGATCCAATATCCTGGCAGACTCGCAGCATATCTGCCAGAGTGTAATGAGCAGTAGCCTTTAATGGCTGTAAAGCTCTTTTACAATCTGCATTAGCATTTTCAATAGCTAACTGGCGAAGAAGTTCACCAGCAGCTTCCTGATGATCAAACTGCTGTCTAATTGCTTTGGACAGATGCTCAACAAAGTCAGCATAAGGTTCATTGGCATTCTGTTGAATGTTTGAAAAATTTCCTCTAGGTTCTCCAGCTTGGGGTACCTTAAGAAAAGCATGAAGGGCACATTCAGAAACAATAGTTAACAAAGCTGGAGGAAGAACAACTTGAGTAGGAATTGTACCAAACAGTCCAGAATCAAATAGCTGCTCAACTGTATATGTTCCTCCCCCTCCTAAAGCAGCAGCTTGAGCATGTCTCATATATTCACTCTCCCAAACCACATATTGCATGCAAAATATTTTGTCAGTCTGTGCTCCCTTCAAATCCCAAGAAAGAAATACTCAGACTCCATGGTTAGAGCAAAGTTATCCTTTTACTGGAATATGAAGTGAGAGCTTCAGATTTAATTCCGAATCTGAGAAATTGGCGCACAGATCACATATACAAAGGAATGGAAATGCTCCCACCCCCCAAAGTCCAAATGACTCTTCCAATTAAAAGTTCTGAATATGATCATGTGGCCATCTCCAGGTGGTGATGAGACTCCTGTCAGTTGACCTTGACACATTTTGATAAAAGTTTGCAGTTGTGCAAAAGGGGACAGAAGCTAGCCAAGAAATGGAAAGTTAAAGAAAGGAATCCCCCCTCCCCTTGCTAACCCAGCAAAGGAATGCAAACACCTCCAGCCTTCTTCCCCTCCAAATTCCCCCCTCCCTCCATTGCTATTGACAGCTGAAAGAAATAGATTGGCATAGCATCAGAGAAGCAATAGTTAGAATGCAGAATATACATATTATGGAAGATATCTTGAGGCTGACATATTTGCTTCCAATCTTCAGTGATCATTGTATAACCATTTTTTATTCTTTCTACAAGTCCTCTTGTAAAATCACCATTAATCCCATAGTCTGTAACTGCTTTTTTAAACTCTCTTAAGATCTGATAAGGCAGACCCTCCCATTCTGTTACTTGCAGTCCAAGCTGTGGCCCCTGACCAGGATGATATTGTACTGGACAAACAGACAGTAATTCTGCAAGTTCTGTTCCTGAGACAGAGGCATCCCTTTTACAAGTCTCTACCATTTTCTGAAAAGAAGACTGAACAATAGAGTCAGGAGGCTTTTGCCCTGTATCTGCAGGAGCTGAGGGAATTGAAGACATATATTCAGGTGAAGAAGGGGGACAAATGACAGCATTAGTATAATGTGAAGGTGGAGGTGTTAAAAGAGAAAGTTCATTGTGACCAAATTTTTCAATTGCATGCCTACATAAATGCCACACATGCAAAACTTCTATTTTTGCTCGAGGTTCAGTATGAAATGTTTTCCCAATACATTCCCAATCAGTTAATTTTCAAGACCCCTCTTCTGGGTACCATAGGCACTGAGCTGCAATCTCCTGGACCAGCCTTAAGAGATTTCTCTGTGGTACCTTGCTATTATTTTTCTTCAACAAATAGCCTAATTCATCTACATGCTTCCTTTGTTCCTCAGAAAGCAAAGACCCCATACTTACAGAAACCAAAAGGTTGAAGAAACCACAAAGGGTTGAAGGTGCACCAAATCCTTGCCGGACGAAGTAAGAGGGTCCCTGTTCATGCGCCACTTGTAATGACGAGGCAGTCTAGTTGTTTGATCATGAACAACTGAATCACGATGATCTTTATTGGAGTCTAGTCTTGCATTTATACACATTTTTAATTATCCTCCATCATTGATTAACTTTGGTTACTGCTTAACTTTCGTTACTGTTTAGCATAGTAATCCATACAATTTATTATCTCTAGTTAAAGTCTAACATGTTTACTTCCTCTCTCTAATCCTCCTTTAGATTAGTGACTTTGTTTACCTGAGTTTTTATTTGTTTGGAAACATTCTTTATCTGAGGTTTGCCATCCGAGATTGGAACATTCCTGCAATTACAACTCTACACATCAACAAGGTCTTGATTATTCAGCCTGTATTTTATTTTCTGATTTTGTTTGCCAATATGTAGGACAGAGCACTTATTTGTTGAGATTTGAAGTTGCCATTTGTTTCACCATTCTGATACATAGTTATGGTCTTTTTGAAGGGTAGCAGTATTGTCTGTGGTGTTGAATAGCTTTACATCATCAACAAAGAGAACACGCTCTTGATATGATCACAGATCATATCATTCAGATATACCCTATTCTCCTGTATTGAAAGAAGTGTTGGAAGTAAATTTTGGGAAATCTCTTTGCATAACCTTGCACTTCTTTAGGGTTTTCTGTTTTTATTGGTATGCATCTGGTTGATTTTGTCCATGCAGAGTTGGATAATGATGCTAATTACTGTTTGTTTTAATTTGATTGTATATGTTTTGGGTTTTTTAAAAATTTTATTTGATGTAACTTTGGACTCATGTAACTCCCAGTTACACGACTTATAGGTAACCGAAGAAATCTTATGAATGATTTTATCCTGATATAGACAAATATCTATATATCTATATCTATATCTATATTTTATCCTGATATAGACAAATGTATAGAGAAGGTTCTATCAATGTAGGATTTCTGCACCCAATAACCACCAACCACAAGGCAATAGAATGCACTTCAAGCAAAATTGCAGAAGTTTATTGATTCAACATTTCAATGCAATTGCACCTTTAATGTGTGCTCCATTTCAGCATAAGCTGTTTTGATAGGCACTTTTCTCAGTGAAGAGAGTTTTCTAATTTTAATTGGTGCTACTAAGAATTTAATTTATTGACCTCCTGCTCTAGTGTAGGTTAGTGCAAGAGAAAGCGAGTGCAGGAAATCACCTGAGGTCAACACCCAGAGCAGAATTATTTAGTCCCAGTCATTAATCTTCATGAATATAAATCTGTTCTCCATGTAAAGCTCCTTATCCTTTGTAGTTTAGACATTGTGGGAGGAGACCTGGCATAGCCTCAAAGGTGGAGGGACAAAAATCAGGAACATGATTACATTTTTTCTGACTAACCTCTTGATGAAGTCAGATGCAGCTTCCAAAACTTATGCCTTTTACTAAGATTTGTTAATTGGAAAAGGCTCTACCAGATTCCTGAATTATTTTTTCCATCATGGCACATAGGTGATTGCAAATTGCCTCTGGACCGATGTGACTACTGCCCTTGGATTATTACATTGCAAAACCAAAGTATATAAACCATCACCAATACCTAATGCATTTTTATGAAATATGTCTTTGTCTCTTACACACCACTTTATTATACCATCTTGGAATTCTAACAACTGAAGTTTATATTTTCTGCTCACTCCATTCATCCTTAAAGAACTGTAGTTCTTACCACCTTCTTAGTTCTTATTCATGTGTCAAATGCATCATTCACACTAGCAAAAGACAGCATGCAATAGTTATTTTCATTTATCCAGTAATATTTAAATTATAGGTTGCAGGGGGAAAACAGTTGAATAACCTTGACTTTCCTACTTCTTTTTATTAAAAAAGATTAAAATAGGAGATTAGAAAATTCTGCACGATAATTTTCCCTTATACACAGATGTCAGGAGAACTAGTGGCCATCCAGTTTCCACCTGTTAAGATGAGAGCTGATGGGAAGTTGCTAGGATCTATGATAAGGCTGCTACAGAGGAAATTGAATGAAAATCTGAGTTAACTAGCTCTTTTTCTTATACTCAAACCAACAATTAATGTTCAAAAGCAATACATTATTACAAGTTTACTCCCAGATACTGTAGGAAGGGAAATATTGGAACAGGTTATTTTCTTTCGGTCTGAATAACTTGATCTTCAGATATCAGTCTTACAATACCCACATCAATCAGAATAAACATGATCTTTCAGCCCTTTGATACCCAGCACCATTGCAGTGCACCCAACAATCTGGCTCCTCATTTTACTACTCTCGGAAGGATAAAAGGCTAAGTCAACCTTGAGTCAATGAGAATCAAACTGCTGGCAATTGGCAGAATTAGACTGCAATATTATATTCTAACCACTGCACCACCACAGCTCACAGATTATTGATGGAGTTCAAAGACCAGTCATTGTGCAGGGTGCCAAGATGTCTGTCTGCCTGGGCAGCATTTATTACATTTATAGGGTTTTTACAAGAAGACAAAGGTAACATAGATACAGCATTTGGATTGGTGAAACCCCCCAACCAATCCTTAAGAATAGTGGTGATGTTAGTAAGGTGAGATCACATACGAGTTCAGGACTTTCCAGCCCAGGACGGAGTGAGATCATACAAAGAGGTCCCTGTATTAGACACAGCAGTGTGCTGCATGTGTCATCTACGGGATCTTTTTTTGTTACTACAGATTATCATTGGTTTTCATTAAGTTTATCATTGGTAATCAGTCACTGGGCTTATTCACGAAAATCACTTATCTCTCAACATGGATTCTCTTAAGTTTATTTTTTTATTATTTATTTATTTTATTTTGTCAAACAATTATAAGATAACAGGTATAAGTATAAACTTAGTTATGAATACATGAAATGAAATGAACTTTATATATCCTTCCTCTTTCAATAGTCCTAGGTACCATTCCACAGACAGAGGTTCCATGTTTTATACAATGATATCCAAGGGTTCAGCCCAACCTATGAGCAATTCTTGCAGCAGAAATTCTTAACGCTGGCAGAACTCTTATATAATTAGGAATATTTAGATGTTGAAAGGCTGGGCTGATATTAGATGGGACAGTAGTGCTGCACTGAAAGCTAATTATGTTTATTATTTTCTGACCATAGTACGTACTTTTATCTTTGAGTGTTTTATTAGCCAGATCTGCTGTTAAAAACATTGATATGTTGGCATTTTGAGGGACAAATAAGCCTGAATTATTATTGAGCTTCAAACAGCAGCCAAATAGACAGTTTAGTAAAATAAATACCGCTTCTTTTTATTCTTGTCAACCACTTTAGTTCAGATATAAAATCTGAGTAAGAAATATTTAGAGGAAGGAAAAAAGGTGAATTCAGATGGATTTGTACCAAGTGAAGGCTGAACAGAGAGATTTTATTTTATTTGTAAAAATTAGCAGCTATCCATCTTGCCACATGGTATCTCTGGGTGGGAGATGATAAGATTCTCTCAGAGTCAGATCCCACTGGGGGGTAAAAATAACTTAATTCTTTCTAGAAATCTTTTCTAATAATGGTGTGACATCATCCAGCACCATTGTTAATAACACAATGTTCCCTTTCCATATTCTCAAGGTACACTAGCTCCCAATATTATGAAGCCTTTATGTGACTCATGCATAACATCCTGAAATAGAAGGATGCATTATGCTTGTAATGATAGAGCCTGTGAATTGTGATGCTGGGTGAATGCAAATGTTTTGATTTTGCTCACGATAAGAATTAATAATTTTGGTTATACCCTTCAGATAACATCAAAAATAATCTGCTACTAAGATGTTAAAGAGAGCCAAGGTAAAAACTAAACCAGATTAAACCAAGGAGTGATTCACACAATTGTGTGATTTCTTCTCCTTGACTCTACATTGGAGTATGAATTGCAGTGCATTTCTTCAACTGTTGACACATCTGCACATCACTTGAACATGAGTGACTGACTGTTGTTAAAATGCATAATTGAAAGCATTCTAGTTATGCCACTCCAATTGAACTAGCTTGTGCATTAATCAGATGCACTGCTAAAATATTTTTGCACTCTCTTACTTCTGAGATGAAATGCACCATTCATGTCTGAAAAGGGAGGAAGTTACATTTGATGAGCTGAGCCAATTCATGAGATTGAATTTAGAAAGTGCTTTTGGTGTTATTGCCAAGGCTGGGGGGATTGCTTGTATTTTGATGGTGCAGTTGTATTTTAGTGTAATATCATTTTGTGAATCATGCTGAAATATATTTATAGGAAAGATGCTCTACAAATGAAATCATGAGCTTTGAAAGCTAAGCTTTCAAATCATATCAAGCATAATGTCACTGGTGCCCATAGTATTAAGGATCAAAATATTGATCCTTAATGCCTACTGCAGGGGTGTCAAACTCACATCATCATGGCAGCATCACATGATATATCAGGACTTTTTCTCCCTTTGCTAAACCAGGTGTGGGCCAGAACATGATTCATCTGCCCTTCTATTGGCATGTATGGAAGACCATGTGATCTTCATCCATGTCTGATTAAAGTGCAGTAGGATCAAACTTAATCTCCCACTGAATGGATGGCCAGTTATCATACTGTATATTTCTTAGGTAGAAAAAAAGGGCTGCTCATATGCAAAAGTTCAAATGTCAAAGAAGTATGTAATTTTTAATGTGATCTTTTTTCCATTTCCACTTTTATTATTACATTTCTGAATATAATGCTTACAAATGCCAGATCCTTGTTTTCGTATTTGCTGCATGGTGGAATATAAAATATGCATAATTTTACCTGTGAAGAGTGAATGTAGCTTGTGCATATTTAGGCAGATGGTTTTAAATGTGTGCCTTTAGGGAGGAGAGAACACTCTGAAAAAGCTGTTACACTCTGTCAATTAAATACATATTTATCAAATACATGTATTATACATTATATAAACAATATAGGCATTCAAAATTATTCTTATGCAAATTGTGTTATTGCTGGAATAAACAATCATACCATTTGAAAAATAGTGCTTGTTCTAAAAACAGTTCAGGCTGTGTTCCTACTTTGCTGTAGTTATGACTGATCATGGAAGAAAGGACTTGAGGACCCTAACTTTAGAGGGGACCAGTTTGTATGACTTGTAGAAGCCAATTCAATGAACCTCCTATTCTTTTTTGCAATATAAACTGAATATCTATTTTTCAAAAGATAAAGTCAAGTGAAAATCTGCCTCATATTGAATATTCTTTGGAATCAAAAATATTTGGGGATATTTTGCTTCCATAAAATTGTCCCCTTCAGATTTCTGATCTGTTTGGACTTATTCTGCAAGTGGGGTAGTGCCACATATAGTGACTTTCTGTCCTTTCCACTTATCAAAGAGAATTGTAGGATGGGAGCAGGAGTGGGGTTCAAAATTTTTAACAACTGGTTCTGTGGGTGTGGCTTAGGAGGTGGGCATGGCTTGGTGGTCATGTGACTGGGTGTACATGGTTTGGCGGTCATGTTATTGGCTGGGCATGGCCAATTCAATATCACTCACATCAAGGCACGAATCTCCTCACTTGGCCTCTCATGACTGTGGGGATGCTGCAACAGTCATAAGTGTGAAAAATGGTCATAAGTCACTTTTTTCAGTGCCATTGTAACTTTAAATGGTCACCCCATGCAAGCAAAGAACCAGCAAAGGAGGGGAAAAAAAGTCCAGAGCCAGGAAGTCTAGTCCTGCCAAGAATGTAACAAGGGTTAATGTAGAGGAAGTTTCTGTAAGCAATACCAGAATGTTTCCTTCCTGCCTTCCTTACAGGATTAGGCCAATAATTTTTTCTAACAACTGTTCTCTGAACTACTTAGAATGTTAACAACCAGTTCTAGCAAATAGGTACGAATCCCACCCCTGGATGGGAGTATCATTTCAGTATGTAACTCCTTAAAACTTCCATTAAAGAGATCCTGTATATGAGAAACTGTTTAATGCTGTTCTTAGTTTTCTTTCAAGAAAGACTTCTCAGTCTGTATAGTGTACAGCTGCTATTGTTAAGTCCGCGTGGAAGGAAGCCAGGAGTCGGTGACTTTGTTTCAAGCTCTTTTTATTAGGCTGGTACCGAACTCCACTTATAGGAAAACTTCACGGCTTTTTATTTCCAAGCTGCGGCGGCCGCAGCAATGGCACCACTTTGAATCTCCCACGATTCGAATGGACCAATCGCGGGAGATTCTCAGTGAGTCAATCGGCGCAGCTCGCCTAGCCAATCAGAGTGCCCCGCGCTTTGGCCAATCAAAGCGCGGGGATCTCAAGAATGCAAATGAGGGGACAGAACACTCCTCCCCTCTTGGTTCAGTCCTTATGTTGCGTAGTCCCGTAGGTAGGCGGGGCTCCATTTCTGCCTACTGGAACCTGCGCAGGTCAGTCGTAGGTTGGATCCCGGATGGTTCGGTCGGGGTCTCTGTTTCTCTGGACTCCGTCGTGGGAACCGCCTGGTCTGTCTGGCCGGGCCGCTCTCCACAGCTCCCTCCTGGGCTACCCAGGTTGGTTGAGCTGCGGGTTTCGCCGCTCCCGCTCAGTCTTCTCGGGTTGGTTGAGCTGGCCTGGCTGTCTCTTTCTGGCGAGGTTTCATGCTGGCTGCTTTCAGGTGAGTATGGCTGGTTTATTTTTTCTCGGTTTTGGTTCCCTGGGTATTCTCTCCCCTCTTGGTTTGTGTTGTGGGGGTTGGTTTTGCTTGGTTGCGTGTTGGTGGTCTCTTGTGTGGTCATCCTCGATCTTAACTGGTCGATGTGGCGTTTCCACGCTCGTCCATCGGTTGTTTGTAGCCGGTACGAGTGTGGGCCTGTTAGTTGTGTTATGACAGCCGGTACCCATAATGGGTCTCCGGTTAGGTTTTTCGCGTAGATGGCGTCGCCTGGTGCGAAGGTTCGGTGTTTGCTGGTTGAGTCTGGGGGTTTCTCAGGGTTGTACGTGGGGTGTAATCTATTGAGTGGGGACCTGATTTTCCTCCCCATTGGCAGTTCGGCTGGGCTTTTATTTGTTGTGGTGTTTGGGGTTATGTGCTGGATGAAAAGTAATTTATTTATTTTGTCCTGGATCTCCCCGTGGTCTATTTTGTGGATGGTTTTCTTTGTGAATTGAACCATCCGTTCCGCCCTACCATTCACCGCTGGATGCGCCGGGGCTGTCAGCACGTGTCATATGCCCCACTCCACTAGGAATTTTTCGAATTCCAGCGAGGTGAATTGGGGCCCGTTGTCGGAAACGAGGATGTCTGCGAGGCCGTGTGTTGTGAAAAGTTTGCAGAGTTCTTTGGTCATGGCCTCCATGGTGTTGTTCTCATGTTGCTTACCTCCAGCCAGTTGGAGTAAGCATCTACGGTTATTAAGAAAGTGTGTCCTTTTGTGGGCCCGGCAAAATCTATGTGGATCCTAGACCATGGTCCCCTGGGGGTTTCCCATTCTAGGATGGGTGCTGCGGGTGGGCTTGGCCTAGTTTCCTGGCATCGTTGACACCTTGCTACCCAGGCCTCGATCTGTTTGTCCATCCCTGGCCACCAAGCGTAACTTCTGGCCAGGGCTTTTGTCCTAATGATGCCCGGGTGCCCCTCGTGTAACAGTTACAAAACCTTCCCTTGTAGTTTTTCCGGGATGACCACCCTATCCCCCCATAGTATGCACCCTTTTAGCAATGAGAGTTCCATTTGCTGGTTTCGGAATGTCCTGACGGACTCGTCATTGTCCCTTTCCGGCCACCCTTTCTCTACCCAATGCAAAACCCGTGCCAGACGTTTGTCTTTATTAGTTTCTCGGGCAATGTCTGACGCGGTTATGGGTAGGTTGGGTAGAGTCTCTATGCTGAGGGTTGTTGTCGTGGGTGCTGGGTCAGTGTCAGGTTCCAGTAACGGTGAGCGGCTTAAGGCGTCCGCATGGGAGATAGTCTTACCAGGTCTGTGTGTGAGTCTGTAGTTGTAGGCAGCCAGGAACTCGGACCACCTTGTCATTCGGGGAGACAGAATGTTCGGGGTGGCCCTGTTCCCTGCAAGGATTCCCAGCAGCGGTTTGTGGTCGGTGATGATGGTAAATGTCCGGCCGTAAAGGTACTCGTGAAACCTTTTTACTGCGGCAATGATAGCCAAAATCTCTTTGTCCAGCTGGCTGTAGTTCCGCTCCAGTTTGGTGAGGGTCCTTGAAAAGAACGCGGTGGGTGCTTCTTTTCCATCGGGGAGAGTGTGGCTGAGGACAGTGCCGACGCTGAAGGGTGATGCATCGCATGTGATGTACAGTGGTACGGTCTCATTGTACTGGATGAGGACGGCATCCGAAGTGAGCAGGTCCTTGGTTTTCCTGAAGGGGGCTTCCTCTCGTTTCCTCCAAGTCCAGGAAGCCGCCTTGTCCAAAAGCCTATGCTAAGGCTCTGCCGCGGTTGCCTTTTGGGGCAGGAAGACATTATAAAAGTTAAGTAGCCCCAGAAACGCCTGCAGTTCTGTTTTTGACCTGGGTGTGGGGGCTTCCTTGATGGCTTTAATTTTCTTGTTCGTGGGGTGAATGCCGTGTCGGTCTGGGAGGTATTCTAGGAATTCATCCAGCTCTGTGTACAGCTGGCATTTTTCCCTCTTCACTTTAAGCCTGGTTTCTTTGAACCTCATTAGCACCTCCCTTAGGCGAGCCTCTAGTTCGGCCTGGTTGGTTGCCGCTACTAGTACATCATCGAAGTATGGGACCACCCCCTTGATGCCCTGTAAGAGTCTTTCCATGAAGCTCTGGAAAATCCCCAGTGCCACGCTGACTCCAAATTGGAGCCGGTTGCATCTAAACGTTCCCCGGTGGGTGACTATGGTTTGTGCCTCAGCCGTTTCCTTGTCGACTGGCAGTTGCTGGTATGCTTGGGCCAGGTCGAGTTTCGCAAAAACTTTGCCCCCTCCCAGTGAGTGCAGGAGATGCTGCACTACTGGGACGGGGTAAACGCTTTGCTGCAAGACGCCATTTAGGGTGGCCTTATAGTCCCCGCAGATTCTCACTGACCCATCAGGCTTAATCAGGGTGACTATGGGGGTCTCCCACTGGGCGTGGTCTATGGGTTGTAATACCCCTTGCTTTACGAGCTTGTCAATTTGCTCGTCTATCTTCGGTTTGATTGCGAACGGGCTCCGCCTTGGTTTTAGGCATTTCGGGGGAACATTGGGGTCTAGGCTGAAGGATATAGGGGGCTCTCGGTACTTGCCTAGGGTGCCGTCGAACACTTCCTGGAAATCCCGGGCCAGTTGCTGCTCCCAGTCAGCTTCAGCGATGTGGTTGATGCCCGTGACTGCGATGCCTAGTGGTGCGAACCATTGAAGTCCCAGTAGGCTAGGTCGGTCTCGATCGATGATGGTTAAGGGAAGTCTTTCGGTGTGTCCCTTGTAGGTCACTGTAAACTGTCCTGTTCCGACTACAGGGATGCGGTTTCCCTGGTAGCCCTTGAGGATTAGTCTCTGGTTTTCTAGTTGCTTTCTCTGGATGGTAGGCACCAAGCATTTAAGTTCTTTCCAGGCTACCATTAAGAGGTAGGACCTGGAGTCCACCTCCATTTTACAGAGCTCGCCTTCGATGCCTACCTCCACGTAGACCTTTCTGGCGTCTGTGGTTGTGGCGTGGCCGATGGTGACCGTCTGATGTGTCTCCTCTCTCCGCCTGGCCTCGCCGCTTCGTTGGGCTCGTCTGTTTCGCTCCCAGCAGTTGTCTGTTGGCCAGTCTCTGGTCCTGGGGGGTGTGCTCTCTCATCTCCGCTCGCTCGGGTCCCATCGCCTGGGGCTGTGGGTCTTCTTGAGGCGGCAAACGCGTACGATGTGGCCCTTCTTGTCGCAGTGCTCGCAAACGGAGTCGAAGAACCGGCATTCGGATCTGGGGTGGTCGCCTCCTCAACCGGCACACGTGGTCCTCGACTTACGACTATGCCGGTTGCGCTGGTCGCGGCCCGCCTGTAGTTGGTGGATGTCTTCCTCTTCGTCGGACGTGCCCGAGGTCGAGTGGAGTTCACCTTGCTGGGTGGTGGTTTCAGGTTGGGCCTCAGTCGACCTTGCAGGGTTGTTTGTGGTGTGGTCCCCAGCGTCCGGTCTCCGCATGCGGTCTGCTGACTGTCAGGTTGCTTCGGCGGCCGCGGCTTTGGAGATGGCGTCGGTGAGAGCGATGTTGCCCTTAGCCATCAACTGACTTTGGAGAATGGGGTCCCAAAGGCCGAGCACGATTCGGTCCCGAAGGGCCTCGTTCATGTTGGAGAAATTGCATAGTCCTCCCAGACACCGCAGCTCTGCAACGAAATCGCTGAGACTCTAGCCCGACCGCTGGTCCCACTGATAAAATTCGTGCCGTTGGATGAGGATGGGCACGGCTGGAGCGTAGTGGTTTCAGAGCAATGGCTCGAGGTCTTTCCAATCCATTTCGGTCACGTCAGTGGGTTTGGCTAGTGCTTTTGCCATCTTAAATACTGCGGGCCCGCAGTGTGTTAGGAAGATGGCTCGTTTCTTCGGTCCCGTGGCATCCTTCAGATTGTTGCATTCGAGGAACATGTGGAATCTGTCCGTGTAAGATTCGCAGTCCTCAGTAGCGGGGTTGAAGGGGGTTGGTGACGCGATGCTGGCCATCTCATCGGTTGGCTGGCTTCCGTCGGACACGTGCTTCAGTTCAGGATGAGGATCCCACCTTCGTCACCAGTGTTAAGTCTGCATGGAAGGAAGCCAGGAGTCGGTGACTTTGTTTCAAGCTCTTTTTATTAGGCTGGTACCGAACTCCACTTATAGGAAAACTTCACGGCTTTTTATTTCCAAGCGGCCGCGGCCGCGGCCAATGGCATCGCTTTGAATCTCCCGCGATTCGAATGGACCAATCACGGGAGATTCTCAGCGAGCCATTCGGCGCGGCTCGCCTAGCCAATCAGAGCACCCCGCGCTTTGGCCAATCAAAGTGCGGGGATCTCAAGAATGCAAATGAGGGGACAGAACACCTATACTAAAGACTGATGAGGTCTCTTTTCTACACAAACTGTGTGTGTGGGGGGGGGGAAACAACCGAAAGCTTCTAAGAGCTTGTTTGCCTCTATATATGTTTAAAACAAACCTTACTACTTTTCTCTATATTGAATCTCTCAACAGAAGAAAGGTCATCAGACATATCTTACAGAGTTGTTGCATTTTGCTATTTGAGGGGTCCTTGGTGCTCCCTGAGTTTGTTTGACCTTGCAGACCTTTCATTTCCCAAACTAGGTAGCATCATCAGTGCTGGTAGGGAGTAGGATTTGTTCTCAACTTATATTCTAGTGGCTTGTTCTGTCATTGTTGGTGAGAGTGGTCTTGGTGATTCTTTGGTTGGACTGTTTACTGTTAGCTTACTTGGTAGTTCCTTGATTTTATTTATTTATGTATTTATTGATTGTTAATCTTGGTGTTGATCTATGTTCATCTGGATTTTGATTGCTGGTGGGAAGGTGTTTTGGGCTTTTGGTTCCCCTTTTTTAACCTTGTTGATTGTGTCTTTTGCACTGTGTGTAGATATTGTTCAACACATAACAGATAATCAGAGTTGGAAGGGACCTTGTAACTCATCTAGTCCAACCTCCCACCCAAATGGGAGACCCTACACCATTTCTGACAAATGGAAGTCCAATCTCTTCTTGAAGTTCTCAAGTGATGGAACTCTCACAATTTCTGAGGTTGATTGTTCTCACTGTCAGAAAGTTTCTCCTTATTTCCAGGTTAAAACTCTCCTTGTTCAATTTATTCCTTGTCTGGCCAACAGGCACTTTAGAAAATAGCTTGACCCCGACTTCCGGTTTTGCGTGGCTTCAGCAGCAGCAGGAATTCACTTGTCTGCGATTCCTGCTGTGCTTGCTGCCAAGGTGCCCTCGATCCAAATGGGTCTGGGGGATATGGCTGCCCTGTAGAGGCAGCCGAAGAGAGAGGGGATCCGGACAGGGGTTTGGGAGTGCGGCAGACCCCCTCCCCAGCCAGAAAAACCCCTTTTTCCCAAAGTGGTGGAGCAGCGGTCAGTGATGGCTGTCACAAAGAAGCCTGCAGCTGGGTAAGATTTGTGCTGGAGGATGCAGGAGGAAGTGAAAATCTGGCTGAGCCAAGACAATAAAAACTCTTAATTACCCTGGAAACTGAACTGTTTTAATTGCCTGAGGATACATTGTTTCCCAAAGAAGACTGGAAAGCTGCGGTTAAAGCTGTTAAGGGCAATTTTTTTTTTTCTTAACTCTTCCTCCCCATAGAAATAGCAGACAGAGATCTGGAAAATCTACTTGGGCACAGAAGGTAACTCAATTTGAAATTTAAAGCCAAGGGATAAAGGATTTCTGGACATTGGATTTAAAAAAAAAACAACTTAAAATGCTTTTTATTTTTTACAAGGGGAAGGGAAAAGATAAAGACTTATTATAAGATTGTACTGAAGAAGATTGCTTTGAGCCTATAAGAACAGGATTAAAAAACATTAAGACTTCTAGAAGATCATCTTGGAAGTGTGTATTTGAATTCTACCCCAGGAGGTGAAAATATAGAAAGAATAAAATGCTAAATGAAACTGTTTGTTTTGATTTGGTTTGCTTTGTGACTTTGAGATCTCTGTGAAATTTTGTTTTGTTTTTTTAAAAAGGGACTAAAGACATTAGGGTTGCGTTAAAAAAGAAAGAAAGAAAAAATGGCATTATCTTTTGAAGGATTACAAATGGAATTTCAAAAACTGAAAAAAGAAGATAAGGGCTCTTTTGGATCTATCTTTCGCTTTTTGGAAATGGCGATTTCTACCTATCAAGAAATATGACAGGAAGGCTGGGATGAAGGAGAAGAAGCCATCTTTAATGGACAAACACACTTAGTGGAGGAAGAAAAGCGGAAGGGGGGTAAGGAAAGGATGAACTTAGAACTTAAAAAAGCAACCAAGAAAAAGAAAAGGGAGATGAAAAAGTGATATGATGTCAGAAAGCAACAGAAAAGAGAAATACAACAGAGAGGGAAGATTAAGAGAGTGAAATTTGAGAGATGGGGGGGGTCAAAAAGTTAAAATGGAGAAGAAAGAAAGGGGGAAAGGAAAGAGAAGTCATAAAGGCTTTAAACAAGATGCAAAAAAACGTTTTTTTTTTTCAGAGATAAGGGGTGAGATAATTTTTTTTAAAAAAATGATTCTGCAAAAGTACATAAGAATGCATTGTAGACATTAGTATTTGAAGTAGAGTTAGAAAATTAGAATATTATATGATTTAAATATGTATTAAAGTGAAGTCATGATTTAATTATAGAGTTTAATTTCTTATGAAATAGTATTTTTATTGTTTAAGAATTAATAAGACTTACATTGTAAACTATTTACAGAATGTTGTAAAGCAGGACACAAGTCTAAATGCTATTGCTATTTCTATCCATAGAAGTGTGGGAAGATGGGTCCTTTGTTTCTCATCCCTCATTGTTACTCTTTGATAATTTAGCCTCTCTTGGTGATGTTGCTGAGAGTTCTCTTGATCCAATTATCTGGTTTCTGTATTAGATTGGTGTTCACTGGGATGTAAATGTCTTTGTCTTCTAGCAATTCTTTTCCTTTTTGAATATATTTTGATCTGACCATGATAACACTGGTGTGGACTTTGTCTGATGATGGGATAATGATGCTCTGTTTTTTTCAAGTTTTTGAGGGCTGCATTGTCCTCTGCTGTGAATTGGTTTTGTTCTCATCATCTTTTAGTTTGTAGTGAAAGATTGTCTGACTTTTTTAAAATCTATCTGGGAAGATCAGTGGTTTTAAATGCTCCTTCTGATGCTGCATGGAATTCTAGTTGATTGACATAGTCTGTGTTATAGTTGAGACCTTTATGTAGAATACTGTGTTCTGTGGTAGATAGTAGGTATATTTCTGTTTGTTTCAATATGTAATGGAATGTTAAGAAAGTCAAAATCAACTCACTGAAAAAAAGCATAAACATCAGCAAGATGTGATAGTTCATTGTGAAAAAGGCATTTAGAAAAGAACCAAAGAAGTCTTTATCTTTATGTCTGTCTGTCTGTCTGTCTGTCTGTCTGTCTGTCTGTCTGTCTGTCTATCTATCTATCTATCTATCTATCTATCTATCTATCTATCTATCTATCATCTAAATACTATGACAGAAACAAAGAGAGAGGACGATAACATATTGAATGATAGGGAGTACATTAATTTGGAGAAGCTATTTATCCTCTATAAAAATATAAAGAAAATATCATGTCATATCAATAAGGATTATGTTTAATATAATGAATCGGAAGTACTTTTGCATGCAATTGCTTCTATCTTGAAGTAACTTATAAACAGATAATAAATGGGACACTAAACTGAATACAAGAGAAACCAGACTTCAAAAGCTGAAAAATGATAATAGTTTTAGAAGTTTTAGAAAACCTTGCAGTTTCTTTTATCTTCCTTGGAAATTTTACTATATCAAAACAATAGTAGTAGTCAAAAGATTACCAACTAAATTGTGCAGAATCTCTTCCATTATTCCTAAAATATAACTTCCCCTTCTTTTCCCATACTCATACTCTCTCCATGATGTGCTCCTATTTTCTAGATCTGTGATGTTTCATTACATGACATGGTAAAATGACATTTAATAGAGGGCATAACCTACATTTCAATTGTGTTGTTTGTGACTGGATGCTTAGCTGTTCAAGTTATTAAGACTGAGAAATTAGATAATGAAAAATGCTATTTCCAATAAACTCAAAATAATCTATTTATCTTGCAGTAAAATAATTTAATTTTTTATTTGATTAATGATAGGGATATTCAGAATCAGAATGGCAAGGAGGATTTTTCTCATTGCAGAGTAAATAGTCAATCTCCCTCTATTTAAACTAAGATTAATATCAAACTGTAGAGAGATTTGTAACCAATGTAATTGCTGACTGTTAAATACAATAGAGAAATGAAAATACTAATTATTCAAGCCTGCTAGACAAATTTAGTATTTTGCTATCCTGATACCCTGATCCTGTTCAGTAAGTCACTTATGAAAATGAAGCAGTAATAGCAACTAAGCACCAATCCATAGAATCAGGGTTCTACCACATTAGACAGGACCCAAGGTGCAGACTACACAAAGAGGCCTCAGAGACAGCCCAACACAAAATGGCAGATTATAAAATCTAGGCAGGTACAGCATATACTGAACATCACAATCAAAAAATTAGATTAAGATTAGGGTTAAGATTTTGTGGAACTTTAATATTGAGACAGATAGATAGATCAACCAGACATTGCAATAGTAAACAAAGGAAGATAGTGGTGTTGATAGATGTAGCAGTGCCAAATGAAAGCAATGTCAGGAAGAAGGAGGATGAGAACTGCAGTAATGAATCAACTTCAACAGTTTCAGTACATGCCAGGCCTCAAGGCCTCACGTAGGCTGAAAGCGTGTACCAGGAACAAAGAACATCAATCAGCAATACAACACCAGGGGCTATTAACTGGACTGCAGGCGTTGATTGGCTACTTTGTACCTACTAAAACTGACCATATAACACTGTGATTTGATGCTACTATGTGTCCACTAATATTTCTACTCATGTAACATAATGATTGGATAGAGTTCACTGCTTGTGATGTATTACTGTGTGTTTTTAACAAAAGAGCTTCCCAAGCTCGTGATTGGGGCAGCTCACCCAAGATAAAACCAGCCTGGTTTCTTTCTTGATGCATTCGACCACCCAGTGAGAAGCCATCCAAATGCGGAGCAAAGCCGCATCTGGTGACCCTGACGTGATCCGTTAAAAGAAATGAGTGCGTCTGTCTTCGACTGCTTATCTCACCTGGCCAGATGAGCCAGTTGCAACTCAGGGACGCCATCTCATGTCTCGGATCCCTCCCCAGGAATCTTCAATAAAGAAGACATCCTCCCTTCAGGTGAGTATGGGCGGAAAGTTCTCCAAAGCGCAGATAGCACATTTGCAGGAATTAGGAGAATTAATGAAGAGCTCAATTCTTATTCTTAGGAATCAGGGCAAAACACTCCCAGTTCCAACTATAAAGGACCTTATCACCCTTTTGACTTACATCTATACACAATGTCCAGCTTATCCAGAGAAAGGGTCCTTGAAAGTCTCCACATGGCAACGTTTGGTGACTATTTTCATAATGCTCCCAGGGCTCCACCAAAGATGGCATATAGTCATGGAATATTTAAAAATCCATGGTTTAGCACTGACCAATGCACCCTCCCCTAAGGAGGGTCCTCCTCCTTATACAGCTTAAACCAAGACAAAGGACGCTCTCCCTTTAGAAGCTTCCTCCCCCACTGCTCCTGAACCCATGAGTCCTCCTAACTCAAATCCAGTGGGGGATCAGACACCCATGGGAGCAATCACACAAGCGATGGCACAGGGATGCAGGGAGGGTTCTCTTACTCTGGAGGAGTTCTCTCTCTGTCCTGTTGAATATATAGGGGATGGAGCCGGAAATATGGTGCCTAGACATGAACCTTTACCCATGAAATTAATTAGAGATTTAAAACAAGCCGTGGCCATGTATGGCATCCAGGCACCATATGTCAGAGGCTTCATTAACACCATCAGCACCTCCTTTTTCATGTTACCCCAAGATTGGAAAGATCTTTTCCATATGAAACTGACGGGACCGCAGTATGTTGTTTGGGAATCAGACTTTCACGCTGAAGCTGAAAAATTTGCCCGCGATTATGGCGCGGCCGCAAGAGCGGATCAAATTTTCAGTATGGGCCAATTTACGGACTTAAGAGCTCAGATGGCACTCCCACCATGTATCCTTGCCTTTATCAGTATCATAGCGGTCAAAGCCCTTGACAAGGTTGATTATTCTACCTCTGGCATCGTAGGATCTTTTTCAAAAATTACTCAAGGCTCACATCAGCCTTATGCTGAGTTCATAGAGGAACTTCAGAAAACCATTCAGAGACAAACCTCGAATGAAGAAGCCCATAAAGAGCTTCTGTTAAAACTGGCTGTTGAAAATGCTAATGAGGATTGCAAGAGGATTCTGCAGCCTCTATCTGCCCGAGGGGGGGCTTCCCTCTCAGACTATCTAAAGGCTTGCAGAATCATGGGAACTGTCTCCTACAATATGGCCAGCATCTGGCCATGGCCTTGCAGCAAGCAAATTCTCAAAACAGGCCAGCCGGAAACTGCTTCAATTGTGGGAAGCCAGACCATTTCAAAGCACAATGCAGAGTCAGAGACAATAGACAAAACAACACCAAGCCTAAGACGATATGCCCAAGGTGCAAGAAAGGGTACCACTGGGCAAACCAGTGTCACAGCAACATTCCTCAGCCACAGGGAAACTAGAGGAGGGGGGATCAGCCAGCCCCAAAGGCTGACTCCATATCTTTCCAACTAATTGCCTCTGAAGATATGGAAATTGACATCCCAGGCACAGTTTACTTTCTCCCCACATACCTGAAAATGATCCCTCCTGTCATGAAGCCCCTCATAATTTATCCCATCCAAGACCTCATGGCAAGGGGAATCATTGCTTCTCCGTTTCTGAGAGATTCCGATGACTTTTCCTCAGTGGCCATGGCAGTAATTGGAAATACTCCCACAAAATTTAGCAAGGGAGAATTAGTAGCAACCACTATTCCGGTACCTGTTAAAATGGCTGATGCATGGGCATTTACTGTCCATCAGACAGTGGAACAAGCCAGGCCTGTGTTACAATTCACAATCCGTAACAAAGTCTTTTCGGGTCTCTTAGATACTGGAGCTGACTTAAGTGTCATCCGAACGGCTGAGTGGCCGGACAATTGGCCTTTGGAAACTGGCCCAGCCGTTCGGGGAGTGGGAGGAGTTCAGCATGCCCACCGTAACAAACACTGGCTACCGGTGGGTTCCTCTGATATTTCTCGCACTGCCTACCTCCAACCCTTGGTCCTTCCGCTACATACTAACCTGTGGGGCCATGATCTTATGTCTCAACTTAACACAAAACTCATTATTGATTAATGGAATCTTTTGCTAGAACTCCACTGCGGCTACAATTAAAAAAAACAGAACCTGTTTGAGTAGATCAATGGCCCCTCACTATAGACAAACTAGAGGCCCTGCAATCACTTGTTCAGGACCAAATTGTCAAAGGGCACGTTGAACCATCTGTCAACCCATATAACACCCCCATTTTTGTCATAAAGAAAAAGTCAGGAAAATGGAGGCTATTGCATGATTTATGAGCCGTGAACACTATAATAAAATCAATGGGGGCATTACAATGTGGTCTTCCAAATCCCAACATCATCCCTGAAAAATTTGATCTAATGGTCATTGATTTAAAAGACTGCTTCTTTTCTATCCCTCTGCATGAACAAGATTGTGCCTTATTCGCTTTTACACTACCTCGCTTAAACAACTCCTCTCCCTTCTCCCGCTTTCAGTGGAAAGTCCTACCTCAAGGTATGCTCAATAGCCCCACCATGTGTCAACACTATGTCAATAATGTCTTGCTACCCTATCATTCTGCTTTTCCACAATTTCTGGTGTATCACTACATGGATGATATCCTTGTTGCAGCTTCTGGGCCACCAGGTACGGTATTCACTTCATTTTCCTTCCTGAAAGCCGTTCTTGCAAAAGGAGGCTTGCACATAGCACCTGAAAAGGTGCAAGTACTTACTCCATACGCATATCTGGGCTATAAAATGCTTTCTGCTACTGCCTATCCTTCACTTCCCTCTCTGTCTCTACCTTCTCAACCCACCCTGGTTCAACTTCAGCAATATCTGGGTACCATTAACTGGGCTCGACATTTCCTGTCTTTAACCACTGATATTCTTTCTCCATTCTTTCTCCATTGTTTCCCCTTACCTGGGGAAAAAACCCTGCTGACATAATATCCTTGCAGCAACCTCATCTTCAAGCAATAACTCAAATAGAAGAGAATATCCGAAAAATATGGGTAGACAGAGCTGCTGCCAATACTCCTTTAAATATGGTCATTTTAGCCACCCCGAGGCTTAACTCAAAAGGACCAAAAACTCCACATCATAGAGTGGATCCATCTTTCCCATACGCCACAATGCTCCATCACTTCCAAATCAGCTCAATTGGCTCAATTGATCACAAAAGGCAGGAGTCGTGCAAAATTACTTATGGGAATAGATGTCTCCACACTTTTCATCCCTTTTTCGCTACAAATATGGGAATCTCTATTCCAAAACTCCCAGGAAATTCAGTTTGCCTTAGCTGACTGGCCTGGACTAGTTTCCTACCACCCACCCACTGATCCACATTTTCAAATCATTCAGACAATACCCATTTCTTTCTCCTCTCCCATCAGCAAAAGGCCTTTGGTCAACGCCTTGACTATATTTGCTGATGGCAGTAGGGAATGAGGGGCATGCGCTTGGCAAAGGAGTGGGGTGTGGCACACTAAAACCACCCCTGTGCAAACATCACCACAAAGGGCTGAGCTTGCTGCAACCATATTAGTCCTCCAGAATTTAAAACGAACCCCTCAACTTGATCTTAGACAGCCTATATGTTACCCAAATAGTCTCTACTATTCACGATTCTTACCTCTCTCCCGCTATTGATAAAAACCTTATCTCTCTTTTTGTTACATTGCAACATCTTGTTGCACAGCGTCAGCACCCCCTCTTTGTAGCACACATCCGCAGCCACCAACCCTTCCCAGGAATCCTCCAGGAAGGCAATGATGTGGCTGATCAAGTGGCTGCAGGTATCATGACCTCACACACATTAACTCCTTGGGAGAGCCATTCATACTTTCATCAAAACACTAAAGCTCTCATGAAACATTTCAACCTTACTATGGCCGAAGCCTTAGCCATTAGACAGCAGTGCCCCACCTGCAGTCAACAAGCCCATTCCATTCCCTTAGGGGTAAATCCCCGCGGGTTGAAAGCCTATGAAATATGGCAGATGGATGTTACTCAGTTTCCTCCGTTTACCCCCTGGAAGTATCTGCATGTCACAATTGATACTTATTCAGGGTTCATAATGGCAACCCCGCAAAGAGGAGAAGCCTCCAAACATGTCATCAACCATTGCATTCGCACCTTTGCATCGTTGGGATGCCCAAATGAAATAAAAACAGAGAATGGTCCTGCATACACTAGCACAGCCATGTCAGAATTTTGCGCTAAGTGGCAAATTACCCACAAATTTGGAATCCCTTACAGTCAAGGACAAGCTCTGGTAGAGAGAGCCAACCTAACGCTAAAAACAGCATTAGAACGACATTTGATCAAAGGGAAAAAAGCCCTTGGCCTCCCAGCGATGCAAGACCCTTAATCTTTATACGCTTAACTTCCTCAATCTCTCCGGCACCCCTGCTACGACGGCAGCGGAGTGACATTTTTCTTCCCCCCCTTCCCGATTCTCCCAAACCACAGGTATACTACCGCCAACTGCCAGACCCTACTTGGAAGGGTCCTGCTGCTCTCCTCATCTGGGGTCGTGGCTACGCAGCTATCCAGCTTCCAGATTGTGTCCTGTGGGTTCCTGGATGACACGTCAGACCATATCGCCCCAAGATAGAAAAATCACCACCTGCAGACAAATCAACATGATTCGTCCCGTTGCCTTGCCGACCCTCTTCCTCCTTCTTGCCGCACATGCCTCCAAGGTCTCCATTCCATCTCGAGTGATGTACTTCATGCCAGGTACTCCCTTCTTGCTAATCTGCACCGCATCTGGGGACATTTTTCCCCCCTACCTCAGATGCTCGACACTCCCTCAGCCATGGCTCCATATCTCCAGCAATGTTTCTTTCCAGATCAACACCTTTGAACACCCTCCTTGGACTACACTCCTCATATTTTGCCCTACTGCCACCACCTATTATTGCTCCGGTTGATGCCTCTACAATTCCATACGCAACATTTATGAATCCTGGACAGTCCTCAGACCCCGTTCACCTCATCATCATCACAGACAATTCGCAAATCAACCTGATGTTCAGGCCACCCCCTTTCTACATTGGGTTAAGAGATTGCAGAACCCCACCAGTGCGTCAGATGGCTGCGCCCCCTGCCTGACCAAAACCATGCAAGCAGGCTCCATTTAACTAACTCTCATCTACCATACCCAACAACCACAGAAGTGCCTTCCTACAGGAAAAACTTGCCAAAACAGCAAGACCATGTACCATCTATGTAAGAAGAACTCAAAAACCATTTACTACGATCCCAAGACGGCTGTACATCTCAATGTTACCTTATGGGCGGGACTTCCAAAAACCTCTGGCAGATCTGATCCTGAGGGGGAGGGAAAACTTTATTCCCTAAACCACACCACCATGCTCAAGGATGGTATTAACCCAATTGTTTTAATCTTTGATGTTTGTGTTGCTTGTTCTAAACCAGGGGGACATTCATGTGGGTCGGCTGACTGGAAAACAACGTACGCCCACAATCATAAATATTTGTGTCATACGCCCATTAACTGGGCCATAGGGAACCCCAACCAATGGATCCCTTGTGGAGGTTCCGTCAAGTGCTCGGGTTGGTCTTGTGTCTGTGATTATACCAGGGGAGGGTACTCAGGCTGCAATCATCTATCACATTTCAAACGAATATCAGGGTCTACCACAGACATTAAGGTAGAAATCACCATCTCCAGGCAACACCCTGCCTGGGATACTTATGGTATAGGGATTGATGGCACAGGATCAGATCCAAACACTTACATTACCATAAAAACTGAAGTAATATATGAAGGTAAGGAAACATCATTAGGCTGGTTGGTATATAATAATTTAAGGAAATTAGAAAAAGCCCCTGATACCAGTGTTATTGCAAAAAACTTGTTCATGGATATGGCAGAAAAAATTGCAAAACAACTTGCAATAACCAATTGTTTTGTCTGTGGGGGAACCACCACAGGAGAACAATGGCCGTGGCAAGCCTTAGAAGCCTCGCCATCACTGTTTAATAACATGTCTTCTGTAGGAAACATAACAGCTAGACCAGCTTCCGATCCACTTATCTGGACAATTACCACCAACTTAATTGGTAGAAACTGCTTTTCCCGAAATGGGTCCACTCAAGTAGGACACCTCCTTTGCTTAGGTACATGGGATAACTCCTACCAGACTTGGACTGCACCTGACAATACTACCACCACACCTGCTAAATTCAACACCTCCCTCCTCCCTTATCTCAATGACACAACATCTTCCCAAATTTGGACAGCCCCAAATAACATGTATTGGATTTGTGGTAACCTAGCCTATCCGTCTCTTCCAGCAGATTGGCAAGGATCATATGTATTGGGGTGGATAAGACCTTCCTTTTTCCTCCTACCGATCTCCATTAAGCAAGAACTAGGCATCCCTGTGTATGATACATTATCCCGCAAGAAAAGAGACACCGACAATGCCTTTGCAGGTTTCCCCTGTCAATCAGAATACACAGGGGATACCTGGACCTCAGAACGAATCGTCTGCACCTACAACGTGACCACTTTGGCCCAAGACGGGTCCTGGGGATACAGAACCCCCATATATATGATTAATAGAATTATTTGTTTACAAGCTGTTTTAGATTTAGCAGGCCAACAAATAGACAAAGCTCAAAACACTCTAGCGACTGCTACAGACAAATTACGCACAGCTGTCTACCAAAATCACTTAGCTTTAGATTACATACTAGCCAAAGAAGGAGAGGTATGTGGTAAGTTCAATCTCATGAATTGTTGTCTTCAAATTGATAAGGTTGGCAAAGTAGTAGCACAATTAACAACTGAGATGCGACAATTAATCTATAATCCTAATCAAGTATGGCAAGGTATTGATTTTAAGAATATTTTTAGTTCCTGGTTCCCAAAACTACCAGGATTACAAGCCATGGTAGCTCTCATAGGTATGATTGCTGCAGGATGCGTTATTCTTCCATGTGTGTTGCCAATTTTTGTTTGCATTATCTCCAATAGTCTGTCTTTATTAGCTGAAAAGCACGCCATTGCACAGGTTAATGCCCTCTGGGAAAAAGAACCTCTGTACAAAGTCATACCCTCAGAAGACCCTGATGCATACGCTCGCACATGTTTTTGCATGGGCAATGACGAAGATCCAGAAGAATTTCCTCCATATAAAACTAAAACATAGGAGATGCAGTAATGAATCAACTTCAACAGTTTCAGTACATGCCAGGCCTCAAGGCCTCACGTAGGCTGAAAGTGTGTACCAGTAACAAAGAACATCAATCAGCAATACAACACCAGGGGCTACTAACTGGACTGCAGGCGTTAATTGGCTACTTTGTACCTACTAAAACTGACCATATAACACTGTGATTTGATGCTACAATGTGTCCACTAATATTTCTACTCATGTAACATAATGATTGGATAGAGTTCACTGCTTGTGACGTATTACTGTGTGTTTTTAACAAAAGAGCTTCCCGAGCTTGTGAATGGGGCAGCTCACCTGAGATAGAACCAGCCTGGTGTCTTTCTTGATGCATTCGACCACCCAGTGAGAAGCCTTCCAAATGCGGAGCAAAGCCACAGAGAACCTGGAGAAGTACCAAGGTTTGAAGAAAGAAGCAGAGTATAAGGAAAGTAAAGGCCAAAGTGGTCCCAAATAGTAGGAGAGCTGTAACTCCTAAGCTGGGAAAGTGGGTTCAAGAGATCCCAGGGACAATGTCAAAGCTCTCTGTCCAGAAGAGTGCAGTGTTAGGAACAATTAAGCTACTGTGCTGAACCCTCAAATTCCAGGCTTCTGGTATCAAACCTGAGATTGAGGAAGACACAGACCATCTACGGGGTGAGAAGGTTATTTGTCTGTGGCTGTATCTGTATACAAACATAAATAATACTAAAGCTGTCAGCTAGTAAACTATCTTTTTAAATATTTTCTATATTCTCTGATGACACTCTTTTAAAAAACAATCAGTAATTAAAATATAAACTTACAAAAAAATAACCAGAACAGAATAGAACAAATCTAAACAGGACAAAAAAAGTTTATTTAAAAAAGAAAAGAAAATACACATATATTGCTTCCTGCAAACTCCCCCTCTAGTGGAATATGGATAAATATATTACATTACTAATTCCCTCTCCCCCTTTGCAAAACAGGTCTACAATATATAAGCTTCTAAAATTCTATTTACCCAAACAGTTTGACCTATCTATTACTATCATCTATCTAGTATAAAAAGAAAGATAAGCCCCACAGCAGAACACTAACTTCAAAACCCTTCGTTAACAATCCATTATTTTGTTTTACTCACAGAAAGTCTGGAATGGCTTCAGTTCCAACCTTATCACTACAGTCATTGTCTCCTAATAGCTAACAGCTACTACAATACTCTGTACTTATGATTGAAAAACTACTGAAGAAACAGTAGAAAAATGGAAAACAAAATTGTAGGACTTTGGCTTAAAGGTCTAAGATAATTTCATATTTGAAAAATAAATTTGACTCAGATTTTAACTTGGAAACAATTTTTGACTAGTATATTTCCATCCATGGACTTGTTCCATATCCAAAATTTCAGTTTGTCTTTATATAAAGTTTCAATATTTAGGTTATGGATGGTTTTTAAATAAGAATAATATATCTTACTGATTAGATAAAACTAAACTTTTAACTCAAATTTATACCAGGCTTATTACTGTCATTGTTATTTGTACATTAAATCAATTGTGAGAATGAGCTGTCATTTTAGAGTTTTAAAATAATTTAAAGTGTTTGAATAAATTAAATTAATTTTACTTTGAGAATTAATAATTAATTTACATGATCTCATGGTATTGCAAATTTCTTGTCTATTTATTTATTGCTTATTTATTTTTTTCCCACTTTTTGTTTTTGGGAAGGAAGGAAGGAAGGAAGAAAGGATTCAAATCCTTTGCACCATGCCAACAGGAGAAAAATGTGTAAGAATTGGGGTATTAATTTGATTATAAAAATGTGTTGCATTTGATAGAGAGCAGCAATTGGAATGATTTTTATTGACTTCATTGATTTTTGTTTGTTATTACAATAAATCTACTTATCAAATATTTACATCCTTGAATTCCAACTTGTGTCTGCTTCTGATTCCAGTTTTGTTGAATCTGACAAACATTGATATGGCTGATCAATTCAACATTTGACCTTGATTGACCTTAAAAGAGCTTGGAAGTAACAAAAGCTCTTGATCACCACATTGTTCAGAAAGTTCTTTTGTGGGACATCTCAAATGTCTTTTCTTCTAAGTTA
Organism: Hydrophis major; assembly: GCA_033807585.1. NCBI lineage: Eukaryota > Metazoa > Chordata > Lepidosauria > Squamata > Elapidae > Hydrophis > Hydrophis major. Next base: position 96,697,153 of record CM066330.1, on the reverse strand, counting down.
TCTAGCTCAAACCTTATGCCCAGGTCAAATGATAGAGCTCTCATTTGCATTAAATTTAATATTTCTCCCATGAGCTGTTCAGAGCATCCAGAAGTGGGAGGTGCTTCAGTCTCTTCTGGAAAGGCTGGGCTTAAAACTCCGGGATGCTCCTCCTCCTCCACGGGCACCTCCCCAGCATCCCCCAGCCTTTAGCTCAGACTTTGTGGTAAGAGGTTGTGCACTCCCTGACTGGAACGGTTTTCTGATTCAGCTAGTCAAAATTCAGGTTTGCTCTTGGGTTAATTCGGCTTGTAAATTTTTCCCCAATTAATTTGGTGATTTCAAGGCTTGTGGCTCTATTAGGTCGTCCCCCGATCAGTTTGAGAGCAGTTCTTTGTGGCTGGCAGAGGGATATATTGCTGGCATCAAATGTCAGAGCCCACCAGGACATTGCTAAGATTATTGCAGCAGCAGAATTCTCCACTGATGCCACATTTAATGCAGTCAAATTCTCGTCTAGAACCATAGCATCTCACGTATCAGCACGAAGACCGCTATGGCTCAGACATTGGCAGGCAGATACCAAGCATAAATGCAAGCTGGCATCAGCCCCAATATTGGGGGATAAATTATTTGGCAATGTCTTGGAGCCCCTGTTTATTGAGAATAGAAACAAGAAAAAAGTGCTTCCCTTTCATTTTTGGAGGTCTGAAAACAGAATGCCCCAGTCGTTTCAAAGGGGTTCCTTTCGGCCCTACTATCAAGGCCCATACATTCCCAGATCACAGAGAACATCAGACTACAGGCCCAGTTTTAGACAGGATAGGTTGGAATCTTCCGATAGAGGCCAGCGGGGAGGCCAAAACAGAAGAAACCACAGAGGTACTGGAGGCCGATTTTTTTGTTGCCCCAAATGAGTCCTTGACAGCAGCTCCCATTGGAGGTGGCTAAAATTGTTTGCTGATCAATGGGACAGCTCCACCTCTGATGCATGGGTCAGGGACTCTGTTAGGTTTGGTTTGGCACTAGAATTTCAATCCTCCCTTCCAAACTTTATCATTAGGACCCCTAGATCCATGGATCCCATTAAGAGAGCATTGATGCAGGAGGCTATTAATCATCTTCTGCATATTTGGGCCATTAGAGAGGTCCCATCTGAACAACAGTTGTTACTCTCTATTGTTTGTGGTTCCAAAGAGTTCAGGGGTTGGAGGGCAATTCTGGACCTCAAACGTCTGAACAGATCATTGGTTTATCGAAAATTCAAGATGACTACTCTCCAGTCCATTCTACTCAGCATCAGAGAAAACGATGTCCTGACCTCTATAGATCTGACAGAGACTTATCTACATATACCAATTAGACCTGCTCACTACAAATATCTTAGATTTTGCTATTGTGATCGGCACTACAAATATATTGCCCTACCATTCAGTCTGGCTTCGGCCCCTAGGATTTTTACCAAGGTCCTAGCAGCTTTAGCTGCCTCCCTCAGGATCAAATCTATTTGTTTACAATGTTATCTGGATGATATTTTAATTTTGTCATCTTCCGGACATCAAGCAAATTTGGATACCAAGGTTATTCTGGAGACTCTTCAAGGTCACGGCTTTTCCATAAATTAGGATAAAAGCTATTTGATCCCTTCAACTAGGTTAGTTCATTTAGGGGCAGTGATAGATATCATGGAGGGCAAGGTTTTTCTCTCTCAGGATAGGTTGAGTAGTATCCAGTCTTTGGCCAGAGAGATCAGAGACTTAAAGAGGGTTTTCCGGGCAGTTCTGTCTTCAACTGTTAGGGAAACTGATTTCTTGTATTTCCATTGTGCCTTGGAATCGAATCCATTCTAGAGATCTGCAATGGTTCCTGCTACTTTTCCAGCGAACCGGAAGAGCCACTTCCAACGTCCGGATAAAGGTACTGCACAATGTTCTCCGATCACTCCGCTGGTGGTCAGAAAACATGATAAACAAGGGTTGTCCTTTCAAGGAACTTTGCAGGGCAATGATCACAACCAATGCCAGCCTGGTAGGATGGGGAGCTCACTTCCAATCCCACACTGCACAGGGAAGTTGGACTATTTCCGAACAATCACAAAGCATCAACCTATTGGAGCTGCAAGCAGTTCATCTGGCATTACGCAGTTTTCTACCCCTTTTCCAATCACGCCACATTCTGCTCTTGACACACAATATCACAATATCACAACCAAGGCCCACATAAACAGACAGGAGGGTACCCACTCCAAACTTCTGATGCTGGAGACAGCCAAGTGGTCTGAGGCCAATCTGTTTTCACTCAAGGCAGAGTACATAGCAGGGGCCTTAAACACACAAGTGGATTGCTCAGCAGGTCCACAATAGATCAGACAGAGTGGCACCTACACCTGTTTTCTTCCAGGAAGCAGTGCGAAGGTTTGGGCAACCGGTGATCGATCTATTTGCCTCTCCCTCAAAGCCCAATTGCCCCGGTATATTTCAAGGTACCTGACTCAGGGGGCAGAGGCCATCAACGCCCTGCGATGCCAGTGGCCTCCCGGACTTCGATATGCATTTCCTCCACTCCCTGTAATACTCAAGTTGATCCAGAAATTATTGGAGGAATGAGCAGAATTGATATTGGTCACCCCTTACTGACCCAGGCGAACATGGTTTGCGGACTTACAGGACCTGTCAAGAGAATAACCTTGGAAAATTCCACCATCAAGGGTTTCCCTCTCACAAGGGCCAGTACTTCACCCAGACCCACAATGGCTCAGCCTACCCATATGGAGGTTGAGCGGAGCCATTTAAGGACCCAACAGATTTCAGAGGATGCCATTGCCACCATACAAGCATCCAGATGGTCCTCAACAAATCATATATATGAGGCCATGTGGTCTGCTTTCTGTCACTAGTGCCTGGGGTCTAAGATCAACCCAACTGCCCCATCAATAGGACAATTATTGGACTTTTTACAGGAGGGGTTGACCAAAAGCCTATCTCCAAATACTTTACGCAGACAGGTGATGGCCTTAGCCTCGGTGATATCTTGGGGTGACCTTCATTCCATAATGCACCATCCACATGTCCACAGCTTTCTTAAGGGTGCTGAAAACTTACGACCTCCTGTAATTCACCGCTATCCCACTTGGGAGCTCAACAAGGTGTTAACCGCACTTACAACTGGCCCATTTGAGCCTTTAAGAACCGCTAGTCTCAAATTCCTGACATATAAGGTGGTCTTCTTAATTGCGATCACATCAGCAAGGAGGATTTCCGAATTGGCAGCATTGTCGATGAGAAAGGACCTGTGCGTGTTTCGTGCGGACAGAGTGGTTCTTAGATTGGATCCATTGTTCACCCCTAAAGTAAATTCAGTCTTCCACAGAGCGCAGGAGTTGGTGCTTCCAAATTTTTGTCCGAAGCCATCTCATAGACTGGAGCATCAATGGCATCGACTTGATGTTCGAAAGGCATTAAGCATCTATTGAGACCGCATGGTGGCATTTCCAAAATCTGAGGCTCTATTACTATCCTTCAATCCATCCACTTTAGGACACAAAGTGTCATCGACGACCATTGGTAGATGTTTGAGAGCCACCATAGCTAAAAGTTACAAATGCCAGTCCATCTCAGTTCCTAAGGGCATTATAGCCCACTCAACAAGGATTGTGGAAACATCAGCAGCATGAGCCACACGGGCTTCCATAGATGAAATTTGCAGAGCGGCAACTTGGGCTTCACCATCGCCCTTTGTCAGAAATTATAAAATTGATGTCTATGTCTCAGCAGACACTTCATTTGGCAGAAGAGTCCTGCAGAGGGTCCACAGAGTTTAGAAGTGGATTTCGATCCAGACAGAGTACCTCCCTAAGAACAGGCCAAGCTTTGGTATGTCCCACTTCTGGATGCTCTGAACAGCTCATGGGAGAAAGGGTGTTGGTACTTACCTGATACGCCTGTTCTCTGTGAGCTGTGAAGAGCATCCAGCCCCCCCATTTCTTTCCATCTGGTGGGTTCCTTTCCGGTCAGGGATCTAAATTAGGTAATGAGTTCTGGACTTTGGTACTCAGTCTTCGCAAAACTGGGGGATGCTGGGAAGGTGTCCCATGGAGGAGGAGGAGCATCCCGGAGTTTTAAGCCCAGCCTTTCCAGAAGAGACTGAAGCACCTCCCACTTCTGGATGCTCTTCACAGCTTACAAAGAATGGGCATATCAGGTAAGTACTAACACCCTTTTTATATTCCCATTTATGGAGATAAGAGTGAACACTAATGCAGTGCTGGAGCTGTGCAAATTTTGCACTATTCTTTCTATTCAATTTAGTTACCCTATTGATATTTCTTAACTTACAGCGCAGTAGTTTAAAAAAGAACACTCTCCTTTTCTTAGCCAGCAGATTGACCAAGAGATGAACATTCAAGAAGTAACACTACATTTTGCTCAATCAACATTATCATTTTATATTTAAAACTATAGCTGTCTTGATAAATGTATTTTAAAGATGTTCTTCATTCTACCATGTATAATTCTCCTACATAGTTTCTTCTATTATCTTGCTTTTATTATACATCTTACAAACAAAATGTAGAATTGAAGTGCTATAATCGCAATGTAGCTGCACCAATTTATTGTCCTTGTGTATGTCAATAGTATTTTGATTGCTTTTGATTACATAGTTTATTAGCCTTGAGTTAAAAAGCATTACTAGGGAGCAGCATTAATTGTGTTTTAAAGCTCTGTTATGTGTCAAGAGGCTGTAAAAGAAAGATTTCAAATTCTGTACCCTGGAATGTGTATCAGGTTAACATTTTTTAAAAAAAAAATGTAAATAGTAATATGGGAATACATTGAAGATATTTTCAGGAAGAGGTTACATGGTCAAATTTATCTCTTTCTCTCTCTATCCCTCTGTAGCATGTTTAAAGTCAAGATGGTTTAACCTACTATAAGGTAATGTTTTTTCTGTAGCAAATAGCACATTTTTAAAGAAAGCTTATATACCGATGCTATAACTGGGAACAGAAAAAAAGATAATGGTTATCTCAATAATTTGCAAATTTAGCCTAAGTGAGCAAACATTGTAGCAATATTTCTATGTGCCAACTGTTAAAAGGAATGAATGGAGTGGCTTCAGCACAGAAGGGAGAGATTAATTGGAAAAAAATTGAAGCTGAAAAAAAAAATAACTAAAGAGGGGAAAAAAGTTTTTCATCTCATTTTTAATCTTAAAGCCAGTGCAACTATTAAAACTAATTACACATTAGAGTGTACATATATTAACATTATAAACTTAATGAAGAGGCAGTAGTCACTGAATAGTCTAATTTTAAATTAGCTATTTATGCTAAACCCAGAATTTGAATCGCTTCTGTGATTAGGTGGAGAGTCTAATTTAGATAAAATTGTGATCCAGGCATATAGCAGAAGAGTTGCTATTTTGTATTTCCGCTAGGATTAGCTCATCCAGAAGGAATAATTTAGCGTGGGGCGGGGGAACCCCAAATGTTTGTTTAGAACATTTGTATGGGAATGTTATGGGCTTTTAGTGATCAGCCCTAGGAATTGTTTATTCAGTATGCATTAATGATAAATCACTACAGCAATGGTTGAATGTTACTATAAATCACTGGTTTGATAGCCTCATATTTTGTTCAATGTCTTATTCCAAGGTAAATGGTTAAGACCTATGGTAAGAATTAGAAATCTTAACAAAAGTTGTTTTTACTTTCATGCTGAAAGTAAAAAAATCTATTCATATTATTCCTTTCATATTTCATATCACAATGTTAGAGAGACACCAACACTATCATATTTCACTGTTCAAAGAGTCACAGAACAGCAGACAGTTTAATGTAATGTGCATACCGTTACATTTTAAAATTTATGGTTTGGTTTATTTAATTTGTACTATTCCTCCTGACAGCACTAGTGTACGTACTGTCTTTTCAGCCTAAATGGATAAATTTATCAGAATAAGATATCAGTAGCTAGGGTTAAAATGGTATTCACTGCTATAAAAATAGTTTTTCTATTACCTTAAACCCAAATCAAGACATATATCTTAAAAACTGTCAGTTAACTAGGACTGAATACTATTGTTATGGTTGAAAGTGATCTTCCTCCAAGCTCAAAGGTGTGCTTAAACTTTAAAATGTATTATTACATGGTAATTAATATATGCATCTGATATGTATCATCACACACTTCAGGTGTCACATAAATGTTGTGACTGTTGTTTTTTTCTGGAAGAATTATATGGTTTCTTCCAATTGAAAATTAATCTGTGCCAGTGACTTGTATATGAAACTGGGAGATAATGAACAACCCTATCACAAACACTTGTTCCATTCTTAGAAAAATTAAGCTCAGAAGAATAGTTATACATTTGTAATTATTCCACATAGAAACAAATGCAAAATTTGTCATGTCCATTTGTTGTTTACACATATACCTATATCTAATACTACCATTAGTCCCATTTCTCCATGCACCATTTCTTGCACAAGGAAATAAGAGTATTTCTGTTGGCTTATAACATAATTATTTTTTCTATAAATAGTTTTTTTGTGTTGTTCCTAGCCACAAAAATCTATCATATTACCTTCTGCTATGTTACCCTTTGTATAGCAATAGGATCTAAAGCAGAGAGAAAATCTGTTTCATATACTTTGCTAGGAACCTATACTGTTGGCTGGTAAATAAATCCTAGCTGCTGGATTTCATATTCTCCCTCTTGTTCCAATCTTTTCCAACCAACTGCCAATAATTTTGGATCTCAAGTTCCATAAACTGTAGCTGGGAAGGAAGAATGATGAAGAAGGCTGTTTTACTTTGCCCAAATATAACAGAATAACAGAATTGGAAAGGAACCTTGGAGTTCTTCTAGTCCAACCCCCTGCTCAAGCAGGAATCCTATACCAGCTGTCCCCAAACTTTGTGGCTTGGTACCTAGCTGAAGTGGGGGGGGGAGGGGGGAACTGGGCTACTTGAGTGGCAGACCAGTGTGTGCGTGCCCACAGCCGTTGAGCAAACAGAGGCAGGCACACACACACTTCCTGCAGGGACTGCCCACCGATCCACAGCTCAAGCAAGTATTCAGCTGCATGCATATGCACATGCTTCAGCCAGCCACATGGCCCAATTCTGAACAGGCCATGCCCTGATAGTGGGCCACAGCCCAAGGTTTGGGAACCCCTGCCCTATACCACTCCAGACAAGTGGCTGTCCAGTCTCTTCTTAAAAGCCTCTAGTGATGGGGCACCCACAACTTCGGAAGGAAAGCCATTCCACTGATAAATTGTTTTCACTGTTAGAAAATTTCTCCTTAGTTCCAGGTTGCTTCTCTCCTTGATCCATCTATAGTTTCTTATCTTGGCTTCTGGTGCTTTGGAACTCTTTGTTCTTTGTGGAACACTGCTACATCTCATCTCAACCAAACTTTCTCAGATTCAAATACTTTCCAAAAAATTCAGTGCCCACTGCTGTCTTCTGATCCACTTAAAATTTGCAGAATACTTTACAACCTCTGGATCTTCTTGTCTTTATGGCCCACTAGCCTTCAGATACCATCATCGTATTAGCTCTCTCACAGGCTTTATGGCAGCAGATGAGCAAACTATAAGAATAAGTTGATATTTCTCAATCATGAGAAAGTTTTCAATGCCAGCCCAGTTTGAAATGCTGCCAGCATATCCAAAGGGACCTTTGTCACAAAGAAAAAAGTCCATGATAATGATTAGGGGAAATAATTTTGCCTTTGCAAAAAAATATTATGACAATAGACTGGCAGTCAGCCATACAGCATCTGAATGACTAATAATTCAAAGTTATCTTTGTTTTGTAGAAAGAGCTTTACCATATCCCAGTAGACTAAATATTTTTTATCTTAATGATTTTCTTCTACAATTCAGTGAATAAAGTTGATTAAAGGTTTTGTTTTCTCTATTATAACAGGAAATATCCAAATATTCTGATAATAAGCATACCATAAGAAAAAAATGAGTAGAAAAGCACTCCATCCCAAGGAAATTTTAGAAAGAAAATATCAAAAATGTTTAGCCTATTTCTCTCTCTCTCTCTCTTTTTTTTTTTTACAAGGGGCTCAGAATTCAAACTATGAGTCAAGATATTGTATTCATTTTATTATGAATAGTTTTTATCACATACAATATTATAAGAATATATTAGTACTTTAAAAATAATATAGCATTGTTATTTTCACAACACTCTGACATGAGTTATTTTTTGCATTAGGATTTAATCCTTCTCTAACACTTTGTTTGGTTGACTACAATCATTTTTACTTCTGTAATGCATATGGCATTGGTGGGTTGAAGGCAAATGTTAGGGATAACATTGTTTACCCTAACTGGTTTAGGTAAAATAATAACTAAGTAATCATAGTTTGTTAGTTAAAGTGTCTGCAGCTTTAAATATAGGGAATGTAATTAAGGGAGTGGTTGTGAAAGCACTTTAAAAGAAGCAAGAGGACAGCTTGGTCTCTCTCTGGCTTTGATGATCCCTGATTACTGCTTGGAATCAAGACTGCATTGCTCGAATGGGAGAGAAAACAAAGGACTGATTTGTAAGTGAACTGACATAGGATATTCTACATGGACTTTGCTAACTGAATATCCCTGAATGGACTGACTAAATGATACATGACTATTGGACTGTTATTTTGACTATGCTATGAACTCATAATGGAATAAACTATATTTTTGATAGCACAAGCGTATCTGTTATTTTTACTGTATGTTAATAAACATACAAGCTTAGCTCACTCATTTATCTGTGTGCCTATCTGACTAACGCTGCACATTCTGTTTAGCTTGTCTCCCTAACCCTGGTTGAGGAACCCAGGCTTAACAGCATCAAAATCATAACTACAAATAAAATAATGATTGCTAATAATTAACCATCATACAATCATATTGGATTTGTGTACAAATATATTGTAACTTGCTTCCACATACCAGAATTCATGGATAGTATGGGTAGGAGAAAATGCTATGTAGAAATTTTAGCTGACAACCATTTCTTCCTGATGCTAAGGTTTATCCCAAGAAAAAATGTGGGACTTGATGCTCCATCAGAATATAGGGCATGCTTCCTCTTCTTGTATGAGGAAGATATTCCTCCTTGGGTATGACTAAGCTACTGTATGTGGTCCATTTGAGTCTGAAAAAATCCTGATGTACTTCTATGATGTAGTTGGGGTCAGCAATTTTCAAATAAAGCTTATTTCCAGTCCTTGGTTCTTGCTGAGTTCTTCCAGAGAATTGTTTTATTTGTGGCTTAGAAGTTGAATAAATCTTCTACTACTGAGCTCTGTGTTACCTTTCCTTTCATACCTTTGCCATTATATAAATGAAGTAGTTCTCAGATATTATGCTTTGGAGAAAATGTTCCATTTTAGTTTTATAGCAGAGCCTAAGCCTGTGTTGTTGAGTAATACCTTCCAGGCTAATGTAAATCTGCAGTCTTATAGCTGTATGTAAAATAACTGCTGGTGATCAGGAGCTACAAACTTCCCATATTTTATAAAACATGACAATTACACTTAATCTCTGAATTTTAAAGGGGAATTTGTTTACCGTAGGAATGGGTTGCCATTTGAATTTGTCAGTAATTCCTGAACCATGTTTCTTATCCAGCCAAAGTCATCAAGAACTTGGAGATAACTTCAAGATTCTTAAATGCCAACTTCTGGAAACCGTGGAACCTTTGAAATGTAAAATTTATTCATTGTTGTTGTCTTTTTTTTAATAGAGAAATTAAAGCGGCAAAACTTTCCTACTATGCAAAGAAAGGATCTGATCCCAAGCTGTATAATAAACAAATTAGTGATAGAATTCAATGTGTGTGCATGTGCGCATGCGGAACACACACACACACATATAAAGAAAGATTCATTTGTGGTGCTTGAAATACTTTCATACATTTTTTTCCCCTAGCTTTCATTCCCCCCCCCCCCCTAATCATGCTTAAGTTTTTCTTGTCTTGTACCAGTTATTCTTGTCTTGTGCCAGTTTGACTCTAAACTGGTTTAGAAAATCCTCTTCTTATTAAGATGCTTTGCTAGCAGTTTGCAAGATATTCTGCCAGGCTTCAGGATATAACATCCTCCCACTGGAAAATTCCCAGATGATGTTCCCTTCCCCACTTTCTCTTCCTTTAGATACCGTATATACTCGAGTATAAGCCGAGTTTTTCAGCACATTTTTTGTGCTGAAAAAAAACCCCTTGGCTTATACTCGAGTCAGATTCCCCTCTGAAAAAAAAAAATGGTGTGGAGCTCCAAAGCTGGGCAGCCGCTTCCCTGCTTCCGTGTTTCCTTTGCAACGTTTAAGCATGGGGGTAATCGGAAGCAGAAAAGTTCTTGCTTGAGGATATATTGTTTTTTCTTTTCTTAACTGTTTTTTTTGGGGGGAAGACCCACCGCCATGTGAGAATGCTCAGACACGAAATCTATCCAACCGAAAATAAGTGTGTGTGTGGGGGGGGATTTTAACAGAGGGAAGATGTAGGGAGAAGGCAAAAGCGACAGAAGATCCTTCAGGCGAAACTGAGGGGGAGACTCACCCTTGGTCCAGATGAACCCCCTTCCCCTTTCTCTAGGCTGAGAAAACAATGCGAGCCGAGATTGCTTCGGCTCCACTCAGCTTCATTTCCTCAGCTCCAGCTGCTTTCAGTCCACTCGGGAGAAGGGGGAGGAGGAGGTGGTGGCAGCTCGCGTTGTTTTCTGAGCTCTAGGCTGAGAAAGCAACGCGAACCGAGGTCGCTCCACTCAGCTTCATTTCCTCAGCTCCAGCTGCTTTCAGTCCACTTGGGAGGAGGGGGAGGAGGGAGAGGAGGAGGTGGTGGCAGCTCGCGTTGTTTTCTGAGCTCTAGGCTGAGAAAGCAACGCGAGCCGAGGTCGCTCCACTCAGCTTCATTTCCTCAGCTCCAGCTGCTTTCAGTCAACTCAGGAGGAGGGGGAGGAGGAGGTGGTGGTGGCAACTCACGTTGTTTTCTGATAGTGAGATCATTTCCCAAATTAATTGATTCACTAACCCAAAAGAAGAAGATGTTGATGACTGTGGGAGGCAGGAGTCACTCTCTCCCTTGCAAGAAAAAAGCAAGAGCCGTTCTTATGATCTCTCCCTCCCTCTCTTTCTCCCCGTAATACAATCAAGCCCTTTCCAGCACGCGCGCGTGATCCCCCCCCCGCCGCTTTGCACCTTGCAAATGCAAAAACTCTGGGGTTTTGCATTTGCAAGGTACAAAGGGGCGGTGGCGGATTGCGCACGCGTGTTGGAAAGGGCTTGACTTTATTGGGGGGGGGGAGAGAGAGAGAGAGATATCATAAGAATGTCTCTTGGTTTTTTCTTGCAAAGGAGAGAGTGACTCCTGCCTACCACTGTCATCATCATCATCTTTTGGGTTAGTGAATCAATTAAACCTTTCATGATAGTGAGATCGTTTCCCAAATTTCCCTTAAATCAGGGAAGAAATCAGAAACAAACCTTTGGGCTGAGAATAAGCCTGTTCCTATGATGCCATTTTTGTTCCCTGCAGTGTGAAAAGTGTGAAAAAAACACACTTCTTTTTCTTCATCTTCTTGTTCCCTATTTACTGGTCTCTTTCAAAGAGGAAATTGTGAACATCAAACTTATTCTCAACTGTCCTAGTGAAAGTTTTTATTGGTATCTATTTTTATTTTTGAAATTTACCAGTAGCTGCTGCATTTCCACCCTCGGCTTATACTCGAGTCAATAAGTTTTCCCAGTTTTTGTGGTTAAATTAGGTGCCTCGGCTTATATTTGGGTCGACTTATACTCGAGTATATACGGTAATCTTATTTTGTGTGTGTGTGTGTGCACACATACACCCCCACCACTACCCACCCCCATACACATACGTACATACATAAAGTCCACACAGTTAAAATTATATATACAAAGTTAATGTGTCAAAAAAGGAAATATATGCAGGCGCAACAATCAACTTTTAAATTAAAAAAAGAAAACAATTATCTTGTTTTCCCTGCTTTTCAAAAATAATGACTATAACATCTGGGGCAGATACTGTTAGATTAGGTTTTCTTACTTCTTCAGCATAATGGTTTTATGATTTGTATGAAATGCTCAACATTCCTGATTTGAAACCCAGTAGAATTATTTTAATTACTATCTTTCTTTCCTTTCAACTTTTCTGTTTTTAGTAGGGTGTTTTTTTAAGTTCCATTGGTGCATCTTTTCATTTTTTTTGCCTTCACACTAGTCTTTGGATTTCTGAACATAAAGTTCTAGGCTCTTTGAATGGTTACTTCTGTAAGCGATTTAACTTGTTCTGAAAGTTTTCGCGGGTACTTACATGTATGGTATTCAGTTTTGTTCGGGTATTTTCCCATGTCATAGCAGTGGTGCTTTTAAAGTTGAAACGTTGCTACAACTTTAAAAGCACCACTACTATGATGTGGGAAAATACCCGAACATTCTTTACATTAGACAAAATTATAATTCACTTTTTCAAACAATTTTGCAGTATTTTCTGGTGACCAGTTATGCCATGGATCCAGATCAAGATATACAGAAAAATATGCTAGTGTAGCAATGTGAAAAACATTGTTGCAGGAAGATTTTGTGGTACCACACAGCAAGAAGGAAGGGGCATGCTGCCTTTCACTAAAATCTTCTTTCACATTTGTTCTCTAAATTATATTTAAAATCTTTCACTCAGTGTACCATAACCTGTTATCTTTATTATATAACTTTAATAGCTACAACAAAGCAACTAGAGGAATTTAGCCCAGATCCAATTACATTGGAAACTCAGGAAGGAATGCTGAAATCACAGTTTATTGGCTTTTCTGGCAGATAAAATATCAAAGAGAATTGAGTTTTTTTAATAGTAACCTCACTGGATTTGGATATAATCTTATTTTCCCTGTGAAGAATCAAAAAGAATACATACCTCTTGATTACCAGTATTAGTTCCTTTAGTGATCCTAAGCTTTATGCCTCCTTCTCACAACAGCTGATTGCCAAAGAGTTCAAGAAATGTCAAATATGTAATAAATGAGCCAGAAAGTTCTACTGAATCAGGTTTTTAATATGTTTATAAATATTGATGGAGCTTTGAATAATAGTTATCTTCTACAGATGTGAGTAGCTCATCAATAGAAGTTAATTGCAGAAATGTCCTAAGTCCATGATGGTGAACCTATGGCACACAGAGCCCTCTCTTTGGTAATGTGAGCTGCCGTCCTAGTTCAATTCCACCATGCATGCGCGCGTGTGCCTCCTGCCAGCCACTTGATCTCTCTGCCATGCATATGTGGGAGGGTGCATGCACAGGAGGTGGGGCATGTTCTATCTCGGAGGGTAGGTGCAAGAACGAAGACAAGACATCGGATAGTGACTCCAAACTCTTTATTAGTGACTTCAGGAACAGAGCTAAAAGGTACGGCAACAGCAGCCCTTTTTATAGAGCTGTCTGCTGTCAAAGCGTCCAATGGTTTAAGTTTGCTGCACTTGGGCCGTCCAATCGCGTCAGTCCGTTAACTAGCCAATCAGATCAGCCTTGAATGACCAATTGCGAACCGCTGTTAATGGACCAATCAAACTTGCAGGATTACGAGCCTGCTGTGGAAAAGGCCAGTCAGGTTTGCAGGCTTACGAGCCTGCTAGTTCGGAACACCCCTCCCCTCTAGGTTTCGCCTAAGGGGTGAGGTGATGTATTCGCGCAGGTAGGCAGGTCTTCGTACCTGTCTACCTGACTTGCGTTGCTCAACCTGCCTTCGCTCGGATTCTGGTTCTGGTGGGTCATTTAACAGTGACCTGGCTTCGCTGCTGGGAAACCCTGGAGGTGACTCGGGGATACCCTCAACGTTTCTGTCATCTGGATTTTCCGGACTCGCTGACCCCGCTCGGCTGCTATTGCCTGGAGACATGACCAACTGCCACGGCTCCTCTTCAGCAGGTAAGTATGCTGGGCTTGCTTGTTTGGTCTGTGGGTTTGCGAGGTTTGGGCCAGGTGTTAGTTAGTTTTCAAAATCCTTGGTTTCCCTTCCCCCTCTGGTTCCGAGTTCAGAATTCGCGGAGGGGATAGTTGTCAGCCTGGAACGCAGCTGGTCGATGTGGCGTTTCCACAATCTTCCATCTGTGGTTTCTAATTGGTAGGAATGGGGACCTGTAACTTGTGTTATTTTGGCAGGAACCCACAAAGGGTCACCTGTAAAATTTTTTGCAAATACAAGGTCTCCTACCTTAAACATGCGATGTTTGCTGCTGGAACCCAGGGGCTTTTCTGGGGTGTATGCAGGGTGTATTTGGTCTAGGTGCGACCTAAGTTTCCGGCCCATCAGGAGTTCGGCTGGGCTTTTGTTTGTGGTGCTGCTCAGTGTAATATGTTGGAGAAGGAGCATCCTGGTGACTCTGTCGTGGATGTTTCCTTGGTCCATTTTGTGCCGGGTTGTTTTAGTAAACTGAACCATTCATTCAGCCCTGCCATAGCCACCGGGTGAGCAGGTGATGTTAAGGCGTGACATATCCCCCGGTCTGCTAGGTATTGTTCAAACGCCAGGATGGTGAATTGCGGGCCATTGTCGGAAACTAAGACATCTGGAAACTCGTGCGTTGCAGTCTGTTTAGTTTTTGGATGACCACTTCAGTGGTGGTGGTTTTCATCTTGTTCACCTCGAGCCATTTCGCGTATGCATCCACTGTTATTAGGAAGGTATGCCCTTTTGTAGGTCCCACAAAATCGATGTGGATGTGGGACCATGGACCCCTGGGCGTTTCCCATTCCATTGGTGGTGCTTTTGGTGGAGCCGAACATGATTATTGGCATTTGCTATAGGTGGCAACCCAGGCTTCAATTTGTTTGTCCATACCTGGCCACCAGGCATAGCTCCTTGCCAGTGCTTTCATCCGCACGATGCCAGGGTGTCCATCGTGTAGCACTTTCAGGACTCTGTGTTGTAGCTTTTCAGGAATGGCTACTCGGTCTCCCCACAATACGCACCCTTTTTGGGAAAACAGTTCTGTTTTCTGTTTTTGAAGAGTTTGAACTTGTCATTGGGTTCGATTTCTGGCCATCCCCTCTCCACCCAGCTGAGGACCTGCGACAAACAAGGGTCTTTTTTTGTTTCCAACACGATGTCTTGTGCAGTTAGTGGAGGTGAGGGAAGCATTTCAATTTGTAGCGTGGATACCGTAGGAGCTGGATCATCCAGGAAATCAGGCAATGGCAAACAGCTTAAGGCATCAGCATGGGGAATGGCTTTTCCCAGGCGATGTGTTAACAGGTAGTCATAGGCGGCTAAGAACTCTGACCATCGTTCATTCTTGGTGATAGAATGTGGGGAGTTGGTTTATTCCCTGCCAAGCAACGGCTTGTGGTCTGTTATTATAGAAAATGATCTTCTGTACACGTATTCGTGGAACCTTTTAATGGCAGATACAATAGCAAGGGTTTCTTTATCTAATTGACTGTAGTTTCTTTCAATTTTAGACAAGGTTCTTGAAAAGAATGCAATAGGTGCCTCTGTACTGTTTGGTAGAACATGGCTCAGTATAGCTCCTACTCCAAAAGGTGAGGCATCACAAGTCACAGTCAAGGGTAGTGTCTCATTATATTGGATTAATACTGCATCTGATGTTAAAAGATCTTTGACTTGCTGGAAAGCGTGCTCCTCTTGACGTCCCCAAACCCAGGAATCCTTCTTGTCGAGGAGCCTATGCAGGGGTTCAGCAACAGTCACCTTCTGGGGTAGGAAGATGTTATAAAAGTTAATAAGGCCCAGGAAGGCTTGGAGGTCTGTCTTGTTTCTAGGTCTTGGAGCGTTTTTAATAGCTGCCAATTTCTTTTCAGTTGGGTGAATATCTTGCTTGTCAAGAAGGTAGCCAAGTAATTCAACCCCTCAGTGCATAACTGGCACTTTTCCTTTTTTACTTTGAGTCCTGTGTCTTGGAATTTTTGCAGGACAGTTCTTAGACGTTTTTCTAATTGACTTCGTGTTGGGGTGGTTATTAATACATCATCGAAATATGGTACAACTCCTTTTATGTCTTGCAGCAACTTTTCCATCAAGCTTTGGAAAATGCCCGGTACTAAGCTTACTCCGAATTGGAGTCTATTACATTTGGTTTGGGCTTCTGCTGTCTTTGTGTCTACTGGCAACTGCTGATAAGCTTGGGCTAGGTCAAGTTTCGCAAATACTTTTCCACCCCCAAGCGAGTGGAGAAGGTGCTGGACCACGGGTACAGGATATGCGCTCTGTTGAAGCGTGTGATTCAGGGTAGCCTTGTAATCCCCACAGATTCTTAAAGATCCATCAGGTTTTATGGGGGTTACAATTGGGGTCTCCCATTGGGCGTGGTCACCCTGTGCTATTAATTTGTCTAATTGCTTGTCAATTTTTTGTTTGAAAGCAAATGGTACTCGGCATGGTTTTAGATGGATGGGTGCGATGTCAGGGCAGAGATTAAATGAAATGGGGGACCCCTTATACTTGCCTAATTGCTCGGAGAAGACTTCTTGAAAGTCCCGGATGAGGGCCGCCTCCCAGTCTTTGCTGATGGTCTGGTTGATGCCTGCCATTTTGATTCCTAATGGCGCAAACCACTGTATCCCAACAAGCTGGGTCAGTCTCTGTCAACGACGGTGAGAGGTAGAGTTGCGGTGTGGTCTTTAAATGAGACCTGGACGTGACTAGAACCAGCAACCAGGGTCCAATTGCCTTGGTAGTCTTTTAATATAAGTCTCTGGGTGCTGAGGTCCTGGCGGCAGATGTCAGGGATCAGTTGCTTGAGAGTTTTCCATGAGACCATGGATAAGGAAGACCCAGAGTCGACTTCCATGATGCACGGTCTATCTTCATTGGTGACCTTTACCCGGATTTTCTTCGCATCCACTGATGAGGCATGGCCAATGATGACGGTCTGATGTGCCTCCTCTCATCTGGTAGAGGTAGCAGGTGTTCGGTTTCTGTTTTACTGGTTCCACTGGTGGTTAGGGCGGTCCCAGTTTGATGGGTGGTTGCCTGTTGTCTGCAGGAAATTTGCTTCGTTCCTCTTGGGGCTAGATCCTTGTTTGCTTCTGCAGACCTTGGCGATGTGGCCCCTTTTATCACAGGAACGACAGATGGCATCTAGGAATCTGCAATCTGCTCAAGGGTGGTTTCATACGCATCTAGCACATTGAAAACTGGTTCTACGACCTTGCTGGTCTCACTCTGATCTGAATCTGTTGACTTCTTCCTCTTCACTTTCTGACGAGGATTCGATGTCTTCATGGTAGGCTGTTGATGTGTGTCCCTTTGAGGGCGTTGCGATGTCGCTGGGGGGTTGGCAGTTTTTTCCATTCGCTCGGCACATTCGGGCTGCTGATTTCCTGGTTGCTTCTGCTGCAGTAGCATCTGATATGGCATCTGCGAGGGCAATGTCTCCCTTTGCCATAATCTTGCTTTGAATGGTGAGGTCTTTTAGACCTAGGACAATACGATCTCTCATGGCTTCTTCCAGATTTGTGAAGCCACATAAACCTCCCAGATTTCTTAGATCAACGACAAAGTCCCCGATGCTTTCGCTTTTCTGTTGGTCCTCTGGTAAAACTCGTGACTTCGGATGAAGGTTGGGACTGCTGGGGTGTAATGAGCCCAGAGAATGGGAGCGAGGGTGTCCCAGTCCATAGTTTTGACTTCAGCTGGTTTTGCTAGCGCCTTTGCCATTTTGAAAATAGCGGGTCCGCAGTGCGTTAGGAACACCACGCATTTCTTGCTGGGGATGGCATCCTTCAGATTGTTGGTCTCCAAGAACATTTGGAACCTGTCCATGTAGGAGTCCCAGTCTTCGTTTGCTGGGTCAAATGGAGTGGGTGGTATCGTGCTGGTGGTCATTCTGCCATCTCTGCGTGTTGTCAGCCACGTGCTCTGTCACTAATTCGCGAGTGTTCAGTCAGCTCTTATCGTTCTGCATTAGTTCTTATCATCTCCATATCCCATCCTCATCGCTAGTGTTCTATCTCGGAGGATAGGTGCAAGAGCGGAGACGAGACATCGGATAGTGACCCCAAACTCTTTATTAGTGACTTCAGGAACAGAGCTAAAAGGTACAGCAGCAGCAGCCCTTTTAATAGAGCTGGCTGCTGTCAAAGTGTCCAATGGTTTAAGTTTGCCGCTCTTGGGCCGTCCAATTGCGGCAACCCGTTAACTAGCCAATCGTGAACCACTGTTAACGGACTAATCAAACTTGCAGGATTACAAGCCTGCTGTGGAAAAGGCCAGTCAGGTTTGCAGGCTTACGAGCCTGCTAGTTCGGAACAGGGCACATACATGGGTGATGCATGCATATTGCATTTTGGGGGTACACATGTATGTGCTTTGGGCACTCGGTGCCAAAAGGTTATCCAACACTGTCCTAGGTGAAAAGATTCAGGATTTGTTTTACTTAGCCATGTATGATACGAAACATAAAGAACTACATAATCAACCCTGTAACTAAAAATATTATCTAAGTATAACTAATCTTGAAGCAAGTTTAATAAATTAAGCTGATTATCTGTTAATCTATCATTTATCATCTATCAATCAATTTATCTATCAGTCTGCCCATCCATCATACAAACTTACCAGCTTCTAAATATATAGGATCACTTTCCATCCTTCCCTAGCTAGTCTGGTTATTGATGATAGTCTAGAGCAGAGACCTGTAAACTGTTCTCTTACAGGGGAATACATTTTCCCAAGGAAACTGGTGTGTTAAGCCTCATGTAATTTTGACACATATGAAAACATTTCCTCCAATCCTGCTGGTATCATATTATAGTTCAGGGGCATCAAACTCATGGCCCACTGTCCAGATGTGTCATGTACTGGCCCCGTACTCACCTGGTCTAGTAAAGAGAAAAGAGTCCTGATATATCACATGATGCTGCTGTGATGCCATGAGTTTGACACTCCTGCTATAATTGAAGTGGGTATTTGGCTATTCTGCTCAAAGCAGGAATCCCAAATTAAAGAAACTCTCAAATATGGCTCACATTTTGATCTTTGGCTTATCTTTACTTGAACACATTCTGCAAAAAGGAGCCCATTACCTTTCCTATATAGCCACACAGCCCTCTAAAGATCTGCCAATTCAAAAGTGGTTTAAGATAGCAGTTCTATGAATTTTTTCCCCCATTTTCCTAAACTTTGCCAAAAGGAAAGGAAAGACTGAGTTAAAATTCTAGAGAGCCATTATTTAAAGGCACACTTCAAACAGCGTTTTCAAATCACTACTTTCCCTGCCCATTGACTATCCCAATGCGGAAAGGGAAGGAAACAGCTTATTTCTCTGCTCTGTTTAGGAGATATAGAGAGCAAACAAAGATCTAAGTCTGTTTAAAGTCCTGGAGAGAACAGGAAACAAAGTGAGCTGAAATCAGCAAACAGGTTATAAAAAATTTAACTGCAAACAATTGGATTAGAAACTCGTGTTAGTACTTGTTGGGAAAATTCTACAATTTTGATTTCTTATCTTCAGTACTGTATAAAAATTCAGTATTTCATTCTTTATAGTCAGAACCTGCAGGAGTAAATTCCCATAAACCTAAAGTAGTGTATTTCTGATTCATAAATATGATTGCATTGTTAATGTGAACCAGTCAACTCTATTCATAGGTTGTCCAATATTATAATCTAAGAAAAGGGCAATGATAAGAATTTTTTTTAAAAAAAACTGAAAATATATCCAATTTTAAAATGTGACAATTAAAAAAATTATATATGCCTCATCAAACATATGGAATTATTGTTTTTATTTTTGCCCTTTCCTGATACAATTTAACAACTTTCTGTTGTTTAACAAAATTCTATAGGTGTTTTCTCTTTCTAAATGATGATGTAGCTTTACCATATCTTTTTCTATTCATCACTGAGAAGACATTGGGTAAAACTTCTGGATGAGTTACATTATTCAAAAGTGTTGGCATTGCTTCATCTTTATTTTCATGTTCTTTAATTGAGTTTGGACAACTCTGGTCAAAAGTTTCACTCCTCTTTTCTCTGGCAATTTACCAGTTCCACTTTCAACAATGCTATATTCTTACACAGTGCATCCAAATTAATTTCTTTTTAGATTGCAAGCCTGTTCTGCATTTTAAAAAAATTCTAAAAGAAAAGGCATTTGGAAAAGCTGTTTTGGATTCTAAAATTGTATTGATTATTCAAGTCTTTCTTGGCACTGATATAGAACACTGTGAAGTCACTTTAACATTTCTATGCAACATTTGGTGTTAATAGTTGCTTGAATTTAACTGCAGTTCAAGAAACTCCTTTACTCTTAAGTTTTCTATAGGTATCAGTGAAGAATTCACACACTGAAATGCTGCTGAATGATATAGCATCCATTACTTTCATCGACTTTTTAACACTCCAACTGTTATGTTTGGAGCATGGGCGAGAAAGAATGGAGACAAGCCTCTGAACAGTGAACTTCAGCTCTTTATTTACATAGTGACTTCTGGCATCTATAACAGTTTTAACCCGCCTTATATAAGCAAACCCCGTAACTATTAACTGCGGTATCTGCCATCCCGCATCTGATGGGCGGCTCATGAAAGGGAGCGAAGGGAAGAGAAACGACAGGAAGTGAAGTTTCCTCTTGATGATGAGCGTGCCCCGAATGTCTTGGCACACGCTCTTTTATTGTGTTTTCTTACAAGAAAATGATTTAATTAAAAAGCTCAAGTCAAACATGTTAATCTCATCAGGATGTGTATGTTTACAAAGCTGCATACCTGGACAGATTATTTACAAAGTGGATAAGCCTATTAACAAACGTCTATCTCCTTGCCTCTCGTACGTGCCTTGCAAGGGTCACTGGAGAGACAGAAGTTAATGATTACACGTGAATGATACAGTGTTGCGATTCTTGAATGATACATAGTTGCAATGATACATAGTTGCAATCACATGAATGATACATAGTTACAACATCTCCTCTGTTTTTATTATTTATGACGAGTCTTCTTCCTTGTCCAAGAAGACAGGAACCAATTTTCTGAAATGTTCGCCGTCCCCGTCATCTAGGCAAGAGTGCGACCCGTCAGCTTCAGGATTGTCCAAGGAGCGGTAACTCAGCAATGACATTTTTTCGTCCGGTGTTGAGGATATAACATAAGCTTGCAATAGCACATTAACATCAGCAGAGGATAATTAATTTTTAAAAAATTGTAATGTTCTATTAAAACAATAAAGTCTTATAATACAAATCAATATAGTGATTATTAACGATCCTGCCAATGCAGTTAAAAATGTTGTAAGCCATGGCGAATAGAAAAAGAACCCCCCCCCCACTATCAGCATAAAGACAACATTCTTTTTTAAGCATAGCACACAATCCCCCTTTACAATTTTTACAATTTTGCAAGAGAGGGGGTGTTCCATGGATACCTGTAGGGATATAAAATCATCAGAGTTATACACACAAGCCATACTTGAATGCAAAAATGATTTGGATTTAACAATTTCATCCCCGTGGATACATGCCATGAAACCATTGTAACAAGTCCAAACAAAATTATTGCCAGAGATAAGATACATTCCTTTCAGGCGTGATGTTAAAGTTCCTCCTGCAGTGGTGTGGATTGCAGGATATCCCCTGGTTGTGTGGATGCGTCTGCCAAATCGAATTGAAGTGGTGGGTAGAAGTTTTCTATGCAAGAGAAATTGGTTGTAGAACTTAAACGAACTTTTTGAAAGTCAGTTATAGTCCAGGCAATATTATCTCTTCTATGAGGCTTCTGCGGATCGTCATGGACAGTTCTTTTGAAGCGTCGTTTGTTGACAGGATCAGAGTTCGGGTATATAAAAACATCACAAGCAGGAGAGAGGCTTATGGACAAGTTAGTTGTAGAACATTTGCGAAATGAGGAGGGAATTCAATTAGTAGAAAAAGGATAATAATTACAATAATGACAATAAAGATTAATTTGGTAATTCATCAAGGATGTTAATTGGGGTGGGGAAACCCATAATACAATATAAGGACATTTAGGTCCCCCTATGTTTTAGATTGAATAGAGGAAAAGATTTTAAGGTTCCTTCCCATAGGAAGACTAAAGAAGGAACAAAAGAGCGAGTGGGAGAGTGTTCTTTAAGTAGGATACGAATAAGGTAGAAATTGCAAAGAAGATATAGGCAAGAATATCAAGAAAGAGTTTTAAGATACAGATGTAGCAGAGGAATTCCCATGATAGGGTCTTACTGCCCGACCAGGGATCCAACAAGTGGTTTTGTCTGGCAGTAAGATCGCAGCGTAGCCTCGTCCCCAAGTGAGAAGCTCAGCGGGACCCTGCCAGGCAGGATCTGGCAATCTGCGATAATATACCAGAGGTCTGTTAGGTGGGGGTGAGGGGGAGGAAAAATGATGAGAAGCAGCAGAAGTGGGAGGAATGCCAGTCAGATTAAGAAAGTTTAAAGTGTAAAGAGAAATGTTAAGAGAATTTTGCAATGCTGGGAGGTTCGGGGTTTTTCCCCGCAACGAATATCGATCAAGAGCACGTTTCAGAGATAAGTTCGCTCATTCCACAATAGCCTAATAGCCTGCCCCTGGCTGTTGTAGGGAATCCCAAACTTGTGAGTTACATCCCATCTGTTACAGAAGTCCTGAAAAGCAGAACTTGTATAGGCAGGTCCATTGTCTGTTTTTATTTCTTTTGGACATCCCAGCGAGGCAAAGGTAGGAATTGAATGATTGATGACATGTTTTACAGTTTCTCCCCTTTGAGGAGTAGCCAGAATAAATCCTGAATATGTATCTATTGAAACGTGCAAATATTTCCAAGGGGCAAAAGGTGGATACTGAGTTACATCCATTTGCCAAATTTCACAAGCTTTTAACCCTCTAGGATTTAGTCCTGTGGGAATGGAATGTCCTTGCTTACTACATGTGGGGCATTGTTGAATAATGGCAGCAGCTTCTGCCTGAGTTAGAGAAAATTGAAAAGTTATCATAACTTGGCAGGGGAGATTCAAACACACTCCCTGCTTCTATTTTATAATGGACTTTTAAAGCCTCCATAATTTTCCTCCAAGTGACCAAAATGCCAATAGGTGCACGAGGAGGACTATGGAGATGTTCACCAATTTTTTGCCAAGTGGAAATTTTTAAGGACCCTGCCTCTGAATAATTGGGACAATGTTGCCACACATAAGCCAATAATGTAGCAATAGGTTTCTTTTTTACAGGAGAGCCCTTTAAATTAGCAGAGTATTAAGAAGAAGCGACTAACTCCCTCAATTCCTTCAGATGCTGCGTCTGCTGTTGAGCAAAGTTTTCACCCATACTTACGAAAAGTCGAGACCATGTTTCAGATCCGATGATGTGCAATTTGCTTCAGGCCTGGCGATGCACAGCTCCCATTGAGTGGATAAGATATGGGCGCGTCGCTGCGTATCTCCCTTAGGGAATCACGTCGGGGTCACCAGAATGCGGTATCTGCCATCCCGCATCTGATGGGCAACTCATGAAAGGGAGCGAAGGGAAGAGAAACGACAGGAAGCGAAGTTTCCTCTTGATGATGAGCGCGCCCCGAATGTCTTGGCACACGCTCTTTTATTGTGTTTTCTTACAAGAAAATGATTTAATTAAAAAACTCAAGTCAAACATGTTAATCTCATCAGGATGTGTATGTTTACAAAGCTGCATACCTGGACAGATTATTTACAAAGTGGATAAGCCTATTAACAAACGTCTATCTCCTTGCCTCTCGTACGTGCCTTGCAAGGGTCACTGGAGAGACAGAAGTTAATGATTACACGTGAATGATACAATGTTGCGATTCTTGAATGATACATAGTTGCAATGATACATAGTTGCAATCACATGAATGATACATAGTTACAACAATTAACCAATAACCAACATGGAGCGCTAGCTCTCATAACCAATAGGAACTCTCTGCTTAAGGGCCAATCGGATTCCCCAGAGCAGGCCAATCCGATCCGGCCATTTAACAGCCAATCAAAAGTGCAGGGCCAGAACCCTGCACTTTACTCCAAGCTCACACTTTATTAAACTTTATACATACACAACATCCCTTCCCCCTGGCTTCTGTTTGCAGGGCGCAGTTACATAGTCCTTTAGGTAGGATGGTTGTTTTATTAGTCTCTTTGATTTTCGCTGTGTCATTTGGCTGCAATCACACTGAGGTAGATCGTTGTTTGGCAGTGGGGCTGTTTCTGGTTCAGAGTTCATTTCCCCATCGTTGCCCACGTTCTCTGTAATTCCCTGAGGTGCAACTGTTTCCCTCTCTGGTTCCACTTCCTGAGTCTCTATTATACCGTCGTTCCCTTCGAATGGGTTTTCTTCTCCTTGGAATTCATCTTCTGTACCTCCCCCCCCCTCAGTCTGGTCATAGGGGAGTTCAGGAGTGCCCGCCAGAAGCCGCGATCATAATTGATCGACATGGCATTTCCATAATCTATCGTCAAGGCATTGTACAAGGTAGGATCTTGGGCCGGTTACACAAACTACTGTCGCTTCCACCCCCAATGGGTCGCCCGATAGGTTTTTAGCACATACCAAATCTCCTACCTGGAAGGCACGACAGCGGCCGCTGTATCCTAGTGGTTTTTCCGGTTCGTAAGCTGGGTATAACCGGTCGAGGTGGGAATGGAGTTTTCGTCCCATTAGCAGTTCGGCGGGAGTTTTGTTGGTGACGCTATGTGGTGTGATGTGTTGTAAAAAAAGGATTCGATTGATCTTGTCGTCAATGTTGTCGTAGTCTACCTTCTGTAAGGTTTTCTTCACAAATTGTACCATGCGTTCTGCTTTGCCATTGGTCACAGGGTGCGCAGGCGAGGTGAGTGCATGTCGAATGCCGCGGTCAGCAAGGTACTGCTCGAATGACAGTGCTGTAAATTGGGGCCCATTATCGGATACCAGGGCGTCTGGTAGTCCGTGGGTTGCAAATAGTCTTTCCAAGATTTTGATGACTGCCTCGGAGGTTGTAGTCGTCATGCAATGAATCTCGAGCCAATTTGAATAGGCATCGATGGTTAGTAGAAAGGTGTGGCCGTTGGTCGGCCCCGCGAAGTCCAAGTGAATTCGGGACCAGGGTCTGCGTGGTGTCCACCATTCAGTAGGAATGGCTT
Organism: Hydrophis major; assembly: GCA_033807585.1. NCBI lineage: Eukaryota > Metazoa > Chordata > Lepidosauria > Squamata > Elapidae > Hydrophis > Hydrophis major. The sequence continues at coordinate 96,672,064 of CM066330.1, read as the reverse complement.
TAGGTAGAGCGTTGCTCACTTCCTGGGATTTTGGACAAGCTTTAACCCAATGTTCGATTTCCTTGTCAATGCCCGGCCACCATGCGTAGCTTCGCGCAAGGGCTTTCATTCGCACGATGCTGGGGTGGCCATCATGCAAGGTTCTCAGAAGCGCTTTCTGGAGTTGTTCTGGGATAACGACTCTATCGCCCCAGATGACACAGCCTTTTTGGGAGAACAACTCAGTTTGTCGAGTCTTGAATGGTGTGAATATTGGTCCAATGGCCATCCGCGTTCTACTCAGCTTAGGACTTGGGCTAAGGTGGGGTCACGTTTGGTTTCTCTCGCGATATCTCAGGCAGTTAATGGCGGTGAGTTGAGTGCCTCAATTTGCAACGTAGTTACCGTTGGTGCAGGATTGTCGAGAGTCTCTGGAAGCGGTGCTTGGCTCAATGTGTCGGCATGGGGAATGGCTTTCCCCAGGCAGTATTGCAGCGGATAGTTATAAGCAGCTAAGAATTCTGACCATCGAGTCATCCTAGGGGATAATATGTAGGGAGTCGGCTTATCTCCGGCTATTATCCCCAATAATGGTTTGTGGTCAGTCATGATAGTAAAAGCCCGGCCATACACGTATTTGTGGAATCTTTTAATGACTGACACAATTGCGAGGGCTTCTTTATTGATTTGTCCATAATTTCGCTCAGTCTTTGAAAGTGTCTTTGAAAAATATGCAACAGGGGCTTCATTCCCATTAGGCAGTACATGGCTCAAAATGGCGCCCACTCCAAAAGGCGAAGCATCACATGTTATATTTAACGGTAAAGTCTCGTTTTACTGCATGAGTACAGAGTCAGAAGTGAGCAGTTTTTTCACGTAGCGGAATGCCTGTTCTTCTCGGTGATCCCATAACCAATTTGCTTTCTTGTCTAACAACCGGTGTAACGGTTCAGCGACCGTTGCTTTATGCGGTAAAAATACATTATAAAAATTGATGAGGCCTAGGAATGCCTGGAGATCGGCCTTGTTTCGTGGCCTGGGAGCATTTTTTATCGCCCTTAGTTTACTTTCAGTAGGGTGAATACCCTGGCTATCAATTAGGTACCCTAAAAACTCAACACTGTCAGTACACAATTTACATTTGTTTTTCTTTACTTTAAGACCGGCCTCTTGGAATTTTTTTAGGACTAATTTTAACCGGTCCTGTAAGATTTTTTTTTTGTAGGGGCCGCAATTAATACATCGTCAAAATAAGGGACCACACCCTTAATCCCTTGTAATAACCTCTACATAAGGCTCTGAAAAATCTCCGGGGCTACACTAACTCCGAATTGAAGTCGGGTACATTTAAAGGCACCTCGGTGCGTCACAATCATTTGTGCCAGTGCCGTCTTTTCATCAACAGGTAGTTGCTGATATGCCTGAGCTAAATCTAATTTAGCAAAGACTTTCCCGCCCCCAAGGGAGTGGAGGAGATGCTGCACCACCGCACTGGATATGCGTTCTGCTGTAGGGTGTGGTTCAAAGTGGCCCGGTAGTCCCCACAAATTCGGATCAACCCATCTGGCTTAATGGGTGTTACGATTGGGGCTTCCCAGGGGGAATGATCGATGGGCTCTAACACCCCCAGAGCTATCAGTTTGTCGAGTTGTTCATCGATTTTCGACTTTAAGGCAAACAGAACTCGACGGGGCTTAAGTCGAATGGGAGCTATCTTTGGGTCTAGACTGAATGAGATCGGGGTCCCCTTGTACTCGCCTAAGCTGTCCGCGAAGACGTCCCTGAACTCATGGATGAGGTCTCCCTCCCAGTCACTTCCGCTGACTTGGTTTATGCCGGCCACTTCAATGCCGAGTGGCGCAAACCATTGGAGGCCTAATAGGCTAGGCCTGTCTCTATCGATGACAGTTAGTGGTAAGTATTCTTGAAGGAGACTCGGACTCGGCAGGAACCAATGATGGGGATTCGATTCCCTTGGTAGTCCTTGAGGATGAGTCTTTGGAAACAGAGATCTTGGCGTTGAACGTGGGGATGAGTTGTTTAAGGGTCTTCCAGGACACCATCGAGAGGGACGATCCTGAGTCGACTTCCATGTGGCAAGGCTGGTTCTCGATGGCTACTGTGATTCGGATTTTCTTGGCATCCAAGGCAGAGGCATGACCGATAGTGATAGTATGGTGAGCCTCTTCTCTTTGCAAAACTCGATTTCTGTAGGAGTGGTTTATTGGCTCTTGCCGTACAGGACAGTTTCCTGTCGATTGGCGATAGTTACTTCCTTTTGAGGCCTGGCCGGGTCCTGGTAAGCTTCAGCAGATCCGTCTGATGTGGCCTCACTTCCCGCACTCATGGCAGAGCGCGTTGCGGAATTTGCATTTGGACCTGGCATGGTTGGCCCCACAGCCAGCGCAAGGATGTAAGGCTTTGGGTGGTGGACCCGGTCGGACCGCAGTCAATGGACCCCTTCTTCGTCGCTGTCTGACCTGGATAAAATGTCGCTTGTCGGTGGTGGTACCGGAGTGCGGTTTCGGTGTAGTTGTGCAGCCGACTTCCTGGTTGCTTCTGCTGCAGTAGCATTGGTGATGGCATCGGCAAGGTTGATGTCGCCTTTCACCATCAGCTTGCTTTGAACGCCTGGTGCATCTAGTCCCAGAACTATGCGATCTCTTAGTGCTTCTTCTAAATCAGTGAATCCGCAGAGGCCTCCCAAATTTCAGAGGTCTGCTATGAAGTCGGCCACGCTTTCTCCCTTTCGCTGGCTCCTCTGATAAAACTCGTGCCGTCTCACGAGTGTAGGCACAGTCGGTGCGTAGTGATCTCGTAGGAGAGGTTCGAGGTCATCCCAATCCATCGCCTTCACTTCTCGGGGTTTTGCTAGTGCCTTAGCTATCTTAAATACAGTTGGACCTCAATGCGTCAGGAACGCCGCCCGTTTCTTTCTTGGTGTGGCATCCATTAAGTTGTTGGTTTCTAAGAACATTTGGAAACGATCTATGTAGGACTCTCAGTCCTCCTGTCATGGATCGAACGGAGCGGGTGGTACGATGCAGTCAGACATGGTTCCGTTGTTGGCATCGTCTGTCACGTGCTCGGCGTTCTTCGAAGTTTTGTTGGTTCAGATGTCTCCACATCCCATCCTCATCACCAGTGTTATGTTTGGAGCATGGGCGAGAAAGAATGGAGACAAGCCTCTGAACGGTGAACTTCAGCTCTTTATTTACATAGTGACTTCCTCAATTCAATAGCAGTTAAACCCACCTTATATAGGCAAACCCCGTAACTTTTAACCAATAACCAAAGAGGAGCGCTAGCTCTCATAACCAATAGGAACTCTCTGTTTAAGGGCCAATCGGATTCCCCGGAGTGGGCCAATCCGATCCGGCCGTTTAACAGCCAATCAGAAGTGCAGGGCCAGAACCCTGCACTTTACTTCAAGCTCACGCTTTATTAAACTTTATACATTCACAACACCAACATTTATTGTTTTATTCAAGTATAAAATATAAAGGAAAATAGAAATAGGAAATTAGGGGAAGTAAAAAGAAAGAGGAGAAATATGGGGTACAAAGGGAAATAAAAAAAAATGTTGATTATCAATTTTTTTTAGCATTGTAGAAGATAATGTTACAGTCTCAACTTTTTACTTTATACTAGCCATTTCTGTAACAAGTCTATCTAATTGGCAAAGCCAAAGTCAAAGTTTCATTTTTTTCATTTCAAGCACAAAATCCAGAAGTGTTTTCCAAATAGAAAATGTAATTAAATGTATTCTCCTCTTGGAATAAGGCAATCAGTTTAAACATTTTTGCTTTTTCTTCCTTGCTGTGGAAATAATATATATTTCTGTTTGCATTTAATAATTTTTATAAATTATCATGATTTATATTAACAAAATTCACTATATTCTTTCAGATTATTTAACCATAAAGAGAAAATGTTTTATTTCATCTATTTTAAAACACTAAACTTTCTTTAAAATATTTCTAAGATCAAAAAGTTCTAATAATTTTTTAAACTTCCTCTTTTAAAGTTCATTTTCAATTAGACAATAAAGTTCCAATCAACCTCAATTAACAATTACCTTTTTCTTTAATTTTCTCTTACTTCCAAATACTCTTTTAGTAATATTTTACAAGTTTTAAGAATTACTTAAGCATCACATATAAAGAAAAAAAAAAGTATTTTCAGAAAGATTGCATTAAATCTTTCTTTGAATTACAAATATCAGACCAATAAAAATCCATTCTAATGCCAATTGGCTTATTAAGTTTAAGTCACTGCTTCCTGCTTATCTTCATGAAATAAATTTTTTCTTCTCTGGAATGTTTATCAAGTAGTTATAAACTTATCTTTTTCTCAGGGATTTCTCAACCTTGTTGGTGTTCATGGAGAAAAAGTCCTATATTTGTCCTTTTGAAAGTTGAAGATTTTCTTGAAATTCTTCCTTCAATTATTTTGGGAGGTTTATATTTAAACCATCATAATAAAGATTGGTGTCAGATCTATAATCCAAAATTACAATTGAGTTCTCTATATTGTCAGTTACTTGTGAAATTGCCTCGGTGGTTTTGTAACTTTCTACATATATTTGCATCTCTGAAGTAGTCTGAGTAGTTGTTTTTTGTTTTGTTTTTAAAAAGATCCTTGGAGCATAGATGGTCTATGAATTGTTGGATTTTACTTAAGGATTTTTCAAATACATCTCCTAATATTTTGCTCCTCCATCTTCTTAACTCCCTCTTTAGTTAAAGAGTAGCTTTTTTTGTAAGTCACTGAAGAATTGCTGGCCAATCAAGAATCATAAAAACCAGAAAGTTTTAGCTACCCAAAGCAAAGCGGACCAAGCTACAAATGACTAACATTAATAAACAAAAACCACAACTTTCTACAATAAAGTAATCCCCCAAATGGCATTGAACTTAAAAAAGGAATAGCAGGTTGTTGCTAAAAGAAGCCTCTTTGAGTTTAATAAAGATTAATAATCCTTAAAAATAATTAAGAAATGAAAGGCGCAACTTACTATCTTTTTGAAAAATAAATTCCAAAATGGCTGCTTCTACAACAACGAACTGACAATGAACCCACCCCCCAGCTATCAACATACAGGCTATTTCAAAGCACAGCCCTTGAAGCTACTTATAGACTGATTGCTATATGGAGGATCTTATGGAATGATTCTAGGACTTTCCCTAACCCAGGATAGTCATGTAAACTAAAGGAATGCCAGTTGGGTTAGGGTTAGGTAAGTTGAAAAAGTGACAGTCAGGGGAAAAAAACCTTCAGGGATCTTTCCCTAGGCATGTCATTTAGTTGGCTATCTTCCCTGGAAGTCCCATAGCCCTTATTGATTAAATATGAAGTTGAAGCAGTTGCACAAGGAAAGACAAAAATAAAAGTTCTGATTGTATTTTTTTCAATAGTTTCACATTTTCATAATATCCCAGGGTATTTGTCCTCACTTAAACTTGAAAATAACTTCTCAAGAGCACTAGAATTTTAACAGTACATAGTCTGAAGCAGAGATAGCTATCTTGTCAAAACATGCCATCCTGGATTGCAGTCATTTAGTTTAATGTAATTACAGAAGGCCTGCTTTGCCAGTCTGTCAGAAATGTTGAAATAGTCATACATCTTGATAACATAAAATTTGGGGATATCAAAAATATGTTTTCCCAGATGCACTGCAGAAAACAAAGTAAGTATAGAACAAGTAACTTGTCCTATTGTTTTTGATAGACATTCTTATGTTTTCAGTAACATATGCCACCACTGTTGGATGATGTAACCTACAAATTTATTCAGTCACAAGGTTGTATTATGGTTGCTGAAGGTCCCTTGATTGTTACTATAACAATCCCAAAACGTATGTTGAATTCCTTTCTCAAAATTAAAAATAATGAAAAATATGGGGAAACCCTTGATTTTAAATACTGAGTTCATATTTATCACTTCTTTTTGAGCAAATAAATATATGTCAAATATATTTATGCCTAGGATCAAACTCATCAACATAGAATAAAGTTCTCTGTATATGAGTTTGATCTTAGGTAGAGGCAGTCTGGGCACACTGCCAATATATCTGCTGAACAAAACTCTGCATTGGTGACAGGAAGGGCATCCAGCCAATAAACACTCTGCTCCATTCATTTGCCCAGACTCCACCCAAAAGGGAGTATGAGGTCATTAAAAGAGGATGATGATGATTACAAAGAATAAAGAGCATTCAGAGAAGTGTAGGAGGGGACAAAGTAGACAGTTCCTAAGTGCACAACTGTACAATTATTTCAAAGAAATGGTTTTGCTGATTTGAAGATGACCATTTTTATGCGGTTTGCTTTTAAAAACAATTTAGAATTGAAACTGATACTGAAGCATTGCCCAATACTGATTGAAGTAATCCTTTGCACTATTATAAGTCAGTTTGAAATGTGCTTAAATGCAAGTCCTCTCAAACTACCAATTTAGATCTGGTGCAGGCATGATTAATATCCCAGTTGTAGCTATTTAAAATTCAGGATACAGTATATTAACATACATTTATCCTGTTAAAATTAATTGGCAAATGACACATAACTTTTATATAAACTAAGAAATCACTTTTTTATGTTGAATTTGTTAACCTTCCACAGCAATATTCTTTTGTTCCTTCACCATACCAAAGGGGAAATGAACTAAATCTTTTTTCTTATTTTATTCTTTTCTCCATTATAAATGTTACATGACTTTATCCTTCCCAGCTATTTCATTTTTTTTGCTTTTTTACATTGAACAAAAGGCGGTGAAATCCTATAAAATTTTGCAGAACTTCTCTGAGTCAAGTTTTAAGTTTGTATAAACAGCAAAATGAACCATGGTCATTCCCTCGAAGTTGCTAACAGTATCAAAACAAGGAATAGTCCCATCCACACTTAAACAGTGCTTTCTTGATCTAAATTTTTCCCCCTGGAATTTTTTTCTAAATTCATCCTAATAGCCTCGTCTGAAAAAATATTAGTAAGCATTGTAGTTTAGGAATATATAAAGTAAACGAAGACTCCAAAAATCTGATTGGTGGAGACTTTTTTAATGATTCTAATTGTTTTTGTTGAAGAACAGGTTGCCATATTTTTTGCCTCACCCCATCTTAAAAAGTTGATCATGTCAATTGCTTTCATGGTTGGATTTTTTAAAAAAGTGAAATTGTAGGTTTAAAATGAAATGCAAGCACAATGACAAAACTGAAGCTTGATCTCCAAAAATAGTGCCTTGACCATCCCTGTCAATACCATCCTGTCCCTTGTTGACTTTTGAAAAAAGAACTTGCTTCTATGAACTAGATTCTGGACTAAGGGCTTTGCTTTCAGATTTAGATGAGTTCTTTACACAGCCAGAAATCTTTTTAAAAGGGTTATTAGTTGCAGAAAGAAAGAAATGATCTGTGGAACGATCTGAAGTTGTAATTAGGAGGGAAAACAATATTAGAAAAGGAAACATTCCCTTTTTTAAAGCATTCACTTTAGTTTAAAAAAAATGTTTGTTGATTGGGTTGGTTGGTTTGTACTTTCAAGTGATTATCCTGGTTACTGCCTGAACTAGCCCCTGCAGTTTTCTTGGTGTTCTTGCAGCAGTGATTTTTCATTGCTGTTAAGTTCTGCGCATGGGTGCAAGCAGCGGAGACGAGGCAGTGAACAGTGAACTTCAACTCTTTATTAAGCATACTGAACAGAGCAATCACCGAGGGCAGCAGCAGCCCTTTTATAGGGTTGGCTGCTGCCCTATTAGCCAATGAAAACATGGAAGTGTTAAACCCTTGAACCAATGAGAGTTGGCCTGTTAACAGCCAATCAGATGTCCCGGAAAGGACCAATCTGATGTAGCTATTATCGGCCAATCAGAAGCATAGGATTAGAACCCTGCTTTTTACTTAAGGTTGTTAAAACTTTATTAAACGCCTTTATTAGTTCATAACACCCCTCCCTCCTGGGTTCCGTTTGAGGGGTGTGGTAACGTAATCGTGTAGATATGCCGGTCGTTTCAATTGCCTACTAGATTTGCACTGTCCCACCAGTTCCTGTCTGTAGTCTGGTTCCGGTGGAACGTTTTTTGATTTATCTGGTATAGGCGGTTCCGCATTCCCACAGGATGATTCGGCACCGCTAATTCTGTCATCGTTGTCCTCTGGTTCCTGCAGGCTCACCTCCGTTGAGGTATTTCTCTGTGGCGAGACATCATACGTCCCTGATTCTTCTTCAATGAACGCACCTGGCTGCTGACTTTCTTCGATTTCATCATCCAGCATCTCGAATTCGGTTCCCTCGACATCCCCTCCCCCCTTGAGAGTCACAGGAATCACGGGAACTGGGTTGCAATCTAGAGCGAAGCTGATCAATATGGCATTTCCATATCTTTCCATCCAATGTTTGCACGTGGTACTATCTGGAATCGGTGGTTTGGGTTACGGTTGCTTCGACTCATAATGGTTTGCCGGAAAGGTTCTTAGCGAAGAATAAATTACCTACCTTGAACTCACGGCATTTTCCGCTAGATCCACAGGGTTTCTCTGGCGCGTAGGACAGGTGGAGACGATCGAGGTGGGAGCGGAGCTTGCGTCCCATCAACAATTCAGCTGTAGTCTTGTTGGTGACGCTGTGCGGGGTGATGTGTTGGAGTAGGAGTATTCTGTTTAGTTTGTCGTCAATGTCCCCATAGTCCATCTTGTGGAGAGTTTTTTTTAACAAATTGGACCATGCGCTTGGCCCTGCCATTGGCTGCAGGGTGTGCCGATGAGGCTAGCGCATGGCGGGTACCCCGGTCTGCTAAGTATTCTTCAAACGCCAGGGCGGTGAACTGGGGTCCATTGTCAGAGACCAGAACGTCTGGCAGTCCATGTGTTGTGAATAGTTTGTTTAATTTGCAGATGACTGAATCAGTTGTAGTAGTCTTCATCTTGTGGATTTCGAGCCAGTTGGAATAGGCATCCACTGTGAGGAGGAACGTATGTCCCTTAGTAGGTCCCGAAAAATCAATGTAGATGCGGGACCACGGCCCCCAAGGGGTTTCCCACTCCATTGAAGTTGCTCTAGGTGGGGCACTGCTGACTTCTTGGCACTTTAGACAAGTCTTCACCCACGCTTCGATCTGCTTATCGATGCCCGGCCACCACGCGTAGCTTCGTGTGAGCGCTTTCATATGCACGATGCCGGGGTGACCGTCATGCAATGCTCTCAAAACCGCTCATTGTAATGGCTCTGGGACGACGACTCTGTCTCCCCATAGGATGAAGCCTTTCTGCGAGAAAAGTTCTGTTTGCCGGTTCCTGAAAGGGATGAAGTCATCAGGGGTTTGTTCTACTGGCCATCCTTGTTCGACCCAGTTGAGAACTCGCACCAGGACAGGATCTCATTTCGTTTCGATAGCGATGTCTTTGGCTGTTAGCGGCAGTGAATGTAGGGTTTCAATCTGGAGTGTCATGAGGGTTGGAGCTGGGTCGTTGACGGTTTCCGGAAGTGGGGCACAGCTCAATGCATTAGTGTGGGGAATGGCTTTCCCTGGGTGGTGTTGCAATTTATAATTGTACGCAGCTAAGAACTCTGACCAATGAGTCATTCTGGGTGACAATATATAGGGGGTTGGCTTGTCTCCCGCTATAATGCCCAGCAAAAGCTTGTGATTGGTAATAATAGTAAAATCTCATCCATACACATATTCATGAAACCGTTTCACAGCAGATACAACAGCAAGAGCCTCTTTGTCAATTTGGCTAAAGTTGAGTTCAGCTCTCGATAAGGTCCTTGAAAAATAGGCAATAGGGGCTTCTCTACCATTTGGTAACACATGACTTAAAATGGCTCCTACTCCAAACGGTGAGGCATCACATGTAATGGTTAAAGGCAAAGTCTCGTTATACTGCATTAAAACAGCATCGGAGGTTAGTAAGTTTTTCACTTGTCGGAATGCGTGTTCCTCTCGGTGTCCCCAGACCCAGGTGGCTTTTTTGTCAAAAAGTCTATATAGGGGCTCAGCTACGGTCGCCTTCTGGGACAGGAAGATGTTGTAAAAGTTAATGAGCCCCAGGAAAGCTTGGAGGTCTGTCCTATTCTTGGATCTTGGGGCGTTTTTGATCATTCTTAATTTGCTATTAGTGGGGTGAATGCCTTGCTTATAGATTAGGTACCCCAGGAACTCTACTTTCTCTGTAAACAGTTGACATTTATTTTTTTAACCTTTAGGCCGGAGTCTTTAAATTTCTGGAGAACCATTTTAAGACGCCTCTCTAGTACTTCTTTATTCGGGGCCGCAATTAAAACATCGTCAAAATATGACACGACCCCCTTGATCCCTTGCAAAAGTCTCTCCATCAGACTTTGAAAAATCCCTGGGGCCACGCTCACTCCGAATTGGAGTCGGTTGCATTTAAAAGCGCCACGGTGCATAACGATCGTCTGTGCTTCCGTGGTTTTTTTTATCTACTGGCAGTTGTTGGTACGCCTGCGCTAAATCCAGTTTAGCGAAGACTTTTCCACCCCCCAGGGAATGGAGAAGGTGTTGAACCACCGGCACTGGGTAAGCATTCTGTTGAAGGGCGTGATTGAGGGTGGCCCAGTAGTCCCCACAAATCCTTAACGATCCATCCGGTTTGATGGGTGTTACGATTGGGGCTTCCCAACGGGCGTGGTCAGTTGATTCTAAAACACCCTGGGCTATTAATTTATCGAGTTGCTCGTCAATCTTTGGTTTTAGGGCAAAAAGTACCCGACGAGGCTTAAGGCAGATGGGGGCTACTTCAGGGTTAAGGTTAAATGATATCGGTGTTCCCTTGTACTCACCTAGTTTGTCTGCAAAGACGTCCTGGAATTCCTGGACGAGGGCCTCCTCCCAGTCGTCGCTTCTGGTTTGGTGAATGCTGGCTACCTCAATCCCAAGTGGGGCGAACCATTGAAGGCCTAACAAAATAGGCCAGTCGTGGTCGACGACGGTCAGCGATAACGACGCAGTACAGTTTTTGAATGATACTTTGACTTGCCTGGAGCCGACGACCAGAATTCGGTTCCCCTGGTAATCTTTGAGTATAATTCTTTGGGCTCTGAGGTCTTGATGCCAGACAGCAGGGATTAACTGTTTAAGGGTCTTCCAGGAAACCATCGAGAGGGACTTCCCTGAGTCGACTTCCATCATGCAAGGTTGGTTCTCGATGGCGACCTTCACTCGGATCTTCTTTGCATCTAACGATGAGGCGTGACCGATGGTAATGGTTTGGTGTGCCTCTTCCCATCTGGTTGAAGTGACAAGTGTTTTATTTCTGTAGGAGTGGTTCCATTGGTGGTTCAAATGTTCCTGACTCACAGGATGATTCCTTGTGGTCCGGCGGTAGTTGTTTTTTTTCCGAATTGGGCTGGATCCTCGCTTGCTTCTACAGACCTTCCTGATGTGGCCTCTTTTCCCACAGGAATGGCAGAGCGCGTCGAGGAATTTGCAATCTGATCGCGGGTGGTTTGCCCCACAACCCGCGCATTGGTGCAGTAATCTTCGATTCCGCGGGTTGCGTTGGTCGTGTTCAGACTGGAGCCGGTTGACCTCCTCTTCATCACTTTCTGATGGAGATTCAAGGTCCTCATGGTGAGCCGCTGTTGTGTGTCTCTCTAGGCGAGGTGAGGTATCGTTGGCGAGTTGACAGAGCAGTGCATTGGTACGGCGCATTCGGGCGGCCGACTTCCTGGTTGCTTCTACTGCAGTAGCATCTTTGATGACATCGGCAAGATCGATGTCCCCTTTGGCCATGATCTTGCTCTGCGCCGTTTGGTCATCTAATCCCAGAACTATTCGGTCTCTCAGAGCTTCTTTGAGGTCTGCAAACCCACAGAGGCCTCCCAGGTTCCGGAGGTCTGCGATGAAATCTGCGACGCTCTCTCCTTTCCGTTGGTCCCTCTGGTAAAACTCATGTCTTCGGACCAGTGTTGGTACGGCAGGTGCATAATGGGCCCATAGAAGGGGCGCGAGGACGTCCCAGTCCATGGATTTCACCTCAGCTGGTTTCGCTAGTGCCTTGGCCATCTTAAAGACGGCAGGCCCGCAATGGGTCAGGAACACTGCTCGCTTTTTTCCCGTAGTTGCGTCCTTCAAGTTGTTGGTCTCCAGAAACATCTGGAACCGGTCTATGTACGAGTCCCAGTCTTTTTATGCCGGGTCAAATGGAGCGGGTGGTATAGCACCGCCGGACATGTTTTCTATTGTCGATGTGCCTTCAGCCACATGCTCTGTTTGGTGCTCTGTGAGTGTTCAATCAGCTCTGATGTCTCCGCATCCCATCCTCGTCACCAGTGTTAAGTTCTGCACATGGGTGCAAGGAGCGGAGATGAGGCAGTGAACAGTGAACTTCAACTCTTTATTAAGCATACTGAACAGAGCAATCACCGAGGGCAGCAGCAGCCCTTTTATAGAGTTGGCTGCTGCCCTATTAGCCAATGAAAACATGGAAGTGTTAAACCCTTGAACCAATGAGATTTGGCCCGTTAACAGCCAATCAGAAGCGTAGGATTAGAACCCTGCTTTTTACTTAAGGTTGTTAAAACTTTATTAAACGCCTTTATTAGTTCATAACAATTGCCTTTTTTTTCTGGGGCTGAGAGAGAGTGACTGCCCCAATACTTAACTATAAAGCTTAATGGCAAAGAGAAAAATATATAATATAGCAGATCTTAAAAAATTAGGAATACTTTTGTTACTGTTAATTGATCAATTAGCTAGACAGTAATGTAGTTCAATTTTACTTCTTAATGTATATATAAGTACGTAAAAACATTACAGTTTTTATGATAACAACCTATTTCTTAGAAGGAATAGGCGACATCAGGGTTGTGTTTGACTTTGGGGGGCTGGGGGGCATGGGCATGTCAACACTCATATCAGGGCACTTGTGGTGACCTGGGCATGGCTGGAGGGATGCCTTGTTCTCCGGGGCTATTTTTCAGCTGCGATAGCCTTCTCCAGTCCTCTGCCAATAAAAACAGAGCAAAGGAGGGACACACCATCCCTCCCAAGCTCTATTTTTGCTGGCAAAGGAACTACAGGCCAGTCCTTCACTGTTTCCAAGGGTGGCCCTGTAGGCCAAATTTAAGCACCCCATGGATCGGGTCCAGCCTGAGGGCCTTGAGTTTGATACCCCTGTTCTAGAACATCAGGAAAAATGGGAGCCATATGTAGAAGCAGAGTTCCTGAATTGTTGAATTTTAAGCAAAGAACCTGTTCAGACCAAAGAACCTATTTAGACAAATCACTAAAGATGGTGTTAACACAGCAGCAAAAAACTAAACAAGTGAAATCTGACGTTTATTTATTTACCAATACCTGAAATCTTACTGATAACCAACACAGCTCATGCAGCAGAAGTGTAACATGACTATATTGAGGTATAACTATAACTGTCCATGCTGCCACATTCTGGACCAACAACAGCTGCTGAATGGTCATTATAGCCATTCATTCCAATAGCCTATTGAAGCATTTCACATGCAAAATGACTGGAATGGGGACCTCCGAGAGGGTCTCATGTTCTAGAATCCAATTACAATCTGCTTAATTCTAGCCCTACTGCAAATATGTATTGAGAAGCACCTATAGTCCATTACTTGAAGATTTATTAGGATGCATTACATATACAATCATTCAGAACAAATAATACTTAGGATTTTTTTCTCTGTCTGCATCCTATTCATACTAATGGAAAAAGATTTGAGTAATCAATTATTTAGAGCAGTGTTTTCTAACCATTACTATGTTTATGGACTTCAACTCCTGGAATTCCACTGCTAGCATGACCATTGATAGGAATTCTGTCAACTGAAGTTCATACCCCTGACTTAGAGGGATAAAATATTGCAAGGTTCCATAAGTAGGAAGCTTTAATGTAGCAAGATTTAAACAGATATATTTTCCTTCTTTTAAGAGAACATGTAGGGGGAGGTTCTGTGCTCTCCTGCCACATAAAATCACTGCAATATAAAGTTCCATATTTGATTTCAGGATTAGAGCCTCAGCTGCAATTTGAAATGTGTGAGAGACTTTTTGAAGCACTATTATGGTTTGATTTTTGAAAGTGCTGATTTTGTTTCTACTTGAGTGTTCCAGTTCCCATGGGTGAACCCATCAGCAATCCATAAAATATACTTTGCTGTATAAAAATTGAAGGAAAAACGTCCCCTGGCCAGTTTATAGAAATAGAAAATAGCAAACTGCATATTTCTGCATCTTATTACATGGCTACCAAACTAATGTGCATTAAAAATATTTTATGCACAATGAAGACTTAGAAGATAAAAAGCTAACAATCATTTGTCTAAAGATGGATTTAAAAAGAAGCAATATTGAAATGGGAATACATAAGTACATTAATGGGCCTGTTTTATTTTTCCACTGCTGACTGAAATGCTTAAATGTAATGTTAATTCTTGCAACTACAGTCTGAGAAATTGAATATTTAGTGAAACTGTGCAAATAAATATACCAACGTCTATTGTCTAGATTTTCTCATCAATTTTATAAACTAAAAGGCCTACCTAGATTCCTAGAAATATTTAGGGATGCTTGAAATATTTTACTTTTAACTGAGAATAAACTTATAATTTTTTTTTCTAAATTGTAATTTTGTAAGTTATAAATGTATACAGGCCAGGTATAATTGACAAGCACAAGATGACAATGAGCATGGAATATGGAAGACTGTGAGTTGGAATTAATAAACAAGTGAAATGAAGTAAAAAAAAAAAAAAAGTTACATTGTGTGCTTGAGAACAATATAACAATTTTGAATGAATGCAGTTTGATCCTGTAAAATGAAGTGGCAAGTGAAGCATAGATTTAATAATGAAAGATAGTCTATCATATATGTCACATAATAAGAATTTGTGTTATTAACATTATTGTGGGAATGTATAAAAGTAAGAATTCTATATGATGATAGTTGTATGCAATGCTCCAGTGCAGAGCTGTCAAACTTCCAGCCCATGAGCCCGATGGGTCACACACTGGCCATGCCCACGCCTGGTTTAGTGAAGGGGGAAAAAGGCCCAATACATCACGTGATGCCACCATAATGACGTGAGTTTAACACCCCTGTTCTAGTTGTATTAAAGCAAGAAAAAAGGCAGCTTTTGTGAAAAATTGTAAAACTTTCTGAATCTAGAGGAAAAGACTATTCTTCCACATTATTTGCATGGAGGGTGAAAACAAGGCAAGAAATCAAAGAAAAAAATGGTTGGACTACTCATAGACCCAAGAAAAAACAAAAATTGTGGTTGGTGAATATTTGCTTGGCAAAAGGTTTATATTCTTTAAATAAATAATGAAGTGTAATTCCTGGGTAAGTGTGACAAAAAGAGTGGATAAAAGGCATAATTAATTTGATTGCCTATCACAAAGATTCAAGAATTCAGTGAAGGTTATAAGAACAATTTAAAAATTCTGAATGTATGACAGACCATAATTTGGTAATATCAAGATTTGATCTTTGAAAAAAATGGAACAGAATAAAAGGTAAAGGTGACAGAAACTTGAATAAAAGGAGAATGACTGTAGGAAGATAACATATGATTAAAAGACAGATGTCTGTACACGATAAATGGAAAATAGAAGTGCTATTGAAATTGCTTGAAAATGAATAAAAACAATTAAGTTAAAAAGCACCTTTCTGGAAGTAGCAAATTCTAACTGAAAGTAATCAAACTAGGAAAAAGAACCAAATTTGGGAAGAGCAGCCTGGTTTTATCATGCTCACTCAAGGAACACACAGGCCAGATTTTT
Source organism: Hydrophis major (assembly GCA_033807585.1). Classification (NCBI taxonomy): domain Eukaryota; kingdom Metazoa; phylum Chordata; class Lepidosauria; order Squamata; family Elapidae; genus Hydrophis; species Hydrophis major. Next base: position 96,656,314 of record CM066330.1, on the reverse strand, counting down.
ATTTTACAGCAAGAAATATAAGAATGGTTGTGAAAAAGTTTATTTCCTCAGATGAAAATGTATTTCCAGAGAGTAGGAACCTAGTCTGAGAAAAAGTGGTGAAGTAGCTCTTTACAACTTCAGCAAAGGTTCACTTACAGGAAATATAGGGTGGGCAAAGTGTTACTCCCAGTAGTTAATTTCTGTCTGGCAGAAGATCAGAAAAGAAATGATCATAGTAAATATTGGAAAGATGGGGGCAGAAAAGAATAAACTCAATTTCTCACATAATTCCAGATAAAGTGTAAGATGAAGAACCATTTAACACATTTATGGATAGGTGGCTAGAGTTGGGGAGAGGTTGAGGCTAGGGACAAAGGCAGAAGCAGACTGAATGCTTGCATGATACTAGAAATTTACTGGTTAAGGATATGAATTTTTTTATGCAGATGATTCCAGTTGCCTTCTTGTTGGCTAAGAATCTAAATTAACCTATTAAAAACTACTATAAATATATTTAAAATGCAAATATAAAGCCATATATTTTGTAGCCCTGGCACCATTTTGCCCTAATGGAATCTGCTGGTCTGGTAAGAACATTTTTGAAAGCCTGGTAAAAGTCCTCACTTTCTTTGGAATTAGAGGAAAGACACTGTTATATTTATCACTACTGATGTCTTCTGGTCTTTGTTTATTACCCTGATGTCTGGTTGATTGATGAGTACTAGTCTCTCTGTCAGGATCTGGAAATCTCACAGCAGCTTAATCCTGTTATTCTCCAAAACCTTTTGCTGGAATCTCGAATCTGGACATGGGAAAGTTCAGTCCTTACAATTGCTGATGTTTCTGCACACATTTCCAGCTACTTGGTTGTGTCATTCACTGTATGCTATTTCTTCTCAAACACATACACACACACACACACACACACACACACACACACACACACACACACACACACATATGCTGGACTATCTCTGAGATCTGTTTGCACAGTCTGCAGCAAAGGTCTATCTAGTGTGATAGAATTGTGCTTTTATGAATCCTGTGCTTAGTCCCTGTTCTTCAGTTGCTGTGATCAATACTTCTTTTAATCCAACAGTTTCCATTCACTGGTAGGATTTTCCAGTATTAGACACTTTAGCTATCTATTGATAAATTGAATATAGGACACTTATAAGTCATACCATGGTATTTCCTCTGCTTAATCTTTCTTCCTCTGCTGTCTGCTTTAGACATTATATTTTCTGCAGCTCCTTGGGCAGCTTGAGCTTTCTGAATGTTTTTTCTATGCCAACTCAGAAAACTCAAACTGCCCAAGGAGCTGCTGATACCGTTCTACACAGGAATTATCAAGTCTATCATCTGCACCTCTATAACTGTCTGGTTTGGTTCTGCAACCCAACAGGAAAGACACATACTTCAGAGGATAATTAGGACTGCAGAAAAAACAATTACTACCCACCTGCCTTCAATTGAAGACCTGTATACTGTACAAGTCAAAAAGAGGGCTGTGAAAATATTTACAGACCCCTCACATCCTGGACATAAACTGTTTCAACTCCTTCCCTCAAAACAACGCTATAAAGCACTGCACATCAGAACAACCAGACACAAGAACAGTTTTTTCCCGAAAGTCACCACTCTGCTAAACAAATAATTCCCTCAACACTGTCCAACTATTTACAAAGCGTACACTACTATTACTGTTAATCTTCTCATCACTCCTTATTACCCATCCCCTCTCACTTGTGATTGTAGGACAGTAACTTTGCTGCTTTTATCTGTACGATTTATATTGACTGTTTCCTAGTATGATTTGATTGTTTTTGTTGTTTTTGTAGATAAAGTTTTTTTTTTATTTTTAAACACAAGCATACACATACAAAAACATAAAAACATGAAATCCTCTTTCATTTTATATACATACAGTGTATCAGTTGGTTACATATCTTTTGTACTATACTTTTGTAGTCATTTACTCACAATTTATATCAATCTTCAGATTGTCAAGCTAACATATGTTTATATATTTATCAGTTATTAATCATCCATGACTAACTTATTTATTCCATCATTTTATATGGGAAGCTCCACATTTTATCTTAAAATTTATGTTAGACTTTCAACCAGTGGTTATATATATCTGTATCATGTTTATATCAATCTATTAGATTTCTATCACAAAATTATCTAGTCTATTATATTACCATACCTTTTTATCCAACCATTGATAAAACAAATCCCATATCATATAAAATTGCTTATCTTCTTGTTCTCTAATTCCAAATGTCAATTTACTCATTTCAGCACAGTCCATAATTTTTTGATAACTTCCTCCTGTATAGGTATTTTGTCATTTTTCCAGTTCTTCACAAATGCAATTCTAACTGCTGTTAAGACATTTACAATCAAATATTTCAGTTCTTTATTGTGTATGTCTGGTATGACTCCCAATAAAAGGATCTCCGGTTTAAAGTCTGTATGCTGTTTTATCATTTTTTCTAACCATGTATAGATTTTAGTCCAATATTTCTTTGCATCTGAACATGTCCACCACATATGGTAATATGAACCAGGTATCTGATGACCATTTCCAGCATTTATCCGATTTATTCTTAAACATTCTCGCAAGTCTCGTCAGGGGTAGGTGCCACCTGTAAAACATCTTATACAAATTTTTTTTATATGCAGTTGACATTGTCATTTTATAATTTTGGGACCACAATTTTTGCCATTTTTCCAAATCAATCCCATATCCAAAATTTTCCCCCAAGCAATCATCATTTTTTTAACTTGCTCCTCCTCCAATTTAAATTCTAACAGATATCCATAAAGTTTTTTAATTACCTTTTCATCAGTACCCATCAAAATTTTATCTAAATCAGTCAACTTATCATAAATACCTTCTGCCTTGGAGTCTTTATCAAACCTAGATTGTATTTGCAAATAAGAAAACCAATTCATTTTTACACATTGTTCTTGCAATGTTTGCATAGATTTAAGTTCACCCTTTTCATTCAATATCTCACCATATCTAACTGTTTGTTCCTTTTTATATATTATTGGATAAGAAAAAGTTTCCATAGTTGATATCCATGTTGGAATTTTTAAGTAATATTGTCTTTTAATCTTCTCCCAGCTCAAAAACAATGACTCATGAATATAATGTCTTCTAAAATACCCCTGTGTTTTAGTTCCCTTATACCAGAGAAAAGCATGTTGTGGCCTTCTAAAGTCAATAATCTACTGTTCCTTAGTGTTATCCATTCCCTTACCCACATCAAACTTGTTGCCTGGTAATATGGCTCCCAATTGGCCAAGGCAAACCCTCCTTTTATTCTTGCATCTTGTAACAGCTTTAATTTTATTCTTGCTTTTTTACCCTGCCAAATATATTTCAACACAATTCTATTTAAATCTTCAAAAAACTCTTTCTCTAATTGAATAAGAATTGTCTGGAATAAATATAAAAATCTAGGCAATATATTCATCTTAATTGTGGATATTCTCCCAATCAATGATAATTGTAATTTTTCCCATTTCATCAAGTCTGTCGCAATCTGCTTTTTGAGTTTAACATTGTTATTTTCCTTCAGAGTACAGCATCTTGGTGTAATATAAATCCCTAAGTATTTAACCTTGCTTGTGACCAGTATTTTTAAAATTTCTTCCAACTCTTTCTTTTGTCTTGTTAACGTATTCTTTGTTAATATCTTTATTTTGTCTTTATTTATTCTCAGACCTGCTACTTTTCCATATTCTTCTATTTTTTCTATTAATTTGGGTGTTGTTTCCATTGGGTCTTCTTATATAACTACCAAGTCATCTGCAAAAGGTTGCAATTTATCCTCCTCCTTTTTAATTCTCATTCCTTTTATTTCTTTTTCTTCTCTGATATTCCTGTTCAACACTTCCAATGTTAACACAAACAGCAGAGGTGACAATGGACAGGCTTGCCTTTTCCCTTTCCTTGTATCTATGGATTCTGTTAATTCTCCATTCACCATCACCTCTGCAGTTTGTTCGTGATATATTGTTTCAATGGCTTGGATAAATTTCTTACCAAAGCCCATTTGTATCAGTTGCAGTAAAATAAATCGCCAACTCACATTGTCAAAGGCTTTTTGAGCATCTAGAAACATCAAGGCCATTTGCTTCTCAGGGTGTTCTTCATAATATTCCAGAGTATCCAAAATGATTCTCACATTGTCTTTGATTTGTCTCTTTGGCAGAAATCGATTTTGATCAGTATGAATAAAATTATTTAAGTATCTTTTTAGTCTTTCTGCCAAAATTGAAACAAAGATTTTATAGTCTTAGTTCAATAAAGATATAGGTCTATAATTTTTAACTTGCTGCAGATCTGTACCTTCCTTTGGTATAAATGTAATGTATGTTTCTGACCATGTTTTTGGTATTCTTTTCTTTAACATAACTTCATTCATAACTTCTAGAAGATGAAGATTCAATATTTCCTGAAAAGTCTTATAGAATTCTGCTGGCAATCCATCTGGACATGGAGCTTTCCCAGCATTCTGTTTTTTTAAGGCTTCTGTTAGTTCCATCATTGCTATATTTCCTTCTAACATTGTTTCAATATTTTTGGGTATCTGAGGTAAATTCGCTTTCTGAAGATATTGCTTGATTTTCTTCTTGAAAGTATTGTTCTCCATAGTAATCTTGTATAATTTTTTTCTTCTCCTCATTTCCATAACAAACCTGTCTTTCTTTCTTTATCAGTTATAATTCTTCTTGCTTCTCTCTCAGTTTACAAGCTAGCCATCTGCCTGGTTTATTTGCATCTTCAAAATAATTCTGTTTTGCACTTTTAATTTTTTGTGCTAATTCCTCTTTTTTCATTAGTCCCATTTTATGTTTAATTATATCCATTTTATTTTTAATGTCTTTTTTTGTGGTGACTTCTGTAAGTCTTTTCTCAGTCTTTTATAATCATCCTCTAATGTCTTAAATGTCTTTTTCTGTTTTCTGTTTTCTTCTCCTAGTATAATCTATTATCAAGCCTCTTGTGTAGGCCTTCATTGTGTCCCAAAGATTCTGTAAAGATTTTCTTTGAAGAAGAAAACAAGTTCTTTCTCTATTTTCTGTTTTCTGTTTAAAGTCTTTTTCTTTCAGAATCATATTATTTAGAGTCCATCTAGATCTCCTCTTGTATCCTTTCCAAATAACTGATACTGGATTAGATCTGCCCATGTGCTTGTTTCTATTTCAATCTGTTGTACATTAGTCAATAATTCTGCTGACATCCATATCATATCTATTCTAGACAGGATGTGTGTCTATTTGAATAAAAAGTACATTGCTTACTTTCCACATTTCTCTCTCTCCATGCATCTTTTAAATTAAATTCTTCTGTTATTCAGAGGAAGGATTTTGGTAGTATCTTTCTAACATTCTTTGTTGTTTTCTGTGTTTTATAGTGCAACCGATCATTAATTATTCCATTAAGATTCACCCATCATGCAGATATTAACATAGTCCAAATCAGTTATGTTTGTATGTAATTTCCTATAAAATTCTTCTTGTTTATCATTCGGGGCATAAATTGCGATTAAAAGTGTTTTAACGCTGTTATCTGTTATTTCCACCATCAAAATCCTTCCATCATCATCTGTATAAATTAGTTCTGCCAAAATTGTTTCTTTAATATATAATGCCACACCTCTCTTTTTTATTGTGCCAGCGATGTGAATAATTTCCCTAACTTTTCTTGTTTTAGTATATATTCATGTTGCTTTTTAATATGTACCTCTTGTAAGCAGATTATATCAAATTTTAATTTTTCTAATTTATGAAATACTTTTCCTTTAGTAGCTAAATTAAGTCCATTTATGTTAATCATAATCAATTTTCTTTCATCCATGTTAAGCTTTATAGGAGGGTTTTATTGCTCTAGTAGATCTCAATTCTCATTGTTCTCTGAGTTCACCATCTACTGTACCTTCTTTTTCTTTTTCAATTACTGCTATAGACTCCTCTTGAAATTCAATTAGTGACTCTTCCTTTCTTTCTTCTTCCTCCTTTTCTCTAAAGTATTCTAAGTAAAATAGGTCAGCTTTTCCAACTGTGTCAATTCTGTGTATTTCTTCCTGCCAAGTGAACAAAAGGCCTTCTGGCATCAACCATCTATAGTTTACTCCTCTTTTAAGTAGCTCTTTAGTCAAGAATAAATATTCTCTGCTCATCTCTCTTATTCTTCTTGGTATCTGTTTCAGCACCACAATTTCTTTATTTTTATATTGTAATGTTTTCTCTCTTGCCACCTGGACTATCTGTGTCTTAATACTCTTCTTAGTAAATCTGATGTGAACTTTTCTTGGTACTCTATTCCTCATTGCATATTTTGTGTAGACACGAAACACTTCATCCATTCCATCCATCATCTTTTCTTTAGTTATTTCCAGTGCTTCTGCCAATATTTCTGCCATTATTTTAGCAAGGTTTTCACCTTTCCTTTCTTCTATATTTTGAAATCTTAAGTAAAATTCTGGATTTGTCTATTTCCCATCCTAATGATTCACCCCTGCCCTTCTCGATATCACTCAAATGAATATCAATATCTCCAATTTTCTTATCTCTTTGTATATCTTCTTCTTCGTTTTTTTTTAAATCTGTTTTCATATTTCATCATCATCTGTTGAATCTTTTCCACTTTTTCATCTGTCTTTTCAATTTTTTGGTCAATTTTCTGAATTCCTTGCATGATCATCTGCAATGTCACTTCCTTCTCTTTCTCTTTCTCTTTTTCCTGTTGTAATATTGTCTGTATAAATCATTGTCCTCCAGATGATGAGGGGGTTGGTATTGAAGAAGTTGGGGCTGTTGTCTCTCTACTCATCTTGTAATGCTTATCTGTAAAGAAAGAGAGAGAAAAAAGAAAAAAAATCAGGGAAAAGGAAAAAGAAAAATAACTGAAGACAAACAGTTGCCACTCCAAAGGAAAAAAGGAAAAAGAAACTCTTCAGGCACCTGTATACCTTAATCTAATTATTTGCAATGGTAGATGTAAAAAATAAAAAGGGAAAAGGGAAAAAAGGAAAATATTCTATATGTTCCTGTTAATAGTCAAAAAGAAAAGCAGAATAAAAGGTTTACATTCTAGTTTCTGGTTTGAAAAGTTAAAATCCAATTAGAGAGAAAAAAGGAGCCCCAGTAGTGGGGCAGGGGGTGGGGGTAGAAAGGGAAGCAAAAGGTAAAAAGCAATTCTAATATAAAATAAGCCTCTGCCACCAAATATCCAAAGCTCTTTGATAAATCAGCTCAGAGTTTTTCAAGGTCACTTCAATCTTCTTTCTTTCAACTTCAACTCCAGTCTCTAACTATTTGTTCAGAAATGAGCATCTGAATAAACAAACTGCCATGCTCATCTCTATCTTTTCCAATACACAGCTCAGAGTTCTTGATCGTAACACAAACTAGTGAAAGGAAAAAGAAACAATGTATCCAAGCCTCTGGATGTCAGTGCTACTTATTTTCCTTGACTTTCACTTCCCCCACCTCAATCTACAACCAGGAACTACCAAAAAAATGTAGAATCTCCCCCCCCACACACTTTTTTTTTTAAAGGGAGAGAAATAAATCTTACATCAAGCAGAAGAGTCTTAATCAAAAAAGACTTTTCAAAAGGATTGTTTAAAAAAGAGAAGGAAATACAGAAATAAAAAATTTTAAAAGTACCAGTCCAGCTTATAAAGTAAAACAGCTTTGCCAAGTTCAAGATTCCAATAAAAGGGGGGAAAAAAGGACAAGACTTTCACTTTAACAATTAATACCGCTGCTTAAACTCTTTCCTCTTCACTTTTAGTCCACTTTCACTTTTTCAGGGTGTTCTCTCCAAGAAATAATAAGTAAAAGTTCATCTCACCAAACTGACACACTTTCTTCCAGTATCTTCTGTTCTGGAGCTGTCCCAGTTTCAGCAGCTTGGGAGGCTGCCTCTCCGCTGCCGGCAAAAAGGACTTTCCCTGGATCAACCAGGGACTTTGCAATGTCCCTGGAATCAACAGGACGTGCCCTTGTCAATCACCATCTCTATGGGACAGTTTAGGTCCATGGGGACTGACCAGCAGCTGAGATATCAGTGGTGATCTTGGAGAATCAAGATCTTCCTTCCAACTGCCAGGATGCCAGCTCCACCCTCTCTTGATTGTACCCTATGACTATCAATAAGTGTTGTACATTATGATTCTTGATTCTTAACGAATGTACCTTTTCTTTATGTATACTGAGAGTATTTACACCAAGACAAATTCCTTATGTGTCCAGTCACACTTGGCCAAGAAAGTATTTTATTCTATTCTATTCTATCTATTCTATTCTGTTATTTTTTTTTCCAGAAGGTTTTGATTAGAGCAGGCTCTAAAAATATAAAATGTTCAAACCTATTGTGGGTGTGTTTATCAGAAGACATGAAATGAATGAACTTATGATAGAATAAGATTTTTTAAAAATGGCAAAATAAAAGAATGAATGGGAGCTGAATGAATGTGGACTGAATAAAAAAGTGAATGACTAATATGAAAAACATGTGCATGTTGAGCTATTTTGGTCACATTGAAAGAATGAATTAGAACTGGATTAAAAATAATATATGGAAGAAGAATAAGTGATTAATATGAAAGGGAAGTTACAAAAAATGTAGTTGGGTGGAGATCCTCTCCCAAAATGTAGTACTGAGATCCTCAGAAACAAAAAGTTAGGAAGGTTAAATAAAAGTAGAAATATATGAATTGGTTTTTGGATAGGATCAAAGCAAATATAAACTATAAGAGAAGTATGAAAAATTATACTGAGTGTGTTGGCATAACTTAGACTTGGATTTTCATTTCTTTTGTTCATGCTTCCCATTTCTTTTATTTATTTATTACTGCTTACTATTTTTTTCTGTGCATTATATAATGTAGATCAAAACAAAATTGCTTGATGGGAATGTATATATTTATAGGGGAATTTTTGTCAACCCCACAAAGCACAAAGCAACAGTTGAAGAGTGCTTTGAAAGTACTTAACTTGGATTGTGGCTACAGAAAGATCTCTGCCAGGAGAAATCAAAAGTTTTATGCCAATGAACACTTTCCTCTTCCTGAATATCTTATTGGAGAGAAAGATGAAAATCTTGTTGTTATTGTTGTTGTTCAGTCTGACTCTTCACAACCCCAACCTTTTTGAACAATAATTGGTTGCTTTGAATAAAGAACAACCTTGCCTTTGACCAGGAGGTTATCACAAATATGTCCAAGCATAGCTTATTTCTATTTCCACATAATTTATGCATGTTATGCATCCTTCCCTCCTAGTGCTTTCCTTTCTTTGTAATAGCTTCCACTTTAAATTCTTTCTGGAGAGGTGCCTAAAGAGGTGTGGTGGTTAGAATGCAGTATTGTAATTAACTCTGCCAACTGCCAATAGTTCAATCCTGAACAACTTAAGACTTATTCATCTTTCCAGCCTTCTGAGGTGGTAGAATGAGACCCAGATGGTTAGGGGCAATATGCTGACTCTATAAAGGGCTGAAAAGCACCATGAAGTGGTACATAAGTTTAAGTGCCATTGCTATTGCTAAATGGTTTCTAGCTATGTCTGCTAATTCTGAGCCACTGTGTATATTAATATACTATATCACAGAAGCAATAAGTCCTAGAAATATGATTTTGAAAGAAAACCCTCATAAATATATCGGTGGATATGTTTGCATCTGATCAGATTTATATCTTATATCAATGTTACAAAATATGCTGAACTCATCACCAAAGACTCCACCCACCATCATATCTTTGAACATATAACAAGGCCTTTGGAAATAAACTTACATTTTGGAGCTAATTTCTACCATTCAGAAAAACCGGTATCTGATATCACATTTTTGACTAACATTGAAAAGCAGAAGCTTCTGTAACCTATAGCTCACTTCATCATTTGCATAGAGTGACTAGATTGATTTAGTATTCAAATTGGGCTGAGGTGAGGTAAGGAAATGGGGCAACAAAGGTGTTGGGAAAGGGAGAAGAAGATAAATTGGTTATGAAGATGCAGCTCATTGAAAAATGGCTTTTAATAACATTGTTAGTCAGAAAAGGTGCTATCATTTTTTTGCTACCACTAATATGGCTGTTCTTCTATATTCTATAATGTTCACAATTTATATAGTGAGTTTCTTCTTCTTTCTCATCTTCCTCTTCCTCCCAATTCCATGTAATATAAGGGTAATGTTCCAAAACCAGATGCAAAGCTACTATGCTTTTCATATACAAAGCTACCTGTAGATAATTTGAGTTTTGTGGTTTGAGCAATCTCTATAACATTCAAGTAAGAGTAAATTTCTTTGGCACTTTGGAACTTTAAGTACAGATTCAAGCTATCCTTCTCCTTAACAAGAAGCAATTTGGTCTATTGCCTTTGCAGATTGACAAAAATTGGGCAGGCCTGCAGCAAAATTCATGGAGAAATTTTAAATGTTTAATAAACTGTGGGATGATTCATAGAAGAAGAACTACCTAATCATTTTACTTTTACGGCAACATGAACAGCTCACCATCTCTAGTCCCATATTTACACTTATATTAGACATTTCTAACTTATATTGCAAATTATGCTTTATCAAGGTGATTGTGTTGCTGTAAGGTATTAATGAACTAAGTAACTTTATCAGCAAATTTCTGCATAGATTATATTTCAAGACAATGTGTAGCCCTTTTCTCAGGAAAAGCATCTGAGCACTATTGAGATAAATTGATATGCTCAGTAATAAAGGTGGAAACAGGCATCATCCTGGCAATTTTAAGCTAGTGGTATTAATATTTCTTCTCAGCAGAAATTGCCTTGCACTTGACAGTTGTAGTACAAACTGACAGAGAGTATTTCCAAGTGTGTAGTGATATGTGTCTCTCGGTAGGAAGTGCTAAGTTCACTGTTGCAAACCCAAATCCTGCTTGTAAAGCATGAAGCTCAATTATTCCCCATTACACAGATGATTGAAGGATTTGATCTTTCTGAGCAAGTATCAAATGAGCTGACCCACAGCTGCTGAACTGACAGGAACATCAAAATTAAGACGTCCACAAATTATCCATTGAATGTTCTGATTTAGTTTCCAGGCCTTTAAACACAATAAAATATGCAATAATTGTGTAAAGAAATATTTTAGTCAATTGAAACACTTTAAGAGACTTTGAAAAGCATAAGTTTTAAAACAAAAGAAACTGTAGGTTAAAAAATTAGGGCAATGCAATTCCACTGAGATTTCAATGGAAGTAAAATAGGATGCTTGACAAAGTCAACTGCAGTGAACACAATTTGCCACTGTTATGTTTTGTTTTTGTTTTTTTGCTAAAAAGGTGTACAAAAATAGCATCCATTGAGGAAGTATTTAATTGCCTGTGCTGTGCTGATGACAACACCTTGTTAATTGAAAATGCAAAGGATCTGCAAGGCCTAATACTGAACGTCAAAGGGTGAAAAACATTAGACTAAAATTAAATTAAAGAAACCAAATTTTATGGACTTAATGACAACAGGTAGAACAAACAGCCTTAGAGTGGGTAATAAAGATATCTAAGTGTTGGATAGTTTCTGCCTTTTAGGATCAATTATGAAGGGACAACAGTCAAAAAGTGCAGCACATCATAGATTAACATTTAGTAGAGCAGCTGTGAAGGCCTTAGGGGGAAAAAAATTCCAATGAAATGTCTATACCTACAAAGATAAAATCATGAAAACCACGGCATTCCCTGTGACACTCTTAGAAAATGAAAAAGAGGAATAATTTGTGTCCATTTAACTGAGCCCAGAAACTAAAGTGTTATTTTAAAATGCTATCAACAGAGGCTACCCTTCCAGGAAGAGAATGAGTAAGACAGTGAAGTTTTGCAGATCTGATACAATGTCCATGAAATTTAGCTAATTTGGGAGTGTGGCAGAATAATTATCTTTTGCATATACAGTGTATGATTATTGCAATCTGTTTTATTGGTTTCATTATTCAGACCCATTAAAAAAATCTATAGTAAATAACATCTTGTTTGGCTTCCAGTGTTCCCTAAATAAAAGCCTTGTGTGTATTTATATATGTATGCATTCATGTGTATGTGTCTATGTGTAATCTATCTAGTTTTCAACAAACACACACAGAGCACACTGTTATTATTCAATTCTCTCTATGTCCTTTTTTAATATAAATTGTCACACTGCACTTTCCCCTCCCTAACTATATGTTCTTCATGTTGGCATTTATTTTGTATGCAATTTCCATAAAAGTTAATTCCATTTGGTAGATTCATGAGAGTTCTTTTCCTCTGCAAGTTTTTGGTAATGTGTAGTGAATCTTGATTAAAAGAAGGACTTTCTACTTCATGTTGGTCACTGAGGACCAGAGCTGATCACACAAAAAGATTTATGAGAAGTGCAGGACAACTTGCCACTACATTTGCCAAACATATTACTTAATTCCTTTAAAGCAGCATTCAAGCTGTTTCAGAATAAAGAACTTAAGAGCTGTCAAGTTTAATAGAACAAGAGACTTTAGGGGCTAATAAAAAATATAAATCTCTGGTTCTTCATTTGGGTTTTTTTTGCTTGTCTCATGAGGGAAAAGTATTTTTCTGATATGTATTTATAACTGAAAATATGGTTTTTGTATGGTAGTTGTTTCTACATTAGACTTGTATACTAATAACCTTTATTGATAATGTTATCAAAAGATTTTTTCCTCATATAGTGCATTCAGAAAGTATTTAGATTCCCCCCACCTTCATTTTGTCAATATTGTTATGCTGCAATCTGATTCTACAGTTATTGAAATTCATTTTTTTCTTCATTAATCTACATTTAATACCTCTATAATGATAAAGTAAAAACAGAATTTTTGGTCAATTTCAAGGGAAAAAAATTATTTATTAATTTGATACCTTTCAATCATAAGATCGATCAAAATAATAGAACCCAAATAAAATATGCCTCCATCCCCAAATAAATTCATTATCTCGAATTTAAAATCTGTAATATAAAGGAAAACCCCACACAAATAAGGAGGTCAAATTCAACCCCCTTGAAGTGACAGGATAAGGTAACAAATTTATGAAGTTTAGTTACAACAGCTGATCCTGAATGTAAGTAGAAGCAGGCCACATGAAGGCCATTTTCCTAAGAAGTTGCAGTTATCTGACTATAATTTCTTTTTTTTAGCTCCCCCCAATTTTCTTTCTTGTGTCCAAAGATAATGAAATCCTCAGATGTACTTTCATCTAACTTAAGGAAATATCTGAGTAGTATCAAAATTATATCATTTCTGGCAGTGGTGGTATTCAATTTTTTAACTACCAGTTCTGTGGGCATGGCTTGGTGGGCATAGTGTGGCTTGGTAGGTGTGGTGTGTCTTGGTGGGTGTGTCTTGGTGGGTGTGGCAGCAAAAAGATACCATAAATTCTCCATTCCCACCCCATCCCACTAACCTGCTTTCCAGCTCTCCTGTGCAGGGCAACAAAAGAAGACCCAGCCAATCAGCTGGGACTTGAGAGACAGTGAATAGATGGGGGTGGGGCCAACCAGAAGTTATATTTACCAGTTCTCCGAACTACTCAAAATTTTTGCTACAGGTTCTCCAGAACCTGTCGGAACTGGCTGAATACCACCTCTGATTTCTGGGTAGCATCCAATTGATATTGCTGTGCTGAAAGTATGTGTATTTGGGACAAATAGAGGGCTGGTGTATATATATATATATATATTTTGAGGTTATTACCTGGTATTTATTTATTTTTTTAAATATAGTTTATTAATTTTTACTATTAAAACCAGTCACAATACATACACAAATAAGCACAAGAAAGGAAAAGAAGGAAAAGAGGAGAGGGAGAGAGGGAAAGGACTTGGGAAAGGAAAGAAAAAGAAAGGAGGAAGAAAGAAAGAAGGAGGCTACAAGGTTAAAAGTATTCTTATTTTAACAGTTTGCAAGGTCTTCTTTTGTTTTCATAACCTTAACTTGTGTCATATAACCACACCTGTTTTTTTTACTTATATCGCTACCTCGTTATTATGGGTTGATGCTTTTCTTTTTTGCCTTATGATATATAATTTATCTTTGATCAATCCAATTATGCCAACAATTCCAGCTATCATAGTATAGTGAAATGTCTTTGTTTTTTAGCGCCAAAGTCAATTTATCCATTTCTGCGCATTTTGAGATTTTTCCAATAATCATTTCTTCTGATGGAGTTTGATGTTGTTTCCAGTGTTGAGCGAAGGCTAATCTGGCCGCTGTTAAAATGTGTATTGTTATGTATTTAGCTTTCTTGGAAATTTGCTTATCAAAAATCACTAGGAGGAAGGACTCTAGTTTGTATTCAATCTGCTCTTTTGTGATTTCTTCCAACCAAGTTTTGATTTTCTTCCAATACTTTTGGGTTTCTGCACAAGACCACCACATATAGAAAAAGGTTACTTCTTTTTTCCTACACTTCCAGCAATGTGGACTCATGTTGGGGTGCATCTTCGCTATCCTCGAAGGAGGGAGATGCCATCTATAAAACATTTTATAAAGATTTTCCTTGTATGTGGCTGATTTGGTAATCTTATTGTTTCTGCCCCAAACTTTCTCCCATTCCGCTAATGTGACGCTGCGCCCTACGTTCTTACTCCAAGCAATCATATTTCCTTTTATGATTTCTTCTTCTAGTTCTGTTTCTAATAAGTAATTATAAAATTTTGTTATGTTTTTTTTATTTGGTCCTAATAAAATATTATCTAATTGTTGCAATTTATTGTTGATTCCGAATTCTTTTTTGTCTTGTTTGTATCTGCTTTGAATCTGAAGATAAACCCATTGATCAATTTTTTGTCCTTGCTCCTGAAGTTCCTGCCTCAGTTTCAAATTTCCTTGTGGGTCCAGTAAATCTTTGTATTTAATCATTTTGGTAATTTCCAAATTGTTTGAGTGAATCATTGCCTCCATTGTTGAAATCCGTACTGGTATTTTTGTGTAATGTTTTTTTCCATATTTTCCTCCACCAGGGACTTCCGGTGGCAAGGCAAGGATGGGCAGAGGGGCAGAAATCCGCTTGCAGTTCTAGCCATCCTTTTCTTGAGTTTGGTGCGATTTTTCGGGGTGCTTGAGTCTCGGAGAGACCCGTGCCGGTGTGGGGGAACTTCAGACTGCAGTGTGGGGAAAGCAACCCCCCTGCAATGAAGAGGAAGCCCCCCAGAGCCCAACGATCAAGAACAGCCTCCTGTCAATGGAGGCTCCGAAGTCCGGACTGCCACTGATGGGAAGGAAAGAGTGAGTAAAAGTTTGCAAGCTCATGGGGAAAGAGAGTTGTGGTTAAAGACAGTGGCAGAGAAGATATTTGACTGACAATAGACTGTTTTCAGGCTGTTATATACTGTGTGAATGCCTGCTGTGAGCTCTAAGAGAAAGCGGCTACAAGATAATCGGTCTAGTGAAAGTGAAGGGGCTCAGCAGGCAGAAAAAAGTCAGAAATAAAAAAGAAGTAAAGAGAACTTTGGAAGTCTGGAGACCAGCATGGGGGAGTGATTAAAAAGACTCTATTAACATTAACATTTGGATTGAAGCTATTAAATCGGAGCCAGAAGCAGAACGAAGCTGATCGGGGGGGTGGGGTGGGGGGAGACAGAGCAGCGCCATAGATGGTATCCAGAATGTTGAAGTGGCTACAACAAAGTAACAGATCTGTCTGAAGGGACACAATCTAATCTATAAACTCTGGGAAAATTGAGAATTGGTCCTAGCAGAGGAGACAGTTCCTTTTCTATTTGAAGGAGTTCAGAACAATTGATTTAAAGAACACTAAAATATAAGTAAAAGAGGAAGTCTTTAATCGAGTGGGAACATTGCTTACTGGCAGCTGTTACTCAGCAAATCTTCACTTGCCATTTCCGGTGTGCTCGAAGTGAAAGCTACCAAAGTGAAAAGCAGAAACAAAAAGAACTCCTGTCTTTGGAATTTTCTTTTTTCTTTCCCTCTACCCTTTTCTGTGTGTACATACTTACTAAAATAGCCTCTCTCCCTTTCTACTTGTTAATGGTATGCTATGTTGAAATATGCTTGCTTTTTTTTTTCTGTTTTCCTCTTGATAAATATGTACATTTAGTAAAGAAATATTAGAGTGTTAAAATATTGGATTAATTAATCCAGTTAAGTTATTATTAATAGAGATTGTTATAATTTGAATGGGAATATAGGGGAGACAATAAGAATAGTAAGCATTAGTTATTTAACAATCTTGGAGCGCTCTAGACCAATATTATATTTCATTGTGTGGGTGTATCTGTGAATGTAATATATTGTGTTACTTTATATTGATGTCAAACTAAAGAAATATATACTAATTAGTTAAGAATATAGCTATTTAATAGATTGATAGATTTTGGTCAATATTAGCTACAGAACTAAGAATATTGAATGCCAACTTGGAATAATATATTTAGCATTGTACAACAACAAAAACAAATTTTAAAGGAAATGACTACTACAACTTCCACTGCTCTGAAATCTGGTAGGAAGGTTAACCTCACAATAACGACCACTTTGGCAACAACTTCACCTATAGCACAAAAAACAATAGAGGAAACAGTACCAACAGAGAAGTCAACTAGCGTCTCGAATGCGAATATTCAAGCAATGTTCTTAACCTTACAGGACTCATTGACAAGATTGCAAGAAACAATGACTAAAAACCACAGTGAAACAAGGGCAGATATTAATGAATTGAAGGAGGAAATGGGGAAACTAAAGACAGAAATGAAAGCGGACATTTCCAAAGTAGAGGATAAAGTGGGGGTATTGCAGAAGGCCTTGGAGAAAAATGAAGTTATAATAAAAGAAGTAGAGAAAAGAACCAAACGAATGGAAAGGGAATTAGAAAGGGTGGATGAAGATCTCAAAAGTATGAGCAAAGAAATGGAGGACTCCCTCATCCTCCTGGAAATGGACAAGGCAGCAACTTACCTAAGATTCCAAAATGTGGCAGAATCAAAAGATGAAGACCTGGAATACTTGATGGCAGAAATACTGGCCAGTTTATTGAAGATAGATAAAGATGAAATTCAAAAAGAGTTTGATGAAATCTACCGGGTTAATACAAACGATGCAAGACGCCACAAATGCTCCAGGGAAGTACACATACAATTCACTAGAAGATGTGTTCGAGACATGATATATATAAGAGATAAAACAATAAACTACAAAGAGAAATAAATTGTGATTCTTAAACAGATACCGAGGAGAATAAGGGAACAAAGGCATGACTATAAATTTCTGGCAGCATATTTAAACCAAAAAAGAATTACATTTAAATGGCTTATTCCAGAATGGAATATGGAAAAAGCTCAGGATTTTTACGAACGGATGGGGCCCACAGGAGCAAAGTAGTAGGGAGGAATTGGACACAAATTTTCAAGAAGAATATGGTGGACATAAAAATAGAACTGGAACAGAGGAAACCAAGAGAATATCTATCCACAACAAAAGATAGAAGGAACCACATTAACACAAGTGCAAGAACAGAGAGGAATTGTTACACGACAAAAAGCAAAGCAAAATTAAATAGATGGGAGAAGAAAAAAATTACTATCAATAAACATAAATGGTTTAAATTCAACAATTAAGAGAAAAAGGATATTATCTAAATTAATCAAACAAAATGCAGATATAACATGCCTGCAAGAAACCCATATAAAGAAGAATGATGAAAAATATTTAGAATGCCCAAAATTAGGAAAGTTATTTACCACACCAGCGGATGAGGAGAAAAAGAAGGGAATCGCAGTATATGTGAAAGAGGATTTGAAATCTAATTAATATGGTCGGACTTAGAAGGAAGGACTCTGGGTTTGCAGATTTGGATTAATGATATTCCAATTCTTTTAGTAGTAATATATTCCCCAAATGGAAACCAAAAAGAGTTTTTTAAACACCTTTATGCAGGGCAAAACCAAAGAAAAGATGGGCAGGGCAAAACCAAAGAAAAGATGGACCTTAAACACTCAATTAATAAGAATTAATAGAAAAATGGTTGAATTGCAAAAAAGAAACATTTGCATAGTAGGGGACTTCAACTCCATTGCTGATTTCCAAAAAGATCACAGTAATGTCAGGAAGAATAAAAAGAGGAAGAGAGAGCTCCCCAAGATCTATAGGGAAAAGATGAAAGAGCTAAATCTGACAGATATATGGAGAAGATTACATCCTGAAAAAAGACAATTTACATTTTATTCAAATCCCCACCAAACATGGACACGGATTGATATGGCATGGATGAGTGGGGAAATAGCAAATGAGACAAAAGAAGTGGAAATTTTGCCTAATGAATGGACAGATCATAATCCAATACAGGTAATATGGAAGGGCAGGGCAAAACCAAAGAAAAGATGGACCTTAAACACTCAATTAATAAGAGAGAAAGAATACATTAATAAATTAAAGGAGGAATTGAACTTTTTTATAAAAGAAAATGCAAAGGAGAAACCACAAAACAAAATGTTTGGGATACGATGAAGGCGGTTATAAGAGGCATAACAATCTCTTACAACGCCAAAAGAAACAAGGAAAAATATTCCCAACAAAACAAATTACAACAAAGAATTAAGGAGCTAGAAACCCTTCTACAAAATAACCCAAAAGAACCCAAACTGCAAAATCAGATAAGTATAGCCAAACACAAACTGAATTTAATTGATCAAGAGAAAATGACTATGAATTTGAACTTAACCAGACAAACCTATTTTGAACATGCCAACAAGCCAGGAAGATGGCTATCTTACAAATTAAAAAAAAAGAAAGAGAAGAGATTGATATACCAGTTAATAGACAGCAAGGGAGATACATACCAGGAAATAGAACAGAAAAAAGAAATCATTCATAAATACTTTGAAGATTTATATAAAAGAGAGGACGTCAGTGCAGATAGAATAAGGAATTATCTAGATGAAGTAAAGGATAAGGCAATTGGGGAAGAAATGGCTGAACTACTAAATAGAGACATTACTGAATCAGAATTGAAATCAGCAATAGATAACCAGAAAAATAATAAAACCCCGGGCCCAGATGGGATCCCAGGGGAGTTGTACAAGCCAATAGCAGATCAAATCGGACCATTTATGGTGGAAGTCTTTAATGACGTTTTACTAGCAGCCAGGATGCCGGACTCATGGAGGGGGGTGTTGATCTCGCTGATCCCGAAGGAGGATACAGATCCCAGATATATAAATAACTACAGGCCAATTTCACTTTTAAATACTGATTACAAAATATTCACACTTATTATAGCAAACAGATTAAAAAGGATCTTAAACTTGTATATACATGAAGACCAAAACGGATTTCTCCCAACTAGGCAAATAAAGAACAATTTAAGAATAGTATTAGATGTACTAGAATTCTACGAAGCCCATCCCAAGAAACAAGTTGCACTTATGTTCCTAGACGCAGAGAAGGCTTTTGACAATCTAAATTGGCAATTTTTAATTCAAAAAAATTATAATTTGAATTTGGGCACCAAATTTGAAAATATTATAACAACTATATATGATACACAACAAGCTAATATAATGGTGAATGGGAAATGCACTCGCCCAATAAAGATAGAAAAAGGAGTGAGACAGGGTTGTGCACTTTCTCCCCTGTTCTTCATATCAGCATTAGAGACATTATTAACATGAATTAGGCGGAATTCAGATATAAAGGGATTAAGAGTTAAGAAAAAGGAATATAAATTGCAAGCATTTGCGGATGATATGATTTTCTTCATTGAAGAACCCAAAGACAGGGGACCAAAATTGATGAGTGAATTAGAGAAATTCGGAGCAGTAACTGAACTTAAAATAAAATAAAAAAAACCAAATTAATGACCAAAAACCTAACAGAAAAACAGAAAATAGAACTAGAAGAAATAATGCATATACAAGTGACAAAGAAAGTGAAATTCTTAGGAATTTGGCTAACCCCACACTGTAAGACACTTAAAGAAAACAATTATGATAAACTGATACACCAAGTAAAGAAAGATTTAGAATCGTGGGGGAAACTTCAAATTTCACTACTAGGCCGAATTGCTACTATTAAAATGAGCATTCTTCCCAAATTCTTGTTCCTATTTCAAATGATCCCAATCAAATTACATAATTTTTTTTTGAAGAACTCAATAGAATAACCTTGAAATTTATTTGGCAAGGGAAAAAACCAAGAATAAATGTAAAAGCAATGC
Source organism: Hydrophis major (assembly GCA_033807585.1). Classification (NCBI taxonomy): domain Eukaryota; kingdom Metazoa; phylum Chordata; class Lepidosauria; order Squamata; family Elapidae; genus Hydrophis; species Hydrophis major. The sequence goes on along the minus strand of CM066330.1, from coordinate 96,636,101 downwards.
AGGATATGAAGAGCAGGGTAGGCCTAGCATTTCCAAATTGGGAGTTACGTCACATGGCCACTTCGTTAGTTTGGCTGAAGGATTGGATGAACTTAACCAACAAAAGAATATTATTCTTAGAAGGCCATGATTTACAAAGGGGGTGGCTGCGGTATTTGCTATCCCACATCTGATGGGCGGCTCATGAAAGGGAGCGAAGGAGAGAGAAATGACAGGAAGCGAGGTTTCCTTGGGATGAGCACGCCCCGAATGTCTTGGCACACGCTCTTTTATTGTGCTTTTTTACAAGAAAATGATTTAATCAAAGCTCAAGTCAAACATGATAATCTCATCAGGATGTGTATGTTTACAAAGCTGCATACCGGACAGATCATTTACAGTGTGGATAAGCTTATTAACAACCGTCTAGCTCCTTGTCCCTTGTACGTGCCTTGCAAAGGTCACTGAAGAGACAGAAGTTAATGATTACACATGAATGATACAATGTTGCAAACACATGAATGATACATAGTTGCAATAATACATAGTTGCAATGATACATAGTTACAACATCTCCTCTGTTTTTATTATTTATGACGAGTCTTCTTCCTCGTCCGAGAAGACAGGAACCATTTTTATGAAATGTTCGCCGTCCCCGTCATCTAGGCAAGAGTGCGACCTGTCAGCGTCAGGGTTGTCCAAGGAGCGGTAACTCAGCAATGACATTTTTTCATCCGGTGTTGAGGATATAACATGAGCTTGCAATAACACATTAACATCAGCAGTTATGGAGGATAATTGATTTTTTAAAAAATTGCAATATTCTATAAAAACAACAAGGTCCTATAATACATATCAATATAATGATTATTAATGATCCTGCCAATGCAGTTAAAAAGGTTGTAAACCATGGCGAAATAGAAAACAACCCCCCCCCCCGCTATCAGCATAAAGACAACATTCTTCTTTAAGCATAGCACTCAATCCCTCTTGTTTTTTTGTTTTTTTTAAATAACAGATCTAAATCTTTACGATTTTGCAAGAGGGGGTATTCCATGGGTACCTGTAGGGATATAAAATCATCAGAGTTATACACACAAGCCATACTTGAATGCAAAATGATTTGGATTTAACAATTTCATCCCCGTGAACACATGCCATGAGACCGGTGGAACAAGTCCAAACAAAATTATTGCCAGGGATAAAATACATTCCTTTCAGGCGTGATGTTAAAGTTCCTCCTGAAGTGGTGTAGATTGCAGGATATCCCCTGGTTGTGTGGGTGCGTCTGCCAAATCGAATTGAAGTGGTGGGTAGAAGTCTTCTATGCAAGAAAAATTGGTTGTAGAACTTAAACGAACGCCTTGAAAGTCAGTTATAGTCCAAGCAATATTATATCTTCTATGAGGCTTCTGCGGATCGTCATGGACAGTTCTTTTGAAGTGTCGTTTGTTGACAGGATCAGAGTTCGGGTATATAAAAACATCACAAGCAGGAGAGAGGGCTATGGACAAGTTAGTTGTAGAACATTTATGAGATGAGGAGGGAATGCAATTAGTAGAAAAAGGATAATAATTACAATAATGACAATAAAGATTAATTTGGTCATTCATCAAGGATGTTAGTTGGGGTGGGGAAACCCATAATACAATAGAAGGACATCTAGGTCCCCCTATGTTTTAGATTGAATAGAGGAAAAGATTTTAAGGTTCCTTTCCATAGGAAGAGTAAAGAAGGAACAAAAGAGCGAGTGGTAGAGTGTTCTTTAAATAAAACAGAAGTGACAGAGTGAAAACTATGGGTAGCATTTTCATGACGTACCCACATGGAGCAAGTATAATGGCCTTCTGTTAATGAAATGGTTTTAACACGAATAGTCTTTTGACAGGAAGCATAGGTTTTGTTGAAGTAAGGTAGAAATTGCAAAGAAGATACAGGTAAGAATATCAGGAAGAGTTTTAAGATACAGATGTAGCAGAGGAATTCCCATGATAGGGTCTAACCGCCTACCAGGGATCCAGCAAGTGGTTTTGTCTGGCAGTAAGATCGCAGTGTAGCCTCGTCCCCAAGTGAGAAGCTCAGCAGGACCCTGCCAGGCGGGATCTGGCAATCTGCGATAATATACCAGAGGTCTGTTAGGTGGGGGGGAGGGGGAGGAAAAATGACGTGAAGCAGCAGAAGTGGGAGGAATGCCAGTCAGATTAAGAAAGTTTAAAGTGTAAAGACAAATATTAAGAGAATTTTGCAATGCTGGGAGGTTCGGGGTTTTTTCCCGCAATGAATATCAATCAAGAGCACGTTTCAGAGATAAGTTCGCTCGTTCCACAATAGCCTAATAGCCGGCCCCTGGCTGTTGTAGGGAATCCCAAACTTGTGGGTTACATCCCATCTGTTACAGAAGTCCTGGAAAGCAGAACTTGTATAGGCAGGTCCATTGTCAGTTTTGATTTCTTTTGGACGTCCCAGCGAGGCAAAGGTAGGAATTGAATGATTGATGACATGTTTTACAGTTTCTCCCCTTTGAGGAGTAGCCAGAATAAACCTTAAATATGTATCTATGGAAACGTGCAAATATTTCCAAGGGGCAAAAGGTGGATACTGAGTTACATCCATTTGCCAAATTTCACAAGCTTTTAATCCTCTAGGATTTACTCCTATGGGAATGGAATGTCCTTGCTTACTACATGTGGGGCATTGTTGAATAATGGCAGCAGCTTCTGCCTGAGTTAGGGAAAATTGTTTTTGTAATGCTTTCTTATTTTGGTGAAAATAATCATGGCTTTGGCTGCTGTCAGATTACAAATTGATTTACCGGATGCAGCTGCTGCAGCTGTGTCTGCCACCTTGTTTCCCTTCTGTAATATACCAGGAAGAGGTTGATGGCTCCTGATATGTGCTACAAAGAATGGATGCATGCGGCTGTTGATACATTGCTGTAGAGGAAGCAACAACTTTAACAAAGAAACAGATATGCTAGGAGATAAATAGGCTTGATATATATTTTTCAAAATCTGAGAAACGTATAAGGAATCTACTATTAAATTAAAAGGAGTTTTTTGAAACTGTTGAAATGCAATAAGAGATGCAGCAAGTTCTGCCTGTTGAGCAGAAGATTGCGGAGGGGTAATTTTAGTTTTCCACTCTCCCTCCTGGTACCATGCACCAGCACCATACATTTTTCCCCCATCTGCATAAAGCGTAGGTGCATCTACTAATGGAAATATTGAGAGGGGGGAATGCCATTCAAAAGGGAGAGTTTTAAGAAAAGTGAACTGTGGGTCAGCTGGTAAATGGCAAGAAATTTGCCCTGGCCACTCTTCTAAAGCGTATTGTAGTTCTTCTGAATTACACCATAGCATTTCCCACGTGGTCAATGAACAAGGAGTGAATATTAAAACAGGCTCACATCCCATGAGTTGTTTACATCTTTGTCGACCTTTAAAGATCAACTGGGAATATGCAGAGGCTTTACTAGTGATTGTGGTCCGTGGGGTGTGAGACAAATGCAGCCATTCTAAAATCAGAACCTGTGTCTGATGAGATTGCATAATGACAGCTGCGGGTCTCTGAACAGTATTTAGTAAAGCAATTGATAAAGGACAATTTTCTATAGCTCGATCCACCCATCTAGTAGCCAATAAATGGGAAATGTCTTTTAATGCCTGCAACTGCTCTTTATTTAGAATGATAACATCGGACGGGGCTTTACCTTGCGTGAGAGCATTAAAGAGAGGAGCTAATGTAGCTGTAGTCAAACCCAAATAAGGACGTGCCCAATTTAAGGATCCCAGGAACTGTTGTAAGATCACGAGTGTTGGTTTTGGGGGAAGTGTTGGGAGGGGAAGGGAAGGAACAGCAGCTGAAGCAAGTAACTTGTGACCTAAATAGGAAAAGGGAGGTTTGGATTGTATTTTTTCTGGGGCTATAATGAGCCCTGCTTTATCTAAAATGGAGGTCAGGCACGGCAGAGTTTTTAATACCATGCCCTTTGGGCCAGGTGCAGATACCAATATGTCATCCATGTAATGATAGATTAAAAAAGGATATTTGTCCCTGTATGGTTGCAAGGCTAAATCCACAAAAAATTGACACATAGTTGGACTGTTTAACATGCCTTGCGGTAAGACTTTCCATTGATATCGTTTGGTAGGTCTTTGATTATTTAAAGTTGGTACTGTAAAAGCAAATAATTTTCTATCTGACTTGTGTAATGGAATGGAGAAAAAGCAGTCTTTTAAATCGATAATGACAAGGTCATACTCTTGAGGAATTATGTTAGGATTTGAAAGACCACATTGCAGGGGTCCCATTGGAAGGAGGACCAAATTCACAGCCCTTAAATCCTGAAGGAGGCGCCAAGCGCCGTTTTTCTTTTTGATAACAAAAACTGGGGTATTGTATGGACTCAATGAGGGTTCTAGATGACCTCTATCTAATTGTTCTTGAATAAGAGAATGTAAGGCTTCAAGCTTTATAGAAGGGAGAGGCCACTGATCAATCCACACAGGGTTATTGTTAGTCAAATATAAGCGAAGCATGGTTAATGGAGGGTGAGTTGCACATTAAACTGTGACATAAGGTCTCTTCCCCACAAATTAGTATACAGAGGAATTACAGCTGGTTTAATATAAGCAACACATTGAGACTCAGGGGAATGGGCTTTTACCCAGTTTCTGCTAATGCGAGTCTCCTGGAGTCCCCCCACTCCTCTCATCGCTGGTGCCACATCTGCAGGCCAGGTGTCCGGCCACTCAGCGGTTCGGATGACGGAAATATCCGCTCCAGTATCTAAAAGACCAAGAAAGGATCGACCATTCAATAAGAATGTTACCGTAGGTTTTGGTTGACTAATTGGTCTTTCAATTGCATAGAGTTGCTCTTGTTGTTGGTCTAAGAGCACAATTATTTTTGCCACAACATCCCCCTCATTTATAGTAACTTCTGTATTAGCTAGTACAGACAGACAGACATCAGACAATACAGTGGGGTCATGCAGAAAAGGAGAGGCAAGAATACCTTGTTCAGCTAAATCCCTTACAGGAAAGACTGGCACTGGAATATCGGGGGGCATGTGAAAAGGCTGAACAGGGTGTACAAAGAGAAAGTCAGCGATACCAGGGAGATAAGTAACAGTTTCATTAGCAACAAGATCGTAAGCGAAAGAAGAAAAATTGCAAGTTTCAGCAGCCTTTGTTGTGGGGCTAGCTGCCTGCCCCGTTTCTAGTTTCCCTGATTCAAATAGGGTTTTTGAATGATTGTAGGGTTATTCTGCTGTTCATTCTTTTGGACTCTGCACTGACTAGCCCAGTGATAGCCCTTTTTACATCGAGGGCATAGTGTTTTTGGGTGAGCTACCTGGTTTCTTGACATATTTGCTCCCCCACCCGGGGCTCTGCATTGGCTCTTAAAGTGACCTGGCTTGCCACAATTAAAACAATTACCCATTTTACGAGTATTTTGTTGGGAAATGGGAAGAAGAGAGCCCATGTTCTGCTGCATGCCTTCCATAATGGATGTAGCCAGAGTAGACATGGAATGGGATGTGGTTCCTATTATTTGGCAGGCTGCAAGATAATCTGCCAAGGTAACATTTTTCTTATTAATTAATGGTTGCAAAACTTTCTGACAATCAGCGTTTGCGTTTTCATAAGCAAGTTTTAAACCTAATTCATTACAAGCCTCCTCATTATCAATTTGTCTCTCTAAGGCTTCTGTGAGATGGTTTATAAAGGAGGAAAAAGGCTCAGAAGGTCCTTGGATAATCTTAGAGAAAGATTTGGGCACGCATCCCGCATTATCAATTTTTTGAGACACGGCCAAAGCACAATCCTGTAATATAGGGAAAGCAGCTGCATCTGTGGCAGTCTGCTGGGCAATGGTAAGCATGGTGCCGGTACCGTTAAGCATATCTAAAGTGACATTTGCCGGCAAGCCTCTAGCGGCTGCGGCTGCGGTACATTTATGAAATTCTGACTCCCAGTCCAAAAATTGTGAAGGCGTGAGGATCATGGCAAATAATGTACGCCAATCAGCATTTATCAAGTCAGCGCCTGGTTGGGTTATTGACCCTAAAAGATCCTGTACATAGCGGGATTGAATACCATTTTCCTTGCAGGCTGCTTTCAAATCCTTAATTATTTTGTATGGCATTGGGGTATACTGAGGAGCTGGGGGATTGCCGGCTTGTATGACCGGATAGAGGGAAGCAGCTGCAAGGGTGTCCTCATCCATTTCCCCTTCATAAAAGGCTTGTTGAATGGCTTTTACAACACCCCCCCCCACCTCGGGAGGGTGGTGGAGGACACAGGGGCTCTAAATTTATGGAAGTGGATTGAATGGAGGGAGGCCCCCGTAATGACTTATGACCATCGGGAGCGGAGGGTTGAAGGACAGAAAAGTTATCATAACTTAGCGGGGGAGATTCAAACACACTCCCTGCTTCTATTTTATAATGGACTTTTAAAGCCTCCATAATTTTCCTCCAAGTGACCAAAATGCCAATAGGTGCACGAGGAGGACTATGGAGATGTTCACCAATTTTTTGCCAAGTGGAAATTTTTAAGGACCCTTCCTCTGAATAATTGGGACAATGTTGCCACACATAAGCCAATAATGTAGCAATAGGTTTCATTTTTACAGGCGAGCCCTTTAAATTAGCAGAATATTTAGAAGAAGAAGCAACTAACTCCCTCAATTCCTTCAGATGCTGCGTCTGTTGTTGAGAAAAGTTTCCACCCATACTTACGAAAGTCGAGACCGTGTTTCAGATGATGTGCAATTCGCTTCAGGCCTGGCGATGCACAGCTCCCATCGAGCTGATAAGATATGGGCGTGTCACAACATATCCCCCTTAGGGAATCACGTCGGGGTCACCAGAATGCGGTATCTGCTATCCCGCATCTGATGGGCAGCTCATGAAAGGGAGCGAAGGAGAGAGAAACGACAGGAAGCGAGGTTTCCTCGGGATGAGCACGCCCCGAATGTCTTGGCACACGCTCTTTTATTGTGCTTTTTTACAAGAAAATGATTTAATCAAAGCTCAAGTCAAACATGGTAATCTCATCAGGATGTGTATGTTTACAAAGCTGCATACCGGACAGATCATTTACAGTGTGGATAAGCTTATTAACAACCGTCTAGCTCCTTGTCCCTTGTACATGCCTTGCAAAGGTCACTGAAGAGACAGAAGTTAATGATTACACGTGAATGATACAATGTTGCAAACACATGAATGATACATAGTTGCAATAATACATAGTTGCAATGATACATAGTTACAACAGGTGGCATGCTTTCTTGTGGGATGTAGGGAAAATCAATCAAAAATACTTCCATAGATACTTAATCAGAGACGCACTATTAACAAATTGGAGGTGTATTTTTTTAAAAATTTCAATTTCATGGAAGATGGCATAGGTAAGAAATATCACTAAATATATATCTTTTCCAGTTCTCCTGATAGTGGTAAATGCATTCTGTGTGAATGCCGTCTACTTTTCTTTTAAAGTTATTCCTTCATTTTGATACCTTGATTGGAAAGTTTGCTCCTTCAAGTATTTTTCACCACAGAGATATGTAGTCTTTGAGAGAGAGAGAGAGAGAGAGAGAGAGAGAGAGAGAGAGAGAGAGAGAGAGAGAGAGAGAGAGATTGTCTCTAATATTTGTTTCTTGCTCCTTGTATAGCATTATTTGCCCATGACACTGATAAATAACTAGTTTCTCTAGTTTTGAGAAATTATTTTCTGCTGTGTAATTCTGGTTTAGATATCGTCCTTCTCACAAATGATGGAACAAAGCTACATGAAACTATTTTTGATTTGTTTTAATCTCAATGGAACTCTGATTCTTTGGCCTTTATGAAACATCAATGTGTAGACCATTTATCTCATTCAAAATAATATAAGCTGTGTATTGTTTCTAGCACAGACTGCCAAATATTTCTTAAGAAAGAGTAAATTAGAAGTTTTAATGCTATAGACTTTTGCTCAATATACTTCCAAATCAATTTCATCTGAAATACTTAGTATTGGTCAGTATCAGTGGAAGCTATATATGCAATTAAGTTGATGTTGGTATGACAGCTGTTTTGAGAGTGCCTTGGAGTTTAACTTAGCTATAATGCTAACTGTAAGAGTGTACTGTATATTGAAAAATATACAGTATTTCTTTTTATTCAAACTAAATAAATCATTTGCCTGTTACTCTGCATATTGAAGCATAACCCATCATGCACACCATGTGACATCTGACAGGTTTTTTTCCCTGTTAAAATGAACTCTCACATTGGTTGGAAGCATGTGTAACATTAAAAACTTCATATTGGATATTTTTCTAGGATGGAAAAGAGAACCAAGCCTTTAGAACTCAAACAATAAAGATATTCAAATCCTCCTCCTCCTCATCATCATAATCATCATCATCCTGTTGAAAATTATTTCTAGACAGTATTTTAAAGAATAGAGAAACAAATCAAAACAAGGGAGTTAATGATCAACCACTTGTTCAATGACTGCTCAAACTTACAATAGCAGTAGTGTTGAGACTATACCACTTCACAGTGCTTTAGAGCCCTCTCTAAACAGTTTACAGAATCAGCATATTGCCGCCAACAATCTGGGTTTTCATTTTACCCACCTTTTTTTGGAATGCTAGCAGTCACACTGGTCACATGAAAGCTATACAACAAATCACATTGTTTGGGGGAAAATAATGAGATTAATTTTGTTTTCAAAACTTTTTTGTAGCCTTCGTGAAGTACACTACTTTGTCCAATTTAAGCACAAATTTTAATATATGTAGACTTTTACTCTCCACCATAATACACAGCTTTAAGCAATTAACTTATCAGCATAGAAGTACTAATATATCATAACAGGTTATTCAATTGTGAATTCCAACTTGAATTTTTTATGGTCAGACATCTTAAAAATCAAAAGTGCACTTAAATTGTTTTTGCCAGGAATGGAGAGGAAACAATCCTTAATGCAATTTCAGAAATAGTTGGCAACCAGGTCAATATGTCTCTCAGTGAAAGACTTGTTTTATATTCTATTTCCATAAGTTTCAATTATATTTATAAGTAGCTCCTGAAAGAAGTGGCACCTTATGCATTCTGAGGCTAAGGAAATTGGAATTTCAAATTATATGTGATTGTAATGACTGCCAATTCAGGAACTGTTTTGACCTACTATAATGTTTTTATTTTTTAAAATAATCACATTGCAAAATGCATTATAGAAGGAAGTTATGTTTATATCATATATTAAAACTAAACACAATGGATAAAATATGTCTATGGTTATTGTTGATTAGTGTACCTTTTGAGATCCATACATTTGAACTGTTCATAATCTAGAAAGATAAATAAACAGAAGAAAATAAAACATGTTAAAAGAGCAACCAGAAATTAGAGAATGTCTAACACTGGAAAATTGCTGAGGTCTTTGTTTATATCTTTTCTCCCCACAAAAATCATTATACATTACTTTTCACTTCACAGACTATGAAAACTTTGTGTCTTGCCTTAAGCAAGTAGACAAAATTGAAAGTTCTGTGGTGCATTCTGTACATTTATACCCATCACTCATTCTAAGATAATGGACATGATAATAGAATTGATATTTCAGGTCTTCCAGGATGACTGTTCTGTGGGATCTCAGTATTCAAGTTACTATTCCATTGGATAGTTCAGAAGTTGGGCCAGTGGATCCAGGGGATACCCTAATTAATCCCCATATATTAAAGGACAATACTTGAATAAATATCCCAAAGGTGCTTTTTCAAGAGGCAACTGGACTTTCTGGTTTTTCTTTGAAGACGTAAACCTCCAGGTGACCTCAACAATTTGCTAAAAAAATTCAAATGACCAGCTATCTGCAAGGAGTATAAATCTTTCCATTCCACATCATCCATTCAGAGTTGAAGAAGCTTCTTGGATAAGAAGCAAGATGTCTTCAAAGAAAAACCAGAAAGTTGCCTCTTGAAAAAGCACCATGAACTGGATAACTGAGAATCTCCATAGACTTAAATAGATACTTCCTTCTAAGTAGGAAATGAGGACTTTTGTAATTCTTTTGTTATTTTTTTTATTGAAATTTTGATTTTTAATAACTATTTTCATTTTTAGGGTCTGCTCCTGAAGGTAAAGACCAATGTTGATTTGTCCCAGAAACTCTAGGGGATTTTCTGATTACTATGACTCACATTTTATCAAACCTTCTTTGCTTTTAGCAAGCTGAAATGATTAAATACATACCACTTCCAAGTCTTGCATCTTGAAGCAATTTCTAACTATAAACAATAACTTAAAAAAAAAAACATATGATAATTGCAGTAAAGAGCTGCCTTTGCTTGCATTATGGAAACCTGCTTAGAAATTTTCCCTTTTGGGTTTTATATAACTACAGTCCATTGGATTGGGATTGGTGGCTAAAGAAACTGCATAAATTAAATAAATGAATAATACATATGGCACCAGGAACTTGGCAGCAATGAAGCCATTGTTTTCCATGATGACTTCCAGGGAGGCTGCTCTACAAATAACTGGTTGTGAGATCCTGATTTGGGTCTCTAAGCATCAACTTGAACTGTCAACAGTGCATCAGTGTCCCTGCTGCACAGCAGCCTCCCTATCTGAGCTGCTGAAGTCCATGGCTGTTGGCAGTGGAATTCCCTAGGCTTACAGTACTGATGGATTTTAATTTACTATCCTTTGGTCCAGACTCAGGGACTAGTCAAGAATTCAGAGCTACCTCAACAACTTTGGATCTGACTCAAGTTGTGATTGCTTCAGTTGGGGGGGGGAGGGTTCCCTACAGGGTGGTGATGATTGTTTTTTTGAATCTTGGCCAATAGCAATGTGGGGTTCTGGAAACTCTTGTGGGGCCACTAGGAAGATTATTTTATGCATCTTTCAGACAACATTGCTCAGATTCATTTAGAATTGGACTATAGATGCAGAAGTCCTGCGGAGATGACTGAGGCATAGAGCTTTTTAAGTTTTGAGACTGTATACTTGGATCTAAATATAAGACAAGGACTTTCCATCCTTGTTGAATGGGACTTCACATCCCCAATGTCAATACTGATTCTGTGGCTCCTTCTGGTCTCATGGCTTCTGTTTGAAAAAGTAGGAGACAAACTTAGCTAGGAAGATATTTGTAGATCTCATAAATCAGCTGCACTCATTTCTGTCTGGCAGACCTATTCACAACTGGCAGGATTACTATAAAGCACTCTACATGGGAATACACAAATTATCTAAGATGCAGCAGCATGAGCAATTTTGGGAATTCCATGATGCATGCATATATCACCTCTGCTTCATATGTTGCATTGACTTTTTGAAGGATTCCACATGCAATTCAAGGTGCTAGTTGTCATCTATACAGCCCTAAAAGGCACAGGAACAGGTTATTTATGGGACTACCTACCCCATTCAAACTAAGGGTTGGCATAAATCCTTTCTTTTGTGAAATAGTTTTGTGGGGCCTAGAAACCATGTCTTCTCTGTCTCAGTGCAATAGCATCTATGCAATAGCATCTATCAAGAGAACTGGAAGGTCTTTCAAAAATGTTACGTGACAAGCCTGAATCTGATTGAGTAGTGGCCAGTTCCTTTCCGGGGGGGGGGGGTGTTGCTTCAGTCAGATTCAGGCTTAACGTTACAAACATGGACATTTCCTTAAGCATTTGGGTCAGAAAATTAAGCTAATTGGTTTGTCTGGTTCTTATTTTCATGGATTGGAGATTGAATGACTTTTAGCCCTGATTATGCATTTTGGATGTATATTTGTACTTGATGTTGATTTGTAAATTATATAAATTTTGTTCTGGAGAACTGGTAGTGGAAAATTTGAGTAGTTAAGACAACCAGCAAGTACCATCTCTGACTGGAGATTTTACAATATCCTTCCCCTGCCTTACCCCCCAAGCTGTGCCCCCATAACTGGTAGTAAAAAAAAAAAAGAATCTCACCACTGGTTTTAACCCTCTTCTGCCACCTAGAATTACTCAGTAAGATGGATAGCTATATAAGTCATTTAAATAAATAAATATTAAAATGTCAATAAACTTAATGGGATTAAAGAATATGGTGGGAGGTGCAAAGAAATAATCATATCTGATTGACAATTTATGGATTAATCACAACTTCAGATCAAGTGTGAGATATTTTCAGAGACAGTGCTTTACATTATCCTAAATGTAAGATTAGTTTTACATTTCAGAAGTGGATAACATTGGGTAGACTATTCTTGTTGAGGGGAAAAAAAAGAACCTGACTAAAGTTGGTTAGATAGTGGTTTTACTATGATAGCAGTGCAAATTTAATACTGAGATCCAAAGTGTCAAATTTTAGTTTTGACACGATTATTCCTGATGACATCTCCTGGCAGGTCCTAGACAATTCTTTGATATATACCTGTGCTGAAATCAATGAAGCAAACAGATTTTCAAAATACTAGTAGCAAAAACTTGTAATAAATTTAGTTAAGCATTAAGAAAAGTGACTGATCCCATTTTGTAGTCATCACTTCTCCACCAAAATATGAAACCATGAGATGAAGTCAGATCAATATTATGTTTTGCTACACAGTTGGTAGGTTTTTTTTTTTTTTTTAGGACTTCTGCTAAATCTTACCTGTTTTTCATGCTGGAATATGTCTATCATAGCAAAAGTATTAACAGTATTAATATTTGTGGATGTCACTGACTGAGAACTAAATGCATTACTGCTGAAAAACTGATTATTCAAGTCATTTATCCATTCTTTCTCTCTGGTTCTGGTAAAATGTATTTCTTGCTCCTGTGTGAAGTGGAGTTATTACTATTTTTTTATAGAGTAGTGGAAAATAGAGATCTGAATCACCCAATGTGCCCCAGCCCCCAGCTTTGCTTTTTATAATGTACAAAATATTTCTGAACCAATTTGAATGGTTTGAGAATTCATACTGTTGATAGCTAGGTGGTGTTTACATGGGTGTGCTTTTTCTATAAATTGATGCTTTATGTGAAGGCTGCATCTGCCACTGTTGAGATCTTTGAAATTACAATGGCTCGGGAATTTCACAGACAATGCCTGCTCCTGCTGAGATGTAGACTAATACCAATGTCTAAGTGCATCCTGATGGGGATCTTTCTCCTCACCTTAGAGCTTTTATGTGTTCCTAACAGATTACATTTGGCAAAAGGGGGAATGTTACTGGTGAGAGTGAACCTGAAAAAATTTAGGGTGAAAGAAAAATGATCAGCAAGAAGAAAAATAAGTCAAAGCTTAAAATTCTAGAGTATCAGATGGTGTGATTTAACTTAGAGAAGGTTTGCACAGTAATATTTTCCGCTTTTGTATGACAATGAGGAAAAAAAGGAGGAGGAGGAGGAAGAGGAGGAAGATTTGTTCCAGAATTGAACAACTGCATTTTCAAAGATATTCTTACTGCATAATTTGTTCACACCATTCACAAAAAAAGTGCTTCAAATTGCCATTATAACCAGGTTCAATTTGAATCAATTTAATCAATCTCTCATGATAACAATTCAACTTGAAATATAAGTTTCATCTGCTAAGGTCATTAAATGAGGTGAGTCTCATCACTGCTCATTAGAATGCACTTCCCCCTCCCCCCTGTATCTGGAAATAATTTTTTAACATGAAATGGACTATTAGACTTCAGTGGAAGATATTATCTGATGAAGAGTGATTATGATTCATTTCTCTTCCCAGCTCATCATCGTGCCTTCTGTCCACTAATACCAGAGAGGTTATTTTTCTGATTAGTTTCTTTTCTACTGTAAAGGGGTCACAGAATATTAAGGGCATAAGTGGTCATTAAGGGCAATGAAAAGTTAATGGGAAGGCCTTCTCTATTATCTTAGGTAGAAAGCAATTGCCCATCCATTGCAAGCCCAACCAGACATTGGGTATTAATGAAGAGGCTTATCAGCCCATCACACACACCTGGGGCTGTGGAAAGGCTGAGAATTTTCTTCTTTCCTCACAACTATTTTTCTGATGGTACAGCTTCATAAAGGTCTTCTGTCAATCCAACCACAAGGCCCTGAAGATTCATGATTACCTATACAGATCTGACTCACCTGAAAGGGGGGGGGGGAAATGCTACCCTCAAATTTTAAAGAATCTATTTCTCTTCTGCTGATTGGGCCCCTGACAAATGAGAATCACTTCCAGCAGCCAAGTCCTCTCTGCCTCGGTTACTAGCATATAGCTTTAAAAGCAAGCAAAGCAAGCATATAGCTTTAAAAGCAATATTTGTCGTGTCCGCAAAATGACGCCAGGAGTCGGTGATTTCATGCAATGCTCTTTATTAGGAAAACTGGAACCGAACCGGCGAAAGGAAAAAAGTCCGCGGCTTTTATTCCTTTCGCCGCGGCGGCCGCGGCCAATGGCAACGCTTCGAATCTCCCGCGCTCTGAACGAGCCAATCGCGGGAGATTCTTAACGAGCCAATCGGCGCGGCTCGCCTGACCAATTAGAAAGCCCCGCGCTTTGGCCAATCAAAGCGCGGGGATTTCGAGTATGTAAATTAGGACAGAACACCCCTCCCCTCTTGGTTCAGTCCTTACGTTGCGTAGTCACGTAGGTAGGCGGGGCTCCGTCTGGTCCTACTTGACCTGCGCAACTCAGTCGTAAGCGGGATCCCGGCCTGTTCGGTCGGGTTTTTGGTTGCTCTTGTTCCTGTGCGAACCGGCTGGTCGATCGGGCCGGTTCTTTCTCCGTGGCTCCCACCTGGGCCTTCCGGGTTGGTTGAGCTACGGGTTTCGCCGCTCCCGCTCAGTCTTTCCGGGTCAGTCGAGCTGGCTTGGCTGTTCTTATTTGGCGAGGGGTCGCGATGGCTGTGTCTCGGTAAGTACTGCTGGTTTATTTTTTCTTGTAATCGGTCACCCGGGTATTCCCTCCCCCCTTGGTTTGCGTTTTGGGAGGTGGGTTCATTTGCTGTCCTCGACCTAAGTTGGTCGATGTGTCGTTTCCACGCTCGTCCATCTGTCGTTTGTAGCCGGTATGAGCGTGGGCCTGTTGCTTGGGTGATGACGGCTGGGATCCATAGGGGCTCCCCCATCAGGTTTTTCGCATATACGAGGTCCCCGGGTGCGAATGTTCGGTATTTCGTGCTTGAGTCTGGGGGCCGCTCCGGGTTATACGTAGGGTGTAACCTGTCGAGGGGGGATCTCAGCTTTCTACCCATTAGCAGTTCGGCTGGGCTTTTGTTGGTAGTGGTATTCGGGGTTATGTGTTGTGTAAAGAGAAGTCTGTTGATCTTCCCGTGGTCCATTTTCCGGATGGTTTTTTTGGTAAATTGGACCATCCGTTCCGCCCTACCGTTCGCCGCCGGATGCGCCGGTGCTGTTAGTGCGTGGCAGATGCCCCTTTCCGCCAGGAATTTCTCAAACTCCAGGGAGGTAAACTGGGGCCCGTTGTCGGAGACGACGACGTCTGGGAGGCCGTGCGTTGCAAAGAGTTTGCAAAGTTCTTTGGTCACGGCCTCCGTGGTTGTTGTCTTCATGTCGCTTACCTCCAGCCAGTTAGAGTAAGCGTCAACTGTTATGAGGAAGGTGTGTCCATTCGTTGGTCCGGCGAAGTCTAAATGGATTCTGGACCAGGGTCCCCTTGGGGTTTCCCACTCTAGGATGGGTGCTGTGGGTGGGCTGGGCCTAGTCTCCTGGCATCGCTGGCACCTAGCTACCCAGGCCTCTATCTGCTTGTCCATCCCTGGCCACCAAGCGTAACTTCTGGCCAGGGCTTTAGTTCTTACGATGCCAGGGTGCCCCTTGTGCAACATTTCCAAAACCTTCCCTTGTAGTCTGTCTGGAATGACCACCCTGTCACCCCATAAGATGCACCCTTTTAACAACGAGAGTTCGGTTTGGCGGTTCCGAAACGTCTTGACGGACTCGTCGTTGTCTTTTTCCGGCCACCCTTTTTCTACCCAATGCAAAACCCGCGCCAGACGCCTGTCTTTATTAGTTTCCCGGGCAATGTCTGACGCGGTTATGGGTAGGTTGGGTAGGGTCTCGATGCTGAGGGTGGTCGTCGTTGGTGCTGGGTCAGAGTCGGATTCCGGTAGCGGCGAGCGGCTCAATGCGTCCGCATGCGAGATCGTCTTACCCGGTCTGTGTATGAGTTCATAGTTGTAGGCCGCCAGGAACTCGGACCACCTTGTCATTCGGGGAGACAGAATGTTCGGGGTGGCCCGGTTTCCCGCAAGGATGCCCAGCAACGGCTTATGGTCCGTTATAATGGTGAAAGGTCGGCCGTAGAGATATTCGTGGAACCATTTTATGGCGGCAACTATAGCCAGAGCCTCTTTGTCCAGTTGGCTATAGTTCCGCTCTGGTTTGGTTAGGGTCCTCGAAAAGAACGTGATGGGTGCTTCTTTTCTGTCAGGAAGGGTATGGCTGAGGACAGCGCCGACGCCGAAAGGTGATGCGTCGCAAGTGACGGCCAGAGGCAGGGTCTCGTTGAATTGTATGAGGACGGCATCGGAGGTGAGAAGGTCTTTAGTTTTTTGGAAGGTGGCTTGCTCCCGTTTCCCCCAAGTCCAGGTCGCCGCCTTGTCCAGGAGCCTATGCAAAGGCTCAGCCACCGTTGCCTTTTGGGGTAGGAAAACATTGTAAAAGTTCAGTAACCCCAAGAAAGCTTGTAGTTCAGTCTTTGATTTAGGGGTGGGGGCCTCTTTGATGGCCTTGATTTTTTTACTTGTGGGGTGAATGCCGTGCCGGTCTAGGAGGTAGCCCAAGAATTCCACTCGTTCCGTGCACAGTTGGCATTTCTCCCTTTTTACTTTAAGTCCCGTTTCCTTAAATTTAGTTAGGACCTCTCTTAGTCGGCTTTCTAGTTCGGCTTGGTTGGTTGCCGACACTAGAACATCATCGAAATAAGGTACCACCCCCTTGATGCCTTGCAACAACCTCTCCATCAGGCTCTGAAATATGCCTGGTGCCACGCTGACTCCGAATTGGAGTCGGTTGCACTTGAAAGCTCCCCGGTGGGTAACGATGGTCTGGGCTTCCGCCGTTTGCTCGTTGACCGGCAACTGTTGGTATGCCTGGGCGAGATCGAGCTTGGCGAAGACCCTGCCCCCTCCCAGTGAGTGCAGTAGGTGTTGCACTATTGGGACGGGGTAGGCGCTTTGTTGCAGCGCGCCATTTAGGGTGGCCTTATAGTCCCCACAGATCCTCACCGACCCGTCTGGTTTGACCGGAGTGACTATGGGGGTCTCCCACCGGGCATGGTCTATGGGCTGCAATACCCCCTGTTTGACGAGCTTATCAATTTGCTCGTCTATTTTGGGTTTTAGGGCGAATGGCACCCGCCTAGGTTTCAGTCGTTTGGGGGGGACGTTAGGGTCTAGGTCGAAAGAGATAAGGGGCCCCTGGTACTTGCCCAGGCTTCCGTCGAAGACTTCTCGGAACTCCTGGGCTAGTCGCTGTTCCCAACCGTCGTCGGCGACGTGGTTGACCCCCGTGAGAGTGATGTCGAGCGAGGCGAACCATTGTAGTCCCAGCAGGCTAGGGCGGTCGGGATCGACGATCGTGAGGGGGAGTTGTTCGGTGCGCCCCTTATATGTCACGTTAAAGTTTTTGGTGCCGACTACCGGGATGCGGTTTCCCTGGTAGTCCTTTACAATAAGTCTTTGGCTGTCTACGTTCCTCCTTTGGAGGGTAGGCACCAACCGCTTTATCTCGTGCCATGCAATCATGGAGAGGTAGGACCCGGAGTCTACCTCCATTTTGCACGGCTGGCCCTCGATGTGAACCTCGACATGGATTTTTCGGGCGTCGTCGGTGATGGCGTGGCCGATGGTTACTGTCTGGTGGGTCTCCTCTCTCCGCCGGTTGTCGCCGCCTCGCGAGGATCGTCCAGTCCGGTCCCATCGGCTGTCCGAGTGGAGATCTCTGGGCCGGGGCGGTGAGCTTTCCCTTCTCCGGTCGTTCTGGTCCCATCGAGTTGGACTGCGGTTTTTCTTCTGGCGGCAAACCCGGGCGATGTGCCCCTTTTTGTCGCAATGCCGGCAGATGGAATCGAAAAACCGGCATTCTGACCTGGGGTGGTCGCCGCCGCAACCGGCACAATTGGTCCTTGACTTACGACCTCTCCGGTTCCGTTGGTCGCGCCCCGTCTGAAGTCGATGTATGTCTTCTTCGTCTTCGGACGTGCTGGATGCAGAGTGGAAATCGCCGTGGTGTGTGGTTGTTTCGGTTTTTTGTTCGGTCGACCTTGCCGGGTTGTTGTTTCCGCCGCGGTCCTTCGTATCAGGTTTGCGCATGCTATCGGCGGAAGTACGGGTTGCTTCTGCGGCTGCGGCTGCGGTGAGGGCGTCTGCTAAACTGATGTTGCCCTTAGCCATCAGCCGGCTCTGGAGCGCGGGGTCCCACAGACCGAGCACGAATCGGTCCCTCAGGATGTTGTTTAGGTTATCAAATTCGCAGAGCCCCCCTAGGCGCCGCAGCTCGGTGACGAAGTCGCTCAATTTCTCACCCGGTCTCTGGTCTCGCCGGTAGAATTCATTGTGCCGGATTAGGATGGGGACCTCGGGAGCATAATGTCGCCGAAGGATAGGTTCAAGGACGTCCCAGTCCATGGCGGTTGCGTCGGCGGGCTTGGCCAACGCTTTGGCCATCTGGAAAACTTTGGTTCCGCAATGGGTGAGGAAGACGGCACGTTTTAGCGGGCCCGAGGCGTCCTTCATGCCGGTGCACTCGAGGTACATGCGGAAACGGTTGGAGAACGATTCCCAGTCCTCGGTGGTGGGGTTGAAGGGGGCGGGCGGTGCGATTTTTGCCATCTCGGTGCTTTGTCTGGCTTCCGTCGGACACGGGGTTCGGTTCAGGGTCTGGATCCCACCCTCGTCGCCAGTGTCGTGTCCGCAAAATGACGCCAGGAGTCGGTGATTTCATGCAATGCTCTTTATTAGGAAAACTGGAACCGAACCGGCGAAAGGAAAAAAGTCCGCGGCTTTTATTCCTTTCGCCGCGGCGGCCGCGGCCAATGACAGCGCTTCGAATCTCCCGCGCTCTGAACGAGCCAATCGCGGGAGATTCTTAACGAGCCAATCGGCGCGGCTCGCCTGACCAATTAGAAAGCCCCGCGCTTTGGCCAATCAAAGCGCGGGGATTTCGCGTATGTAAATTAGGACAGAACAATATTGTGTCTTGGACATTGAAGCAGGTAGGGCTAGGTATTAATTTTAAACAATTGTGAATATTAAAAGACATCCCCAAAATTATCTGATTCAGTAAATGTGATTCAAAAAGAACATGGAAGCAAAACTGGACAGCTACTTCATGTAATTCCACCCTCATCCTCTCCATTGTATCAATAATTCTGATTACTTGTTTCAGTTACATGCTTAGTAATATAGAGGTAGTTTTCATTCATTCATTCATTTTAATTTTGCATATAAAAAAGAGAGCTAGTAAAATTAAATCTTGTTTTGTGGTGAGGAAGAAGTTCTATTCCACCATGTTCTATCAGATGTTCAGGATGGCCCAGGATGAGAGACCTTGAACAGAACAGATGTATTCATCTGTTGGGGATATTCTTTTCTTAAGTTACCAATAGTTGATTCAAAAACAAGCTTTCAAACCTGCTAGTCATTTGATTCAAACCATGTCATTCTCACAAGGGTAGATGCTATTGTGGCCTGCCAGCAGCCAGTGGAACTGGCAGTAGACTCAGACAGTGAGGAGGTTGGAGAGGAACATGGGCCAGTTCTGGAGTCAGGGGAAGGCTCTGACAAGTGCTCTGAGTTGAGGCAGAGGCCAGGGC
This sequence comes from Hydrophis major, assembly GCA_033807585.1. Lineage (NCBI taxonomy): Eukaryota > Metazoa > Chordata > Lepidosauria > Squamata > Elapidae > Hydrophis > Hydrophis major. The sequence continues at coordinate 96,616,336 of CM066330.1, read as the reverse complement.
CATCTGATAGTTATCAGCTACCTTCAGAGTCAGACATCAGTGGGGCAGAAGAAGAGCTGGAGCCTGTTCCCAATGTGCGCATGCACAGAGCTGCCAGGAGAAGGGCACAGCTAAGGAACAAGGGTCGACTCGGGAGTGAAGCCACAGGTGGGCAGTGAATGGCTCCTCCCATAGGAAATAAAGAGGAGTGGTGTTTGCAGGAGACAATTAGTTCAGTTTCATTAGGGTGAAGATCTGTTCCTGACTTTTTGCCAAGTATTGTCTGCTACAGAGTGGCATTTGAAAGATAGCAGCCTGGCAGCTCCCCAAGCCTGATAAAGGTCTGTAATTGTGAAATCACTTTAAAGACTGTTGGCTGGAACTTTGCTGGAGAGAAATTCACTTTAAACTAAATAAAATGGGTTTTATTGGGATGAGGAGTTGGCTTCGTGATTTTGGGAAGCCTAGGTCAGAATAGATGCTTTATTTCTAGAGTGAGAACTAAGTATCTGCTATCTGCTGGGAACTAATATGTGGCACCATTTTTTTTTCTTTTTTACAATCTTGTAGTCATTCAGGGTAGAGTCGGGGTGACTGGGTGGAGCTGAGTGTTTACTGGCCAGATGCCCTTTCTGATGCCTACATGGAGCTTGCAGCGATTTTTTTTTCTTTGTGCCCTAAGAGAGAAACATCTGCCAGTATCTAGAATTGAACTCTCAATCTTCCCAGTGGGAGGTGACATCTTCACCATTAGGCTACCACACTGCTAATCTGCAGCACCAAATATTTTCATTTAAATATTGAAAAACATGTTTTAAAAGACTGTGGATTTCTACTTCTCATTAGCAAGATGAAATGGTGTTGAATTTAAGACTTGCCTTTTTTAAAAACAAAAACAAAAATGATAGGTGGATGGATATGAGACAATCAAACCATCCATCAAATCTGATGATTTTGAGGTGAGTGTATTGTTCTGTCCTTAATTAACATACTCGAGATCCCCGCGCTTTGATTGGCCTAAGCGCGGGGCTCTCCGATTGGTCAGGCGAGCCGTGTCGATTGGCTCGCTAGGAATCTCCTGCGATTGGTCCATTCGGATCGCGGGAGATTCAAAGCGGTGCCATTGGCTGCGGCCGCTGCGGCGAAAGGAATAAAAGCCGTGGGCTTTTTTCCTTTCGCCAGTTTGGTTCCAACTTGCTAATAAAGAGCTTTGCACTAAAGTCACCGACTCCTGGCATCATTTCGCGGACTCAACACTGGCGACGAGGATGGGATCCAGACCCTGAACCGAACCACGTGTCCGACGGAAGCCAGACGAACCACCGCGATGGCGAAAATCGCACCACCCGCACCCTTCAACCCCGCCACCGAGGACTGGGAATCGTTTTCCGACTGATTCTGCATGTACCTTGAGTGCAGCGGCCTGAAGGACGCCACCGGCCTGATCGACCAGCCGGTTTCCACGACGGCAGCAGGAGCAGCAGAGATCCCGACCGAACCGGCCGGGATCCAGCCTACAACTGAGTTCGCAGGTCAAGTAGGCCCAGACGGAGCCCCGCCTACCTACGTGACTACGCAACATAAGGACTGAACCAAGAGGGGAGGGGTGTTCTGTCCTTAATTAACATACTCGAGATCCCCGCGCTTTGATTGGCCAAAGCGCGGGGCTCTCCGATTGGTCAGGCGAGCCGCGCTGATTGGCTCGCTAGGAATCTCTTGCGATTGGTCCATTCGGATCATGGGAGATTCAAAGTGGTGCCATTGGCCGCGGCCGCGGCGGCGAAAGGAATAAAAGCTGCGGGCTTTTTTCCTTTCGCCAGTTCGGTTCCAACTTGCTAATAAAAAGCTTTGCACTAAAGTCACCAACTCCTGGCATCATTTCGCGGACTCAATCAACATGTATGGTCAAATTAGTGTTATTGTTTAGCATTTGTTGCCAGAATGCACATCCCATCTTAAAGGCTCCACAAGCAGCTGAAGCTGAGAGAAGACAGAATAGAAATAATGGCAAATTCCTGCAAAAGTGCAACCAGTGGAATGTGTTGTCACTGCAGAGGACAAGTTGGAATGCTTGAGGCATCTGTCAGAAGTGTCAATGTCAAGCTGCTACAAGTATGGAGCCACATTGACAGTTCCAGAAAAGGGAGGAAAAAAGCAATTACTGCACCATAAAAAAAAAACAACAACCAAATTTCCACTGTATACATAATTATGACTTTTAATATTGTTGATTAATGCGTGTGTGCGCGCGTGCGCACACACACACACACACACACACCAATTCAAACTCCTGAGAATACCATTCACCAATTGATTTATACAGGTACTTAATGATACAAAAGTTTAGTAGTTAAGGATATATATGAGAATCATACAGCCCCATGATTTGAGACTGCTAGTGAAATGGAAGACTTATCTTTAGCTGGAATTTTCAAATAAACATTAGACATTTGGAGGTCAGTAAAAGTCAGTAGGAATCAGTGTAACAAAGCCTTATGCCTCAACATAGTTCAACAGTTTCCCTTAGAGCACCTATAGTCTACCACCCTGACAGGAGATCTATACAAATAACATTTTGACTGCAATAATTAATTGGAGTTTTGAACTTTTGGTATATAAGTTTGTAGCTGCTAAGCAATTACACCTAGCTTCTATATTATTTTTTTACTAGCTGATTATATCACTGAATTAGGGATACCATGTTAGATAAATAAAATATATATTTCCATTGAAGGATGACATAACGAAAATTGTTCTTTTCCATCATTTGGTCATTTCTCTACATAGAAACTTTCATATTATACTTTGCAAAAACACTCCACATTTCTCTAAAATTATTCAAGATCCTACTAAATAGAAAATGTGTAAATGCAAAAGTAAATATGTAGCCTTTTGATACGTTACCAGGATTGCTTGGTTATTTTGATTTTGTTGCTATTGCTGTTGTTGTTTTACTGCCAAAGCCTTTGCCTCTGGTCATATGACCAAATTGTTCAAAACTATATGCAGACAAGATAGTCAATTTTTACATTTTTGTTAAATTATTAAATTTCTATTTTCTTAGCAACTCCTCCTCCTCCTCCTCCTCCTCCTCCTCCTCCTCCTCCTCCTCCTCCTCCTCCTCCTCCCCCTCCTCCCCCCTCCCCCTCCTCTCCCTCCTCCATGGAAAGTCTTAACAGGCTAGTATCAAGTTTCCTGTACTAATCAAAATTCAAGCATTTCAGGTGAATCACTGTAACAGATGAAGGATGAATTATGATACATTGCAATTGAGGTATTTTGGAGATGACTAGTTGAAAAAGAATACAACCACATCAAGGTTTGTTATCATGCTGATCACCCACAGCATCACATCCTTAAAAAAAATCATTTTGTTTTTCAAGCTGAATTGTGCTTATTTCATTGAAATTCTTGCTATTTGATCATTTATCAGCTTTTTGATTGTTATGTGTAACCATTATTTTCGACTCCTAATGACCACATAGATATATTTTCTTTATGATGATCCATCCCTTTCTTTCAAATCTTTGCACAGTGTATTGCATATGAGGACAAATTATACATTATAAAGATTGCTTGGAGTTGGGAGATACTTTCAATGTAATCTACCAGATCCCCTGTGTGAGTTGCCCCTGTGACTATGTAGGACAGATGGGAAGGAAGCTAACTACCAGATTGCAAGAACACAAGCAAGCTATCATTCAAGGAGACCCAAACTCATAGATAGCCACACATTTCAATGAACTGGGACTATACATTCAATTTTGTAGCTTCTAAGATTGTTGGATGAACAGGGACAAAAACCAGCCAGGGAAGTGATTGAAGCCTGGGAAATGGCTCCCAATCAACTACTAAAAAGCCACACACAATCAGGCTCCATATAAATATCACACATAGAATAGCTCAAGGCTTACATTCTATTAGAAAGGAATTCCCTGAGGATGAGCTCCAGCATTTTCAGGAATCTTCTCACAGATGAAAGATCAAAGGGTTAATACTGTCCCTATCTTCTTCAAAGTCCAACTTTCATTTCATAGCCAGGTTAGCTGGGGAATTCTTGGAGTTGAAGTCCTCAAGTTTTACAGTTGCCAAGTTTGGAGACCCGTGCCATAAAGTGTCATAGGGAATACCATTGCTTATATAATTTTGATTTTTCTAGGTGTACACACATCATGGCATTTTCACATAATTTTTCCCCAAGACCTTCATGCCAGCTCTGCTGAGTTCTACTCTGCAATGTATTTCTTGATTATTTGATTCTTTACTGTTGGTAAAAAAAACTATCTACCATTCAATATCTTAATTGTCAATCCTAAGGCTGTTTGTCATTACTTTTCAGTCATTGGTCTTGTTTGTATTTAAATTTAGCTTTTAGAGTTTGCACATCCTTTGAATTTTCAGCTATCAGGGTTATGATATCAGCATAGCACAGGTTACTGGTGTTTCTTCCCCCAGGTTTTAAGCCACATTTATTTTGACAATATTAAAGTTTAATATATTTTCAGCATATTGGTTGAATAAATAAGGGGAGCACTATGCAGCCATGAATCTACAGTATATTCTTCCATACAGTGGCTTCCTGGCCTATATATAAATTTTTCGTGAAGACAATGAGATGTTCTAGCATTCCCATTTTTCTAAGCACTTTCCACAACCTGAGATGATTGACACAACTGGAGGTTTTTCTATAATTACCATAGAACTAGAACCTCCAGCTTCATCTAAAATTAAACACAATAGCAAGATATGATTCTTTTCATTTTAACATATTGTATATTGATTTTCATTAACAGCTGAATTGAATAACCACATCTGGCTTTATATTTGTTGTTTAGCTTTGAATCTGAAAATCTGTAGTTGCCCTTTCATTTAACTTTACAAAATACTTTGGGATTTAAAGAATTCAAACTTTCCAGCTTTCCAGTTGCTGTGGTAATCATTTTTTTCTCTCTCTGTGTGTATATGTGTGTTTTCTTTTTTTATTGCATTCATTTCATTTATTGATTCTTCCATGCCTTTGCCTTCTTTTACTACTTATCACAATGCTTGTCAAGACTGAAATTGATTAATTTGGCTATGGATATACATTCACATAGACAGCTAATGATGAACACATTTGTGATCCAATCTCTAATTCTATGCATATTTCTCACTCATTTTTTCTTTTCCATTTTCAAAATTTAAGGCATGCCTTCAGCCAGATGCTTCTGCAATTCTGTCCTGTTAATTTACCTTTTCTTTCAAATGTCCAGTCCCATTGGAAACCTATGCTGTTTAATTTGCTGATCCCTAGGTTTGTTTGTTTTTAATTAGCAGACAGTTTTATTCAAGATCATGACATGTAGGAACTGTAGAATTGTGGTTCTATGTGCCTTCGAGTTGCTTAATTGGACAGTTACATACTGTTCATCTTCTACATGCTTCTTGTGGCAAAAATGTTCTCTTAACAACTGGGTAGACAATCAGGAGGCATCTTTAAATCTTATTGTATTAATTATGTAAAGATACCTGTAACCTTTAGGGGTAAACTTATTGACTCCTTTTAGAATCTGATTAAGATTAATTCAGAGAATCAGAGGCATCAATTTAGTCCAAACATTCAACCAAATTACGTTATTTAGAAAATCAGTTTGATTCAGAAATTCAATCAAATAGTCTTTCTGTCACAGTTACAAACTGTTCAACCTTAGCAATTATATATTCTGACCTATGCAAAATCACTCATCAAGAATGATTTTTTTTTTTGGCCTGGCCATTACATTTTGTTTACCCTAGTTGCAGATGAAAATTGCAGCTGTCAAACTATACAAAAATGTCTGTATGCTATGATCATGCTGTTGTTTAATTTCAGAAACAGGCTTTGCAAATGAGTCCTTTCACAAAAAGTAATTGAATGAGATAGTGTAAAATCATTTCCTACATAAACATTACACATGCGCCCTCCTATCTTCAGAACAGCCAGAATATGTAAAGTATGGTGGAAATCAGCCAATTAGTCATGTTACACATGCAGTTTACACAGGTGCAGAGAATATAAATGAACTTTAATTCATCTCAGTTTGATTGAAATCAGAGCTTAGTAAATATATAGGGATCATCAACCTACTAGGATCAACATGATATGATTAATTTCAATTTTCAGCAGCATCATGAGGTATGTTTAACTTCTCATGCAGGTAATGAGAAATGTTGTGTATGAAAATGTGTTTGAGAATAGAAGAGGTAGTTGTGTATACCTCCAACCACTTTTTGTTTTAACTGTTGAACAGACATTCTAAAACAACTATAATATTTCACAATTTGGCACAGTAGATAGATTTACTAGGTGGCAATATCCAACTGAATTTAACTGATATTAGAAACTAAACAAGATTGGTCTAATTAGTACTTTGATACACTAATACTAAAAATGTCAAAACTGCTAACTACTCTGGGAAGTTAAAAAAAAATTAAAGAAAAATGCAGTAGCAAACCATTTCCAAGTAATGTTAATGCTTTTGCTAGACCTTATATTTGAGGCTGATTTTAACTGTGTTATTGTAATGAAGGTAATAATGAGTCAATATGAAATGTTTGCATCTACCTCTGTTCATCTTTTGGCTGTATTGTTTAAAACTATAGTAACTAATTGTCAGGAATTGAATTCAATTCCAGAAAATTGTGATAGCCCTATATACCACTTCACAGTACTTTACAGTGCTTATATACCACTTCATATTGCTTTACAGCCCTTTCTAAGTGGTTTACAGAGTCAGAATACAGCTCCAGCAATCTGAATCCTCATTTTACTGACCTTGGAAGGATGGAACACTGAGTCAACCTTGAACCAGTCAGGATTGAACTGCAGGCAGTTGGCAGAATTAGCCTGCAATAATGCATTCTAACCACTGTGCCATCACACTGCATCTGGTGGTGGTAGTAATGCTGCTGCTCCTAACTCTTCTTTCCTTGTCCTTCAGAGGTACTCTGAAGTGTCCACATTCTGGGAATAGTCACAGTATGTCTATTAAAATATAGTAATGCAGAATAAAACACCTACAAAATTAATCAAGGGGGGGGGGAGAAAGTGTGTCTTGGAGGAAGTAGACTGAGCTAGGGAGATAAAAATTAATAGAAAATAGAAAACTTTTAGATTTTTTAAAAAATATTATTATTGGAGTAGGTAGATAGGAGGAAAATTATATGTGAAATGAAATTCTGATTGGAGAAGATGAAAAAAGATAAATGGGAAGAAAAGTAACATTTAAAAAGTTTAAAGTGCTGCTATTACAGGAGAAGGTGGGAGAACATGGATGTGGGGAAGAAAATTATAAGCAAAGTGAGCTTTTTGATGGAGATGGAGAGAAAGTGGTGCTAGAAGAGGGGGGAAAAGTAAAATAAATGGGAAAAATAATTATGCTTATGTTTAATTGCCAGTACAAAAGTATGCTAGGATTTGATATGAATAAAGGCATATTAATTAATACGACGTTATAAATAAAAAAAAATGTTAACATTCTTGATGGGTCTTCAAACATACTAGGTTTTACCATTCTTTTAATTGGGCCCATCTCTTTTCCCTCTGGATTCTGGTCTTCAACATATTTCTCTTGCAAGATTGCACAACTATGCATATATTTCTAAGTGTGATCTTCATGATGTCTTACTGGAAGATTCTTCAGTGACCCTTTCATTCTTGGTTGGTTCTAGTGTGTGAAGACAGCTAGATTAATCTTTAACTTAATTCACAAGGATTTACAAGTTCTTCATAATGCTACTACTTCTGGGCATTTCTTCATTTCTTTACATGATTTTATATGTCATCTTCTATTAATAATTCTGGATGAGACTGCAAATTTTAGAGTAGCTGCAAAAACTGACAAGAGTAAATTGCAGGAGTTCAACACACAAGGATTTGAATGTGCTAAAGCTGATAAAGGAATTCTTGGAAAATAACATTTGAAGCTTTATAGCATCAATACTGGCTCTCAGAGGCTTCTGAAACAGGAAAGCTGAAGAAGAGAGAGAGACACACATATGTAATTATCTGTAAGGTCATCCAGATTCTCTTTGCACTGATTTATAACTTAAATTGCAGAAATGCCCAACTCTGGGCAATTTAGAAAGTAAAAACAACAACAACAACCCAATAACATAAACCTCTCTTCCTGCAAAAACATGAGGAAATAGATATAAACTAGTCACTTGTTGAGAATAGAATCCATACAGTACAAATTGAATGAATGAATGAATAAATACTTGTAAGTAAATATGCAAAACCAATCTCACACACCCCACCCTTGGCCAAGACCTAAGGAAACAGACTAGTTTTTAGGCTTTGCTTCAAAGAAAAGTTGGTTCGTCTCAATCTCTGAGAAGATACTCTTCCAGGAACTATGAAAAATGAAGATGGTACTTTCTTCTCCAAGCAACTTGCTAATGCTAACTGTGATTTCCCCCAGTTTCATTTCCTTCCATTTCATTCTTGAGTTCCTCCTTCAGTTAATTTGTTTATGCAACTTCTAATTCTTATTCCCCATCCTTCTCTTTTCTCCTACATTATGTAACTCAATCTTTCCTAATATAGACAACTTCCAAATTTGTGAACTTCTCACTCCCAGATTCCTGCGGCTAGTATTACCAAGAATTCTGGAAGTGGAAGTCCACATATCCAAATATTGCCCAGGTTGAGAAAAATTGATCAAAAAATTATATCCTAATCTTTTATTTTTTAAGAAAGCCATTTTTCAGCTGTATGCAAAAAGAATAAAGAAAGAAATCAGTTTGAAGTCCTGCAAAGAATGATTTGTGAAATCCACTAAAAGGAACTTCATCATGTTTATTATGATAATATAAAAAATGTTTTCTTGATTTCTTTTTTAAAAAGTCTATATGGAATGTATCTGAAAAAACAACAAAATACAAAATCTACAAACACAAAAAGAAAATACAAAATCAATTTTAAAATATATCCTGAAATATATCCTAATTTAAGGCTAAATGTGAAAAAAAAATAGTTCCTGAAAATAAGGAAAGGAGCAGCTGCATAAAACGTTTGGATAATTTAGTGATGCATTGGGGAAAAAAGTAGAAAGCTGTAGAAAGTAGATGAGTAGCTGGATAATTTATGTTGGGGAAACCTGTACCTGGTAGTTGATGTTACAAATGGTATCAAGAAAATTTGCTTTTAAAAAACAGTTTCCCAGTATATTTACTTTAACTGTATTCTCTGGGAAAAGTACATCAAGGAAATTGCTTTAAAAATTCATAACAGCTATATTTTCATGATTTTACATTCACTATACTCTGTAGCATTATGTATTATATTTCAAATATATTGGAAATTAAGGCAGGCTTTTACTGTGCTCAAGAAACCATTCAGATAATATAATAACAAACAGAAGCAGTTCACATTCAAAAGAGAGACTTATTTCCAGCATAGTCTCATTGTTGTGACGTTAAATACACATTCATCCAAGAGGAAGGTTTAAGACATTTATTAGAGAAGTAAGATTTGTATATTCCACATATATCTCCTTATGCTGACTTCTTTAAAAAGGATCCAGACGGAATCAGTTCCAATTTGCAGTAAAACATGAGTAACATCTTTTGAGAGGGACAGCTTAATCACAATTTCTTTACTTGAAATCCAATGAACAAATATGCTACTTTTAGCAACCACAAATAAAACCATTAAAAAATGGAATGGTTCTTTGCTTGGAACAATTGCAAAGATAGTTTTTAAAGTTGCATAGTTTGCAAAGTTGCATATGTTAAATGTTTGGAGATGGTGGTATTTGTAATCTAATGTATGTCTCATGGGTGTCAGATTGCCTCCTGCGGTAATAGTAACTAAGCTAAGGAGAAATGAACATAGAACATACTATAATAGACCTGGAAAAAATCTTGGAGATCTTCTAGTCCAATCTGCTGCTCAAGCAAGAGACCCTATATCATTTCAGACAAACGGTTGTCTGGTCTCTTTTTGAAAGCCTCCAGTGATGGAGCACCCACAACCTCTGAAGGCAAGCTATTCCACTGGTAGATTGCTATAATTATTAGGAATTTTTTCCTTATTTCTAGGTTGCTTCTCTCCTTGACTGTTTCTTGTCTTACTTTTTGGTGCTTTGGAAAATAGTTTGACCTCTTTGTCTTTATAGGAGCCCCTCAAATATTGGAACACTGCTAACATGTCTCTCCTAGCTCTTCTTTTAATTAGACTAGACATACCCAATTCCTGTAACTGTTCTTCATATCTTTTAGTTTCCAGCCCCCTAACTTATTCTTGTTGCTCTTCTGTGCTATCTTTCCAGAGTCTCAACATCTTTTCATATTGTGGTGACTAGAACTGGATGCAGTATATCATGTATGGTCTTATAAGGCTTTGTATATATATAATAATGTGCTTTTTTTAAATCTTGGTTTGTCAAAAATCATTTTGTGAGTGTTTCTAAGGTTTCACTGCAAAGTAGAATTTGAGCATGGAAATGTAGCAAATGTGATTCCTACAAGCACTGCTATATTAATCTGTATAAGCCACTTGAAAACCCAAATGCTCTCTAAGTAAAATTCCCAAGAAAACTAAGAGTGTTATAAAACAATAGACATTTCATTAATAAGAAAACATTAAAGAACTACATTAAAAGTACCACTTGTCAGACATAATTGGAAGATGTATTTAACAGATAAGAAAAATATGAAGTTCTTCATTGGTCCTGAAATGACACCTATCAAAATAATAGATGTACCTGTTGCAGAATTTTTGGAGGCTACCTCTAACAAAGATAGCCCCCCCCCCCCTAGTTTCCTGTCACAAAATTATCATCTGGGACATTTTAAGAAAAGCATTGAAAGAAATGTTCTTACTGTACCAGGTCCAAACAGATTATGAGAACTGAAGAACAAATGTAATTCTTCCACATTGGTAGAGAATATAGAATATCTTTTTTCAATTTCCTTCACTTTCATGACGGGGAACATAGTAAGACAAAGAGAAAAGGTAGATAAGTTAAAAAAATACAGATTGGTATGAAGAAAGAAAAGTAATTTATAAGTATTCTCAATTTATGTGGTTGCTTATGGCATAGAAAGAACATTAGCTATTTGGTCATTTATTCTTTAGCCCAGTATTGTTTTTAGCTGTGTTCTTGTAATTTATATATGCATATACATATACATATACATATGTATATGTATATTACAAGAACACAGCTAAAAACAATACTGTATATATCAAGGTTCTCATAAAATAAAAGGCAATGATATAATACTTGTTGAAAAGAAAATTAACCTTAAACTGTTCCTTTCTTGTGTGCTTTAATAAGCAGATATATTTTACATGGTTAGATCATGTGCTTTGACCTTACACTGCATAAGAAATTCTAAGGATCACATGAGGTGTTAACTTAACCAAAACATTCTGCTATTTTTGTGAGAAACCTGCCACTATAACATGAAGAAATTAAATACCCCAGCTGTGTAAATGCTTTCACAGTAAAGTTTTTATATGTAAAAAAAAAATACTATAAATATAGCACTGTATATATCAGTGCTAGCAACCTCTGATATGGCCCTAATTTACGCAATGAATTCTGATTGCAGCAGTACACCAATAAGAAATTGAAATGTTTTATTTTTCTAGGTAAAATAGCTTTTTGCAGTGAACCCATTCGAAAACCTGCAACTATATTTACTTTTCTAAAAGGATAGCTCTGCTAAACAGCTATGGAGGAATGTGAATTTCCTAAAAGCTTGTGATGAATGTGTCATCTTAAAGGTATGCAAAGAAATTGAAGAATTGCTACCATTTTTTTTAAAGAATATACCGTATATACTCGAGTATAAGTCGACCCAAATATAAGCCGAGGCACCTAATTTAACCACAAAAAACTGGGAAAACTTATTGACTCGAGTATAAGTCGGGGGTGGGAAATGCAGCAGCTACTGGTAAATTTCAAAAATAAAAATAGATGCCAATAAAAACTTTCACTAGGACAGTTGAGAATAAGTTTGATGTTCACAATTTCCTCTTTGAAAGAGACCAGTAAATAGGGAACAAGAAGATGAAGAAAAAGAAGTGTGTTTTTTCACACTTTTCACACTGAAGTGAATAAAAATGGCATCATAGGAACAAGCTTATTCTCAGTCCAAAAGTTTGTTTCTGATTTCTTCCCTGATTTAAGGGAAATTTGGGAAACGATCTCACTATCATGAAAGGTTTGATTGATTCACTAACCCAAAAGATGATGATGATGACAGTGGTAGGCAGGAGTCACTCTCTCCCTTGCAAGAAAAAACCAAGAGCCGTTCTTATGATCTCTCTCTCTCTCTCTCTCCCCTTCCTCCCCCTCCTCCCGAGTGGACTGAAAGCAGCTGGAGCTGAGGAAATGAAACTGAGTGGAGCGACCTCGGCTCGCGTTGCTTTTTCAGCCTAGAGCTCAGAAAAGCCTCCCCCTCCCATGCTTAAAAGTTGCAAAGGAAACACGGAAGCAGGGAAGCAGCTGCCCAGCTTCGGAGCTCCAGGGCATCTGACTCGAGTATAAGCCGAGGGGGTTTTTTTCAGCACAAAAAATGTGCTGAAAAACTCGGCTTATACTCGAGTATATACGGTACACATGCACATGCACGTTCAGATCAAAGATTCAAGATTATCATCCCTGGTTGAACTAGCTTCTGATAGAAAGTGGTTTGACTAGTGAAGAATAATCATCTTCTTCTCCTTCTCTAATTATATTGTATATCAATTGCAGTTGTAATCAAGTTTCTAATTTACTCAGTAACTGATGCTCTCCTGATGCATTACCAAAGCATTTAAGATATATACTGATAAATAACCCAGGAAAGATACAATAAAAATATAGAGAACTTAATGAGCCCAACATTTTTTAAATAAAAAAAGTAGCTAATGTTCATGGCTTTCTTTTTTTTTTACAGTGCATCATAGGATTCTGTGAATCTTTTTAAAAACTACTGTTCTTTTTTTTTCTGACTGTCAAAAAGGATGTTTCATAATGAATGGCATATTCAATTCTATGAAAAAGGAGAGTTGTTATCCTAAAAAGAAGAAGCAGAACAGATTTACATCTGTATGTTATCATGAAGCACTATGTACCTTATAAAGAAAAAAGCCCTAACATGACAGCTTTCCTTTCTATTTACTTTCTATTTTTCAGGAAGACTAACATCAGGTTTATGAAATACCCATGTGTGTTTTTTTCCAGTGATCACTTCTCTCTCATATGAACACAACAGCTGTTTCCATTTCCTGCTCATCTGCTGGGACTTTCATCATTAATGCTCAGGTTGTCAAAAGTCATTCTTCATTCTCCCCCTACTTCCCTGCCCCAATCACAATCGAAGTTGGTGAGTAGAAAAGGGGGATTGTCATGTGTCACATATTCTCTGGTACCAATAATGACAAAAGCTGGCTTAACCATAACTTCTATCTCACGAATAATGTTTATGCTCTGACAGCTACAAAGGCTTTTAATTTCTGATAGCAATTTCCATCTGGTTCCTGCTAATCGCTAAGGACTCTGTTTCAGCTTTAGTTTGAATAAAAGACAAGGCACTCTGAGCTACATCTGTAAAACAACTCCATGCCTTTGTCTCTTTGAGAAAAAGAAAATTCTAACTCTGAATGTTCAGGTCTTCTGCTTGAGCTCCAGAGAGCTCTCCTAAAACTAGGAGGCATTGTCTTGATTTTTAATGGAAAAATGCTCTCAGTGTAATATAGATGCTGAGAAGCTCTGGCAACAATGGCTTGGAGATGCTGGCTGAATTAGAGCTGTAATCTTTTTTTAAAAAAATGTTGACTTGTTAAAAAGCAAAGCTTCCAATTAAATGACACATTTCTGAGAAATTGATGGCTCACTTTGTCATACCTTGAACAAATATCTATAACAGTTTATAATTTCTTTTATTTTATTTTATTTGTTTGTCAATTGCTTACAAGATAATAGCTATAAGTAAAAACAGAGTTATGAATACATAGATACATACAAGAAAAATAAAGAAACAATAGGACAGGGACGGTAAGCACGTTGGTGCACTTATGCACGCACCCTACAGACCTCTTAGGAAAGGTAGCAGAAGGTCTAAGGTTAAAGTTTTGGGGGTTTGGGGGAGAAATCACAGAGTCAGATGGAGTGTTCCAGACATTGACCACTCTGTTGCTGAAGTCGTATTTCCTGCAATCAAGTTTGGTGTGATTAACCTTGAATTTGTATCTATTGTTTGCTCTTGTATTGTTATGACTGAAGCTGAAGTATTCATTGACAGGTAGGACATTGAAATGTATGATTTTATATACTATACTTAGATCAGACTGAAGGTGGCATAGTTCTAGTTTTCTAGGTCTAGAATTTCAAGTCTGGTGGCTTAAGGTATTCTGCAATGAGTAGAGGAATGGAGAACTCTTCTTGTGAAATATTTCTGGACTTTCTCAACTGTGTTAATATCAGATACGTAATGTGAGTTCCAGACTGATGAGCTGTATTTGAGTATTGGTCTAGCAAATGTTTTGTATGCTCTAGTTAGTAGTGTAATATTACCAGAGAAAAAGCTATGTAAGATTAGGTTAACAACTCTTAATGCCTTTTTGGCTATGTAGTTACAGTGGGCTCTAGCACTTAGATCCTTGACAGAGTTTGGATCATCAGCAAGGTCTTGACTATTCATCCTGTATTTTATTTTCTGATTTTTTTTTTGCCAATATGTAAGACAGAGCATTTATTTGTTGAGATTTGAAGTTACCATTTGTTTGACCATTCTGATACATAGTCGAGGTCTTTTTGAAGGGTAGCAATATTGTCTGTGGTGTTGAATAGCTTTATACCGTCAGCGAAGAGAATGCAGTTGCTCTTAATATGATCACAGAGGTCATTTTTATAGAGTATGAAGAGAGTTGGTCCTGGAACACTGCCTTGGGGGATACCATTGTTGACAGGTACAGAATTTGATAGGACGCTCCCAATTTTGACCATTTGTTGTCTATTTGACAGGAATGCTTCTATCCAGTTATGCAGTTGTCCAGAGATACCATAAGATTTTAGTTTTAGGAGTAGTTTGTTGTATACCATTGAATCAAAGGCTTTACAGAAGTCTATGTAGATTGCATCTATTGCTTTGCCCTGATCGAGTTGTGTAGTCCATATGTTTTTGCAGTGTAAGAGTTGCAGATAGTTTTTTTTCTAAAACCAAATTGTTTATTAGAAAGTAGTTGTTTGTCTCTAAGTGGAGGATGATGGATTGGTTAATAATTGATTCCATGACTTTACAGGTGATGCAGCATAAAGAGATTGGTCTGTAATTTTCAAGTAGGCTGGGGTCTCCCTTTTTGAAGATGGGGACGACTGTGGCTTGTGACCATAGTTTTGACAAGGAGATGGTCCTGAAAAGTTTTCTCATAACCTATTCTACTGTTCAGGAATGAAGGCTCTTGTTGTTATTAAAATTCTAATGATTGGAAGGTTAGCTTCCTAGTAGAATCTATTGAAAACTCCAATCTGCTTAGATTCACTGGGGAATTTTTTTCTTTTAAGAAAGTACTAGGTTGCTTGGAATGTCAGGTAGGCACTAGATCAGGGATGTCAAACTGGCAGCCAGATATGTCATGCACAGGCCACACCCATCACACCCACAGGCTCCATAAAGGCAAAAAACAATATGATATCCCATGATACGTCACATGACATGATCAAGTTTGACACCTATGCACTGGATAAAACCTGCTTACCTTCAGCAAGGTGACTGCATCATATTCTCAAAGAATACATATTGAATGGGACAAGAGTTAGAGTCAAACACTGAGTGTTAGGAGAAATATCCATCTGATTCAATTCCAGGCCAGGAGAAAGACACTGGAAACATGGAGGCTGATTGGAAAGAAGTTTTAATGGTGAAATAGAAGCACATGGGTGATTCTGGGCAGCTGATCACATGGAATTGAGAATGAGGGGTATTTATATCTTCTCTTGGGCTTTGAAGTTGAGCTTCCTTTTCCTGTGTAAGAACATGTATTCTGTTGGCTGTTGTAGGGGGCATAGCTGGTTCTGTAGGTTGCCCCAGGTTTGGTTGAAGTTTGGGGGGTGTGGTGCAACTGAGATGATGCAATGAAGGAGTTTGAGGTCTGAAAGGGTTTTGGGAAATTCCTATTATGGCTGAAGGCTAATCCTACCTTTGTTCACCTTGCTGCAGGGAATTTGCTTAGGAATAGAGCTAGCTATATTTTTATCTCTTAAGTGCTGACATCTGCTGTGGTCTATTAAGAAAGGTGGAGGCTGCTTTCCAAGAGCATGTTTCTCCATTTCTCATCCAAGGAAATATAATATTCTGCCTTTTTAATATTTCTCAAAATATTTCATTCTACTAGGAGAGGGGTGGGTGCAGTGGTGGGATTCATTTTTTTTTATATACTACCGCTTCTGTGGGCATGGCTTGGTGGGCGGGGCAGGGGAAGGATACTGTAAAAACTCCAGTCAGAGGTGGTATTTGCTGGTTCTCTGAACTACTCAAAATTTCCACTACTGGTTCTCCAGAACTGGTCAGAAACTGCTGAATACCACCTCTGGGTGAGTGCTAACTTTCTACATAAGTAAATCATTTTTCACAGAAAAAGAAGGAAACATACATAGAATGGTCTCTAAATGTAGGGAGGAAGAGGGGATATCAAATGAGGAAGGTTAAAACTGGAACTAACCGTTTTCAATGTCAGGGTAGAACTTAGTCAGATGCTAATGTTTTATGAGCTTGTTGTAAAAGTCATTTTGTGACTCAAGCCTGCTTCTTAATGGAGAAGGAAAATCATTTCAGGAAAAAAATGATTTAATTTTTTATTGAGGTCTTTATGCTTTGGATCACCCTTTCAGGGAAAATATTACTATTTTAATTTTAATGGACTAGAGAGTTCAATTTTTCTGAACCAAAGATTGTACAGGTAGTCCTCGGCTTACAACAATTCATTTAGTGACTGTTCAAAGTTACAACGGCACCAAAAAGGTGACTTATGACCGTTTTTCACAGTTATGACCATTGCAACATCCCCAAGATCATGTGTTCATAATTCAGATGCTTGGCAACTGATTCATACTTATGATGGTCGCAGTGTCCGAAGATCACGTAATCACACTTTGCGATCTTCTCACAAGCGAAGTCAGTGGGGAAGCCAGGTTCATTTAACAACTGGATTACTAATTTATCAACTGTAGGGTGTTACTTAACCATCGTGGCAAAAAAATAAATAAATCATAAAATGGGACAAAACTCACTTAACAAATATTTCACTTAAGAACAGAAATTTTGGGTTCACTTGTGGTTGTAAATTGAGGATTATCTGTAATGAGGAGTATTACAGTGACTCCTTTTTATGAGGAAGGTTTGGTAGCTAGATGCCACATTTTTAAAGTTATGGTTAGCTGGTCTAGCTGCAGAAATATGGACCTTCACTAAAGAATTCTAATTGTTTGTTGCCTCCTAGTGATCATCCACGAATTTTCAACCACTATTTAGTGTCCCTATCTTAGTCTGCAAATTACTGAAACAGGGAGGAAGTTATGACTGAACGATATTGCTAGGGAGCATAGGAATATATCAAACTTTTCATCAATAATTTTAGGAATAGGTTTGGTTTAAAACAAAAGCATCACTTTTTTTTTTCTTTTGCTAAAAGCAACATTTAAATAATACATACTTTTTTTCTTGTCCATCTTTGCTTTTCCTTTGTTAACTCCCATTGTGTAGGTCAGTGTAAAGTGTATATAAGGGGGAAAATATTCTGGGTATTTTGGAGAACAGGCAGAATTCCTAACTATAAGCCAAGCTGGATAAAAACTGCTGAAGCTGAACTCAAAAATATCTGGAGAATCCCAGGTTCCTTAATCTGGATTTAAATAATGCAAAGTATTTATGGTTGGCAGATATATTACATATGCTGGTTTTGTGATATTTGAATTAAAAGTAGGGACAGAGAAGAAAGAGTATAGAAAAAGTTGTTGATCTTGCTAGTTTTAATATGTTTATGTTACCATGGAGCAGCAGTTTCTGTAATTACATGGCAAGTACATAATAATTAAATATGTTTTTCTGCAAATTTATTAGCATTAACATTTGATGTTAAGCACTTTTGCAAAGTTTAATTGCATTTGTGACTTTCAGCTTCACTACAATGCATTTTGGAAAGGAGAAACAACCATGCTATTTGAGCAAAGAACCGATAAATTGCTTTTTGTTTTGGAAGCATAAGAGTTTAGGAGCTTTCAAACAAAAATGAAAGCATTAAATTTGTTCTGATTTGAATAGCATGGTATGGGATCTTCAGTGGGAGGAGAGAAAAAGCAAATATCTATTTAATCATTATTTCTGTTCAGTGTCAATGAATGCCTGACAATTTTATGTTTTCACTCTGCTTAAGTTATACATTTAAACTATGT
Source organism: Hydrophis major (assembly GCA_033807585.1). Classification (NCBI taxonomy): domain Eukaryota; kingdom Metazoa; phylum Chordata; class Lepidosauria; order Squamata; family Elapidae; genus Hydrophis; species Hydrophis major. The sequence goes on along the minus strand of CM066330.1, from coordinate 96,597,950 downwards.
CATGTCAACAAATAATCAAAGCAGTTTTTTTTATCTCTATAGGAATATTCATTTAAACATCAAAGTTTACAAGTCAATCAATCAAAGAGATTGATGCTGTAGAAGCTTATACTTGTGTTGCAATTAACAACATTGTTGATAGATTACCTGAACAGATTGAATGTTGAATCTTGGGAAGCAAAGGTGGAATCAGATATGAAATGCTATGAAACTCCATCAAAGAAAACTCAGTTACTGAGTGTCCAATTTTGCAGAATATGTAAAGATATAAAAAGTGCTAGGCAAAACTCAGGGAAAAATGTCAAGCTTGTAGGTTATCAGATCTCTTCCATTTCCCATTGTTCATATTGGGTTTAATAATATGTCAGAAGCACATCTCTTGTTAGTTTTGTTTTAAAGGAACATGTGGAATATGCATTAAAATATGGGTATAATTTACTTTTGGACTATATTCCAAAGCAGATTTTTCTGGGAAAAAAATCAATCTTCTCTTTAATTTAATGAAATCTGAAATGTGCTTCTTGTCCTACCATTTTATTATTATAGTTATTATTATTGTTATTGCTATTATTGTTGTTATTATTTATCTTTTATTCATTCACGCCAAGTATCTTCTTAAAATTTATGATGTTCTGAGTAGCACAGTTTTTTTGCAGTTCTGCTTGGTGTTATTGTGGGAAGTTGTAATTTCTTGATGTATTTTATAAAATGGTTGGACATGGTACCAAGTGCCCCAATGACAATGGGTATCAGTCACATGTCTCATCCATAATTGCATAGTTTCGATGTCCAGGTCATGATATTTTGTTATTTTTTTTCCAATTCTTTTTTTTTGCGGTTCTAGCATCTTCTGGTACAGTGATACCAATAAATTTTGACAATAATTCCAAAAAAATATTATTTTTATTATTATATACTTTGTTCATTAAACATGAAAGTCAACTGAACTTTTAAAAATGTACCACAAATATCATTGACTGGCTCAATGATATTGATGATGATTGATACGGGTTGCTGCCAGCATCCTAGGTATCAACCAAGTATCTTCTTAAATGCAAGTTGTTCCGAGTAGCGCAGTCTTTTGCATCTCTGCTTGGCTATAGCAGGAAGCTGCAACTTCTTGATATATTTTGCAAAATTCTTTGACATGGTATCAAGTGCCCCAATGACAATGGGTATCACTGTTACATGTTTCATCCATAATTGCATAGTTTCAATGGCCAGGTTGCAATATTGTATAATTTTTTCCAGTTTTTTTTCTTTGAGTCTGGCGTCTCCTGGTACAGTGATATCAATAAATTGAACACTTTGTTTTTGATTACTGTGATATGTGATGTGTTGTGTTCTAAATGATGATCCATCTGTATTCAAAATCCCACAAGATCTTCACCTCATTTTTGACAACTTTTTCCATTTTATGTTCCCATGACTTTTTGGATACAGGTAAGTCATATTTTTATATAATGCCCAGTGGATAAGTTTCGCAACTCAGTCATGTTTACCTTTTTAATCAGTTTTGCTGCACTCAAATATTAAATGTGAAACAGTTTCAGCTTTGTCATTGCAAAGTCAACAGTTGTTGGTGTTTTTTTGTATGTTCACTTTCATGGCATTAGTTTGTAGTGCTTGTTCTTGAGCAGTGAGTATTAAACCTTCCATGCCCGTGTCAAGTTGTTATCACATTTTCCTTCAATGTTTTTCAAATGCTGTCCTTGCAAAGCTTTGGTTTTCTATCTATTTAATCTGTCATTGAGCTGTTTTTCCTTATATTTTGCCTTTGTTTCTGTTGTTTTAATAATGTTCTTCATTTTCACAACCTGCAGCAATTTTTCCGTACTTTAGTTCACATAGTCATTCAAACTTCACTTTTCTTCTTCTACAGTTCGATGGACTTGCAATAGCCCTCTGCCACCTATTCTTCTTGGCAGGTATAGCCCGTTGACTATATTATTATTATTATTATTATTATTATTATTATTATTATTATTATTATTATTATTATTATTATTATTATTATTACACAATATGTATATGTAGTATATGTATGGACATTTTGCAATTTACCAATGGGAATTTGGTCAATGCATAGATTTTCTAAGTGCTTCCAAGTTTTTTTGATATGTCCTCCATTGTACCAATAATCACTGGGACCACCACAGCTGGTTTATGCCATAACCTTTCAATTTTGATTTTCAGATTTTGACACATTGTGATTTTTTCCAATTCTTTGTCATATATCTTTTGTCTCCTGATAATGAATTATGCACAATTTTCTCTCTTCAACCAAAGTTATATTTAGTGTATTATGAGCCAAGACTTTATTACTTTGTATTATGAATCCCACAATATTTGAACCTGCTCATTTTTTTTACTACTTTTTCAACTCTTATCTTCCCACAATTTTTTTATTACCGGCAAATTAATTTTTTACAGATGTTCCAGTAAATCATTTTGGCATCTGTGTTATGTCATTGTTATAACAAATTTGCATTATCTTCTTTCATAGCTGAATATATGATCTACAATTTAGTTTGCTTCGTTGTGCCCACTGCACTTTGAATCATTTGATGATTTTTCAATTCCAGCCTTGATTGCATTAGTTTGAATAGTTTGCTCTTGAGTAGTCAAAATCAAGTCTTAAGTTTTATTTTTAATGTTTCGGTTGTAAGTCATTGCCAGGTTTTATTTTTATTCACTTTCTCCTCAACCTTTTATAAAAATATCCATGTAATGATTTATTATTATTTTATCCCACTGTATGTAAGCAGTGAACATGAATAATATTCCAACAACCTATTTTATCCACAACAATCCTGTGAGGTAAATTGGGTTTGACCATGACTAGCCCAAAGATACCCAGCCAGTCACTTTTTTCTAATCCAATCCACTAACCAGGTTGTTGTTGTTGTTGAGGAAAAGGTAGCAAATGGGGCGTTACTGTTTTCCAGTAAATTTTGCTTTCTGAGCTATGCTTGGAATTCTAAACATATCCATAAGAGTAGAGGTTGGATAATATTTATTATTTTTAAATCTGGACATTTAGATTTCTTTGGAGTGATCTAAGCTAGGCTAGTAATATTTTTTCCTATCAAAATCGCAGCCAATTTATCCTGTTAACTTCAATAGGAGCCAACTGTTAATTACACATTCTTTATATTGACTACCCATGTATATAACAAGTATGGCTGAAAGAACCTAAGCACATGCCAAAGCAGATGCAAAGAAGAGCAACTAAGATGATTGAGGCCTGGAGACAAAAATATGTGAAGAATAATTGCAGGAATTGAATATGGCTAGTCTAGAGAAAAGGGAAAAAAAGGACTATGGGTAACATGATAGCAGTATTCCAGTATTTGAGGAGGGGGTCAACTTATTTTACAAAGCACCAGAAGGCAAGACAAGAAACAATGGATGAAAACTAATCAAGGAGAGAATCAACTTGAAATTAGGGAGAAACTTCTTAACAGTGAGGACAATTAATCACTGGAACAGCTTGCCTTCAGAGATTGTGGGTACTTCATCACTGGAGGTTTTTAAAGAAAAGACTGAACAGCCAGTTATCTGAAATGGTGTAAGGTCTCCTGTTTGAGCAGGGGTGTGGACTAGAAGATTTCTAAGATCCCTTCCAGCTTTGTTCTGATTGATTGCCAAATATTTTTGTGGGGGAAATAAAAGTGTTTTGTGAATTAATAAACAAGCCCAGATTGTTTCTGTGCCTCTAACAGAGATTTTTTGATGGTCAGTTCCTGTCAGTTGACTTTGAGAGAGGTCCAAAATATCCTAATATCCAATTCATCTTACTAATAACTTTAGGGCTATTTGCAATGCAACACAAGTTATCTGATTTTATCCTCATATCAGTCCTTTGAGTCAACTGAGTATCTTTCTTAAGCCCACCCACTAAGCCTGATGGCTTTGATGGCAAGGATAATAAATTCACATAACACACCATAGGAGGAAAAAAGGAGTAAAGGAAATAATCTCTGCCTTGGGGTAAGTTGAAAAACACTGTTATGTAAATTGTGAAAATGGTTTCACACCAGCTAGTTAAAGAACCCGCTGTGATTTCTGCTTTAATGGGGACTAAGGGTTAATGGGAATTTACAGCTTTCTAAACTTGCTTCTCTGGTTATAAATCTAAAACTCTGGGATGGTGATACTTTATGCACTCTTATCATCAAACCCAATACCCATTAGTTTAAATGATTTCTCACATGTTGGTATGGCTTGTAATTTTAACTCCTTCTATTTCGGATTAATAACCTTAGTAGTTGACCAATTATTTGAAAACCATATTATGGCCAAGAAAAGAGTTAAAGGAGTGAGTGATCTCACTCCTTTCCTAAGAGGTCTGTAGGGGACGTGCATAAGTGCACCAACGTGCCTACCGTCCCTGTCCTACTGTTTCTTTTATTTTTCTTATATGTACCCATTTCATGTATTCATAACTATGTATATACTTATTCCTATTATCTTGTAAGTGATTGACAAATCAAATAAATAAATAAAATAAAAATAAAAAAAAATAAATTGCAGAGATTTGAATAATAATTTTATTTAGGATACTGTTTTTTTTAATTGGGGGAGGGGGCTGTATGTGTGTTCCATAGATGTTTGATTGTATTCATCATAAGTTCCCTAAAACTAGGGAAAAGTAACTATTTGTAATATTGATAAGCCCAGGCATCAGATTTAACTCAATGAGCTCAACTTATTGTTAATTTTCAGTGAACTATGAAAACAGAATTACTGTATGAATACAATGAATCATCTAAATAGAAAATCACAATGTTGACGGAACAGTACTAAAGAAAAACATGTGACATTGTTGAAAAGAAACCATAATTTCTTTTCAATAACCAGGTTACAATGCAGCTTTGCAGGCAAAATTGCCCATAGTATGGAGTTCAATCCTGATAGAGCTCGGGGTTGACTCAGCCTTCTTCCAAGGTTGGTAAAATGAAGGCCCACATTGTTGAGGGCAAAAAGCAAATAATGTTGACATGTGCTATAAAGCACTGTGGGTTGATATATAAGTCTAAATTCTATTGCTATAATAGAAAACATAGGCACAAATATAAACAGAAAATAGGAGCAGCAAAGCTTCAATAGCCCTTGACTTTTTCCCAGATATGAGTTCAGGCTGTATCAAAGGAAAGACTAGGTTCCTTATAAACATTAACTAAATGTACTTGAGTTTTCCTATTTTTTTTTCTTTCTTGCAGCCTTTTTTTCTTCTTCTATGCTATTTCTTTTTCTTTTTAAACTGGAACTGGAACATTTCTGGCAGAGCATATTTTTTTCTCCATTGATTGACCACTGCAGTTTTCAAAATTTCTGAATTTTCTAGGTCTGTTTAGCCATGCCACAGATTGAACTCTGGACTCTGTGTATACAAAGCATATGTCCAATTACTGAGCTACAGCCTTTGGCTAGTTTAGCTAAGGCTTTTTTTTTCCCCACAGAAATATTTAACATATGTAGTATAATCAGCAGTTCTTGTTTTGAAAGAACCGTTTAGTCTGTCAAAATGCCTACCAGCAATTTTTGTTTTTTGTGGAAGAGATGTTCATTTGTTTTACTTTTAGCATCTGGGCATATAAGCTGTTTCATATTACAAACTATATATCTTTAAATCTTTGCTGATCTCCCCATATGTTAAGGCCATCTGGAACATGATTTCCCATTCTATGTATGGTAAATGAGAATAAACTATAGACATCATTCTGTTTGGTGTTCATCCTTTATAAACAGGGACTTCCCAAACACTATATAGTGTTCATTAAAATGAGGTTTTTAAACATATATGATCAGCTTCTGCAATTTCAACAAATCAGCTGAATTGGCATTACAGAGCATTTTTCATTGTAAGTTTACTTTGCTCCCCATTCATTGATTGTTAAATAGCTTTTTCAGTACTTTATAAAAATGTTAGAGGGTTGATCACACTGTCCTGTTGTAAACAGTGTCTATCAATTAAAATCTTGCTTCTTTGATGTTGGTATTAATAGCATAAAAGTCTGTTCTTTCTATAGGATTGTTTAATTTTTATTTTTAAATTGGTAATATACCGTGATTGTTTTGTTTGCAATATCTCTTACTCACTCCAGCCTTTGTACACCTCTTCCCTAATTCATGTAGCCATTAAAATAAATTGCTTACGAATCTTTTAAAATGCAAATTATCCTGTTGTGAATTAATAAAAGTGCTTAAATAAAGATTATTAAAACCTTTAGAAAAGTGCAGTGTTCTGGCCCTGCACTTCTGATTGGCCGATAATAGTGACATCTGATTGGTCCGTTCAGGAGAATCTGATTGGCTATTAGCGGGCCTCTTTCATTGGTTAAGGGAGCTAATGCTTCCCGTTTCTTATTGGTTGTTTGATCAGCAGCTTGCCTATAAAAAGGGCTATTGCTGCCGTAGTTTTTGCTCTGTTCCACAATGTTAAATAAAGAGTTGAAGTTCACTGTTCATTGTCTCGTCTCCACTTCTTGCGCCCATGCGCAGAACATAACATATCCCATTTTTTGCTCTTTGATATGTAAATTTCCTTTATGTAGACATCTTTAATGTAAATTTCCTTAATGTAAGCTCTGTTTTAAAAAGCTTTTTATGTGACTTTTAGGTGCATGTTTTCTTTTCCGGCATAGTCTTGAGAAATTTGTCAGTGAAAATGCTATCTAGAATGTAGTATCATCAGGTCATTTGGATCTGTTTGGTCTCTTCTCCATGAAATCAAGTCCTTTATAAATGTCAACATAGCCCAGGGGTAGGATTCTACTGGTTCTGTTCACTTCTGTAGAACTGGTTGCTCTGAAAAGCAGCAAATAGAGAGCATACATAGAACTGGTTCTATGTCTGCTGCTGTTTTGGTGCACCCGCCCACCTGGGCTCTTACCTGACCTTTATTTCCTGCTTTTTTTTTCTTTTAAGAATTTTATTAATTTTCAATAAACAAACATACACAAACAAAACACAAAACATAAAAAAACCCATAAAACTTCTTTTTGGAAAGCGGCTTAGTCCCGGATTACATCTTTTGGTACAGACATAAATCAAGTTCATATTCACTTTATATACCATTTCTTATCTTATTTACCATTCAATATTTTCTATATGGCTTCTCCCCTCTTTTCACTCTCTTAATTCTATTTTATTTATTTCATCTCAATTTAGATCATTATACTTATATCTTTTGTCCATTCTGTTTCAATTATCTATTTTTTTTCTCATTAACACAATATTTCTCCTGTAATCACTGATTAAAGTATGATGCCTTTATATCTTTCCCCTAAATTTAACACTTAAAATAATATAAAATTTTCATTCTGATTCTGCTTAGCACATTCTAAGCTACATACTACATTTTAAAATAGAAAAATAATTAGTTTATAATATAATTAAAACAATAATCTATAGCAGATTAAACTCTATCATTAATTCTTAAGCATTTTACACATTCCCTTTAATATTTTATTAAATTATAATGTTCCAGTTTTCTAACATTGTTTCAAATACAAATACAAGTATACTGTCTTATGTACTTTTGCAGAATCTCTTTTTTAATTATATTTTACCCATTACCTCTGAAAAAATCCTGTTTCTTTGTATCTTGTTTCAAACCTTTATAACTTCTCTTCCCTTTTTCCCTACCTCTCTTCTCCGATCTAGCCTTTTTACCATCCCCATCTCTTGATCTCCACCCTCTTAGTCTCCACTCTCTTCTGCATTTCTCTTTTCTGTTGCTTCCTGACATTGTATCGATCCCTTTTTGGGTTGTTTTTTTAAGTCTTAAATTCTCCATTCTCTTTCCCCTCTTTCCCTTTTCTCCCCCAGCTAAAGTTGTTTGTTAATTAAAGATGGCTTCTTCTTCATCCCAACCTTCTTGTTCTTGTAATTCCTGATAGGTAGAAATCACCATTTCTAGAAAATGAAAAACAGTTCCAGATGAGCCCTTTCCTTCTTGTTCCTATTCTTTTAGCTTTTTAAATTCCATTTTCGATTCTTCAACAGATAATGCCACTGTGAAAACTTTTTAAACAACCCAAACATTTTTATCTTTCAAATAATAATTTCCAAAAGTCCCAAAGTCACCAAGCAATCCAAATAAGCACAAGCTTTTTCATTTAGCACTTTTTTATTTTTAAACTTTCTCTTCCGGGGTGCTTTTGCGCAACACAGCTGTGGTTGAAAAAGCAGGAAAAAGCGGCTTTTCCAACCGCTGTGCATTTGCACACAGCATTTGTCAGGATGCGCTCCTTTTAGATCCCAAGAAAGAAATACTCAGACTCCATGGGTAGAGCAAAGTTATCCTTTTACTGGGAAATAAAGTGGTAGCTACAAAGCAATTCCGAAACTGAGAAATTGGCGGGTAGAATGCATATACAAAGAAATAGATTTGTCCCCACCCCCCAAAGTTCAAATGATTCTTCCAATTAAAACTTTTGAGACAGCTCATGTGGTCATCTTCAGATGGTGATGAGACGTCTTGTCAAATGACCTTGACATATTTTGATAAAAGTTCGCAGTTGCGCAAAAGAGGAAAAGATAGCCAGGAAACAGAAAGTTAAAGACAAGAATCCCCCCTCCCCTTGCTAGCCCAGCAAGGAATGCAAACACCTCCAGCTCTCTTCCCATATAAAATCTCCCCTCCCACCGTTGCCATGACAGCCGAGAGAAATAATGAAATAATAGCAGATAGTCAGGAAGGGGAAGGTATCTTGAGGCTGACATTCGGACCCCCTAGAAGAAGGACATAAGTCCCTAAAAGAAAAAACAAAATAGTTACATGTTAACATTTATGTACATTTCTATGGTTTATCAGGATATTTGGCATGAAATTTCTTTAAAAGTTCAGGAGCCTTAAGGTCCTTTTCATTTACCCACTCAGAATGGGAAGGAGGAAAATGTTTCCAAGCTACAAGGTATTGGGTACGACCCCTCCATTTTCTAGAGTCCAAAATTTCTTTAATTTCGAAATGTTGTTCTCCCTCAATCAATATTGGCACAGGGGGATCAGATTGGATTGGTCTCAAGGCACAGGTACGTTCTGGTTTCAACAAACTAACATGAAAAACAGGATGAATACGACGAAGAGTCTTTGGTAAAGTCAGTTGGACAGTCACAGGATTTATAATCCTCTCAATGGGGAAAGGTCCTACATACTTAGGACCCAATTTCTTTGATTTTTGAGTAGTTTGTAAATATTTGGTCGAAAGAAATACTTTATCGCCCACTTGATATGACATCTGTGGAGCTCGCTTTTTGTCAGCAAATTTCTTATGAGATTGGTGCGCCTCATCCAAAGCTTTGCGAACAATTGGCCAATTAAATTGAAGTTGAGATATCCAATCACTCAATGACTGGACAGTTGGGTTTTCACCAGGCAGTTCAGGTATGGGTACAAAATCTTGCCCCGTTGCTATTTTGAAAGGAGTGAACCCCGTACTACTGTGAACAGAGTTATTATACGCCACTTCCGCAAAAGGTAACAGATCCACCCAGTTGTCTTGTTGAAAATTTATGTAGCATCGGAGGTATTGCTCTAGTACTCCGTTAGTCCTCTCGCAGGCTCCATTAGTTTGGGGATGGTGGGCGGAGCTTAAGCTTTGAGTGGAGCCTATTAACTTCAGAAATTCCCTCCAGAAATTAGAGGTAAATTGGACTCCTCGATCAGAGACTACACGTTCAGGTACACCATGCAATCGGTAAACGTGAAGAATGAAGAGTCTGGCTAAGGTCTTCGCCGAAGGGATCTTTGAGCAAGGAATGAAATGAGCTTGTTTGGAAAACAAGTCAGTCACTACCCAAATGACCGTGTGTCCACTGCTTTCAGGTAGATCTACTATAAAATCCATGGAAATTTCCTTCCAAGGGGCAGTTGGTCTGGCCACATTCTGTAACAGTCCTGGTGGCTTACCCGGCGGTCTTTTTGCTGAGGCGCAAATCGGACAACTCGCCACATAAGTCTCAATGTCCTTTTTCAAGGAAGGCCACCAAAACTGTCGTTTTACCAAATGCAAGGTCTTCACAAAACCAAAATGACCAGCCACTTTAGAATCATGGGTTTGTTGCAATACATGGCTTCTCAGGGTTTGTGGTACATACAATTTCGCCCCCATCCAGGCTAGGCCATCTCGAATGGTGCAGTTATTCGCATTTGCCAGAAACCACTCATCTGTCTTCAAAGCCTCCTTAAACTGTTCCATCATATCAGTGGGTAGATCTCTCTCCTGGTTTCTTTTCTGTGCGCGGGTAACAACAGGGGCAGCCAGTTGTGTAGTGGATACGATTGGCCTAATCACTTCTTTTCGGATACTGTTGTATTGAGGCATTCTAGACAAAGCATCTGCCATAAAAATTTTTCCCCCCGGGATATATTTCAATGAGAAGTTGAATCGCTTGAAGAACTGAGCCCACCTAACTTGTTTAGGGGAGAGTTTCCGGGGGGTCTTTAAAGTTTCTAAGTTTTTATGATCAGTCCACACTTCAAATGGGTGTTTCGCACCTTCCAGAAAATGCCTCCAAGCTAATAAAGCCCAACGGACTGCAAATGCTTCTTTCTCCCAAACGGCCCATCTCCTTTCAGTCTCAGTGAATTTACGAGAAGTGTAAGCGCATGGTTGTAGTGTTCCCTTCTCGTTCAATTGGAGTAATACCGCCCCCACTGCTACATCGCTTGCATCAGCTTGGATCACGAAAGGGGCGTCCATGTCAGGGTGTTTCAGTATTGGTTCTGCAGCAAAAAGTCTCTTAAGTTTTTCAAATGCAGCTTGGCACTCCATAGTCCAATTCAAAGGTTGACTGGGCTTTGGTTTCAATTCCCCCTTTGTTTTTAGGAGGTTGGTGATGGGCATAGCTATTTTTGCGAAAGACGGGATGAATTGGCGGTAAAAATTTGCAAATCCCAGAAAACTTTGAAGCTGTTTACGAGTTTTCGGTGGGGCCCATTCCAAAATGGCTCGCACCTTTTCTGGGTCCATTTCAATGCCTTCGGGGGAGATACGATATCCCAAGTAGTCGATTTTTTCTTGATGGAACTCACATTTGGATAATTTGGCGTATAGTTTGGCGGCCCTCAGCTTGTGTAACACAGAGCGTACCAACTTCACGTGGTCATTTCTTGTCTCCGTGTAGATAAGAATATCATCAAGGTATACTAGAACACCTTTGTACAAATGTTCGTGAAGCACTTGATTGATCAATTGCATGAAAACAGCAGGCGCCCCCTGTAAGCCAAAAGGGAGAACATTGAACTGGAAACACCCCATTGGGCAGTTGAATGCAGTCTTCCACTCGTCTCCCTCCTTTATTCGGATCCGGTAGTATGCCTCTCTCAAGTCCAGCTTTGTGAAAATTTTCCCCTTTGCCAGGTGGGCTAACATGTCCTTCATCAGAGGGAGGGGGTACATGTTCTCTACGGATACTGCGTTCAGGTTTCTGTAATCAACTACCAGACGTTTGGAGCCATCTTTCTTCTCGCGGAACATTACAGGGGCCGCTACTCGAGGTCTGGCAGGCGTGATGAAACCTCGTTCCAAGTTCTTGTCAATAAACGCCCTCAATTCTTCCAACTCCCCCGGTGTCATCGGATACATCTTCGGTTTCGGGAGCGTCACTCCCGGCAGGAATGCAATGCTACAATCGGTCGACCGATGGGGGGGGAGTTCGTCGGAAGCCTCTTCACTAAACACCTCTCTTAAGTCCCAATACTCCTTCGGGATTTTCTCCTCTCCTTCCACGTGTTCGGCACCCGTAGAAGCTATCTCGGCGAGTGCCTGGGACTTCGAATGGGATTCCTCCTCCCCTTCCGGATAGGGTTGCTCCTCCCCTTCCGGTGGCCGATCGGTGCGGATGCATATCCACCCCTCTCTCCAATTTACATGGGGATTCCACTTCCGAAGCCATGGTAATCCCAATATTAGAGATTGTTCCATCCCAGGAGCCACAATAAAACACAGGGTCTCGTGATGGTTTCCCATGGTCATCTCTAGGGGTTCGGTTACAAAACGTGCGGGGCAACCTCCCGCCACCGACCCATCCAGTTGGCAAAAGGATATGGGCGTTTTTAGAGTTCTCAGTCCAATGCCCATCCCCTTAACCACTTTCATGTTAATTACACACCTCGTGCACCCCGAGTCCAGTAAGGCCATCATCACTCCCTCAGTCCCCGAGGTGGGCTGCCTTAACTTTATTGGGATGGTCATGGGCCCTTGATTAGGACTTACCAGGATGTCATCTTCCGAATCTGTCTCGTTCTCGTCGAGTGGGGTTGGAGGTCCCAGCTCCTCTCCCGCCGAAAGGGCGACCTCTACAACCTCTCCTGTCTTCAGCCCGGTCTTGCGGGGTTTGGTTGAGGGGTTTTTTGGCCTTCTTCCGGGGTCCCGCGCTTTCGGTGGGTTCACCTTTACTCGACAATCCACCATCCGGTGGCCCTCCTTTCCACAACGGAAACATGCCGTGGTTTTTGCTCCTGCCGCCATCCCTCTCGGTTGGGGCCCTGAGGTCTCCCGGAGACGGGGGGAAGCGGTCTTCTCCAGGCGGGACCTCCTCTGCGTCTGTTTCTGGCTAGATCAATGTCCACCTCTTCCGCCAGCAAGTACCATGACTGTAACTCACGTGGATCCCTTCTGGAGATGCACGTGTGGTATACATCTTCATTTAAGCCATCTTTATAGGCTTCCACCAGGGCCCCCTGGGACCAACCTCGGATGTGGTGTGTCAGCTGCCTGAATTCTTGGGTGTAGTCTGCCACCGATCTCCCCCCTTGAACTAGGGTCTTCATTCTGATTCTGGCCTTTCTCTCTGCCAGAGGGTCCTCAAACCTTCTCCTCAATGCAGTCATGAAAACATCGAGGGTTTGTAGTTGGGGGGAGTTATCATTGTACAAAGTCACCACCCAATCTGCTGCCATCCCTTCCAGGGTTCTGGTAATGCATCTCACTTTGGCTGCTTCAGAGGTGAACTCCCGCTCAAATTCTGTCATATAACTCCCAACTTGTACCAGGAAAAATCCCAAATCTCTTGGATTTCCTCCAAACTTTACATCTAGGGGGGGCAGGGGGCGTCTTCTAGGAGCCACTCCTATTGCTGGGGCTCCCCGGGCGTCAGCGGGCGGTTGCGCCGGCGGAAGCTGGGCAAGGGGGGTAGAGGTAGCTTGGCTCCCCCGGGCTGATCTCGCTCCCTCTTCCCCCTCATACCTTTGAGTTGTGCTGGGCTCTCCAGGAACATCCATAGAGATTTTCTTGGCTTCATCCAGCTTGCCTTCCATCTCTTCCCCCTCCTGCCAAAGCCGTCCCCTCGCACCTTTTTGTCTTACAGTGATCCTGGGAGGAGGGGGGTCTTCAGGGTCTCTCCAACCAACCCCCAACGACCATCTGGGCATCTCGGCTGGGGTTTCTTCCAGAGTCAATTCGGCCAGCAGGTCAGCCACCGACCCTTCCGGCAGCGGCACGGGCTGCCCCCCCACAGCTCCCTGATCCTCTTCATCGCCGGTTGGAGACGACATGGGATGAAACCCCCTCGGAAGAAAAGTTGCTGTTTTCTCCGGGTGGGCTGATGTGGGAGTTTCGGAATTATGTCAGGATGCGCTCCTTTTAGATCCCAAGAAAGAAATACTCATACTCCATGGGTAGAGCAAAGTTATCCTTTTACTGGGAAATAAAGTGGTAGCTACAAAGCAATTCCGAAACTGAGAAATTGGCGGGTAGAATGCATATACAAAGAAATAGATTTGTCCCCACCCCCCAAAGTTCAAATGATTCTTCCAATTAAAACTTTTGAGACAGCTCATGTGGTCATCTTCAGATGGTGATGAGACGTCTTGTCAAATGACCTTGACATATTTTGATAAAAGTTCGCAGTTGCGCAAAAGAGGAAAAGATAGCCAGGAAACAGAAAGTTAAAGACAAGAATCCCCCCTCCCCTTGCTAGCCCAGCAAGGAATGCAAACACCTCCAGCTCTCTTCCCATATAAAATCCCCCCTCCCACCGTTGCCATGACAGCCGAGAGAAATAATGAAATAATAGCAGATAGTCAGGAAGGGGAAGGTATCTTGAGGCTGACAGCATTGCTCAGCTGTCCGAGCAGCTCAGCAGGTCATAAATTGCATTTGCACGACTCATGCATGCGCACTTGACACAGAGCAACAGAACCAGTAGTTATACCGGTCAGATCCCATCCCTGACATATCCCCAACTTCAAAGGTGGTATTCAGCCAGTTTTGACAGGTTTTGGAGAACAGGTAGCAGAATTGGGGGGGTTTTTTTGTATTTTTTTAATTTTTTTTAACAACAAACATAAACAAAAAACTTTAAATAAAACCGTCTTTCAACTGTACAGTGTGTCGGTTGGTATATATTTCTTGTGCATAATGTCTATAGTCTTTTCCTCTTACATTTAAGTTTACATTCAAATTATATTAATCAATTTTCCATGTCATGTTATTATTATACCATCATTAGACTTTAATTTCAAATCCACATTATCCTTTTAGAGCAAATCTCAGTTCTTACTGATTCTAATTCATATTATAATCCATTCCATAACAATCAATTATAACATATCATTACTATTGTATTATATTTACTATTGTATTATATTTATATTATAACATATTTCATTTTCCTATTTTTCTATTTAGCCATTGATAAAATAAATCCCATATTTTATAATATTCTTTTTCTTCTTGCTCTCTAATTGCTAAGTTAATCTACTCATCTCTGCACATTCCATTATTTTCACCTCCTCCTCCATCATAATTTTTTCATTTTTCCAATTTTGAGCAAATATAATTCTAGCTGCAGTTAAAACATTAATAATCAAACATGTCAATTCTCTATTGTATCCTTCAGGTAAGATTCACAATAAAAAATATCTCTGGTTTCAAATGTATATGCTGTTTTGTCATATATTTTTTTTGAACCATGTGTGAATTTTAGTCCAGTATCTTTTAGCTTCCACACACTTCCACCACATATAGAAATATGATCCAGGTATCTGATGACATTTCCAACATTTCACTGATTTGTCCTTGAACATCCTTGCTATTCTTGCTGGGGGTAGATGCCACCTGTAAAACACCTTATACAAATTATCTTTATATGCTGTCAACATTGTTAATTTATAGTTTTGAGTTCATAGTTTCTGCTATTTTTCTAGATCTATCCCATATCTGAAATCCCCCTCCCCCAAGCAATCATTGCTTCTTTAACTTGTTCTTCTTCTAATTTCACTCCAAGTAAATAGCCATATAATTTTTAATCATCATCTCCTTAGTACCTGTTAAAATTTTATCTAATTCAATAAGTTCTTTGTAACACCCTTCTGTCTTGCTATCTTTATTATATCTATGTATTTGCACATATGAATACCAATTCATCTTTATCTCTTGTTCATCTAATTCTTGCTTTGTTTTCAGTTCACCCTTTTCATTTAGTATTTCACTATATCTAACTATTTGTCCATTTTAAAAACAATTGGATATGTGAATACAGAAATTTTGAATAGTTCGGAGAACTAAGTAAATACCAGCTCTGATTGGCCCTGCCTTCATCTATTCACTGCCTCTAGAGTAGCAGCTGATTGGCTGTGTCCCCTTTTGTTGCCCTGCACAGGAGAACAGAGCTAGAAAGCAGGTTAGTGGGGCGGGGAGAGAATGGGGATTTTACAGTATCCTTCCCCTGGAATGGGGTGAAAATGGGGATTTTGCAATATCCTTCCCCATGCTCACCAAGCCACAGCCACCAAGCCACACCACTCCACCAAACCATGCCACAGAACCGGTAGTAAAAAAAATTGGATACTGCCACTGTCCAACTTGTATTTTCTGGTCTGAAAATATGCACTTGGGAGGCTGTTAACATTAATCTTACAAATAATCAATACAAACCAATGTTTCCATGTGGATTTGAATCCAAATATTTCCCAGATTCCCAGTCAAGAGTGTCTCAAAGCCAACCTTTAACCACCTCTTGTCCCTCAAGAGCAAAACTTAGCTCTCATGACAAGTTACAAGTTAACTACCTTTTTCTGTTAGAACTAGCAAACTTTAGGGAGATGCTATAAACTGGTGAACAGAGATAAGCATTTTCCTGGGGCAGGATAGTTGTTTTGGTCAAGTTTCCAATTCCCTGCAATATGACTGGTTTTCCTACAAGAAGAAAGAATTCTGATTGCAATGTACCATATTTTTTGCACTATAAGATGCTCCAAACCATAAAACACACTTAGCTTTTGGGGAGAAAATCAAGGACAAAAAATCTGCCTCTGCCACCCAGCAATTTGCCTTCTTGCAGCAAACAGCAAACAGCCTGGTCAGCTTCAGAACATCCTGATTTAGCATAAGCAGCTGATTGGTGGTTGGATCTGCTTCCCAGAATATTGCTGATCAGCTGTTCCAGGCTGTGGGAATTGCCACCGCCTATCACCGCCTCTGTGCATCCTATTTTTTGCTTCCGTGCATCCCATTTTCAGCCTCTGCGTGCCCCATTTTTGACCTCAGCACATCCTGTTTTTGGTGATTGGTGGTGAGAGGCATCAGTGGGAGTGGTGATTCCCACTGCTTAGAATGGGCCAAAAATGGGATGCAGGAGGCCAAAAATGGGGCATGCAGAGGTAGAAAATGGGATGCGCAGAGGTGGCAAGGTGTGGCAACAGCAGCAATGGGTAGCGGCGATCCTCATAGCCTGGAACAGCTGATTGGCGGTATTCCAGAAGGCTGCTCCAACAGCTAATCAGTTGCTTGTGCTAAATCAGACTATGTTGAAGTTGACCAGGTTGTTTGCTTCAAGGAGGTAAATTGCTGGGAGGCAGAAGCCAAAGGGTGGGGGGGGGGCAGTGGGTGGGTGGTGCTTCAGCAACATGTCACAACCTTCAATGTACACATGCACACAGACACACACACTCCAACATACATTAAAATAGTTTCCATCTGACAACATGTGTAGTGCTCCCAATCTTTAGAAACTGAGTGTTTCAAGTTTTCAATTAACATTAGCTAGACACAAATATATCTTTAAGAATTCTTAAAGTTTTCTATCATGTGAAATTTCATTATGACTATGCAACCAAGTGACCTGCAGCAATTACTCCATTTCCAGTTAGCAAAAAAAAACTAAGCTATTTGCATAAACAAAACCATGTGATGAGGTGAGCATCACATCTTCTCTTTCAACATGCTAGTTTCCTATGTTCAGTTGGGAATCATTTAAACATACCAAGCCCCACAACATTTTGACATTCAGCCAAGAGAAACAAAAGGTCATTTTGTTCATTTTTTTTTGCTCATATTTTCCTGTTTTTTATTGCTGTGTTGCTTTACAATTCTTTAGGGACTGGGAAACTACATATCATACTTCATCATTCATTGTACAGGTAGTCCTCAACTTACAACAGTTCATTTAGGGACTGTTCAAAGTTAGAACAGCACTGAAAAAAGTGACTTATAACCATTTGAGCCAGAGTGGCACAGTGGTTAAAGTGCAGTATTGCAGACTACTTCTGCTGATTGCTGGCTGCCTGCAATTTGGCAGTTCAAATCTCACCAGGCTCAAGGTTGACTCAGCCTTCCATCCTACCAAGGTCAATAAATATTGGGGCAATATGCTGACTCTGTAAACTGTTTAGTGAGAGCTGTAAAGCACTGTAAAGCAGTATATAAGTCTAAGTGCTAATGCTATTGTTATTTTTCATGTTACCGTTGCAGCATCGCCATTGACACATGATCAAAATTCAGATGCTTGGCAACTGATGAGGGTTGCAGTGTCCTGCAGTCATGTGATCACCTTTTGTGACCTTCTGATGAATAAAGTCAATGGGGAAGTTAAATGATTCATTTAGCATCCATGTTACTAACTTAACAACTGCAGTGATTCACTTAACAACTATGGCAAGAAAAGTAGTAAAATGGGGCAAAATTCACGTACCAAACGTTTTACTTAGCCCCAGAAATATTCGGCTTAATTGTGGTCATAAGTTGAGTGCTATATATGCAGAAAATCCTTGAATGGACAAACATTTAGACAATTGTTCACTTTCAGACAATATGCATTATTTTAATTATTACTGTAGTTCTTCTTAGCTGTTGCTTTAACTGTCATTGCAGTACCTTCCAAGAAAGGAACAGAGTATATAAAGAGTATATTGCAATGTTTCCCTTAACTGATCTCACCTTAACATTTAAGCAATTGGGGTTTGTATTACCTTAATATCTTAATGTCCCTATTAAGACCAACCATCAGTATGAATCTTTTTTCTAGGTAGGAGATCTATCAAGGTTAATGCCTGAATAGTGCTTAGAACCACAATGCAGAGCACACTATTAAACTGTTATTTAAACAACTTTTACCAAATCAAATGGGGTCCCATAAAGGTAAAACAAAAAACTGCAATAATAATGTCAGTGATGTTAATTAAGGATGTTCATAAGGATACATTTAAGGGATTTTCCCCTTAATGGATTTCCTCCCCTCCTCAAAAGCCACTTCTTAAAACCTATTCTCAAAAAAATTACTCCAGAGCAGCACTATGTTCAACATCTGTATTTCATGTTAACAAGCCCCCAAGCTGCCTTCCTTTTTATGGGGAAGTCATAAAAAACCCACAAACTCAGGATTTCAGTAGTATAATATATACATAGGAATCTAGGGATGCAATCAACAGAAATGCAATATATCCAGAAGCATGGTTTCCAGAATGAGACTATCTCCTATAACATTCTTACTGCTCTTTCACCATCTGCAATGAAATAAGAGATATTAAAAAAAATCTTCTGAAATAATTGTTTGGGGAACAGTTTTGTAATGACTTCTTCAGTGTACTTTTCCCCCACATTAAAGTATATGATGACCAGACTGAGCCTGGGTGGGTGGGTTCAAACATGTCATGAATTATGAGTCCCTACATAGCCACAAGAGATCTACCGTATATACTCGAGTATAAGTTGACCTGAATATAAGCTGAGGCACCCAAATTTACCACAAAAAACTGGGAAAACTTATTGACTCGAGTATAAGTCGAGGGTGGGAAATGCAGCAGCTACTGGTAAATTTCAAAAATAAAAATAGATACCAATAAAATTACATTAATTGAGGCATCAGTAGGTTAAATGTTTTTGAATATTTATTTCAAAGAAAAACAGTAAACTAGCTCTGTAAGTGGAAAAGAGAGCCGACAAAACCAATATGGCATCAACAATAACTTTAAAAGTACAAAAACCTTAGCTCAATCAGCAACCAAGCTTTAACACAAGAGTTAAAATCCTTCAAAACTGGATTCCTCATCATCATCTGTATGTCCAAACAGAGTCACTCTCTCCCTTGCAACAAAAAAGCATGTGTATGTGCTGCATGTACATCCTGTTTTGGAGAGCCACCATCTCTTTCACAGCTCTCCCTCATGCCTCCATTGCATGTGCACACATGCCATGGCTCAGTAGTAGGTCAACATACAGATGTCACACTAGGTTCCCTCCTCAAAAGGAACATCCAACCTTTCTTGAGAAGTACAAACTTCATCTGTTCAGGATTGTGGTGACAAAGGTGAAGGAGGATGGGGCGGAGAGAAGGGAAGGGAAGAAAAGATCATTGACAGGGAGAAAGACAGGGAGAAACACCTGGAAGTGTGAGCCCTCGAGTTTCCTAAGGGAAGACCAGACAACAAGGGGAGAGGAGAGGAGGAGGAGGAGGAGGAGGAGGAGGAGGAGGAGGAGGAGGAGGAGGAGGAGGAGGAGGAGGAGGAGGAGGAGGAGGAGGAGAGTTAAAAAAAAAGAGTGGGAAGCCAACTCATGCGTACCATCAAAACAGGTTGCTATGGTATCCAGGACTGAGAAGGACGGGAGCCGAGACGGGGCCCTTCGCTTCCTCTCCCTGAGACAGGCCAGGGGGAAGCGGGGCTTTCTCCGCCTGCTGCTGCCAGAGGGGTGCAGGGGGGGAGTGCGGGGAAAGGGGGTTCGTGCCGAGGCTCCACAAGCCACTGCCGCCTCCTCCAGATGAGCGCCCTGACAGGAGGCGATTGCAGCCGCGACGGCAGAGACCGCGAGGTCAGACAGAGATGAGGGGCACCCCCGAAGAGCTCTGACTGCAGCGAAGGTGAGCGGCCACCACTTCCCCGGTGCGCAGCAGCGGGGCAACTCCTGGCGCAGAAAGCTGAGAAGAGGACGCCCAGGCGGCTGCCGCCCCTGGATCCTAACTGGAAAGACCCCATCAGAGGGATCAGAGGGTTCTGCCTGCCCTCGTAAAGAGGTGATTACCAGATTTGCAGCTCCACAAGTCTTTGGCAGGAACATGGCTGCCAGGGGCAGCATTGGGGACTGAACAGGAGAGCCGCAAATGCCGCGCTCCCCAGGAGAGGGCGGCCCTCTTCCGCTCGGCGGCTCCCGCCACGGCGCAGCCAGGCACTTTGTCTCGCTGCCCCCGGAGCGCATGCACTCTTCGCCGCTAGGGTAGGGGGCAGAGGAGGCTGCTTGAGCCTGGCGGTTTGTTGGCGAAGCTGGAAGCACGCAACGCAGGAGCTCGTGGGGGCCCTGGGAGCCCATTAATGGGGAAGGAGTGCCTGCTTGGGGTCGCCTGTGTGGCCCTCAGCGGGTAGACAGCCACGGCGGCGATGCTGCCCTGGAGGCGCGATCGGTTGCAGCCACGCCAGCGCAGGCCAGGCACGGTGTCATAGCGGCTGTTGGAGGAACTGCGCTGAGGCGGAGGAGGAAGGAAGGCGGGTGTGGACGGGCAAAGCAAGCAGGGACCCCCTTCTCCAGCCCTGCTTGGGGTGAAGATTAATCGCACGGGCAGCAGGTCAGAGGGGAATCTGACTCGAGTATAAGCCGAGGGCGGTTTTTTCAGCACCAAAATTGGGCTGAAAAACTCGGCTTATACTCGAGTATATACGGTAATTCCAGCCCATCTTGAATTCCTTCCTATCCTTTTTTTAAATTTTTTTTATTGAAAATTAGGTTTTAAAAACATTAAATGTGGTGATCTTTTTGACATATATTTCAGACTTTACATTATTATGTAAACAAGATATTATCAAACAGTATAGACATTTATATACATATATACAACTATACATATATTTACATTGGAATCTTTGTATCGGTTTCTGTCTTAGATATTACGTTACAAGATAATCTCTTCTTAAATTCTATTTCACATTTTTTAGACTTCCTTTCATATCCTTCCAATTATAAAACTTTTCCCATATTACATAGAAGTCTGAAATGTCTTGCTTTTTCAGTTCTAATGTCATACTATCTAACTCAAATAGCCATTTTTCTTTTTTTTCTTTGCATTCTTTTTCTTTATATTTCTTTCTGCTTTCCATGCTTTTGTCTTTCAAAATTTGTATTTTTTTCTTTCATTTTTTAAATAATGCACACACACACACACACACACAAACACACACACACACACACACAATGCAGGTATCCCTCAACTAATAATCATTTGTTTAGTGACCATTTGAAGTTACATTGGCACTGAAAAAAGTGACATGACTTTTTTTCACACTTATGACCATTGCATCATCTCCAGGATGAAAATGTGGATGCTTGGCAACTGACATACTGTATATTTATGACAGTTGCAGTGTCCCAGGGAATGCCTCCCTCAGTGAAAGAAATGCTCACTTCTGGAGTCCTGATTTTTTTTTTTTTTCAGTTTTAATACAGAGACAGGTATATTTTGCAGTTTGTCAGCTCCCCAAAATTTGACAAGGAATAGGCAATTCAACACACTAGTCCCTCTCTGTGTGTACAAAGCTCAAGCCCCAGGAAATAAATAAATAAAAAAAGAAATAAAGCCGGGCAGTCATTGAAAAGATCAACTCCAGATCTCTCTCCCTCTCTCTCTTTCTCTCTCTCTCTCTCTCTCCCCAGAAACATTGCTGAAAACATTCAGAATTGATAAAAGACAAATACTTTGAGAGATGGTTGTCTATTTGTAGCCAGCGACTCCTTTGATCATTTGTTATTAAGTGTTAGAAATCAGCAACATTCAGGCCTGAGGCATATGTGTCTTCACTTAGCACTAATTAGGTCTTGCTACAATCCAGTTTGAAGAAAACTTCAAAAGGTCATCTTCCTCTTGAAAGGTTTGATGTACTTGAGATGGCGGGTTTAAATATTACATGGCAAACCTGAGAGAACAGTTATTTGATTTGTCTAGTCCATCCATCATTTAGTCAGACCCTGGATAAATACTTTAGGAGAATGTTGTTAGGTGTCAAATTTACCACAAAGGTTACAGCAGAACAAGGCAATTTTCCTATGAAAGCAAACATTGCTTGACATGATGTTCTGTTATGATACAAAATATCCTGTTAAATCTGAAAGCTATCAGCCCCCCATAAAGAAACAAACAAACCTCAAGCAGAATAGGATCATTGGTTGATTTTTTTATAACATGTTTAGATTTTCAGAATAAAAGGCAAAGATAATAGCCTGCCACTGTATTTATTTTTTCTCATTATTCATATCCTGACTTGTGTGTTGTTTAGAAAATGTTGCTTTTATTCCCATTGAGTAATGAGAGAGAAAAAGGCAGTAATCATCAACCACTAAAGGGCCATAAGCTGTCTAAAGCTTCGTGCAAGCCTAACTATAATCTAAAATAGATTTCCCATTACCAATAAGTATTGCCTCCAAACGTGCTTATATTCAAATGAACAAACAAAAAATAATTAGCTAAAAATAGAGCAATTTTTAAAAGCTATTTTTTTGCATTTCTTTTAACTGATGCTATATTGGATGCATGTGCATGTATATATGTATATGTACACACACATATGGCTTTGTAATGTATAGATAGAAGTGTTGAGTATATTTCCAGTATACTTAGTAAGTATATTAATAGTAAGTATATTAATATTTCATGGATATTTTCCTGTCAAATAACCAAGCCTTACAAATATTGTACTAAGTATAACATGGCCCTCTGGAATATTCAACATTATTTTACCTAATCTTTTGTAAAGGGAGGTTTTTTTTTTTTTAATGAATAAAATAATACATTGAGTTGAAGGTTGAAAACTTTTACCTGCATTCTAGTTTCTGTCAGTTGCTACATAGATTAATTTTGTTGATTTCATTTTTAAACAGAAGCAGCTATTACTGTCCAAATGTAACAGAAGGATTGAGTGATACATGTTGGGCTACCTTAGCCCAATTGACTTCATCGGTTGGTTATTGCAGGGACAATTTGTATTTCTCAATCCATTTTCCCAGTTTAAAGTGACTGAATAAAATAACTGCAAAACTAAGTGGGATGTTGTACAACACCTTGAGATTTTAGAAACAGCACACAAGATTTTAACACTTCTGCATGAGTTTTTAATGTGATTTTAGCATGGCCAAGGAAGCTTCTGGAACTCATGAACTCTTAAATCTCATGAAATTTAAGAGCTGTTATTTAATTTTAGAAAAGTCCTCCTGATATTAATTATATTACATTACATTACATCATATCATATTAATATATTATATAGTTGTTCTAAAGAATTACATGTTCAGCCATGTTTTCTATGCCCTTTTTTCTTGCATCTTTTATCAGAATTGCAAATATACAAAATCTAAATTTGGTTGACCCTAGGTTAAAATGGTTGTGAGAAAGCTTGTAATCTAATGGGAGCATTACCAATTTATTTCCAACCATGGAGGAAGCAAAGAAAAGATCTCTGGCATTCAGTTGATAAGAAAGTACTACATGTAACAATAACTTTTAGACTTTTTCTGTTGTGGTACCAGCTAACTGTGATTTTTAAAAGGTTGTCATGGCCTATTGGAAGCAAAAAAAGCCTTGTTTTTATTGAGGGGAAAAATAGGATGATGAATGTACATGAGGATTATATTGCAATCATATCATTTGAGGTTTTTTTTTATAGTGAACAAGTTTGTTTGCTTGTTTGTTGTAATTTTCTTGCATTGTATGTGGTCTTTAGCATGCATATGTTGGGTCAGGAGTGTCATATTACTTTTAATGTGGAAGTAGTAATTTATGTTTCTAACACTTACACATAGTCTTCCTGAAAATTGTATCTAATGTACCTCAAACCAATTTACCTAGTGGCCCAGCCATTTCCATTAGTCTTATGCTTCTAATGCCTAATACAGATTCCAAGGTCCTGGGAAGACCATGCATAGAGAAGTGTGTGTGTGTGTAGACTTCTACATGCCTAATACACAGGTTCAGCGGTAGGATCACTTTAAGGTCAGAGCCAGTGGTGCAGACTCCAGATTCCATCAGTTTGGTTTGTAACTATATGGTCTATCCAGATCAGGGGTGTCAAACTCACATTATCATGTCATGTGGTATATCAGAACTTTTTTCTCCTTTGCTAAACTGGGCATGGGCATGGGCATGGCCAGTGCATGATGCATCCAGCCTGTAGGCCAGGAGTTTGAAACCCCAATCTAGATGAAATGGAATATTTTCTAAAGTTGATCAAAATATATCATAAATAGTGTGATGCCTCCTGACAGTTCATGTATGATTATACTGACTTTAGAAACAGTCTAATATCAATGTAATGTGTTTAAACATGCACAAAAAAGTTTTGTGAGGGACTAATGACATATTACAGTGTATTTCTTCCCCAGGTTGAACTCAAGCTCAGCAAAATATCAGTACCATATGCAATGAATATTTTATAACCATCTGTACCTACTATGGTAGCCATTTTCTGAAAAGGCTCACAACATGCTTTCAGTGTCTGATCTGACAGTTAGGGTGAGGTATCATTAATATACTGACCATACCTAGCCTTTAATCACCACCCCGGCTTACATAAGACATCCCATCTCAGTGCTTGAAGGCTGTAGGGGCCTGAATGGCCCTATGGGCTTCAACTCAGCCCCCCCAAAATGAGTGACTTCTGTTGCTTGATGTGCCAAGAATTTTCTACCTCTGGTCTGGTCTACCCAGAACATTCCTTGAAAAAAAATAAGGTGCAGCATGCTTTATTACCCTTTAACTGGGTCCTCAACATACCATGGGATTAAGGACACAAATGATAATAAGTTGGTTGTTAGTGGTTAACGTTGAGCTGAATGGAGGACTGTACTCAGTAATATTGTTCCATTCCCACAATTCAGACTCTGTGCTTTGCTATTAAGCTGAGATTTCCTAGTTTGTCATATCAGTTCAAACTGAATCAATGGCTATGCTGAACATTGCCCTGAAATTGTTTGTCCTGGTGCCAATCAAATAAATAATCAGGGCCAAATAACCTGCCACTAAAACCGTTCTTCAAATCTGAAGGACAGTCACTAGTGTAGTGAGTCCAGGGGCTTTAAAACAAATTGAAACTCCAGGGAAATAAAAAAAGTCGGTGACTTTAGTGCAAAGCTCTTTATTAGGAAGTTGGAACCGAACTGGCAAAAGAAAAAAAGCCCGTGGCTTTAATTCCTTTCGCCGCGGCAGCCGCGGCCAATGGCACCGCTTTGAATCTCCCGCGATCCGAATGGACCAATCGCGGGAGATTCCTAGCGAGCCAATCGGCGCGGCTCGCCTGACCAATCAGAGAGCCCCACGCTTTGGCCAATCAAAGCGCGGGGATCTCGAGTATGTTCATTAAGGACAGAACACCCCTCCCCTCTTGGTTCAGTCCTTACGTTGCGTAGTCACGTAGGTAGGCGGGGCTCCGTCTGGTCCTACTTGACCTGCACAACTCAGTTGTAGGCTGGATCCCGGCCGGTTCGGTCGGGATCTCTGCTGCTCCTGCTGCTGTCGTGGGAACCGGCTGGTCGATCGGGCCGGTCCTTTCTGGGCCTTCCGGGTTGGTTGAGCTGCGGGTTTCGCCGCTCCCGCTCGGTCTTTCCAGGTCAGTTGAGCTGGCCTGGCTGTTCCTTCCTGGTGAGGGGTCGTGATGACTGCTTTCCGGTGAGTACTGCTGGTTTATTCTTCTTCGGTTTTGGTCCCCTGGGTATTCCCTCCTCCCTTGGTTTGTGTTGTGGGGGTTGGTTTCGTCTGTTTGTGCGCCGGTGGTTTGTTGGTTGGTCGTCCTCGACCTTAGTTGGTCGATGTGGCGTTTCCATGCTCGTCTGTCTGCTGTTTGTAGCCGGTATGAGTGTGGGCCTGTTGCTTGTGTGATGACGGCTGGAATCCATAGTGGGTCTCCCGTCAGGTTCTTTGTGTATACGGGGTCGCCGGGTGCGAAGGTTCGGTGTTTGGTGTTTGAGTCTGGGGGCCTCTCCAGGTTATACGTGGGGTGTAACCTGTCGAGTGGGGACCTTAGCTTTCTGCCGATTAATAGTTCGGCTGGGCTTTTATTGTTTGTGGTATTTGGGGTTATGTGTTGGGTGAAGAGTAGTTTGTTTATTTTCTCCTGGATCTCCCCGTGTCTATCTTCCGGATGGTCTTTTTAGTGAATTGGACCATCCGTTCCGCCCTACCGTTCGCTGCCGGGTGCACCGGTGCTGTCAGCGCGTGGCGGATGCCCCTTTCCGCTAGGAATTTTTCGAATTCCAGCGAGGTGAACTGGGGCCTGTTGTCAGAGACGACGACATCTGGGAGGCCGTATGTTGCAAAGAGTTTTCAGAGTTCCTTGATCACGGCCTCCATGGTTGTCGTCTTCATGTTGCTTACCTCCAGCCAGTTGGAGTAAGCGTCAACTGTTATGAGGAAGGTGTGTCCTTTTGTGGGCCCGGCGAAGTCTATATGGATCCTAGACCAAGGTCCCCTTGGGGTTTCCCACTCTAGGACGGGTGCTGTGGGTGTGCTTGGCCTAGTTTCCTGGCATCGTTGGCACCTAGCTACCCAGGCCTCTATTTGTTTGTCCATCGCTGGCCACCAAGCGTAACTTCTGGCCAGCGCTTTAGTCCTAACGATGCCAGGGTGCCCCTCGTGTAGCAGTTCCAAAACCTTCCCCTGTAGCTTTTCCGGAATGACCACCCTGTCCCCCCATAGTATGCACCCTTTTGATAAGAAGGTTTCGGAACGTTTTGACGAACTCGTCGTTGTCCCTTTCCGGCCACCCTTTCTCCACCCAATGCAACACCTGCGCCAGACGTTTGTCTTTATTAGTCTCTCGGGCAATGTCTGACGCGGTTATGGGCAGGCTGGGTAGAGTCTCTATGCTGAGGGTGGTCGTCGTGGGTGCTGGGTCGGTGTCGGGTTCCGGT
Source organism: Hydrophis major (assembly GCA_033807585.1). Classification (NCBI taxonomy): domain Eukaryota; kingdom Metazoa; phylum Chordata; class Lepidosauria; order Squamata; family Elapidae; genus Hydrophis; species Hydrophis major. The sequence goes on along the minus strand of CM066330.1, from coordinate 96,570,840 downwards.
AGCGGCGAGCGGCTTAAGGCGTCTGCATGGGAGATCGTCTTACCTGGTCTGTGTATGAGTTCGTAGTTGTAGGCTGCCAGGAACTCGGACCACCTTGTCATTCGGGGAGACAGAATGTTCGGGGTGGCCCGGTTTCCTGCAAGGATTCCCAGCAGCGGCTTGTGATCCGTTATGATGGTGAAAGTCCGGCCGTAGAGGTATTCGTGGAATCGTTTTACGGCGGCAACTATAGCCAGATCCTCTTTGTCCAGTTGGCTATAGTTCCGCTCCGGTTTGGTGAGGGTCCTTGAAAAGAATGCGATGGGTGCTTCTTTTCTGTCGGGAAGGGTATGGCTGAGGACAGCGCCAATGCCGAAGGGTGATGCGTCGCATGTGACTGCCAGAGGTAGGGTCTCGTTGAATTGTATGAGGATGGCGTCGGAGGTGAGGAGGTCCTTCGTTCTTTGGAAGGCGGCTTGCTCGCGTTTCCCCCAAGTCCAGGTCGCCGCCTTGTCCAGGAGCCTATGCAAGGGCTCCGCTGCCGTCGCCTTTTGGGGTAGGAAAACATTGTAGAAGTTCAGTAACCCCAAGAACGCTTGTAGCTCAGTCTTTGACTTGGGTGTGGGGGCTTCTTTGATGGCCTTGATTTTTTTGTTTTTGGGGTGAATGCCGTGACGGTCTAGGAGGTAGCCCAGGAATTCTACTCGTTCCGTGCATAGCTGGCATTTCTCCCTCTTGACTTTTAATCCGGTCTCTTTAAATTTAGTTAGGACCTCCCTTAGTCGACCCTCTAGTTCGGCTTGGTTGGTTGCCGACACTAGGACATCGTCGAAGTAAGGTACCACCCCCTTGATACCTTGCAATAGTCTCTCCATTAGGCTTTGGAATATGCCCGGTGCCACGCTGACTCCGAATTGGAGTCAGTTGCATTTGAATGCCCCCTGGTGGGTGACTATGGTCTGCGCTTCTGCCGTTTGCTCGTTGACCGGCAACTGTTGGTATGCCTGGGCGAGGTCGAGCTTGGCGAAAACCTTGCCCCCTCCCAGTGAGTGCAGTAGGTGTTGCACCATTGGGACAGGGTAGGCGCTTTGTTGCAGCACGCCATTTAGGGTGGCCTTATAGTCCCCACAGATCCTCACCGACCCATCGGGCTTGATCTGGGTGACTATGGGGGTCTCTCACCAGGCGTGGTCTATGGGCTGTAGAACCCCTTGTTTGACGAGCTTGTCAATTTGCTCGTCTATCTTGGGTTTAAGTACGAATGGCACCCGCCTTGGTTTCAGGCGTTTTGGGGGGACGTTAGGGTCTAGGTCGAACGATATAAGGGGCCCTCGGTACTTGCCTAGGTTTCCGTCGAAGCCCTCTTGGAACTCCCAGGCCAGTTGCTGCTCCCAGCTGTCGTCGGTGACGTGGTCGACTCCCGTGACTGCGATGACGAGCGGGGCGAACCATTGCAGTCCCAGTAGGCTTGGGCGGTCGCGGTCGACGATTGTTAGGGAAAGTCGTTCGGTGCGCCCCTTATACGTGATTTTGAAGTGTTTGGTTCTGACTATCGGGATGCGGTTTCCCTGGTAGTCCTTTACAATGAGTCTCTGGCTGTCTACGTTCCTCCTTTGGAGGGTAGGCACCAAGCGCTTTATTTCATGCCATGCAATCATGGAGAGTTAGGACCCGGAGTCCACCTCCATTTTGCATGGCTGGCCCTCGATGCCTACCTCCACGTGGACCTTCCGGGCGTCGTTGGTGATGGCATGGCCGATGGTGACCGTCTGATGGGTCTCCTCTCTCCACCGGTTGTCGCCGCCTCGCGAGGATCGCCCGTTCTGGTCCCATCGGCTGTCCGAGGGGCGATCTCTGGTCCGGGGTGGTGTGCTTTCTCTCCTCCAGTCGTTCTGGTCCCATCGTTCCGGGCTGCGATTTTTCTTCAGGCAGCAGACACGGGCGATGTGTCCCTTCTTGTCGCAATGCCGGCAGATCGATTCGAAAAACTGGCATTCCGACCTGGGGTGGTCGCCGCCGCAGCCGGCACAGTTGGTCCTCGACTTACCACCTCGCCGGTTCCGTGGGTCGCGGCCTGTTTGGACTCGATGGATGTCCTCATCATCATCGGAAGTGCCCAATGCCAAGTGGAAATTGCCCTGGTGGGTGGTCGTCTCGGGTTTGGGCTCGGTCGACCTCACCGGGTTGTTGTTTCCGCTGCGGTCCCCAGGTCTGCGCATGTGGTTGGCAGAAGTTCAGGTTGCTTCGGCGGCTGCAGCTGCGGTGAGGGTGTCTGCTAGGTTGATGTTGCCCTTGGCCATCAGCCAGCTCTGGAGGACGGGGTCCCACAACCCGAGCACGATTCAGTCTCGCAGGGTGTCGTTTAGGTTATCGAACTCGCAGAGCCCCCCTAAACGCCGCAGCTCGGCGACGAAGTCGCTGAAGCTCTCACCCGACCTCTGGTCCCGCCGGTAGAACTCGTTGCGCCGGATCAGGATGGGTACTTCTGGAGCGTAGTGCCGCCGAAGTATGGGTTCGAGGACGTCCCAGTCCATCGCGGTCGCGTCGGCGGGTTTGGCCAGCGCCTTGGCCATCTGGAAGACCTCGGTCCCGCAGTGGGTCAGGAAGACGGCGCGTTTCATTGGGCCGGTGGCATCCTTCAGGCCGCTGCACTAGAGGTACATGCGGAATCGGTCGGAGAACGATTCCCAGTCCTCGGTGGTGGGGTTGAAGGGAGCGGGTGGTACGATTTTCGCGATCTCGGTGGTTCGTCTGGCTTCCGTCGGACACATGGTTCGGTTCAGGGTCTGGATCCCATCCTCGTCGCCAGTGTTGTGTCCGCAAAATGATGCCAGGAGTCGGTGACTTTAGTGCAAAGCTCTTTATTAGGAAGTTGGAACCGAACTGGCGAAAGGAAAAAAGCCCGCGGCTTTTATTCCTTTCGCCGCAGCGGCCACAGCCAATGGCACCGCTTTGAATCTCCCGCGATCCGAATGGACCAATCGCGGGAGATTCCTAGTGAGCCAATCGGCGCGGCTCGCCTGACCAATCGGAGAGCCCCGCGCTTTGGCCAATCAAAGCGCGGGGATCTCGGGTATGTTAATTAAGGACAGAACACATATTCTCAGATGCTGAACATGCACATTTTTTTCCTGAAAATTATAGAAAACTGTAAAAGTTTCAAAGAGAAAAGTTGCAAGTTTCCCTCTTCCTCCCCCCCCCAACTCTATCCATGTTGGAAACTCTGTCTTCCTGGGTGATGCGTGACCTCTGAGATTTGATAATTTTCTTCATGCTATTTTCTTTGGAAGCACAAGAAAATAAACATACAGATGCAAGATCCACCCACTTCTTGAATATCTCCGTAAAATATGTTTTGTATATAGAACTTTGAAAGCAAAGATTATTGAAGATCATGACTTTTAGATACTATTCCAGGGTTTAACACTAAATAATGTTAGTGAGAAACACAGGTATTGGTATTGGCATACATGTATCACTTTAAGGTGCTGACAAATAGCAACTTTTTTCTTTTTCCTTTTCCTTTTCCAGAGACAGCAGCAAGTATTGAATCTGCTCCAAGGAAGCCAGATGGTTTCACAGCATGAATTTTATGTCTTGGTGGATGACTATGGTTATAGTCCCTAATAACTGACAACTATCCAGTGTGGTAAAATGGAGCAATGTGTAGTAACTCTATATTTAAAAATAAAATTCAGTATTCTCTTTCTCTCACATTACTTTTCAAATACATACTCAACTTATTTTTTAAGTTCCTTAATTCGCGATTAGAAAACTTGTGTTAGGTTTTTCAGGCATTGTTTCCCATATTCAGGACAGATACAAAAATAACACACTTTTGTATAGTTCTGGACTGCAGTTCGAACTTTCCTTCTTTCCCATCATCTAGAATAGCTTTCACAGCTGAGGTATATTAGTCCTATAAAGAGGACTGGGGATAAATGATGTCATTCTTGTCATTTGTAAGTGAAAACATTGGTCCTTTCAGGGATCTGAGTAGTTACATCTAGGGTATTGCTAACCCATCCTGAAATCATTGCTGCCCATTGTAATTTGCTATTTTAATTGATGCATTAAAGGGTTTAATTAAGTTATGTAGTATGCACTGAACAATAATTAAAAAGTGAAAAACAAGTCTGAATGAGAGAAAACCCGGGAGGTATTCAATGTGCTGCTTTTATATTTCACAGTTCAGTATTTAATGCATGGGAATGATATGTACATGACCAATTTGGCTTGCTTTCAAGTGTAAACCACCAACATAGTAATGGGATAGATGAGCCTAGAGATATTGAGATCTTAGTTTTGAATATGTTTGGGACTTTATTACGAATTTATTTATAATCTTTAAAATTAATGTTTGTAGATTAAGAGCTGCTTTCTTTCAAGTTACATCATCTTGTTTGATTTATTATTGTACACAGGGGTGGGTTTCTATCGGTTCTGTCCACCTCTGTAGAACTGGTAGCTCTGAAGAGGAATTGTTCTAAGCTTTGAAATATCTTGGCTGTCTTAAGAAGAAGAAAAGAAAAGAAGAAAAGGTTTATAATGGCTTTATCTGTTGATGAACTAAGAGAGGAATATGAAAAAATAAAGAAAGAAGGCAAGGACACTTGGAGAGAAACTATTTACTTTTTAGATGGTCAGAATTCTTAGCTGCTTATAACTATCGGCTGCTATACCGCCCAGGGAAAGCCATTCCCCACACCGATGCATTGAGCCGAGCAGAGACTCTCGACGATCCTGCACCAACGGTAACCACATTGCAAATTGAGGCATTCAACTCGCTGCCATTAACCGCCCAAGATATCGCGAGAGAAACCAAACGTGACCCCACCTTAGCGCGAGTCCTAAGCTGGGTAGAACGCAGATGGCCATTGGACCAATTATCAGATGACTTCACACCTTTCAAGACCCGACAAACCGAGTTGTTCTCCCAAAAAGGCTGTGTCATCTGGGGCGATGGAGTCGTTATCCCAGAACGACTCCAGAAAGTGCTTCTGAGAACCTTGCACGATGGCCACCCCGGCATCGTGCGAATGGAAGCCCTTGCGCGAAGCTACGCATGGTGGCTAGGCATTGATAAGCAAATCGAACATTGGGTTAAAGCTTGTCCAAAATGCCAGGAAGTGAGCAACACCCCACCTAAAGCCATTCCTACTGAATGGGAGACACCATGTGGACCCTGGTCCCGAATTCACTTGGACTTCGCAGGGCCGACCAAAGGCCACACTTTTCTACTAACCGTCGACACCTATTCAAATTGGCTCGAGATTCATCGCATGACGACTACAACCTCCGAGGTGGTTATCAAAACCTTGGAAAGACTATTTGCAACCCACGGACTACCAGACGTCCTGGTATCCAATAACAGGCCCCAATTTACAGCACTGTCATTCGAGCAGTACCTCGCTGACCGTGGCATTCGACATGCGCTCACCTCGCCTGCGCACCCTGCGACCAATGGCAAAGCAGAACGCATGGTACAATTTGTGAAGAAAACCTTACAGAAGGTAGACTACGACAACATTGATGACAAGATCAATCGAATCCTTTTTTTACAATACATCACACCACATAGCGTCACCAACAAAACTCCCGCCGAACTGCTAATGGGACGAAAACTCCACTCCCACCTCGACCGGTTACACCCAGCTTACGAACCGGAAAAACCACGAGGATCCAACGGCCGCTGTCATGCCTTTCAGGTAGGAGATTTGGTGTACGCTAAAAACCTATCGGGCAACCCATTGTGGGTGGAGGCGACAGTAGTTCGTGTAACCGGCCCAAGATCCTACCTTGTACAATGCCTTGACGATAGATTATGGAAATGCCATATCGATCAATTACGATCGCAGCTTCCGGCGGGCAGTCCTGAACTCCCCTATGACCAGACTGAGGGTGGGGGGAAGGTACGGAAGAAGATGAATTCCAAGAAGAAGAAAACCCGTTCGAAGGGAACGACGGTATAATAGAGACTCAGGAAGTGGAACCAGAGAGGGAAACAGTTGAACCTCAGGGAATTACAGAGAACATGGGCAACAACCGGGAAATGAATTCTGAACCAAAAACAGCCCCACTGCCAAACAACGATCTACCTGAGCGTGATTGCAGCCAAATGACACAGTGAAAATCAAAGAGACTAATAAAACAACCATCCTACCTAAAGGACTATGTAACTGCGCCCTGCAAACAGAAGCCAGGGGGAAGGGGTGTTGTGAATGTATAAAGTTTTAATAAAGCGTGAGCTTGGAGTAAAGTGCAGGATTCTGGCCCTGCACTTCTGATTGGTTGTTAAATGGCCGGATCGGATTGGCCTGCTCCGGGGAATCCGATTGGCCCTTAACAGAGAGTTCCTATTGGTTATGAGAGCTAGCGCTCCTCGTTGGTTATTGGTTAATAGTTACGGGGTTTGCCTATATAAGGCGGGTTAAAATTGCTATTGAAGCTAGAAGTCACTATGTAAATAAAGAGCTGAAGTTCACCGTTCAGAGGCTTGTCTCCATTCTTTCTCGCCCATGCTCCAAACCTAACAATTACTGCTTATCCCTCTCCCAACTTTTGGGATGACAAAGCTTTGGAAAATAATTGATTTCTATTATACTATTTGTGTACAATGTATTCTACTATATAATCTAGGTGAAAACCTTCACTCCAGAGACAGTTATTTTGAAAGAACATTATTTTTGGTCTGATATTAGATTGATTGGCAAAAGTATGAGAAAAGACAGGAATGTTGCACTTCCTTTCATGCAACATCAAAGAACAATTCATATAACTCTATATTGTTTTTAAATTAGACATACATTTTCCCTAAATCAATCCTCAATTTAACTCAAAAACAGTCAAATATATTGTATAATGGTTTCAGTTTCGTTCAGCCATTTTACACCTTAAAAATACCTGTAATTCTTCAGCCTATCTTAGTAATGTTCAATAAAATACTGTTATTGTAAAGTGTAAGATATAGGTTAGAAATGATTCAGCCTTGCCATACTTTAACTCCACAGAAATAAAGTTTATCTATCTCATTATTTTATACATCATTTGTTGTTTAGTAGTTCATATGTGGCCCTTAAAACTAATAAAAATATTTGAGATATTAGCTGAGTTTTCTTTTCCCAGAACAGAATGGTGTTAAGGTCAAAGGGAAAAATATCTACAAGCCAAATATTTTATAATACAAACCAGCTGAAAATGGATAATTTATGGCAGGTAGGGTGACCTGCTCAGCTTATAATGATGATTGCCAAATGATTTAGTTAAAAGAACTCTTCCCATCTGCTCAGGCAACAGATGTAACTTGGGTGTGCTGGAACCTGGACTGAATGAATAATAGTTAAACAACTCTCCCATTTGTACTAATGAGCAATGAGTGAATTGGTGACATTGAATGGGAAGAACCTGACTTCCTCCACATCTGTTTTGGATGTATTTTATAGAAGTTAGCATGAAGATTATCCCTTATCTCACTGTTGACCAAAAACAGTCTAGATAGGATAAAATTGGAGTTTTAGGGTCCAAATCTTTTGAATCAGACCAGCTTCTAGCAATGTGTAAAAATGTGTGAAAGACAAGAAAGAGACTTGCTTTGCCTATATGTACCTTGACTTGAGCAGTAGCTGGTGAAATTGTGATCTCTGGAGTTCCACCCTGCTACGATAATTTTGTATATTATTTCCTTGCTTTCTTCTCTCTGCCATTGCATATACTTATGAATTATGTGCAATTTATTCCTTAAATAAACCAACAAAAACAAAAAAGAGATAAAAGTTTAAGATGCTAAATTGACCTTTCCATGGCAGTATGGTGGTATGGTCAAAGGTACAGGAGAGGAATACCTAAAAATCAAATATTATACCACACAAAATGGTTTTTCATTACCCACATTCATTTCAAGGGCACTTCACCATTGCTACTGAAGCAGGGACATTTATTGCAGAAGCATTGGTGACAGGGCAATACAACACATATTGACTTATAATTACATATCAGTATGAAGAATTAGATTTCATACAGAAGTCATGATAGGATTATAGTCTGGATTATTGTTATTGAATAGAGATGTGCACCTTTCTAAACAAGATTCAGAAGTATTTCTGGCCTCACCTGAACATAACACTTTTAATTTTAAAGACCACATGTTCTTTTTTGTCTGATCCTGCATTTATTGTTTTATTATGAATGTTCTGGAAGTTGGCACTAGTTCTCAATACGCTTCAAACATCCATTTTTCCCCAGTTACCAACTTTAAACAGAAAAATTCATTAGCACAGGATGGAGGGTGGGGAGCCAAACCTGAGCTGCATTTAACTCTGCCCGCTATGTGACTTGACAAAAAGATGAAAATATAATCATACTGCCATCAGACAAAGGCAGCACTGTTAAGTACTTGGACATGGGTTGGAGTAAATGGAGACAGTCTTTGAATGTGAACTTTCAGCTCTTTATTGCATAGTGACTTCTCAAAACAACAACAGTGAACTCTGCCTTATATAGGCAACCTTTGTGAGAATTGTCCAATAGCGAGCTATGAACGCTAGTTCTTTAAACCAATGATAATCCTCTGTTAAGGGCCAATCGGATTCCTAAGAACTAACCAATCCGATCTGGCCGCCTAACAGCCAATCAGAAGTGCAGGGCCAGAACCCTGCACTTTACCTCAAGCTCATACTTTATTAACTATGGTACATACACAACACCCTTTCCTCCTGGCTTCTTAATTACGGTGTAGTTATATAGTCCTTTAAATAGGACGGTTGTCTTTTAAGTCTTTCGGATTTTCGTTGGACTGGTTGATTGCAATCCTATTGAGGTAGATTGTTGTTTGGCAGTGGCTCTGCTTCTTGCTCAGGTGCAATTGCTTGCAGTGCAAACAATTCTCCTTCCTGCTCCATTTCCTGAGTCTCACTTGATTCGTCGCTCCCTTCGAGCAGGTTCCCTGGAACGTCATCTTCTTCTGTACCTCCCCCCCCCTCGGTTTGGTCATGGGGGAGTTGTTGACTGGCCGTTGTGAGTCATGACCTAATTGGTCAATATGCCGTTTCCACAGTCTATTGTCACAGCATTTCACTACATAGGATTTGGGGCCGGTCACTCGCCCTACCGTTGCCTTTATTCATAACGGATCGCCCGATAAGTTTCGTGCGTAAATGTGGTCTCCTACCTGGAAAGTGCGACAGCGGCCACTGGATCCTATTGGCTTTTCCGGTTTGTAAGCAGGGTGCAACTGGTCGAGGTGGAAACGGAGTCTTCGTCCCATCAGTAGTTCCGCGGGAGTTCTGCTGGTGACGCTATGTGGAGTTATGTGTTGCAAAAAGAGAATTTGGTTGACTTTGTCATCGATATTGTCATAGTCCATTTTTTGCAAAGTCTTTTTAACAAATTGGACCATGCGTTCTGCTCGGCCATTGGTCGCAGGATGCGCAGGTGAGGTGAGTGCATGGCGGATGCCGCAGTCAGCGAGGTACTGCTCGAACATTAGTGCCATAAACTGTGGCCCGTTATTGGACACCAGGATGTCAGGCAATCCATGGGTTGCAAAGAGTCTATTTAGGATCTTAATCACTGCCTCGGAAGTTGTGGCCGTCATACGATGAATTTCTAACCAATTGGAGTATGTGTCGACTGTCAGCAGGAAGGCATATCTTTTGGTTGGCCCCGTGAAATCCAGATGGATTCTGGACCAGGGTCCACGTGGAATCTCCCATTCAGTAGGCATGGCTTTTAGTGGTGCGTTGCTGGCTTGTTGGCAATTGGTACACGCTTTGACCCACTGCTCGATTTGCCGGTCCATGCCCGGCCACCATGCATAGCTTCGTGCAAGGGCTTTCATCCACACGATGCCGGGGTGGCCCTCATGCAGAATTTGTAGCAGCGTCTTCCAGAGTCGTTCTGAGACAATGACTCTATTGCCCCAGATGACACAGCCTTTTTGGGAAAAAAGTTCAGTCTGTCTTGCTTTAAACAGCGTGAAGTCATCTGGGACTTGGTCCAATGGCCATCCGCGTTCTACCCAGCCTAGGACTCGAGCTAGGGTGTGGTCTCATTTGGTTTCTCTCGCGATGTCTTGGGCGGTTATAGGCAGCGAGTTGAGTGTTTCGATCTGCAACGTGGTTGCCGTTGGTGCCGGATCGTCGAGAGTCTCTGGAAGCGGTGCTCGGCTTAATGCGTCGGCATGGGGAATGGCTTTCCCTGGGCGATATTGCAGGCGATAATTATAAGCAGCTAGGAATTCTGACCATCGGGTCATTCTAGGGGATAATATGTAGGGGGTTGGCTTGTCCCCGGCTATTATCCCTAGCAACAGTTTGTGGTCAGTTACAATGGTAAATGTCCTTCCATACACATATTCATGAAATTTCTTTACAGCTGAAATGATTGCGAGAGCTTCTTTATCAATTTGTCCATAGTTCCGCTCTGCTTGTGAAAGAGTCTTCAAAAAGTATGCAACAGGGGCTTCGTTCCCATTAGGCAGTACATGACTCAAAATGGCGCCCACCCCGAAGGGCGAGGCATTGCAGGTTATAACTAGTGGTAAAGTCTCGTTATACTGCATAAGTACAGAGTTAGATGTGAGCAATTTTTTAACATTCCGGAACGCTTGTTCTTCCCGGTAACCCCATACCCACAATGCTTTTTTGTCTAATAACCGGTGTAACGGTTCAGCAACAGTCGCCTTGTGCGGTAAAAATACATTATAGAAATTAATGAGGCCTAAGAATGCCTGGAGATCGGCCTTGTTACGTAGCCTGGGAGCATTTTTTATTGCCTTTAATTTACTTTCGGTAAGGTGAATGCCCTGGCTATCAATCCGATACCTTAGAAACTCAACACTGTCAGTATATAAGTGACATTTATTTTTTTTTTCACCTTAAATCCTGCCTCTTGGAATTTTTTAAGAACACATTTCAAACTATCCTGCAAGATTTTTTGGGTAGGGGCTGCAATTAATACGTCATCAAAATATGGAACCATGCCCTTGATTCCCTGTAACAACCTTTCCATGAGGCTTTGGAATATCCCCGGGGCTACACTAACTCCAAATTGCAATCGAGTACATTTAAAAGCACCTCTGTGCGTTACAATTGTTTGGGCTTGGGCCGCCTTTTCATCCACTGGTAGTTGTTGATAAGCTTGAGCTAAATCTAATTTAGCGAAAACCTTTCCACCCCCCAAGGAATGGAGGTGGTGCTGCACCACTGGAACTGGATACGCATTCTGCTGTAGGGCATGGTTTAAAGTGGCCCGGTAATCCCCAAAAATTCGGATTGACCCGTCTGGCTTAATGGGTGTTACAATAGGGGTTTCCCATGGAGAGTGATCGATGGGCAATTAGCTTGTCAAGAATTAGCTTGCCCCTTGAGCAATTAGCTTGTCGAGTTGTTCATCGATCTTAGCTTTAAGAGCGAATGGAACTCGACTGGGCTTCAAGCGAATTGGGGCTACCTTTGGATCTAGACTAAATGAGATTGGGGTCCCTTTATACTTGCCTAAATGGTCCGCGAAGACGTCACTGAACTCTGAAATAAGGTCTTCCTCCCACTCACAACCACCGACTCGGTTCACACCGGCCACTTCGATGCAGAGTGGTGTGAACCATTGGAGGCCTAATAGACTAGGCCTATCTCTATCAATGATCGTTAGAGGTAAGTACGCTGTATGATTTTTGAAGGAGACTTGGACTCGGCAGGACCCGACCATGGGGATTCGATTTCCTTGGTAGTCCTTGAGGATGAGGTGTTGAAATTGGAGGTCTTGGCGTTGGATTGTGGGGACAAGTTGCTTGAGTGTCTTCCAAGACACCATTGAGAGGGACGATCCCGAGTCGACCTCCATGTGGCAAGGCTGGTTCTCGATGGCTACCGTCACTCAAATTTTCTTAGTGTCCAAAACTGAGGCGTGACCTATAGTGATAGTATGGTGAGCCTCTTCTTTTTGCAAAGCTTGATTTCTGTAGGAGTGGTTTACTGGTTCTCGCCTTACAGGATGGTTTCCTGTCGATTGGCAATAGTTGGCCCCTTTTGAGGCCTGGCTGGGTCCTGGTAAGCTGCAGCAGACCCAGCTGATGTGGCCTCGTTTCCCGCACTCATGGCAGAGTGCGTCGCGAAATTTGCATTTGGCCCTGGCATGGTTTGCTCCACAGCCAGCACAAGGGCGTAAGGGCTTAGGGCGAGGGTCCCGGTCGGACCGCAGTCGATGGACACCTTCTTCGTCGCTGTCTGATGACGAAGAGAGGTCCTCGTGGTGCGTTGTTGCAAGCAGCCCTTCTGAGTTGGGTGAGATTTCGCCGGTCGGTTGTGTTGCCGGAGTGCGGCTTCACCGTAATTCTGCAGCCGACTTTTTGGTCGCCTCCGCAGCCATGGCTTCAGCGATGGCGTCAGCAAGACTGATGTCGCCTTTCGCCATCAGCTTGCTTTGCACGCCTAGTGCATCTAATCCCAGAATTACTCGATCTCTTAGTGCTTCTTCTAAATCGGCGAACCCGCAGAGGCCCCCTAAATCCTGGAGGTCCGCCATGAAATCGGCCACACTCTCTCCTTTTCGCTGGTTTCTCTGATAAAACTCGTGCCGTCTCACGAGTGTAGGCACGGTTGGTGCGTAATGGTCTCTCAGGATGGGTTCGAGGTCGTCCCAGCTCATGGCTTTCACTTCTCGAGGTTTGGTGAGTGCTTTAGCCATTTTAAATATAGCTGGGCCGCAGTGCATCAGGAACAGTGCCCACTTCTTTGCTGGTGTGGCGTCCTTCAAATTATTCGTCTGAAGAAACATTTGGAAGCGATCCCTGTAGGATTCCCAATCCTCTTGGTTTGCATCGAACGGAGCGGGTGGTACGATGCCACTGGACATAGTTCCGTTGTTGGCGTCGTCTTATCACGTGCTCGGTATTGCTTCCTGGCTTCTTAGGTTCAGAGGTCTCCAAATCTCACCTTCGTCGCCAGTGTTAAGTACTTGGACATGGGTTGGAGTAAATGGAGACAGTCTTTGAATGTGAACTTTCAGCTCTTTATTGCATAGTGATTTCTCAAAACAACAACAGTGAACTCTGCCTTATATAGGCAACCCTTGTGAAAATTGTCCAATAGCGAGCTATGAACGCTAGCTCTTTAAACCAATGATAATCCTCTGTTAAGGGCCAATCGGATTCCTGAGAACTAACCAATCCGATCTGGCCGCCTAACAGCCAATCAGAAGTGCAGGGCCAGAACCCTGCACTTTACCTCAAGCTCATACTTTATTAACTATGGTACATACACAACAAGCACATTACTAATTCTTGATAAATGCGGGTATTTCTTTGGCAAATGTTTGCAGTTACAGTAAGGTGATAAAAGGGTAACTTTACAAGCAATTCTCTCACTTAGCAATTGTGTCCCTTCACAACTGAGCTGCCTTTCCCAATTGTGGTCACTAAATGACAATTACCTGAATACTAAACTGTCCATAATTTCAGTTGGTAATATTTAAGTGAATTGTAGGTTCTTTTGGGGGAAGTAAGTACTGCCCACAAATAAGGAGTGCTTGGTATACATCTAATTCTAATGTTACTTAGCTATAGTTTCCACAATCTCCTTATTTTCTTTTACAGATAGGCTTGAATTGAATATACACGCATAAATTACCCAACTTAGTGAATCCTGACCTTTGTTGCTTTGAACTATACAAATCTTTTTAACCACTGTAGGATCTATGATATTTTTGGCATTTCTGGCCAAACTCATATATTTGTTTCTGTCTTGGGCTTCTTTTTTTTTTTTTAAACAAATTTTATTAATTTTTGAAAACAAACAAAACATAGAACATAAAAGCATAAAACCTCCTTTCTAAAAATTACTTATAAGTTTTAACAAGGCAAATAAAACATCATTTTTAAGGCATATTTCCATATTGTCACATTTCCATTTAAGCACATATATATCTTTTCCAAATTTCTCAGTATTTCTCCTTTCACTTTTATTCAATTATATTTCTTTTTATCAAGGTTTTCTTAATTCTCAATCAAATATAGACATTTATACAGCATATTTCCAAATTATCACATTTCCATTTAAACACCTATATATCTTTTCCAAATTTCTCATTATTTCTCCCTTCACTTATTCAATTATATTTCCTTCTATCAAGGTTTTATTAATTCTCAATCAAACATAAACACCCAAAACACAAAACATAAAACAAGACATAAAAAGATAAAACCTCCTTAATTATCATTTGTACATATCTTTTCCAAATTTCTCTCCCTTTAGTTTTATTCCTCCAAGGTTTTATTAATTCACAATCAAACATAGCTAACCAAAACACAAAATATAAAACATAAAACTTCTTTTGAAAAGTGGCTTAGCCCCGGGTTACATCTTTTTTTACAGACCTAAATCAAATTCATGCTCACCTTATATACCGTTCACATCTCATTGACCATTCTATATTTTCTATATAACTTCTCCCTTCTTTTCACTCTCTTAATTATATTTTGTTTATTTCATCTTATTTCAAAATCATTATGCTTGTATCTTTTGTTCGTTCTTTTCCAATCATCTATTTATCTCTTCTCTTTAGCAAAGAATTTCTCCTGTAATCACTTTTAAAGTATGACGCCTTTATATCTTTCCCCTAAAGTAACACTTAAAATAATACATAATTTCCTTCCTGATTCTGCTTAGTACATTCTACATGTTGCATTTTATTCTAGTTCTAATTCTAATTAATACATTATTTTAGAATGAGAAGATAAAATAGTAAATTGATAATAACATTGAAACAATAACGAATTAAACAGTAACTAAGCATTAATCATTTTACACATTCTCTTTAATATTTTATTAAGTATTGAGATCTATCATTATTAAATATTTTAATATTTTGTTAAATCTTAATTCCAATAGACTATTTCAAATGCAAATACTACAATACTATCTTATGTACTCTGGCAGAATCTTTCTTTAATTATACACTATCTTTTATCCCTTATCTCTAAAAAAAAGTTTTCTTTTTGGCATCTTTTTTCAGACTGTGGCTTTCTTTCCCTTTTTGCCTCCCTTTTTTCTCCAGTCTGGTCATTTTGCCCCCACCTCTCCTAACCTCCACCTTTTTAACTTCCCCTCTCTCTTGTAGTTCTCTTTTCAATTGCTTTCTAACATTGTACCTTTTTTTTCACCTTATTTTTCTTTTTCTTGGTTGTTTTATTGAATCTTAAATTCTCATTTTCCCTTCCTCTCTTCCTATTTTCTTTCTTAATCAAACTTTTTTGCCCATTAAAATGGCTTCCTTTTCTTCTTCTTCTTCTCTTTTTCTTTCTTCCTCAAGTATTTGCTGGTACGTAGAAACCGCCATTTCTAAAAAGTGGAAGACAGCTCCCAATGTATTCTTGCCATTTGGTCCTCTTTCTTTTAATTTTTCATATTCCATTTTTAGTTGATCCACCAATGGTGCCATTGTAAATTTTTAAAAACAACCCAGATGTTTTTAATCTTAAAGTAATTTACAAGTGTCAAAGTTATCAAACAATCCAAACAGGCAGAAATTATTTCCTCTTCTTCTCTTTGCAGCTTTTCCTCCTGGGGTAAAATCCCAAATATATTTTAAAGTCGTATTACAATTAGTTGTTAGTCTTATAATTTTCAAAGCGTCTCCTTCAACAAGTCTTTAAGGATTTTTTTTTTTTTAGTCCTCTTCTTCCCACTTATAACAAAGAGCTTGTTTTTACCTTAAAGAAGCAAGTTTTTCTGTGCTCATTTGCTTTCTCCGTAAGGAAGGGGAGTGAACTTTCCTTCAGCACGTTCGCCGCTGTAACAATCTTTTGGAAACAAATGTATCAATCCACAAGTCAGGTTTCCAGGGTGTTTTAATGTCCCAGTTCAGCCAAGAAAACTTCTCCTTCAAAAAACTTCCTCCTGCACATTCTTATCCGGTTGAAGATTCCTTTGAGGCTGCCATTTCTGACAGCCGCTCCTCCATCTCAGGAAAAAGGAGTCTAGCTAGCTGGGGAAGGGGTGTGTGATATCCCCAGACCCCTGCCTGGATCTCCTCTGTCTTCCGCTGCCTCTTCAGGGCAGCGACAACCCCCAAATCCAAGTGGATTGGGGGCATCTCAGCAGCGAGCGCAGGAGGGACCCGCAGAGAAGCGGATTCCTGCCGCTGCCAAAGCCTTGCAACCGGAAGTCCCTCTGTCCTGGGCTTCTGCAAGTCTTTCATGTCTTTCGATGTATATGAAGGGGAAAGTTTGTTACAAGAAAGCTGTTGGTACTACTGGAGTAGAATTGGCTACATGATTCTGCTGCTCATATAATTCTATATTATGTAGAGAAGAGGACATTCAGAAGCCATTAGGACAACAACAGGGACAGAAGCCCAGTAGGGCAGAAAAATATTGGAGACACTCTTAAACTGGCTCACCTGAGTCTCTATATATAAGATAATGGAAGAAGAAATATTCAGCTCGACTTGCAAAATTCTTTTACTAGATTGTTTGTTCATAAAGTAGCATTCTAGCCACTCTGTTGAGGCAATTTCCTGGTCTGACTACCTTATAAGGCTTTCCTCCTCCCCAACAATACAAACAATAGGTGCATCAGGCAAACTGAAAAACATTTTATTTAGGGGATGGTCAAGTCTTCATGTAGGGTAGGCAAATAATATATACATTATATAAATATGATGTATCCAAAAACATTTAATCAAACAATAACAGCATTGATTGGATGTGAGAAAAAGCTTGACACTCTTAAAATATGTTGCATCTTCTTCTTATAAAGGCTCACTTCTTTAGTATGTGGTACTCAAAATACTCTATGAATGCTGAATATGCAACAATACATCAAAAGAAATTGTTTTGGATAAAGGAAAAACATAATTTTCAAAAAGAGCACAGGTGACATCCTAAAATGCTAATACCCATCTTTGTTAAAAACAGCAACAACAATTAACAATGCAGTCTAAAATTGCAGATAATATGATTAAACTATGTAGATGATGTGTTTTTTGCTTTGGGATCAAATTGGGATCAGATCAAAATCTAGTCCTTCTCAAAATAAGAATGAAAAAAGAATGGGACAATATCCTATAGTTCTTGGATATCTTCATCAAAATGAACAACAGCAGATTACTAATGTCCACAATAAACCACTCTATATGGACTAATATCTCAGCTGCTGCTCAAACTACCTAGAAAGATTCATGAACAAGATAATAAAGGAATAAAGCTTAAAGAACTGGTATAATACATACCAAGATGAATGATAAAATATAGGAAAATAAAAACATAAAGGGACTCTTAAGTAATCATAACTACCCCAAAAGACAATCCAAGAAGGGATAAAAATGTCAACCTCTAAATAAATAAAGAAAATAATATATATGACAGCCACTCTACCATACAATGGGATATACATAGAAAATATCAGGAGAATTTCCCAAATGTGCAAGATTCTTGCAGTAAGAATGAGTTAAGATATAATGCAAAATTTCCTGAACACTCTGAGGATCAACATTATGCCATTTTTCAGACCCCCATTGACACCCTGCAAAAAAGTATATTTAGGAGAAATGGGGGTGGATGGGGTGGATTCTGAAAGCCAGATCAGAACATCAGAATGCTTTGATTAGTCAAAGTAGCAGGCAAAATAAAAATTAAAGGGGATGGGTATAGTTATTGATTATGTCAACTAAAAAGATACTCCTTTGGTCATTTTAGCTGCCAGAAAAAGAGAGTGGGGGTAAACAAGGCATTCTTGAAATGCCTAAATAATCATCGCGGCAGCCCAAAGTTGTCAGAATATAAGAATGTTATTGGAGAGCATGATGGATGACTCTTGGAGACTGATGTGTCTTATTGGAGAAGTCACATCCAAGGGATGGGGAAAAGATCTGGGTCAAGGGGGAAATGTATGGTGTGATTTAGTATCGGCTGCACCCCGGCAATTTCTAATAAATCAATTTACTTTTTCTGAGATGCAGCTAAAGACTTTTTATTTGGATGAGGGTGGATTTGTTGGAGCTCCGACAGATTATTCATTACTGAATCTTATAGGCTAGCGTCCTAACCTTAACAAATTTAACATGTGTTTACTTCCATTCCTAAAAGAAGCCAAAGATTAGATAAAAATATTTGTTGTGAAGATCACATTGCTGGGGGACGTGAAGAACTATATAATTTTAGGGAACTAATTAACATGTATTGGAAAACTATGAAACCATGGTTGCTTTTTTTTTAAAAAAATGGAAGCCTATTAGAGAAGAAACCCAGTCTAGACATGATGTTTGAAGGCATTTAAGAGGACAGTTAAGTAATGAAGCACTTGTAAACTTCTCACTGATTCTTTTCTGCAGATTGTCTAACTGCTATAAAAGTAGAGCACCAACTGGTTCTATCTGTCTTTTTGCTGTCAGCACAGTGTGTTTCTCGTTATGATCTCAGTCTCATTTCTATGTAGCAAACTTCTTTCCTCTCAGTGGTCAGCTAAGCATCTATTTAGCCTTAGTGTTTCATAAGATTCTTTAGCAATTTAAGTGTCACAATCATAAATAAATACTCAAATAGAGTTGAGGGTTATATCTTGTTATTTCAACATTCAGGTAGAAGTAAACCCAAGAGTTAATAGAGTTTCAAGATGAATGAAAGAAGGCAATGAGATGGTTGCACACATGCTGTTTAAAATCAAATACACAACAGGGAGTAACAGATGAAAATTTGGAAAAACAACTTGATATCTTAGTGATTTTGATTGCAAGCAAATTAATGGTAAAAAAAAAAATCTGAACAAGTGGACATTGTAATTCATGGAGACAGCAGAATAGAAAAGAAAGAATTGGAGAAAATTACAAAATGTAAAGACCCACAATTAGAAATAGGATGACTTTGTGAAATAAAAGAGAGTACCCATAGTAAAAGGTGATTTGAGTGCAAACCCAGAATATATGAGGCACCACTTGAACTCCATTGATATTGAGTTTACCTGGAACAGCTTACATCCTGCAACAAAATCTTTAATATTAAATCCCAATATCATCCTATCCCAAGTCCTTTGGTATGATGATAGGTGGATTAAAATGTCAGATACAGACAAAACATCTGGCTTACTTTGTGAGCAATCATCATCATCATCATCATCATCATCATCATCATCATCATGATCATCATTTTCTTTTGGATACATCATTCTTCAGAAAATCAATGACACTAAATCATGCCCTTGATTCTTACAGTGACATTAACAGACTCTATTTACCAAGGAAAATCTATGGTGGGCATGGAATGTTGCAAGGACATCAGATAGTTGAAGAAGAAAAAAGGGCATTGGAAGAATAACCAAAGGACAGTGAAGAAGGTGCACTGAATCTAATATACCAAATGAAAAGTATACCAGGAAAGACCAAATACACCAAGCTAGTATATCAAGAGAGATCAAATGAGGGACTGAAAAGAGGAGTGGGAAGACAAAGCATTATATGGCTAGTACATTAAGAAAAATAGTAAGGAAAATAGATAATAACAAGTTCTGGTAATGGCTAAGAGCAGGAAAGTTGAAGAAAGAGGCAGAGGAGATAATTCTGGATGAAGAAAACCAAACCATAAGAAAAAATGCATACACAGCCAGAATTGAGAAGACAGTAATGGGTAGCAAGTGCAATCTCTGCAAAGAGGCTGAAGAAATAGTAGATCATCTAATTGGCTGCTGCAAGAAGATCACATAGACTGACTACACAGAATAGCACAACAAATGTCATGGTTTAACAAATAATAATGGTGCATTGGAATAAAATGGCATGAAATACCATTTAATTGCAAGCAAGAACTGGTGGGGTCATAAAATGGAGAAAGTAATAGAAAATGAAAAAATTAAAGTACTCTGGGAATTTAGAATGTAAACAATAGGCACTTGCCACATAATACATCAGATTTAACAATTGTCAAAAAGAAAAATAAAATGTCTGGATAGTGGATGTAGAGTACCTGAAGATAGCAGAATAGAACAGAAAGAACTGGAGAAGATAACAAAATATAAAGACTTGAAATGAACCAGTGGTGGGATTCACATGTTCTTAGCTAGAGGCCAAAGTAGAAACTAAAGGATGGATAGAGGCAATGGTACTACCGGTTCTGTGGGAATGGTTTGGTGGGCATGGCAGGGGAAGGATATTGTTAAATATCCAATCAGAGGTGGTATTTGCTAGTTCTCCAAACTACTCAAAATTTCCACTACCGAACTACTCAAAATTTCTTTAGAACTGGTCAGAACCTGCTGAATATCACCTCTGAAATGAACCTTAATATAAAATGAAAGACCTTCAAATAAAAAGAGAATGATAGTGACAAAAACAAAAACAAAGGTACTACCAACAGCAATTGGAGTCTTGGGTCGCATCTCAAAATAACCAGAACACCATTTGAACATCATTGGCATTGTCAAAATCAATATCAATCAGTTGCAAAAGGACAGCTTTACTCAGAACAATCTACATCCTTACAATATCTTTAATATCTTTTCCTTTGGAGCTGTTTCTAGCGGGTCTTCCAGAATAAAAGCTAAGTCATCAGCAAAAGCTTGTAGCTTAAATTCTTAATTTTCATTCCTTTTATGCTTTTATCATCCCTAATATTTCTATTCAACACTTCCAAGGTCAGCACAAATAGCAAAGGAGATAGGGGGCATCCTTGTCTTGTACCTTTCCTTATATTAATGAAATCTGTAAGTTCCCCCTCCATCATTACCCTTGCTGTCTGTTTGTTATATATGGCTTCTATTGCTTGAGTAAATTTTTTAGCAAAACCCATCTGCTCCAATAATAATAACATAAATTTCCAGTTCACGTTGTCAAATGCTTTTTGAGCATCTAGGAATATCAAAGCCATTTGCTTTTCAGGATGAGCCTCATAGTATTCCAAAGTGTCCAAGATTACTCTCATATTGTCTCTAATTTGTCTCTTTGGCAGAAATCCATTTTGATCTGGGTGAATAAAATTATTTAGATATTTTTTAAGTCTTTCTGCTAAAATTGAAGCAAAGATTTTATAGTCTGCGTTCAATAAAGAAATAGGTCTATAATTCTTAATTTGCAGTGGGTCAGTCTCTTCCTTCGGTATAAGTGTAATATAAGCCTCTAACCATGTTTTGGGTATCATCTTTTTTAACATAACTTCATTCATAACTTCTAACAATTGGATGCTTAATGATTCTTGAAATGTTTTATAGAATTCTGCTGGAAACCCATCTGGACCCGGTGCTTTCCCATTATTTTGTCTCTTAAATGCTTCATTTAATTCCATCATTGTTATATTGCTTTCTAACATTTCTTCAGTCTCTTTAGGTATCTTTGGTAAATTAGCTTCCTGTAAATACTGTTTGACTTTTTCTTCATCAATATTCTCTTGTTTATATAATTGCCCATAAAAATCTCGAATAATTTCTTTTTTCTCCTTATTCCCATAACAAACTTGGCCTTGTTCATCTATTAACTTCAATATTTTTCTTGATTCCTTCTCTTTTCTCAATTTATATGCTAGCCATCTACCTGGTTTATTTGCATCTTCAAAATAATTCTGTTTAGAGTTTCTGATTTTCTGTGCCAGTTCTTCTTTCTCTATTAATTCCATTTTATGTTTAATTACATCCAGCTTCAATTTAATATCCTTTTTCTGTGGCATTTTCTGTAATTCTTTTTCAAGAATTTTGTACTCATCTTCCAAGGCCTTAAAAGCTTGCCTTTTCCTAATATTCTTTTTTCTTGTATAATCTATTATCAAACCTCTGGCATATGCCTTCATTGTATCCCACACATTTTGCGTTGAAGTATCTTCTTTTTTATTTTCTCTGAAGAAAAAAGCCAATTCCTTCTCCATCAATTGTATAAAATCTTTCTCCTTTAAAATAGTATTGTTTAATGTCCATCTCAATCTTTTTTGTCCCTTCCATTTAATTGTCATTGGGCTATGATCTGCCCAAGTACTTGTTTCAATATTTGTTTCTTTAATATTGGATATTAATTCTGTTGAGATCCAAATCATATCTAATCTAGACCATGATAAATGTCTATTTGAGTAAAAAGTATATTGTTTAGCTTTAACATTTCTTTCTCTCCAAATATCTTTTAAAGTTAATTCATCTGTCATTTTAAAAAAAGACCTTGGGAGAGTCTTTCTATTTTGCTTTGTTGTTGTTGCTATATAGTCCAATTTATTGTCCACAATTCCATTAAAATCTCCCATCATAATTATATTAACATAGTCCAGTCCAATTATTTTCATATGTAACTTTTTATAAAACTCTTCTTGTTTATCATTTGGAGCATAAATTGCAATCAAGAGTATTTTTATATTATTGTCCATTATTTCTACCATTAATATTCTTCCATCTTCATCTGTGTAAATCAATTTTGCTGGGATAGCCTCTTTAATGTATAGAACCACTCCTCTTTTCTTACATTGAGTCAAAGAAGTAAATATTTTCCCCAATTTTGGCTGTACTAACAATTGTTCATGTTGTTTTTTAATATGAACTTCTTGTAGACAAATTATATCAAATTTTAATTTCATTAATTTGTGAAAAGTTTTCCTTCTTTTAACAGCTGAATTAAGTCCATTTATATTCATTGTAATCAATATCTTTAATATCATCAAATATCCACATCTGCTTATCTCAGAGCTTTGGAAAAAACTTGATTGGTGGACAAAAATGCTAAATCCAGTAAATATCTGGCTGATTGTGCAACTAATAATAAGAAAGAAGATAAGGCTTTATTTTAGCATCTCAAGAACAAGTCTAACCAATTGACCAAATAAAAGCAACAATTCAGCATGTAGCAAACAACAGCAAATATTGCCTCTGTGAAGAAAAGAATGAAACAATTGACCATTTGATCAATAGTGCTTCAAAATTTCAAAAACTGGCTATAAGCAGCAGCATGACTGAGTTATCAAAATTATTCATAGAAAACTTTGCCAGAGGTTTGGATTTAAATGTAGAAAAAACTACAGGAAAAATCAAGTTGAAGAGGTTTGGAAAATAAACAGTTTAAGATCTTATGGGATTTTAAACTTGATAGTACTATCCATAGCCATAGGTCCATAGTCTGTCTGACATAACAGTCACTAGGAAAGAAAGAAAGTCTTCTTGATTGATATTGCTACACAGGGATCTGATGCAAAATTTGAGGGAAAAAAAGCAAGTGAAAAAATTAAAATATTGGGTGCTGCAGATCAATGTTAACTGGTTATGAAGAAAAATGTATCAACAAATATGTTGATACACCAATGATGACTGAAGCCCTCAGAGTAATTTCTAAAGAGCAATTTCTTTATATTTGGATATTTTAAATTTATCGGACCTGGACAACTTAATTTTACAAAATCACCTTGCTTGGAACTGCCTATATCCTTAGGTGCTACCCTAATAATTCCTATGTCCTTGGTTAGGAATTGTATTAAGTTTTCACCAAATTCTTGAGCCTTAATTGCAGATTGTTAATAATAATAATAATAATAATAATAATAATAATAATAATAATAATAATAATAAATGTCTGTTTCCCTTTAGAAAAGACCAAAATTAAGCTAGAAAAACCAGATATTAGTAATATTTTAAAAAACTTATAAGAATAGAGGATGACCTGGTCTCTGGAAGAATGTGATTCCTGAAAAAAAATGAATTTGAGAAGGTCCTAGTTTGATGTCCCTGAAGATAAAAGTCCTTCAAATGTCCATATGTAGATTTAATATTTGGAAACACTGTGCATCTGTAACTTAAAAAAACCCTTTTGATTAATAATACAAATTGATTTGGGCAGGCCTAAGCATACTTTATTCATGTGAATTTTTACTCCATTCTGAATTATCATCTAACAAGTATAGTGATTGTAAAGATTTTGAGAACCCCAAATTGATTTGTCCATTATTTGGAACCTTTCTGACAGAAATTTGTACATAAATTAAGTTTTGGATATGGAGATCCTTTGAAAATCAATAGAAAATTGGAGAAATGGTGATTTACTTCAACCAGGTTCAGGACTGGGTTAACTTTCAGCAATTTGATACCTTTGAAGCCTATCTATAAACTTTATGTCCTCAGCTAATCACCATGTTTATTTTACTTTTAATTTTAGGTAATGCTTATTATGAGATAAGATTATGCAAACTTCATAAAAATTTTGTTGAACATGCTTTGACCAGGGGTCTCCAACATTGGCAACTTTAAGCCTGGGGGACTTCAACTCTTGCTGGCTGGGGAATTCTAGAAGTTGAAGTCCTCCATGCTTAAAGTTGCCAACATTGGAGACCCCTGCTTTGGACCACACATGGTCACATTAGCTATCTGCTATTCATGAACCACCATTTTCAAGCTTCTGTGTAAGCTGAAAGGAAATCACTGTTTTAACATGGCTTAAAGAGTCAGCTTTTTGAAGCAGTAGCACCTTTTCGCACATGGAACATAGGAAAAACTATATAATTACTGTACATCTCATGTAATGGATAGCAGAAAGTTACTTTCTTTTAAAAATTCCAAAACTTTTCTGAATAAGTTTTTAAAACATAAATAAAGATTATAATAAAGAATAAAAATTAAAGATTTTTGAATGCCATTAAAAAGTAAACAAAATGTATCAAGTGGTGTAAACGCAATTAAAAAAACAAATAAAAAGGCTACATTGTGACATCTTTATGTCAACCAGCTTGAAAAAAAAATCTAGATTATTCTAGATTATTCTCATCTTCATCTCCCAACCACTGGACTCTATCACAATTTAATTTTGATCAAACTAATATAGTGCACAAAATAATTATTCATGAAACAAAGAACATACATACTGTACACACATATATATCTACTTGCTTATTGGCTGGGGGGGGGGGGGGGCGCATGGTAAAGGCCTGGCTTTCCCTCCAGAGATATTGAGACCAGGATATTGATAAAGCTGGCATTGGGAGATGAATGTGTTTTATTGGAACCTCAACATTGCTTCTTGTTTTCAATTAGTTTTACTGCATTGTATTTTTATTTTGTGCACCATGCAGTGTTTCTTCTTGTAGATGGGTGACTATATAAATTTGTTTAATAATAAATAAGCTAATTTTGTATGCTGGAATGCATCCCTAATTTTTTTTAGATCAAACACTGAAATTATGAATGCATTCAACTCGGAAATTTGTGGTTAAGCTGTACATAAATTTTTCATTCACCCTTACGCCAATGTGGGGTTTTTTAGTTGTTGAAATTCACAGAATGATAAGGAAATCATTTATCTAAAAAATTAATACATAAGATATTGTCACAAGCTGGAAATAACATAACCTGTATGTTTCAAATTGCTCTCACCATATCAGTTGGCAATCCTAAGAGTATTCTGTGGAAGTCCTTAATACATCCCTTAACTCGTTAAGTAAATATGTGAACTATATACCTTTATTGACTGAACCATTTACAATCTCCCCAATTGTTTTATCTAATTTACTATTTACCATTGTTTTACCATGTTTTCTTTCTCATGAAGCAATGAATAATGTCCAAAACAATAGTTTCTTCCCATATGCAGTCATTTGTGTATTTTCAATTAGATAAAAATAATCAGATAACAGTAATTAAAGGCAAATACATTGCACATTTTGTACATGTTAAGTTCATTAAAGTGTTTGTTTTCTATTAAACAGGGCTGCTTGTTGTTGTTTATGGCAGATTGCAATTTAATCATAGGCAGTAAACAATACCTAAGAATATTGAGCTATATAATATAAAACAAAATGAAATAAGACTTCAGTAGTTCTTGATATTTGTGCCAGCTGACACAGTTGTAAATTAGTAAGATAGTTAAGAAATTTCAGTTATTTATTTTTTTTGTAAACGTTTATTGGACATCTGGACATACCATATAAATTCAGGATATTTTTTACGCTATACCACCCGCTCCATTTGATCCAGCAAACGAAGATTGGGATTCATACATGGACAGATTTCAAATGTTCCTGGAAACCAACAATCTGAAGGATGCTACGCCCGGCAAGAAATGTGAGGTTTTCCCAATGCATTGCGGACCTGCCATTTTCAAAATGGCTAAAGCGCTAGCAAAACTGGCTGAAGTCAAAAACCTGGATTGGGACATTCTTGCTCCCATCCTCAGGGCTCATTATGCCCCAGCAGTCCCAACCCTCATCAGAAGACATGAGTTTTACCAGAGAGACCAACGGGAAAGTGAGAGCATTGGGGACTTTGTAGCTGACCTAAGGAATTTGGATGGACTATGTGGTTTCACAAATCTGGAAGAAGCCATGAGGGATCGAATTGTCCTTGGTCTAAGAGACCCCCACCACCCAAAGTAAGATTATGGTGAAGGGAGACATCGCCCTCGTAGATGCCATAGCGGATGCTACTGCAGCAGAAGCAACCAAGAAGTCAGCAGCCAGAATGCGCCGAGCAAATGGGCCAACCACCAACTTGCCAGTGACACTATAATACCCACAGAGAGACACACAACAACAGCCCACCATGAAGACATCAAGTCCTCATCAGAAAGTGAAGAGGAAGAAGTCAACAGACTCAGATCAGAGTGTGATCCGCGAGACCAGCGAGGTTGTAAAACCAATTTTAAATGCACACGATGCGGGGAAAACCACCCACGAGCAGACTGCAGGTTCCTAGATGCCATCTGTCGTTCCTGTGATAAAAGGGGCCACATCACCAAAATGTGCAGGAGCAAACAAGGATCCAGCCCCAAGAGAAATGAAAATAGCTTCCAACAGACATCAGGCAACCCCCCATCAAACAGGGACCGCCCAAACCACCACTGGAGCCAGTGCAACAGAAACTGAATGTTTGCTACCACTACCAGACAAGAGGAGACACACCAGACCATCACCATTGGCCACGCTTCATCAGTGGATGCAAAAAAAATCCGGGTAAAGGTCACCATTGAAAATAAATGATGCATCATGGAAGTCGACTCAGGGTCTTCCCTATCGATGGTCTCCTGGAAAACCCTCAAGCAGCTGATCCCTGACATCTGCCACCAGGATGTCAGCACTCAGAGACTCATATTTTTTTTTGAAACAAATTTTATTAATTTTACAAAAACAATACACAAATAATCCAGGCATAACAATTTGAAAATTCTTTTCTAAGAAAAAAATAATAATTAAAGAAGAAAGCCAATAGAACATACAAAATAATTCCAAATTATAATATCAATATTTACATTATCTATTTAACTTCATATCTTATCCCGACTTCTCCTTTTCATTCTAGTTATCCAAATTATATTTCTTACTTATTAAAATTTTATTGCCTTTCATAAACATACAAAACACAGAATATAGAAAAAAAAAAATACCTAAAACATCTTTTCTGAAGGCTGCTTGATCCCGGGTTGAAACTCTTCACACAGACACAAATTCAAACATCGTATTCACTTTAT
The DNA here is from genome assembly GCA_033807585.1 of Hydrophis major. Taxonomy (NCBI): domain Eukaryota; kingdom Metazoa; phylum Chordata; class Lepidosauria; order Squamata; family Elapidae; genus Hydrophis; species Hydrophis major. The sequence continues at coordinate 96,543,468 of CM066330.1, read as the reverse complement.
ATATCCTTCCATATCTTATTACCATTTTCAATATCAATCTTTGTCTGTTCTATTTCCAACTATCCATTCATCTTTTTTTTTTTTTAATATACTTCTCCTATACATTGATTGGAGTGATGCCTTTAACTCATTGTCCTAACTTAAAAGTACTTCATATAACACTTAATTTTATCTTGGGATTCTGTTTAGTACATTCTAAAATTACACAATAAATTTTATAAAAAAGGTAAAGACCCAACAATAACTAAGTAAAATCCTATATAAGCACTGTCCATATCATTAAAAAAAAACAAAAAAATCTGATCATATATATTAATACTTATTTATATCTTAAGCATTTTACTCTAAATACACATATAAAGACCCAATCTTATGTACCTTCCAGAATCCCCCCTTTTTTTTAATTAGATTCACCCATTGTCTCTAAATACACTTTTTTTTCTTTAGATATTGCTTCCCACCATTAAGGCTTCTCCTCCCCCCCCTTTCTCTCTTGCTTATTCTTCTCCTTGCCCTTTTTACCCCTCCCTTTTCTTACTCCCTTTCCGTTGTTTTCTAACCTTGCATCCACCTTTCATCTCATTTTTCTCTTTTTTGGTTGTTTTTTCAAACCTTAAAATACCCTTTTTCTTATCCTCTTTCTCCTCCTCCCCAGAAAAGACCCATTGATGGCTTCTTCTTCATCTTCTTCTTTGTCCCAGTCATTCTGCTGCGTAGTCAACTTTTCATAAGTGCACCATTTCTAAAAATTGAAATAAAGTGCCCAAAATATCTTTTCCATCTTGTCCTTCCTTTTTATATTTTTTATATTCCGTTTTTAATTCATCCAAGCGATGCCATCATAAAAAGAGAAACTTTTCCCAGAACAACCACCCAAGTATTTTTAATCAAGAATAATTCAAAAAAGATTCCAAAAGTTAATGCTTTTTTCCCCCCTTCTTCTATTTCTCTTTCTGGGGTTACTGTTTAATCAAAGAGGTCCAATTACCATATATCTTTCTTTAGAATTCTAGGCAATCTTCTCCTTTTTCAACTTCTGCTCCAATTTTTTTCCTCTCCCTTCCCACTTGCAACAACTTTTAAATGATCAGAAATCCATACCTCCAATAAGGGTTTTCCAATTTTTTAAATTATTAAGTCCAATGTCCAAAGAGTCTTTTGTCCCTTGGCTTTAACTTTCAAAATAATTCACCTTCAATGCCCAAATAAATTTCAAATCTTCATCTGCTGTTTCTATGGGGTGGGAGAGTGTAGGAAAAAAAAGTTTCCCTTTAACAGCTTTCTCCGCCGCTTGCCGATCTTCTTAGGGATACAATGTATCCTCCAGCAATTCAAACAATTCAGTTCCAAAGAGTTTGAGAGATGTTGATTAGCCTGGCTCAGCCAGCACTTTCACTTTTCCTGCTTCCTCCAGCACAATCTTACCCGGTTGCAGGCTTCTTCATGGCAGCCATTACTGACCGCCGCTCCACCACCTCAGGAAAAAGGGTTTTTTCCGGATGAGGAGGGGGTCTGCGACACCCCCAACCCCCTGTCCAGCTCCCCTCTCTCTTCGGCTGCCTCTACAGGGCAGCCATATCCCCCGGATCCATTTGGATCGGGGGCACCTCGGTAGCAAGCACAGCAGGAATTGCGGATGATCGCAAATTCCTGCTGTCCTGAAACCACGCAGAACCGGAAACTCTTCACTCAGAGACTCATATTAAAGGACTACCAAGGCAATCGAATTCCAGTTGCTGGTTCCAGCCATGTTCAGGTCTCGTTTAAAGACTACACCGCAACTCTACCTCTCACCGTCATTGACAGAGACCAACCCAGTTTATTGGGATTGCAGTGGTTCGCTCCATTAGGAATTGAATTGGCAGGCATCAACCAGACCATAAGCGAAGACTGGGAGGTGGCCCTCATCTGTGACTTTCAAGAAGTTTTCACTGAGCAACTAGGCAATACAAGGGGTCCCCCATTTCGTTTAATCTCTGCCCTGATATCGCACCCATTTGTTTAAAGCCATGCCGAGTTCCCTTTGCTCTCAAACCAAAAATTGACGAGCAACTGGACAAATTAATAGCACAGAGCATATTAGAACCTCTCAAACATGCCCGATGGGAGACTCCAATTGTAACCCCCATAAAACCTGACAAATCCCTGAGAATTTGTGGGGATTACAAGGCAACCCTGAATCACGCGCTTCAACAGAGTGCCTATCCAGTTCCCATGGTCCAACACCTTCTTCACTCGCTTGGGGGTGGAAAAGTATTTGCGAAGCTTGACCTGGCCCAAGCATATCAGCAGCTGCCAGTAGACGCAAAGACCGCAGAAGCCCAAACCATAGTCATGCACAGGGGTGCATTCAAATGTAACAGACTCCAGTTCGGAGTAAGCGTAGCACCTGGCATTTTCCAAAGTTTGATGGAAAGGTTGCTGCAGGGCATAAAAGGAGTTGTACCCTACTTCGATGATGTATTGATAGCCGCCCCTACAAGAAGTCAGCTAGAAAAATGCCTAAGAACTGTCCTACAAAAGTTCCAGGACACAGGACTCAAAGTCAAGAAGGAAAAGTGCCAATTGTGCACTGAGAGGGTTGAGTTTCTTGGCTACCTTCTTGACAAACAAGGAATTCACCCCACCGAAAAGAAATTGGCTGCTATTAAAAATGCTCCAAGACCTAGAAATAAGACAGACCTCCAAGCCTTCCTGGGTCTCATTAATTTTTATAACATCTTCCTACCCCAGAAGGTGACTGTTGCTGAACCCCTGCATAGGCTCCTTGACAAGAAGGCTTCCTGGTTTTGGGGACGTTGAGAGGAGCAGGCTTTCCAGCAAGTCAAAGACCTTTTAACATCAGATGCAGCGTTAATCCAATATAACGAAACACTACCCTTGACTGCAACTTGTGACGCCTCACCTTTCGGGGTAGGAGCCATCCTGAGCCACATTTTACCAAACAGTACGGAGGCGCCTATCACATTCTTTTCAAGAACTATCTAAAACTGAAAGGAACTATAGTCAGTTAGATAAAGAGGTTCTCGCTATTGTGTCTGCGATCAAACGATTCCATGAGTATGTATATGGGAGATCTTTTTCTATAATCACTGATCACAAACCATTACTTGGCATTTTGGCAGGGGATAAACCAACTCCCCACATCCTATCGCCAAGAATGACACGATGGTCGGAGTTCCTAGCCACCTACAACTACCAGTTAAGACATCGCCCAGGGAAAGCCATTCGCCATTACTGGAGTTCCTAGACGACCCAGCTCCTACCCTATCCACGCTACAAATTGAGACGCTTTCCTCACCTCCACTAACTGTGCAAGATATCGCATTGGAAACAAAAAAAGACCCTTGTTTGGCACGAGTCCTCAGCTGGGTGGAGAGGGGATGGCCGGAAATCGAACCCAATGACACGTTCAAACCCTTTAAAAACAGACAACCAGAACTCTTCTCACAAAAAGGGTGCGTGTTGTGGGGAGACCGAGTAGCCATCCCAGAAAAACTACAAAAGAAAGTCCTGAAAGTGCTGCATGATGGACACCCGGACATCGTGTGAATGAAAGCACTGGCAAGGAGCTATGCCTGGTGGCCAGGTATGGACAGACAAATTGAGACCTGGGTTGCCACCTATAGCAAATGCCAAGAAACATGTTCGGTTCCACCAAAAGCACCACCAACCGAATGGGAAACGCCCAGGGGTCCATGGTCCCTTATCCACATCTATTTTGCGGGACCTACAAAAGGACACACTTTTCTAATAACAGTAGATGCCTACTCGAACTGGCTCGAGGTGAACAAGATGAAGACAACCACCACAGATGCGGTCATCAAAAAATTGTACAGACTATTTGCAACACACGGATTCCCAGATGTCTTGGTTTCTGACAATGGCCCGCAGTTTACCGCCTTGGCATTTGAACAATACCTAGCGGACCGAGGGATACGCCATGCCTTGACATCACCTGCTCACCCAGCAGCTAATGGAAGGGCTGAACGAATGGTTCAGTTCACTAAAACAACTTTACACAAAATGGACCAAGGGAACATCCATGACAGAGTCACCAGGATGCTCCTCCTCCAACATATTACACCGAACAGCACCACAAACAAAAGCCCAGCCAAACTCCTGATGGGCAGGAAACTCAGATCACACTTGGACCGTATATACCCTGCCTACACCCCAGAAAAGCCCCTGGGTTCCAGCAGCAGACATCACACATTTCAGGTAGGAGACCTCGTATTCACAAAGAACTTGACTGGTGACCCATTGTGGGTTCCCGCCAAAATAACACAAATTACGCGTCCCTGTTCCTACCAATTAGAAACCACAGATGGAAAATTGTGGAAACGCCACATAGACCAGCTGCGTTCCAGGCTGACAACTACTCCCTTCACAAACTCTGAACTCAGAACCAGAGGGGGAAGGGAAACCGAGGATTTTGAAAACGAACTAACATCTGGTCCTAGACACACAAACTCACAGTCTGCACAATCAAGCCCAGCATATTCACCAGCTGAAGAGGAGCCGTGGCAGACGATCATCTCTCTAGGCAGCAGCAGCCGGGCGGGGTCAGCGAGTCCAGAGGATCCAGATGACAGGAGTGAAGGAAATGTTGAAGGTATCCCCAAGTCATCTTCGAGGTTACCCAGCACAGAAGCCAAGTCACCTTTACAGTGGGACACGGTGGGCAGTCCACCAGAGCCAGCAGCCGAGCAAGAACAGGTGGAACAGGTGGAAAGGTGGAAAGGTGGAACAAGTGGAAAGGTTGTGCAGTTAAGTACATTTCTGAATCAGGTAGACAGGTGCGAAGACCTGCCTACCTGTGCGAATACATCACCCCACCCCTGAGACGGAACCTAGAGGGGAGGGCTGTTCCGAATTAGCAGGCTCATAAGCCTGCAAACCTGACTGGCCCTTTACACAGCAGGCTCATAATCCTGCAAATTTGATTGGTCCGTGAACAACGAGTCGTGATTGGTCATTCTGGACTAATCTGATTGGCTAGTTAATGGGCTGCCGCATTTGGATGCTCCAAGCGCAGCAAACTTAAACCATTGGACACTATGACAGCAGCCAGCTCTATAAAAGGAGCTGCTGCTGTCAGGCTCTTTGCTCTGTTTTCCTGAAGTCACAATAAAGAGTTGAAGTCACTATTCGATGTCTCGTCTCCATTATTGCTCCCACTCTCCAGAACAGAACAGTACTGATGATTAAAAAAAAAGAGTACAAGAGATGTTTTTTTCCCCTGAAATCATTACCATTAGCCAACAAGATTCTTCATTCCAAATTCTATCACAGTCCAAAATATACAAGAAAAGGTTGTGCAGTTAAGTACATTTCTGAATCACCTAATATGAGACCAAAATGTGCCGATCCTCCCAAAAGTGCCTTCCTTTATTTCCCCCCATGTATGAATCATTCTTACCATAAAGGAATTGCATAGTTCCAACTGTTGCCTGATAATTTAACAGGGTATTTTGTATTTTTATTACTACTTTGATGTGTACCTAAAAGTTGTAAGGCTCAATGGTTCAAAATACCTTCTGTTTATTACGTAGTCAGAAAGGTAAGAAGACTGGCTATCTAAAGGTCATCTTCAGTGGCATATCTCAGCTTTGTAATGTACAAAATCAGTCTCAGAAATCTAAGAAATCACAGAATGTAGACAGGTGTTAAAAATGTGGGATGCATATATTTCACTGTACCATATGGCTTGTTATAGATAATGAAATTTATTCTAATTCAGTTGGCAGAAAGCTAGCTTGTGATTGCTCTTTCTGTTCCCTATAGTGAACTTGAAGTCCGCACCCTCCCACTCACTTTTTTTTTGCAGTCTTATAAGAGGTGGAGTAGAATGACTTTAGAGAAGAATTATTTCCATTTGCAGTAACAGCACGACCTCTTCAACTTCGAGTCCTCTAGCTACTTGAAATGAAAAGAAGATGGAAGGTGGATGGGAAAATGATGAGAATAAAGCTCTCAGTATTTAAAAGCCAGCAAAAATTAACTTCAAGTCAGCTTGAAGAAAGCAGATTTATCCTCTGAAAAATAATAAGAATACTCAAGAAGTGGTGCAAAATCCTTTCTGAAGCACTAAATTGGACAGTTCACCTAATATAATGAAAGTTGAGCAAACAGCTAAGTTTGTAATGCTCTGAATTTTAATGAAAATAGAAGAAGTTAAGTGAAAAGGCCTTGAAGGAAAAAGGAAAAAAAATAGTTTTGGGGTGCTTTTTTTAGTATTTCCTTCTCTTATTATTGTTGTGTCTCTTCTTCCCACTTCTCCCCCCCCCCCAAAAAAAAAAAAGATTAAATGATTTCACATGAGAAGCATCAATCTCATTCATTTCAAAGAAGAGTGTAAGGGTAACAGAAATCTTCTTTCTTTCTATCTTTCTTTCTTTCTTTTATTAGGTGAGGTGTTGTGTATGCAATAAGATTAATAAAGTGTGAGCTTGGAGTAAGTGCAGGGTTCTGGCCCTGCACTTCTGATTGGATGTTAAGCGGCCGGACCGGATTGGCCCGTTCCAGGGAATCCGATTGGCCCTTAACAGAGAGTTGTTATTGGTTATAAGAGCTAGCGTTCCTAGCTCGTTATTGGTGAAACATTACAGGGTTTGCCTATATAAGGTGGGTTTTATTGCTGTTGAAGCAGAGAAGTCACTATATAAATAAAGAGCTGAAGTTCATTGTTCAGAGGCTTGTCTCCATTCTTTTTCGCCCATGCTCAAAACATAACACTGGCGACAAAGGTGGGATTTGGAGATATCTGAACCAAAGAAACTTCGAAGAACATCGAGCATGTGACAGATAATGCCAACAATGGAACCATGTCCGGCGGCATCGTACCACCTGCTCCATTCGATCCAGCACAGGAGGACTGGGAGTCCTACATGGATCGCTTCCAAATGTTCTTAGAAACCAACAACTTAAAGGACGCCACACCAGGAAAGAAACAGGCGGTGTTCCTAACGCATTGCGGTCCAACTGTATTTAAGATGGCTAAAGCACTAGCCAAACCTCGAGAAGTGAAGGCCATGAATTGGGACGACCTTGAACCTCTCTTACGAGATCGCTACGCCCCAACTGTGCCTACGCTCATGAGACACCACGAGTTTTATCAGAGGAGCCAGCGAAAGGGAGAAAGCATGGCCGACTTCATAGCAGACCTCTGAAACCTGGGAGGCCTCTGCGGATTCACCAATTTAGAAGAAGCACTAAGAGATCGCATAGTTCTGGGACTAGATGCACCAGGCGTCCAAAGCAAGTTGATGGCAAAAGGCGACATCAGCCTTGCTGACGCCATCGCCGATGCTACTGCAGCAGAAGCAACCAGGAAGTCGGCTGCACAACTACGCCAAAACCGCGCTCCGGTACCTCCACTGACAGGCGACATTTTATCCAAGTCGGAAGGACAGCTGACGATGACGCACCACGAGGACCTCTCTTCGTCGTCAGACAGCGACGAAGAAGGGGTCCATCAACTGCGGTCCAACCGGGACCCTCGCCCGAAGCCCTTACACCCTTGCACTGGCTGTGGAGCCAACCATGCCAGGTCCGAATGCAAATTAAGCGATGCACTCTGCCATGAGTGCGGGAAATGAGGCCACATCGGACGGGTCTGCCGCAGCTTGCCAGGACCCAGCCAGGCCTCAAAAGGGGCTAACTATCGCCAATCGACAGGAAACCGTCCTGTAAGGCGAGAACCAGTAAACCACTCCTACAGAAATCGAGCTTTGCAGAGAGAAGAGGCTCACCATACTATCACTATCGGTCACACCTCAGCCTTGGACACTAAGAAAATCTGAGTCACGGTAGCCATTGAGAACCAGCCTTGCCACATGGAGGTCAACTCGGGATCGTCTCTCTCGATGGTGTCTTTGAAGACACTCAAGCAACTCATCCCCACAATTCAACACCAAGATTTCCGTTTCCAAAGCCTCATCCTCAAGGACTACCAGGGGAATCGAATTCCCGTTGTCGGGTCCTGCAGAGTCCGAGTCTCCTTCAAGAAGGACACAGCGTACTTACCTTTAACGGTCATCGATAGAGATAGGCCTAGCCTACTGGGCCTCCAATGGTTCGCGCCACTCAGCATTGAAGTGGCCGGCGTAAACCGAGTAGGTGGCTGTGACTGGGAGGAAGACCTTATCTATGAGTTCAGGGATGTCTTCACGGACAGCTTAGGTGAGTACAAGGGGACCCCGATCTCATTCAGCTTAGATCCAAAAATAGCTCCCATTCGCCTAAAGCCCCATCGAGTTCCGTTTGCCTTAAAAGCGAAAATCGACGAACAACTTGACAAACTGATAGCTCAGGGGGATGAGTTGCTCGATCACTCCCCATGGGAAACCCCTATTGTAACACCCATTAAGCCAGATGGGTCAATCCGAATTTGTGGGGACTACCGGGCCACTTTGAACCATGCCCTGCAGCAGAATGCATATCCAGTTCCAGTGGTGCAGCACCTCCTGCATTCCCTGGGGGGTGGGAAAGTTTTTGCTAAATTGGATTTAGCTCAGGCATATCAGCAATTACCAGTAGATGAAAAAATGGCACAGTCCCAAACTATTGTGACGCACCGAGGTGCCTTTAAATGTACCCGGCTGCAATTCGGAGTGAGTGTAGCCCCAGGGATTTTTCAGAGCCTTATGGAAAGGTTATTGCAAGGAATTAAGGGCGTGGTCCCCTATTTTGATGATGTATTAATTGCAGCCCCGACAAAAAAAATCTTACAGGATCGGTTGAAATTAGTCCTTAAAAAATTCCAAGAGGCTGGTCTTAAGGTTAAAAAAAACAAATGTAAATTGTGTACTGACAGTGTTGAGTTTTTAGGGTACCTGATTGATAGCCAGGGCATTCACCCTACCGAAAGTAAATTAAAAGCGATCAAAAACACTCCCAGGCCACAAAACAAGGCCGATATCCAGGCATTCCTAGGCCTCATCAATTTTTATAATGTATTTTTACCGCATAAAGCAACTGTCGCTGAACCGTTACACTGATTGTTAGATAAAAAAGCAAATTGGTTATGGGGTTACCGTGAAGAACAGGCATTTCGAAATGTTAAAAAACTGCTCACTTCTGACTCTGTACTCATGCAGTACAACGAGACTTTGCCGTTAGTTATAACCTGTGATGCATCACCTTTCGGGGTGGGCGCCATTTTGAGCCACGTACTGCCTAATGAGAATTAAGCCCCTGTTGCATATTTTTCAAAGACTCTTTCAAAAACGGAACGGAACTATGGACAAATTGATAAAGAAGCCCTTGCCATTGTCTCAGCTGTGAAAAGATTTCACAAATACGTGTATGGTAGGGTTTTTACTATTGTGACTGATCACAAACCTTTGTTAGGGATAATAGCTGGAGATAAGCCGACTCCCTACATATTATCCCCTAGGATGACCTGATGGTCAGAATTCTTAGCTGCTTATAACTATCGGCTGCAATACCGCCCGGGGAAGGCCATTCCCCACGCTGACGCATTGAGCCGAGCACCGCTTCCAGAGATTCTTGACGATCCAGCACCAATGGTAACCACATTGCAAATCAAGGCACTCAACTCGCTGCCACTAACCGCCCGAGATATCACGAGAGAAACCAAACGTGACCACACCCTAGCACGAGTCCTAGGCTGGGTAGAACGCGGATGGCCATTGGACCAGTTATCAGATGACTTTACACCATTCAAGTCTCGACAGACCGAGCTCTTCTCCCAGAAAGGCTGTGTCATCTGGGGCGATAAAGTCGTTATCCCAGAACGGCTCCAAAAAACGCTACTGAGAACTTTGCACGATGGCCACCCCGGCATCGTGCAAATGAAAGCCCTTGCGCGAAGCTACGCATGATGGCCGGGCATTGACAAGCAAATCAAACAATGGGTTAAAGCTTGTCCCAAATGCCAAAAAGTCAGCAACGCCCCACCAAAAGCCATGCCTACTGAATGGGAGATACCACGTGGACCCTGGTCCTGAATTCACCTGGACTTCACGGGGCTAACCAAAGGCCACACCTTCCTGCTTACCATCGACGCCTACTCGAATTGGCTCAAAATTCATTGCATGATGACTACGACCTCCGAGGTGGTTATCAAAATCTTAAACAGACTATTTGCAACCCACGGATTATCAGACGTCCTAGTCTGATAACGTCCGATAACGGCCCACAATTTACTGCACTAGCGTTAGAGCAGTACCTTGCTGACTGCGGCATCCGCCATGCGCTCACCTCGCCTGCTCACCCGGCGACCAATGGCTGAGCAGAATACATGGTCCAATTTGTGAAGAAAACCTTGCAGAAGGTAGACTATGACAACATTGACAACAAGGTCAATCAAATCCTCTTCTTGCAACACATCACCCCACATAGCATCACCAACAAAACTCCCGCTGAACTGCTAATGGGACGAAAGCTCCACTCCCACCTCGACCACTTGCACCCAGCTTATGAACCGGAGAAACCACTAGGATCCAGCGGCCGCTGTCGCACCTTCCAGGTAGGAGACCTGGCCTATGCAAAAAACCTATCGGGTGACCCATTGTGGGTGGAAGCAACAGTAGTACCTGTAACCAGCCCCATTGCTACCTTGTGCAATGCCTTGACGATAAACTTTCGAAACGGCATATCGATCAATTACAATCGTGGCTTTCAGCGGCCAGTCCACAAATCCACTTTAACTAAACTGAGGGGGGGGGAGGTACGGAAGAAGATGAATTCCTAGGAAACCAGTTCGAAGGAAACGACGGTTTAATAGAAACTCAGGAAGCGGAGCCGGAGGGAGAAACGGTTGCACCCCAGGGAATTGCAGAAAATGTGGGCAACGACGTAGAAGTGAACTCTGAACCAGAAACAGCCCCACTGCCAAACAACGATCTACCTCAGCATGATGGCAACCAGCCGATACAATGAAAATCAAAGAGATTAAAAAGACAACCGTCCTACCTAAGGGACTATGTAACTGCGCCCTGAAATAAGAAGCCAGGGGGAAGGGGTGTTGTGTATGCAATAAGATTAATAAAGTGTGAGCTTGGAGTAAGTGCAGGGTTCTGGCCCTGCACTTCTGATTGGCTGTTAAGCGGCTGGACCGGATTGGCCCATTCTGGGGAATCCGATTGGCCCTTAACAGAGAGTTCTTATTGGTTATAAGAGCTAGCGTTCCTAGCTCATTATTGGTTAAACATTACAGGGTTTGCCTATATAAGTCACTATGTAAATAAAGACCTGAAGTTCACCGTTCAGAGGCTTGTCTCCATTTTTTGTCGCCCATGCTCAAAACATAACATGAAGGATGTACAAAACTGATCTGTTAATCTGCAAAGATCTATTTGTATGGGCAAGTTAAGTATCATTCAGTGCTTCATCCAATAATGGGTACATGTTTAACTAACAATGATGAAATGTCAAATTGACTGGGGAGGAACCCTCATAATCAAACATGTAAGGATGTTTTTATTGTTATTTTGCCATTTCTATCTTTTTTTTGTTTTGATTCTTTTACAAGCCACATAGAATTGTTGGTGAGTGAGTGCCTTTAGAATTTAAATGCATAAATTGTATATACAACATTTTTTTTTTAAGTTTGGCAGTTTAGTGTCACAGTAATGCTGTGATTTTTCAAGAACTCTTAAAATGTTCTTTATTTAACAAAGATCAGTACCAGATAATTTCAATTAAAAATTATAAGCACTGTGTCACACAAAGTATATTCTGATTCTTCAAAATACATGTAATTATTTACAAATTATGAATCAACAAATGTCACAGTACCATACATTCCAAAACAATATTGGACATTGTAAATCATGTATCACTTCTAATAATTTACAAAGAGAATCTGAATTAGGAAATGATCTTCTACTATAGCACATGCTATATAGCCTTCAATTTTACTTCCAAAGTTGTTCCACCTTTGAATTTTGTACCCGACCCAAAAAGTTTGTGATTTCTATATTTATCACTAATTTGTTTGGTGAGATACAGAGATAATAATTTCCTTTAGGATGATTATATGCAGAGTTGCACATTACAATGGAATGTTCCATCATCAGAGTTACATTCTCATTTACAGAACATCCCAGTTATGTAAGTGTTAAGCAATTTTGACTGCATGCTATGAAGCTACACAAGCCTTAAAGGTAAAGTAAAGATTTCCCCTATCCAGTCATGTCTGCTTCTAAGGGGGAGGTGCTCATCTCCATTTCTTAGCCAAGGAAGTCATCATTGTCTGATGATATTTTCCAGGGTCATGACTACATGCTAAGGTACATGGAATGTTGTTACCTTCCCACTGAATTGGTACCTATTTATCTACTCACATTTGCATGCTTTTGAACCTCAAGGTAGAACAGGAGCTGGGGCAGGTAATAGGAACTCAGCCTGTCATGCAGCATTTCCAGTTGAGAAGGTCAGTGTCTTTAACTGTAGAGCCTTCATGGTTACAGGAGAACAATTACAAGGTTTTTCACAAGCCATGAATAGGGTATAGAGCTGATAAGAGGATGATCATATACAAAAAGGTTTATTTTTGTTGCCTTCTAAAGAAAATTATATTCCTTACGTAATGTTCTCTTTGTGTGATTTAAAACTATGAATATATAGGCACATTTTTGTTTTGTTAACTCTGTTCACTTCACTTTTGTCTCTGGTACCTAAGAAGAAAAAGACTGTTCATCTCTTTGCTATAAAAAGACTTACTGAACTGCAAAGTGCAAACACTTTGTTTTTTTATTCTTATTCCTAACATTCTCTTTATGAAGCTCTGAACACCAGACTAAAATCATTACACATTGACAAATGCCTTTGTCACAGATTTCTCAATATGCTCACACTATAACTCTTAAGAGTCTTTATAGGAATCCTCAGGAGTTAAGCCAAGTTTGGAACACTTTATTTTGTACTATGGAAGATGTCACCTTCAAAATCCCTAAAGCTGACATTCTCAATTATCCACAGAAGGGGTCCTGGAGAATACTGCCTATTATATAGAAATATGATTATTTTTGTTGGCAAAAGAAGACAACTGTCTCTTTTTACCAGAAAAAAATATATGAATTTCTGGTAGAAGAAATTTGGAGAGTCTTGGATGCCAAATGAGATAAAATATTGTTAGTATTTATAGTGTATGCTCATTAAATCAGAAGCAATGAGAGTTTAATGGCCTTATCTTGGCATGTGCCAATGTGAACCAGCTGCCTGGAAAGCTTCAGAATTGTGCACCTGTTCTGATATGATTATGCTTCTCCCAAATTCTTGTCAGAGTTTATTGGTTCTGTATTGATGGCCTGCCTTTCTTAATCCTTTGAAAAAGAAAGCTTTGAGCTCATTTTATAAAGAAGACAGTGCAGAGGATGTGATGCAATACCAGGCATAGGAGGAAAAATGCATTCAGAAACACCATTCATGCTTTAAGCGATCACCTCTGTTGAATATGGAGAATTGTGTCATATCCAGTGGCAAAATGCATTTCAGGCCATAATAGGAGTGATTTTTACAGGGAAGAAGTATTACATTAGATTCACGAATTTGGTTTTCAGTAGTTCTCTTTGGTCTGTTCATTTTTTTCCATTATAGAAAAAACAAGTTGGATCCATGTGATCTTTTGATCAAAGTTGTATTATCTACTTGTACATATCTGAGTGCTTATAACAAAAGAGCTTGCAAATAAAGCTAAAATGGTGTGCCATACCCTCTGACATGATTACATAACAGTGTGACAAGACTGACAAAATAAATTGATCATCATATTGAGTAGCATGAAGCATTATTTAATTGAAATGTCTATGGAGACTTTCTGTTATCAAGGTCATGGTTGTTCCAAAGGTGCCTTTTCAAAAGGCAGCTGGACTCTGAAGATAACTGAAGAAGCTTCTCGGACAGGAAACAAAATGTCTTCAAGGAAAAACAAAGTCCAGTTGCCTTTTGAAAAAGCACTTTTGTGATATTATTTAATTCATTTTGACCTGATACTTTGGATATATGTAGGTTTAATATAATGATCTATCACGGATTTTACAAATTAGAGATCCTTATATTTTACATCATGATGATAATAATCATACCAATTGTTTTATTCTATGATTATACCACACATAGTTATAAGTACATATTATTACTATTACATTGGAGAGTGTAAATGACTCCAAAGATTCTGATCCTCAGATGAAATTTGCATTTTAAAAAAAAACCAGCCTAGATTGGTGTTTCATATCATATATCACATTAAATCAAATATTTTGATTTAATTTTTGACCAGTGTGCAGCAGTTTATAATAGTACACAATGAAAAGATTTTCAAAGGAAAAGTGATTTTTTTAATACAATTTCTTCAGTTTAGGTAAGGTTTTGTTTCTTTAAAAAACAAAAAAATCTTAACTGTTCCTAGATTTGTTGCCCTACCAAAAAAAAAAAAAATATTATTTCACAGCTCTCCTCCTTATTCACTAATTTAAATAACAGAGATCCAGAAATTCAGCTCATCGTACACAGCTCAGTTACAATAAATTAAATTCTACTCTTTTCTTTTTGTTTCTTATGGTAATTCCAATAACTATCTGGGAATCTTTAGTGAGGAGGGTTGACAGAAGGCATTTTGAAAAGCTTTTATATAGTCCAAGAAAACAGTTCCTGCTATATAAAAAAGTCTACTTATACCATGAAAGGCCACAAAAAGACAAAGAGAAAGGAATGACATTTGCAGACATCATGATGTTCCCTGTTCAGCAAAACCTTTCCATGTGTCTCACAGTTTCTTCTTCCATAGTGCTTTCCATCAGTTTATTCAGGATTTTATAGATTCTTATCATTGTTGCTTTATTTGATCACTGTTGCATTAGCCACTTTTTTTTGTCCTGAGGTACAAAGATCCATCTAAGGGACATGTTTCATATTTTTGTAAGCAAATCAGCTATTTCACTTCTTAAGTTCTTTAGTAGTTTTCAGAAATGCACCATCTGGGCACAAGAATATGTTTTCACTTTGTCAGTTAGATACATAACCTCATCTGTTGTTAGCATAGTTTGATTAAGCTTTTCAATCTCCCTTCCTGAAAACTCTAGTTTTCAAACTAATTTAGTTTCAAGCATTTCAAACACAGACCTTGGTCCTCCAAGATTCCGTGGGAGATGGTAACTGTTTGTATGCTGCAACTGAGAGCTTTTATACGTAAGTCTTAAGAAATCCACTCTTATTCTCATGTGTCATGAATAAACACTTATTGCTGACAAGAGAGATAGAGATAGAATTGTTTTTAGTGGAGAGGCTTCAGCTTACTATCTGTTAAATGGAAGAAACCCCAAGGTTGCTCATTTAGAAGGGTGTGGATCCTTTCTTATGAGGATTTTTGCAGAAAAACTTTGCTCTTTTCTCCTCTCCACAAGATGAACCCTTGAACTGAGAAGAACTAGCAGCTCTGATTTCTCATCTTCAGAGACCACCAGCAGCAGTTATCTCTTGGTTACTATGCTGTGCATCCTCCTCTGCTAGCAACTGCTCAGGCAATAGCTTATTTAGCAGCTGGCTGTTCATTGACAGTCTCCTCTCCATATTTATATATTTATTTAGTGTATGACACCTGTTACCCAGGGATCACTGAGGTGGCTGGCTGCCTCTGTGAAAGGAATTTTTCAGGCGGTATTATCTTTACCTGTGGGACGTGTGATTTCCAGTAGGCAATTGGGGGAGGCTGCTTTCTTGTCCCTCCACGGTTTATTCACTCATGGGAACTGAGCTGCTGACAGTTTTGTCATGACAAAGACTTTGAATTACCAGTATATTGGCAACATATTTCCCAAAAATGTGTGGACAATAAATCTTATCTCCCCTCCCACACTTCCCCCAGATATCTCTGATGGTCTTAAGACATTTTACAAACAGTTCTCATTTAACATCTACTAGTTCAGTGACCATTCAAAGTTACAATGATGCTGAACAAGAGAGAGATTGTCATAGTTGGTGGCTGTCACAACATTCCCATAATCACATGGTGGCAATTTGGGTATTTTTCAACCTGATCACAATTATGATGTCACAGCTTCTTGTGAATGGTGATAGTAATTGATAGCTTGCGACATACAAAGTTGGCAGGAGATTGCAATTCACAAGCATCACCCAATCATGTATAATATTTGCCTAACTACTGTAGACCAACCGGTATTGTTGCAACTGCAATTATAAGTCAGTTTGACATTGCAATCCATTCTGTAATTGTGACTCTTTGTCACTTTAAAATGAGATCTATGTTTAGAAATAAACAATTCCACCTACTCAAGAAGGAAGACTCACAACTAGGCAGGGTGTAGTTACTTGCAAGACTCTGGTGATGACTAAGACTAGCATTAAAAGTAACAAATTATCATATCTCAGAATTTATTTTTAGCATATATACTGCAAGCTGGATTGAGGTGCTTCTTTTCATATGAAGATGCAATTCACAGATCAAGACCCAATCAAAATGGTATATTGTGGAAACCATGCGGCAGATCTATCATTGTTCCTCCTTCAAAATTATGTGGTTAAGATCACATGTGGTGTTTTGAACATGAAAACCAATGTTTCTTGGGTTCGTGGTAAAGATGAATTGGTCTATTACTGAGTATATCAGTCTGTCATATATTTTCCATGCTTTCTTTCTCAGAATTATGCTTCCTACATTTGTTAAAAAATAAAACAATTCAAATGTCATGTTAGGCAGTGCTATGCCTTCTGTAGCAATTCATAATTGTCTTCTTTTTCTGATGAGCTAGAAATACTTTCACCTTTTAACACTGGATCCTGGGGAACAACAGCAAGTTTTATTATTATTATTATTTAACAGCAAGAGACAATTTCCTTGCTCAAAAAGAAAAGGAAAAGTACAATCAGAAAAACAAGAACAATTTCTATTTTAACACACAAAGCCCAGCTTTGAATGGCAGTGAAGTTCGTAATCCAAGGATAATTTTGAAAGCTAGAAAAAGTAATAATCTCAAATAATCACTGAAGATTGATTATTTCCAATTACATCCTTTAACTTCCCCCAATATTTTTTACAAGCAAGGAACCAAACTAAAGTTAAACACATAACCAAAAATAACAAATTCAAATGGACTATTGCCCATGATTTCATGAGAAGTCAAGAATTCATAAGAAATCATAAAAATAGTCCTCTGTTTTTATATCAATAATAAAACATCGTTTAATTAGAATTCAATATTAAATAGCAAAGCATATGTTCCCAATATGCTAAAAAATCAGTAGATTGTCTGCTACAGTCCTACATTTTTCTACGCTATTTATTGATCCCTAAAGCCAGCCACTGATTGATTGATATTGATTGATTCACTCATTCATTCATTCTCCTACCATCAACAAAAATAAGATGTGATAGCATACCCAGAAAGCATCTGATAAACTGTGGATTCTGAATTTATCCTCACTAATGTAAATATATGCTAAAATCTAAGAGGTTATTCAAAGACATAACAACTTAAATATACAGGCTAGCAGTACTAATTTTAGTTGAATTGTATTTGCCTGATAATCATCTTTCTTGCTGTGCTTACTTTTTTCTTTTCCCATGTAAATTCCTATTTGACTTCACTGCTTTTTCATGAAAACCTTTCCAATTTGAAAGACTACATTATCATGTGGCTATCTTATATGCTTGAAGATTTACATATTTTATATTTCTGGCCATAGAGGGTAGATCCAAAGCATTTTCTTCAGGGGTGGGATTCTACCGGTTCTGTCCACCTCTGTAGAACTAGTAGTTCTGAAGAGCAGCAGGTATAGAACTGGTTCTATGTCTGCTGCTGTTTTGGCCCAACCGCCTGTCCGGGCTCTTACCTGACCTTTATTTCCTGCTTTTTCAAATGCAGCTGCTTTGCGCGACACAGCTGCAGTTGAAAATGCAGGAAAAAAGGGCTTTTCCAACCGCTGCACATTTGCATGCAGTGCTGTTCAGCTGTCCAGGAAGCTCAGCAGGTTGTAAATTGTACTCGCCTAACTCGCGCATGCGCTCGCGACGTAGAGTGACAGAACCAGTAGTTATACCCGTTGGATCCCATCCCTGACTTTCTTTATAGTTTTCCTATATTTATTCTATACAGAGGGTTATGGGATAGAATGATATATAAATTCCTAAGCAGATGGACTATGACATGTTAGCAGGTTCAGCTTGACTCAGACAAATTTAGTTTAATTTTATCTTTTATTGGGAACTCTTGGAAGAAGGGATCTCCCAGGGATGTTTTAACTATTTCCAATTCCAGTCCACAATTTATTTAATAAGTGATATAAATAATATTAATAATGAGCTATCTAATTAACATTCATAGTGTTGTGAATCAATAAATGCTTAATAAAGATCATTAAGAGCTTGAAGTAAAGTGCAGGGTTCAGGCCCTGCACTTCTGATTGGCCGATAATAGCAACATCAGATTGGTCCGTTCAGGGGAATCTGATTGGCTATTAATGAGCTTCTTCCATTGGTTAATGGAGCTAGCGCTCCCTGTGTTCATTGGTTAAATAAGTTAAGAGTTGCCTATATAAAGGAGCCCATCGTGGCCATTAATCTGAGCTGTTTAACATGTAAATAAAGAGTTTGAAGTTCACTGTTTCACTGGCTCGTCTCCATCCTTGCACCCATGCTCATAACATAACACTGGCGATGAGGGTGGGATGTGGAGACATCTGAGCTTGCTGAACGACGAAGAACCATAACTGAGCATGTGGCTGAATCGCACCAATGGCGGAACCATGTCCGGCAGCATCATACCACCTGCTCCATTCGACCCAGCACAAGAAGACAGGGACTCATATATGGATCGCTTCCAGATGTTTCTGGAAACCAACAATTTAAAGGATGCCACTACCGGAAAGAAACGAGCGGTATTCCTAACTCATTGTGGGCCAACCGTATTCAAGATGGCCAAGGCACTAGCAAAACTGGCAGAAGTAAAGTCTATGGACTGGGACATCCTCGAACCACTACTAAGGGGTCACTACGCACCGATCGTGCCAACGCTCGTGAGAAGGCATGAATTCTATCAGAGAAGTCAGCAGAAGGGTGAAAGTGTTGCTGATTTCATCGCGGATCTCCAGAATCTGGGAAGCCTATGCGAGTTTACTGACTTAGAAGAATCCCTGAGAGATCGAATCGTTCTGGGATTAGATGCACCAGGCACTCAGAGTAAATTAATGACAAAGGGCGACATCACCCTTAAAGACGCCATAGCTGAAGCTACTGCGGCAGAAGCAACCAGCAAGTCGGCTGCCCAAATACACCACACACACGCCATGGTTCACCAATGAGCCAGCGACATTTCACCTCAGTCAGAAGGTCAGCTTGAAACAGCCCACCACGAGGACCTCGACTCGTCGTCAGACAGCAACGAGGAAGAGGTCCATCGACTTCAGTCCGAACGGGACCAACGCCAGAAATCACAGTACCAATGCGCCAGGTGTGGAGCAAGCCACCCCTGGTCAGAATGCAAATTCCTCGACGCGCTCTGCCATGTGTGCAGGAAAAGAGGCCATATAGGACGGGTCTGTAGAAGCAAGCCAGGACCCAGCCAGCCCTCAAGGGGGGCTAACTATCGCCAACCGATGGGAAGTCATCCCGCGAAGCGAGAATCCGTGAACCACCAATGGAACAACCACTCCAACAGAAACAAAACCCTAAACCACCCAATGAAGCGAGAAGAGGCTCACCAAATGATCACGATCGGTCACGCCTCATCACTGGACACCAAAAAGATCCAAGTGAAAGTGGCCATCGAAAACCAGCCCTGCCTGATGAAAGTCGATTCAGGATCGTCCCTCTCGGTGGTTTCCTGGAAGACCCTCAAGCAGCTAATCCCCACTATCCGTAGGCAAGATATCTGGTTGCAAAGACTCATACTTAAGGACTATCAAGGAAATCGAATTTCGGTTGTTGGATCCAGCCGAGTACGGGTATCGTTTAAGAACCGTACAGCATTTTTACCCCTAACTGCAATCGACAAGGATTGGCCTAGTTTGTTGGGCCTCCAATGGTTCACTCCACTTGGAATTGAAGTAGCCGGCATTCACCGAACCTACAGCAGCGATTGGGAAGAAGATCTCGTCCACGAATTCCAGGACGTCTTCACGGAAAAACTAGGCAAGTACAAGGGGACCCCGATATCATTTAACCTCAATCCCGAAATAGCTCCCATCCACATTAAGCCTTGTCGAGTTCCCTTTGCCCTTAAACCAAAGATTGATGAGCAGCTTGATAAATTAACAGCCCAGGGAGTGCTAGAACCAACCAATCACTCTCCCTGGGAAACCCTAATCGTAACGCCCATCAAGCTGGATGGATCAATAAGAATTTGTGGGGACTACTGAGCCACCCTGAACCACGCCCTTCAACAAAACGCTTACCCGGTACCGGTGGTACAACACCACCTCCATTCCTTGGGGGGCAGAAAAGTCTTCGCTAAACTAGACTTAGCCCAGGCATACCAACAACTGCCTGTTGACAAAAATCGACAGAAGCCCAAACAATCATTACGCACAGAGGCGCGTTTAAATGTAACCGGCTCCAGTTCGGAGTGAACGTAGTCCCGGGAATCTTTCATAGTTTAATGGAGAGGTTATTACAAGGGATAAAAGGTGTTGTTCCATATTTTGATGATGTGTTAATCGCAGCCCCAAACCAAAAAATACTAAAGGTACGCCTGAGGTTGGTCCTCCAGAGATTTAAAGACTCCGGTCTCAAAGTTAAAAAGAACAAGTGTTATTTATGTACAGATCACATAGAATTTTGGGGATATTTAATCGATAGTCAAGGCATTCACCCCACTGATAACAAACTCAGGGCAATCAAGAACGCCCCAAAACCCCGGAATAAGGCCAACCTCCAGGCTTTTCTGGGCCTTATCAATTTTTATAACATTTTCCTGCCTCACAAAGCAACCGTAGCTGAGCCTCTACATTGTTTATTGGACAAAAAAGCAACCTGGGTATGGGGACGTAGAGAAGAATAGGCATTTCAACATGTAAAAAATTTATTGACTTCTGACTCTGTCCTGATGCTGTATAATGAGACTTTGCCTTTAACGATCATGTGTGATGCATCCCCATTCGGGGTGGGCGCCATTTTAAGCCATGTTTTGCCAAACGGTAATGAAGCCCCTGTTGCTTATTTCTCAAAGACGTTATCAAAAACAGAGCGCAACTACAGTCAACTTGACAAGGAGGCCCTTGCTATAGTCTCCGCTGTTAAGAGATTTCATGAATATGTGTATGGCCGAGCATTTACCACAGTGTCTGACCACAAACCTTTGCTGGGAATAATTGCGGGAGATAGGCCAACACCGTATATATTATCTTCCAGAATGACCCGCTGGTCAGAATTTTTGGCGGCATACAATTACAAATTACAACATCATCCAGGGAAAGCCATTCCCCACACTGACGCATTGAGCCATTCACCTCTTCCAGAGACTATTGATGACCCCACTCCAACGGTCACAATGCTGCAGATCAAGACACTGCAAACGCCACCATTAATGGCCCGGGATATCGCGATGGAAATGAAACGCGACCTCATTTTAGCACGAGTCCTCAGTTGGGTCGAGCGGGGATGGCTGTTAGACCAAATATCTGATGACTACACCCCATTCAAAAATTGGCAAACGGAACTATTTTTTCAAAAGGGCTGCATTATCTGGGGTGATAGACTTGTCATCCCAGAGCAGTTGCGACCAGCAATACTAAGGACCTTGCATGATGGCCACCCCGGCATTGTGCGTATGAAAGCCCTCACACGAAGCTACGCGTGGTGGCTGGGTATTGACAAGCAGATAGAGACATGGGTAAAAGCCTGTCGCAAATGCCTGGAAGTAAGCAACGCCCCGCCAAAATCAACCCCAACCGAATGGGAAACGCCGAGGGGACCATGGTCCCGCATTCATCTGGACTTTGTGGCTCCTACTAAGGGACACATATTCTTACTGACGGTGGATGCCTACTCAAACTGGCTTGAAATCCATGAAATGAGGGATACAACAACCGAAGCAGTCATCAGAAAACTAGACAGACTCTTTGCGACACACGGATTACCAGATGTTCTGGTATCCGACAATGGGCCTCAATTTACTGTGCTGTCCTTCGAACAGTACCTGGCGGACCGCGGTATCTGACATGCACTGACTTTGCCGGCGCACCCTGCAGCCAACGGAAGGGCCAAGCGCATGGTACAATTCATCAAGAAAACTTTGCATAAGATGGACTATGGCGATATAGAAGACAAGATTAAGCGGATACTCCTTTTACAGCATATCACTCCGCACAGCATCACCAATAAAACTCCCGCTGAGTTATTAATGGGACGGAAGCTCCGCTCCCACCTCGAGCACCTACATCCAGCATATGAACCTGAAAAGCCACACGGTTCTTGCGGGAAATGTTGCAATTTCCAGGAAGGCGATTTGGTTTTCGCGAGGAACTTTTCGGGCGATCTCTTGTGGGTCGAGGCATCTATAGTACAAGCAACTGGCCCTAGATCGTACCGTGTAAAATGCCGCAACAACAGAATTTGGAAACACCACATTGATCAGCTGCGATCAAGGCTACAGTCGGGGATCGCCGAGCCCCCTGATTTCCAAACCGAGGGGGGAGGAGATAGCGAGGAAGCTGAATTCAAAGCAGCAGAAAGTTTAAGTGGTAGTAATGACTGTTCAGAGGCAGCACGCGATGGAACCGGAATGGGGGTGGCCTTGCCTCAAGGAGATGCTGGAAGCAGTAGCAACGACGAAAATTCAAATGCGGAATGGGAGGCACCTTTTTTACCAGATAACGTCCTACCCCAACAAGACTGTAGCCAAATACCAGGAGGACAACAAAAATCCAATAGGCAATCGAAACAACTGGCCTACCTCAAGGAGCACACACCCCTTAAACGGAACCCGGGAGGAAGGGGTGTTGTGAATCAATAAATGCTTAATAAAGATCATTAAGAGCTTGAAGTAAAGTTTAGGGTTCAGGCCCTGCACTTCTGATTGGCCGATAATAGCGACATCAGATTGGTCCATTCAGGGGAATCTGATTGGCTATTAATGAGCCTCTTCCATTGGTTAATGGAGCTAGCGCTCCCTTGTTTCATTGGTGAAATAAGTTAAGAGTTGCCTATATAAAGGGGCCCATTGTGGCCATCGAGTTGAGCTGTTTAACATGTAAATAAAGAGTTTGAAGTTCACTGTTTCACTGGCTCATCTCCATCCTTGCACCCATGCTCAGAACATAACACATAGTAGGAGCAATATTGAATTAATTGTCTAAAAAGATTGTAAATGTTTTAAAAATAGCATAATCTTTTAAAATTATTAATGTATTTACATTTAAGCCTCAATAGGTACATTTAGAATTATTATATGAACTTAATTATACAATCTAATTAAAAGGAATTGAATTCTTGCCAATTTTTGGATACATATATGTTGTGGCTCCGATTCCTGAGCCTGTGCTGTTAGAGGAAGAGGACTCAGAAGATGAGGAGGAGGAACTGGGAATGCCTTCCTTCCCAGGACCTTCCTCTCTGGTAATGCCTTCCTCCCTAATAATACCTCAGGTTTCATCAGACAACCGAGAGGAACAGCCTGAGATTAATCAGAAGAAGGAGGGAGTATTTGAGCAGCCCCTGACAGGGAGCCAAGTGGACGAATGTTGGCTTGATCCTACGCAACGTTGTAGGAAGAAATGTGAGCTGCAACATAGGAGGCGTGGGAGGGTCAGAGAATGAGCTGAGTCATTGAGACACACCCCACAGGGGACAAAAGTGGGTGTGTTGTCTCCGGAAACTTTGTACGGGACAAAGTTTACTTCTCTTCCAGGTGTCGTTGTGACTGTTTTTTGTGGTCTGCTTTGGAATCTTCAGTGAGTAGTTTTTTTCTTGTTATCATTATCCGCCTTGGCAGGCAGAGTGTGTTGGAATGCCAAGGACATTATCAGTATAAAGGATTAACTCTGTAAAGACCGAGTCATCTTGCTTGCCTGTGTTTGTGTGAGTTTGGACTCTTTCATCTTTTTTGGAAAGAAGAAAAATGAGACATAACACAAACACATATATATAAAGTGATGTGCAGAGAATAGGAATGAACTCTACAAACTATTCCCTACTGCAACAAGAAGCTTGACAACTAAGGAGTTCCATCTGAAATTTCCCTTTCTAGTTCATATGTTATAAATATAAAAACTGAAACAAAGCAATATAAATATTTAATTATTTTTTGTTGTTTAACTTCATGCGAAACTTCATGTGAAACTTCATGTGAAATTTCCTGAAATCTGCTTTTCCTTTTCTCACTTGTCATAAAGTTTCTGCCTTTCCTGATGATTTCATTCTGAAAAGAAAAAAACAAACAAAACAGATTAATAACAACACCTTTCTAAACCTTTTCTTATTAAGAAACCTTTCTTAAGAAACCTTTCTTTCATTATTAAGTTTGCATCAAAGAAAACCATTCAAAATGGAGGCTTGCAGTTGCATTTGTGTTGGAAGCACCTAAGGTACTTCTGGATTGAAAGGATTAGCTAGTGACATCATTATTGCACAGGGAACACCCAGTTGGGGCTTCTTTCATGTTCCTGTTAATGTGCCAACTGAAGTGGTACCTATCTATCTACTCACTATTACTTGCTTTTGAACTGCTGCACGGCAGAAGCTGAGACATCACTGGTGACTGAGAAAAACTTTGTTCATCTGTTCATCAGCTTCAAAGCCTGCAAGGGAATAGTTATTATTTCTTTGTTTTCAGTCATTTTGATGTTGCGACAGGTAAGCAACTTTTCTTCCAGTATTCCTCCCGTTGCTGACCCTGACTACTCAGCCAACAGTCCTGAATCCTATATGATACTTGTCACCAGATGTCCAGGAGTTCCTATTATTATACTCATGGTTGGTCACACAATCAGCCTAATGTTTAGACTGGATTTGGCATTTTTATGTATCAAGTTCTTCCCAAGGACATGAGACAGGCAGATCGTTTTAGGAGTGTGCGTGTGTGTGATTCACAGCTAAGACTGGTGGAAACTTAACAATTCAATTTATAATCAAGGACCTAAGAAATATTAAGGTAGCATCTAAGAATATAGGCATTATTTTTAATACAATAATTTATATAATATATTTATATAATAAATAATAAAATTATATAAATAAAATAAAATTAAATAATAAAATTATATAATAAATATATTTGTATGATATAATTATGATCATTATAACCATGGAAAGAAATACCACTTCAGATAAATGTAAGAACAATTTTTACATTTTCTATTTGTTTCTGAGCACCTTTTTCTTTCTTGTTTAAAATACAAAGAAATACCAATTTCTTATGTGTGTTTTAAAGAGGAACATGCTAAGAAAAAAAGAAAGGAAAGGCAGCCCTTTATGAGGCTTTTATGTTTCAAAAATAATAGAAATCTAGTGAGAGAAAGCAGCTATGAATTGTATTCAAAAGCAGCTATTGAATAGTTGGTGCTTCCACTCATAGTAAATTGTGTTGATATACTTTCAGCTCTCTGCATGCACATCTCTCAAGCTGATATGTTTTGGATTTATCTGGTCTTCTTAACACATCTGAAAAGAAAATGTAAAATTATAAAGTTTACCTAAAAGGGAAAATAATAAATATGAAAATGAAATGTTAAAAGGACACTGATGACACAAGCAAACATACCGGAGAGATTGAATTGATTTGGGCTCTCTCCTGGGTATGTTGTTTGTGCCAAGTGTCATGTTTTGTTGTATGCAATGTGTGAAAAAAAGTTCAAAGATAAAACAGGGGAACCAGCTTCTTGAAGATATAAGTAGGACTCAAGATTCAAATGAAATGGAATGGTAACCATTTTGTCTTACAGCAAAAGTGGACTGAAACGGGAGCAATCTTTCTTTGAAAAGTCCAGATCTCAGGAGGATTTTGGACCTTATAAATTCAAAACATGGGTTTCCAAAGATGAACTTCACATATTCTAAAAAAATATTTCAACTCAGAACAGTTAATAGGCAAAAACTGCAATTGCCAAATTGTGATGAAGAAAGCAGAAAAGGAACAATTTTTAATTGATCCCCCCATTTCCTTTTGGAACTCTGAATTATTTACCTTTTTAAGATACATACATACTCATTGTAGCATTCCCTTTCAGAGTAAAAATATGAAAATATTACTCTGAGTACAGAGAACAAGAAAGAAACAGCAAGCCAAATAAAATAGAGTACAGATAAGAAAAAGGAAACTGTTATATTAAGATCATTCACTATATTTATTTATTTATTTTATTTATTTATCTTATTTATTTGATTTGTCAATTGTTTACAAGATAAGTATAAATGTATACATAGTTATGAATACATGAAATGGCTACATATAAGAAAAATAAAAGAAACAATAGGACAGCGATGGTAGGCACATTGGTGCGCTTATGCACACCCTCTAGAGACCTCTTAGGAAAGGGGTGAGGTCAATAGTAGACAGTCTAAGGTTAAAGTTTTTGGGGTTTGGGGAAGAAACTACAGAGTTGGGTAGAGTATTCCAGACATTGACCACTCTGTTGCTGAACTCATATTTCTGCAATCAAGTTTGGTGCGGTTAACCTTGAGTTTGTATCTATTGTGCGCTCTTGTGTTGTTATGGTTGAAGCTGAAGTATTCATTGACAGGTAGGACATTGCAATGTATGATTTTATATACCATACTTAAATCAGACCGAAGACGGCGTAATTCAAGGTTTTCTAGTTCTAGAATTTCAAGTCTGGTGGCATAAGGTATTCTACAATGAGTAGAGGAGTGGAGACTGTTAGGGATAACATTGTTTACCCTAACTGGTTTAGGTAAAATAATAATATGTAATCATAGTTTGTACGTTAAAGTGTCTGCAACTTTAACTGTGGGATAGTAATTAAGGGAGTGGTTGTGAAAGCACTTTAAAAGAAGCAAGGCTGCAGCTTGCTCTCTCTCTGGCTTTGATGATCCCTGATTACTGCAAGGACTCAAGACTGCATTGCTCGAACGGGAGAGAAAACAAAGGACTGACTTGTAAGTGAACTGACATAGGATATTCTAAATGGACTTTGCTAACTGAATATCCCTGAATGGACTGACTAAATGATACATGACTATTGGACTGTTATTTTGACTATGCTATGAACTCATAATGGAATAAACTATATTTTTGATAGCACAAGCGTATCTGTTATTTTTACTGTATGTTAATAAACATACAAGCTTAGCTCACTCATTTATCTGTGTGCCTATCTGACTAACGCTGCACATTCTGTTTAGCTTGTCTCCCTAACCCTGGTTGGGGAAACCAGGCTTAACAGAGACTCTTCTTGTGAAATATTTCTGGACTTTCTCAATTGTGCTAATATTAGATACGTAATGTGGGTTCCAGACTGATGAGCTGTATTCGAGTATTGGTCTGGCAAATGTTTTGTATGCTCTAGTTAGTAGTGTGATCATAAAGGAAAAGTATAAACCATTGGAGACAGATTATCAGAAAACTAGACTCCTATTATAAAGCTCATCTAGAGCTTTATAAATGATAACTAGCAATTTTTATTCAGAATCATAATTATACCAGGGTACAATTTTTATAATCATACCCAGAATTTGAACTGAATTCTGTTGGTCAAAAGTCCAATGACTAATATGCAAGTTTAAGAAGCAGAGGTGAAATGTAAGCATGTGGCATGCCCATAATTATTTGTGGTGGTGCAGTGGTTAACATGCAGTACTGCACACTAATTCTGCAGACTGCCATCTGCCAGCAGTTTTGCAGCTTGATTGTCAATGTTTTAAGATTGACTCAGCCTTCTATCCTTCTGAGACTGATAAAATGAGGACCCAGATTGTTGGGAACAATATGCTGACTCGGTAAATTGCTTAGAGAGGGCTGTAAAGCACTTAAAGTGTATTGCTATTGCTATTGTGCCATCACATTCCAGTTCACTTGCAGTTTTCGAGTTTGTCTTCAATGCAGATCACTGTGGATCACTATTACAATTGTTTACCTGTAATCTAAGCATTATAGGAGTGACTATAAGGCAGGATTTCTGATCTAAGAAGTAGGTGAACCTGGAACACAAGATATAAAAAGACCCTTCTAATCATAATTGTTACTTGTTTTTCAAACAAATACTGAAAATCCAGGAAGACCTCCAGATTGAAATGAGAATGGGAAAGTGGAGAATTGAAATGGAAAATTGAATGAGACCTATTTAGGGTCAAAGGAAGAAAGTTCCCAATACCAAGCTGACCCAAGAACCTACAATTGCTCAGTCTTGCTTAGAGTTTAAACTTCTCATCCCTCTTATTTTTTTCAGTATTTCATCCAACCTCAACTTTCTTGTATTTTCCTTTCCTCTCAACCTATATTCTCTCCCTTCATGTATTTATAGACACTATCCATTCGATAGACATAGATATGACAGGGATTGTATTAAAGTAACTCCAATCAACCAAATAAACCAACATTTTTTTTACCACTGTTATACTATATTCATACATTTTGGAGTATTGATAGATAACAATAAGACATAAAATATCATCAGCATATAATTTTTGTTCACCTTGATAACAAAAATAATTCATCAACTGTCTAATTAAAGAAGCCAGTGGCTCCAAAGTTAAATTAACTATGACATTGTTAATGAGCTCCATAATGCATCTTTGTTGAATGAAAGAATAATCCTATTTCTGATAAACCTGGCAGACAGAAGAGAATTTTAATCCAATTATTTGGGGGGGGGGGGGGGATAGAAAATCCACATTCCATAAATGTAAATTGTATTATATCAAAAATCTTCTCTGTAGCTGATAAAATAACTACTGCCAAATCAAACCTATCTGATTGTGTATCTAAAATATCAATTACTCTGATAATGACTGAGACTTGGCTCACTTTGATAAATCCAGATTGCACAGAGTGCAACCATTACTATTGAAGGTAATAGAGTTTGCAATCTTATGCCAAAGTAATTGTAAATATTTTATAGTCATCATTTAGCAAGAGGGAACAATAGCTTACACAATTAGTCAGGTCTATACTAGCCTTCAGAATCACAGTTACCCAATTTTTATTGAAAGAAGAGCTGCTTTATTAGAAAAAAATGTAAACTTCCAGTAATATGACAGTGAAAAATATATTTATATTACAAATATATATGTTTTTGTACATTAATATATATTATTAGTTAATTAGGAAAGCCCAAACCTTTTGGTCTGAAATTATTCCCTCTTTTTACTGATCAAAGAAATAATAATAAGTGAAAGCATATCTGTATTTTTCAAATATTCATATCTCAGTTTTTATTTTTTCTCTTTTATAAGAACTGTAATCCAAAACCCAATCTTAAATTTATACCTTAAAAGGCTCTAGATGATTCCTATATTTGTGAAATGCCTATTTATATCAGATTGTTTCTCATAATCTTGTTTCAACTGTTTCATAAAGATGAATCTTTAGTAGAGAGAATTTCAAATACTAGTTTGAAATATTACTGAGTTTGCCTGTACAGAACAAAAAATACATATTTTAATTCCCCACTTAATCTTGTAAAAAAAATATCAAAAAAATTAAATGCAATCAATTTGGCAACATGTTTTATGACAAATTAAGAAATGAGCATATTTATTTAGGATGATTTCATAAGTAACTCACCAAACTAAATTCTAATAAATATCCCACAATGCTTTCCACAAGCAAGATTTAAGTTTATTTGATATAGTTTCATAATCAATTAAATTATCCCAAACTTTATTAAAATTTGTAGTTACAATTACCTGATTTATTCCAAACTTAAAATATCAGCAAAACTTCTATGTAAGACCATCTGAATGGTCTTACATAGTTAGCCATAGTAATTAACAAAACCTATAGTATGCATCTCATTACTCATTTAAAAGTTAGTTATTTTTTGCTCCCCAATTTATTAATCAAGGTTACTAAATTATTAGCAGATTTTGAGTTACTACTGGTTTAGTGGTAGATTGATAGGTGATAGGTAGATAGATAATATAAAGTATAGATCATCTGTCTATCTATCTATCTATCTATCTATCTATCTATCTATCTATCTATCTATCTATCTATCGTCTGTCTGTCTGTCATGAGATAACATGGATTATAAGAAAATAAGTTACAACATTTGGTTAAATTCTGCCTCCCCTTATAATATATAACATTTGAAAATACTACTAAACATGACATAAATATAAAAACTGTATTTAAACATTTATTCTTAATGGACCAAGAGGAAAAATAAAGGAAAAAAAAGAGTTTTCATAGAAAAGGTCATTTTTGAAAAATTAAGAATAATATAGTGTTGGAAATAGAAATAAAAGATAAATATGTCAATGTGATCTGTATTCTCCACACACACACACACACACACACACACACACACACACACTTGAATTATTCTTCCTGATGTTCCATCAACACAATGGACAGACTAATAAAACTTCATCTCATCTCATATTTTTAGTGTAAAAGTTGTTTTTGCAGCTATTATTTTGTTATATTATTTTTGCTTTTTTAATTAAAAAAAAAGAGAAAACATTCTATAATAAAATAAATAAAAATATTCTATAATAAAATAAATAAAAATATAAATAGGTAAAATATACTGCATTTTGCATATTAATTGACATAATCATTAAAATAATAATATTTTCTGATTCTTTTGTTAGTTATCCATTTTCTTTTCCAGCATGGAAAACAAATACAAGAAAAAGGGAAAAACACAAACATTTTAGAAAATTAGGGATTTTTGCTTATCAACTTCCATTTCAAGGGAGTTGTAAGAATTATAGCCGCACATTGAATATCATGAACGTCATGGGTGATTTAATAACACTTTCTTGAATGAATAAGAGCCTTTTTTAAAATCTAAAATAACAGAGTTCACACATGAAATTAAGTCAAAGCCAAATGGCTTACTATCATGTGTGAACCAACTGTGTCAAATCAATCTGAAAGACAACAAGTTTCCAGATAATTCCTGGAAGAAGAAAGAAAATAGTTTTGGGCTCACTTTTTGCATTTTGAATTCTGGTTTTTAGGAGAAGTAATTTGCAGGGAAGCATCATCCTATTAATTTTCAGCAAGGAGTTTATGCTGAACCTGAATTTTCTCTGCCCATGGAAGGAGTCCTTCTATTTAAGAAATAATGACTGTTATATTCCTATTATGTTTAAAATATGATTGTACATATAAATGTTGAATGCTATCTACTGTTTCATATCAGCTGATATTCTTAAGGTTTATTTTATTTGCCATTCCTTTAGAAGAACTTTCTGGATGGATATACAGTATCACACATGTAGGTTATCTTAGGAGACCCATACTGATAGACTATATCTATCTAGAAAGCCTCTTATAGTTTTCTTTATAACTTTCAATATTTCAAAGATTGTCACAGAACTGTTCATAATTTGTTTCTGATCTTATTTTGTTATTTTGTGTAAAGTAGGCAAGTCACCAGTGCCAGATGGATTATCAAATTTATATTATAAATGTTTTGAGGATCAACATTTATTGCTATTAAAGAACGTGATGGATTCTATTATGCAAGGGTCTGTTATGCCAGATGCTTGGAAAAAAACAAATATCACCTTATTACAAAAGGAAGAGCATAATTTGATTACAACTAAGAGATATAGATTGATATCATTGTTGAATAGTGCTTATAAAAGTATTTAAACAATATCATCAGACTGATTAAAAAAAGATCCTACAGGATTTTATTTCTGATGATTAATGTGGATGCTTACCTAAAAGACAATCAAGGAACAACATGAGAACTATTTTGGATATAATGAAGTATTTATTTATATATTTTATTAAATTTATATGCTACCCATCTCACTGTCAAGCGACTCTGAGTGGCTTAAAAACATTGCCAACATTATAATGAAAAACAAGTACCACTGATCTCTTTGGATGCTGAGTAAGCCTTTGAATTGGGATTTTATGTTCAAAGTTGTGGAAAACATGGAAGTAAGAGATAAATTTCTTCAAGAGAATAAATTGATTTACACATTCCAGAAAGAACATATTGTTGTAAATAGAGGGTTATGTAAACCATGTGAAATACAGAACAAATGTCCCTTGTCACCTTTGCTTTTCATTTTAGCCTTGGTTGTTTTAAATGCAGACTTTAGACAAGATGAACAAATTATGGCTTGCAAATAATAATAAAAAAGAGGTTGATAAATTAAAGGTATTTGCTGACAATTTTGTTTGGATATTGCAAGTGCCTCAGAATGGTATAGAACATTTAACAAGAAACTGAAAGATTTTGGAATAGAAGGGGAACTTACCAAATTTGCAGATGATACTAAGCTGGCAGGAATAGCTTACACCCAAGAAGATAGGCTCAAGATCCAGATGGATCTTTGTGGGAATTATTCTTTGTTCTTTGTGTACGTGCAAGGACAATGGGCCTTCTGGTGGTTGACTGCAACATGAAGGGCTTCAGAGTTTGCTCTCTGCTCTCATCCTGGAACAACCTGCATCCGGTCATTTGCGTGCCTGGGAAAGCCCTCGGAATTAAAAACTGATAATGGCCCCGCCTATACTAGTACCAACTTTGCTACCTTTTGTAAACAATGGGGCATTTTGCACAAATTTGGCATTCCATATAATTCTCAAGGGCAGGCCATAGTAGAAAAAGACAATATGACCCTAAAGAATGCTCTTGACAAAGTTCAAAACTCGATGGGGAAACTCACCCCAGGGCTACCCACGCTGCAAAACAAACTTAACTTGTGCTTATTTCCCCTGAATTTCCTGAATGAGACTGGCACACCTGCTTCTTCTGTCGCCTCTCGACACTTTTGCTCTCCATCCAAGGATGCTCCTAGACCTCCAGTCTATTTTCGACAGTTGCCAGATCCCACATGGCATGGACCTGCTGAACTTATAACCTGGGGACGAGAGTATGCATCTGTTTCCTACAACAATGCCACCACCTGGATCTCTGGACGACAAGTGAGGCCTTTTCTACCCAAACCAGCCTTGCCTATATCAGCATCAGGAAGCTGCCTGCTGCATTAATCATTTGCCTCCTGGGCTTCCACATTGCTCCTGCCGATACAACAGCCACCCCATCCTCCTGCGACACTTGCATCAAAACTACTTGCAGCGGAACAAAAACCCAATCCACCCTGATCTATCATACTTTGAAGTCTGAGTGCAACTCCACCACGGTCTCCCCTTGTCTGCAGAACAACACTCAATATGTGCGATGTTACACTGCCAAAGGCATTCAGTGCTACGAGCCCAAGGCAGTGGGACCCATTGCAGCATACCTCTATGTTTATGCATACAAAGGTGGCTCCAGCTCTGATCTTGCAGGAATGTTCTCAACCAGTCAAACAAAAAATGGGAACATAACCCATAATGTCACTCAGGGAGGTACCAACACCTCAGTATGCTTTGATGCTTGCTTTGCCATCAGCAAAGGCCAAGGTCCTAATGATGCTGCAGGAGTTACCTGTGGCTCACACAGCTGGCAGAGATCTTATTTACAGGAAAAGAAATATCTCTTTCAAAAGGTGTCCGGGACTAACGTGGGGGCCACCACTGTTTACAACTACTGGTATACCCACCTATTGACTCTGCTCAAGTCAGAGGTCCTCAAAATATTAATATCGTTAAATCAAGCTCTACTGCATGTACCACTGACAAATGTAATCCCATTTGTTTGTATACTCACTTACCTGAATCCAAGGGGTACAATATTGTTTTTTAGGTCTTGGTATCGACGGTACCGGACGTGACCCATATGGTTATATTGTATTGAAAATCCACACCACCTCCATAAAGTCAACACCATCCAAAGTTTTCTGGGAATATGAAGATGAAATTGGCAAATTGAACTCTCTCCCTATTCCCTCCAAAGCTCATAACATGTTTGGATCCTGGTTCCCAAAATTGCCTGGTTTGCAAGCTATTGTAGCACTCATTGCTGCAGGATGTGTTGTATTGCCTTGTGTATTACCCATCTTTGTACGCACTATTTCTAACAGTTTATCTCTCTTGGCTGAGAAAAAAGCCACTGCGCAGGTAATGGCTCTCTGGAATCAACAAATAACTAACACATATGAACCACTGCCATCCGAAGATGAGATAGGATAGCCAACCTGTGATGACCCAGACGAGAACAAGATGTTTGTGATGATTGAAGAAGTCATGAATGCCGTGGATAACATCAGCATGCACAGCACTCTTGCCTATGTGCCTAACAAAGGCTGTTATTGGGACTAAAACACTCCCTGTCTCTTAAAAAGGAAAAACAGAGGAGATGTGGGAATTATTCTTTGTTCTTTGTGTACATGCAAGGACAACGGGCCTTCTGGTGGTTGACTGCAACACGAAGCAAGGAACAAGGACAAACTGTTACCATTTCTTACCCAGAATTGTAGCAAACTTAAACTTTGCAGCTTTGTATGCTTATGTGAATGATCAGTGCATTTTGTGTGATGTAATACATTTGTGATAGACGCTAACAAAAATTGCTACGTTAACAAAGATTGCTTCTAACAAAAGAGGGTGTCAGAGTTTGCTCTCTGCTCTCATCCCAGAACAACCTTGCGTTGCACCACAGATCTTGACAGACTAGAACACTGGGCCATATCTAACACAATGAAATTCAATGTAGAGAAAAGTAAAGTCCTACACTTAGGCAAGAAAAACCAAAAGTACACAAATAGACTGGGTGAAACCAGGCTCAATAGCAATAACTGTGAGAGGGATCTTGAAGTCAACTAGCTAAATATGAACCAGCAGCGTGCAGCAGCAGCCAAAAAAGCTAATGCAATCCTAAAGTGTATTAACAGAGGGATACAATCAAGATCAAGGGAAGTACTAATACCACTCTATAAAGCCTTAGTAAGACACACCTAGAGTACTGCATCCACTTTTGTTCACCACATTATAAAAAAGATGTTGAGACTCTAGAAAAAGAACAGAGAAGAGCAACCAGGATGATTAAGGGACTGGAGGCTAAAACGGTTGAAATGAACGGTTTTAGGAACTGGGCTTGGCTAGTCTAGTAAAGAGAATGATCAAGGATCACATGATAATGGTCTTCCAATATTTGAGGAGCTGCCATAGGCAGGAAAGGGTCAAGCTATTTTCTAAAGCACCTGTAGGCCAGACAAGGAATAATTGATGGAAACTGAACAAGGAGAGATTTAATCTGGAAATAAGGAGAAGCTTTCTGACAGTGAGAACAATCAATGAATGGAACAGCTTGCCCTCAGAAGTTGTGTGAACTCCATCACTTGAGACTTTCAAGAAGAGATTAGATTGCCATTTGTCAGAAATGGTGTAGGGTCTCCCACTTGGGCAGGGGGTTGGACTAGATGACGTACAAGGTCCCTTCCAACTCTGATGATCTGGTATCTGGTATCTGGTAACATGGGCTGCTTTAAAATTAATAAACAGATACTTATTAAAAATATGTTTATGTAAAACCAAGAGATTTTGATGAAAAGGGCAGGCTTCAAAACAGAGAAGAAGGTTATATATCTAGATATCACATTGACCAATATGGATTTTATATTATTTTAGAATAGTTATATTAAAATATGGAATTATGTTAAGAAAAAGATGGCATAAATTGAAATTGTTGTATTGGATAGAGCTGGATAGAATAAGTGCCTTACCCAGAATGTTATTTTCATTTGAAACTATACTGATATTGTCAATTGATTTACTTTTTGAACAATGACAAAAATATATTTTCAAATTTGTATGGTCAATAACCAAGAATCAACTGTGAAGTGTTGAAACATTCTAAAAAAAGAGGTGGGTTAGGACTGCCTCATTTAAAATTGTCCCAAAGGTGCTTTTCTGAAGAGGCAACTGTACTCCCAGAAAGTCCAGTTGCCTCTTGAAAAAGCACCTATGGGACAACCATGACCTGGATGTCTGAGAATGTACATAGGCATTTTTTTTTAAAAAAAAAAGTAAGTTTGTTTTTTATTTTAAACACATAAACATAGAAAAACATAAAAACATAAAATCCTCTTCCATTTTATATACATACATACAGTGTGTCAGTTGGTTACGTTTCTTTTGTGCTATACTTTTGTAGTCATTTACTCACAATTTATATCAGTCTTCACATTGTCAAACTAACATATGTTTATATATTTATCAGTTATTAATCATCCATGACTAAACTATTTATTCCATCATTTTATATGAGACATTCCAAGTTTTATCTTAAAATTTTTATTCCATCGTTTTACATGAGACATTCCAAGTTTTATCATATATATATGATTGGATTGGGCTACACGTGGAGCAAGAAGATCTGCTTGTAAGTTTTGACGTGGTTTCACTATTCACTCAAGTCCCGATAAAAGAGACCCTCGAAATCATCAAAAATAAATACCAACCAGCTAAACACCTCA
Organism: Hydrophis major; assembly: GCA_033807585.1. NCBI lineage: Eukaryota > Metazoa > Chordata > Lepidosauria > Squamata > Elapidae > Hydrophis > Hydrophis major. The sequence goes on along the minus strand of CM066330.1, from coordinate 96,507,038 downwards.
TGGAACTAACAGAACACTGCTTAAACAACACATATTTCATATACAAAGGACAAAGATACAAACAAATTGAAGGAGCCCCCATGGGATCACCACTGTCACCTGTCATTGCAAACCTGTTCATGGAAGAATTCGAATCCAGAGCCCTGGCTAATGCCATACTCAAACCCAAACTATGGTTAAGATATATCGATGAAACATTCGTGATTTGGCCCCATGGACAAGAAAACCTAAACAACTTCCTAACACACCTAAACAGTGCACACCCCAAAATCAAGTTCACCATGGAAACAGAAACAAACAAACAACTACCATTCCTAGATGTACTAATCTACAAGAAAACAGATGGCACACTAGGACACACCATATACCAGAAGAAAACACACACTAACCGCTACCTCAACGCCCAATCCCACCACCACCCAGCATAGACAAACTCCGTGGCTAAAACACTAATTACTAGAACCAAACGCTTGGCAGACAAGACACACATTAAGACTGAACTATGCACCCTGACTAAAATATTGACAGCCAACGGCTTCCACAAAAGCAAAATCACCAACTTGATCCACAAAAGCACACTGAGACATAATAGAGACCCAGAAGATGAATAGACCCATGGAACAGCTGTCCTGCCCTACATAAGAGGCACTACAGACAAAATTAGTAAGATTCTATACAGACACCACATCAAGACTGCCTTCAAAACAGACAGAAAAATAGCAGCCATCCTCAGGAACCCCAAAGACAAAATTGACCTGGAAAACCAAGGCATATATGAAGTCCCCTGTGCATCATGCCCGGCCACATACATTGGACAGACCAATAGAAGAATAAGCACCCGCCTGGATGAACACAAAAATGCAGTCAAAAAGTTGGAACACACTTCCTCACTTGTCCAACACATGGAAGCCACAGGTCATAACATCAACTTCAATGGCACCAAAACCCTAGCCATCATAGAAAATCCCAGCCACAGAATCATCAGAGAAGCCATAGAGATTGAAAAAAGACCAGAAAGCATGAACAGAAGAGATGATTCCACCAGGCTGTCAATCATTTGGAAGCCTGCACTCACAAACAAAAAAATCTCCACACCACAAGCCAGGCAAACACCTGAGCACAAACAGATCCCCCCTGATACCTCCAGCTCAAACACACCCCAACCAGGCACTCAGATGAAACCCAGCTTCCTAACTAATGATAGCCGTCCATTTACCCGAAGCCAAGCTGCACTAAAGGCCTCCAATAAAGTAACACAATGTTGCCAGCCAATCAAGATACAAAAAGAGCCCCCTCCCCCCCCAAAAAAACAGACAGAAGATATTAGTAGCAGAACACAGCACACTCCAAGACCAATAAACACAGACCAAGACTCTCAACCAATCAGGAGGAAGAAAAAACCATTCTGACACAGCAATAGGCTGCCCCAAATTTAAATCTGAAACCACCGTAAAAGTCTGACTCAAGACAAACACCATACAGAAGCCTGATGATGGCAGATGAGATTCTGCTGAAACGTTGCTACAACTTTAAAAGCACCACGTGGGAAAATACCCGAACAAAGCTGAATGCCAGATATATATTCATTCTGCCATCATCAGGCTTCTGTATAGTGTTCATATGTGAGTCAGACTTTTACCGTGGTTTCAGATATAAATTTGGGGCAGCCTATTGCTGTGCCAGAATGGTTTTTTCTCCATCCTGATTCGTTGGGAGTCTTGGTCTGTGTTTATTATGGAGTTTGCTGTGTTCTGCTTGATTGGTGTTTCTAATATCTTCTGTCTGTTTTTTGGCTGTTTTTGTATCTTGATTGGCTAGCAACATTGTGTTACTTTATTGGAGGCCTTTAGTGCAGCTTGGCTCCGGGTAAATGGACGGCTATCATTCGTTAGGAAGCTGGGTTTCATCTGGGTGTCTGGTTGGGGTGTGCTTGAGCTGGAGGTATCAGGGGGGATCTGTTTGTGCCCAGGTGTTTGCCTGGCTTGTGGTGTGGAGATTTTTTTTGTTTGTGAGTGCAAGCTTCCAAATGATTGACAGCCTGGAGAAAAAACCATTCTGGCACAGCAATAGGCTGCCCTAAATTTAAATCTGAAACCACTGTAAAAGTCTGACTCACAGATGAACACTATACAGAAGCCTGATGATGGCAGATGAGATTCTGCTGAAACATTGCTACAACTTTAAAAGAACAATTACAATGACGTGGGATAATACCCGGACAAAGCTGAATGCCATACATGTAAGTACCCGCAAAAACTTAAGAATATATATATGTGATCTTCTTTCTTTGGAATCCATTGGCTGTCAGCACGCCGGTGAGAGTGTGCAGTTCGGTCTCTAACACCTAGAGACCGAACTACACACTCTCACCGGCGTGCTGACAGCCAATGGATTCCAAAGAAAGAAGATCACCCACCTAATCCAAAAAGAAACCCCAACCAAAATCCAAGACAGAGAACAAGAGAATGGCAAAGCCCTCCTCCCATACATAAAAGGCACTACAGACAAAATCAGCAAGATCCTCCAAAAACACAACATTTAAACAGCATTCTGCACAAACGGAAAGATATCCACCATCCTAAGAAACCCTAAGGACAAAATCGAGTTAGAAAATCAAGGAGTATACAAAATCCCTTGCACTGCCTGCCCCACCACATACATTGGACAAACTAACAGAAGAATAAGTGCACGCATTGAAGAACATAAGAACTCAATCAAAAAGGAAGAACCGACCTCTTCCCTGGTCCAACACCTCAAAACCACAGGACATAAGATTGACTTTAAAAATATCAGAACTATTGCCAAAACTGAACACTTCAGCAGCAGAATAATCAGAGAAGCCTTAGAGATAGAAAAATGCCCACACAGCATGAATAAACGAGATGATACCTCCCGGCTACCAGCCATTTGGAAACCCGCCCTCATGAACAGACGAGTACCTAACATGAAGAATGACACCAGACCCACACCCCTGAGAGCCACACAAGATGCCACCACCACACTTCCATGTAGAAAGCAGACTCACACCCACACAGAAGATGAGACACGACCACGGACCAGAAGCCGCACTGCAGCTGCCTCACTACCCACTTCAAACCCCTCTGAGCCACACATGAAGCGAACTGACCCCTACCATGAAGATGCAGCACGACCACGAACTCGAAGCCAAACAACAAGATCACAGCTCACCAGCTCAAATCCCCCAGCAACTAAGATTAACCTGAGCACAACCAAGCCCCCACCTAAACAGAACACGCCTCCAGCCAATCAGAACACAGCCAAACCCCCACCCAATCAGAACACAGCCAAGCTCCCGCCCAATCAAGTCACACCCTCACTAGCAGTTAAAAGGAAGAAGCAGCTGCAAGCTCACATCACTCTGAGAAGCGCAGAGCTGAAGACCAAGCCTGAAGATGATGAATGAGACTTCATCAAAACATTGCCTAGATACTTCCAATCTTACACGGGAGAAAACCCGAATAACCAAAGATACACACACACACACACACACACACACATATATATATATTATATGACTCTATTAGATTTCTATCACAAAATTATCTAGTCTATTATATTACCATGCCTTTTTATCCAACCATTGATAAAACAAATCCCATATCATATAAAATTGCTTATCTTCTTGTTCTCTAATTTCCAATGTCAGTTTACTCATTTCAGCACAGTCCATAATTTTTTGATAACTTTCTCCTGCATAGGTATTTTGTCATTTTTCCAGTTCTTCGCAAATACAATTCTAGCCACTATTAAAATCTTTATAATCAAATATTTCAATTCTTTATTGTATATGTCCGGTATCTCTGGTTTAAAGTCTATATGTTGTTTTATCATTTTTTCCAACCGTGTGTGGATTTTAGTCCAATATTTCTTTGCGTCTGAACATGTCTACCACATATGATAATATCTGATGACATTTCCAGCATTTATCCCATTTATTCTTAAACATTCTCACAAGTCTCGTTGGGGGTAGGTGCCACCTGTAAAACATCTTATACAGATTTTCTTTATATGCACTTGTTATTGTCATTTTGTAATTTTGAGACCACAATTTTTGCCATTTTCCAAATCAAATATCCAAAATTTTTCTCCCAAGCAATCATCATTTTTTAACTTGCTCCTCCTCCAATTTGAATTCTAACAGCTATCCATAAAGTTTTTAAATTACTTTTTCATCAGTACCCATCAAAATTTTATCTAAGTCAGTCAACTTATCATAAATACCTTCTGCCTTGAAGTCTTTATCAAACCTAGATTGTATTTGCAAATAAGAAAACCAATTCATTTTTACACCTTGTTCTTGCAACATTTGCATAGATTTAAGTTCACCCTTTTTATTCAGTAACTCCCCATATCTAACTGTTCCTTTTTATATATTATTGGATAAGAAAAAGCTTCAATAGTTGATATCCATGTTGGAATTTTTAATCTTTTAATCTTCTCCCAACTCAAAAACAGTGTCTCATGAATATAATGTCTTCTAAAATACCACTGTGTTTTAGTTCCCTTATACCAGAGAGAGGCATGCCATCCTAACAGCAAGTCAAGGCCTTCTAAAGTCAATAATCTACTGTTCCTTAGTGTTATCCATTCCTTTACTCACATCAAACTTATCACCTGGTAATACAATTCCCAATTGGGCAAGGCAAATTCTCTTCTTATTCTTGCATCTTGTAACAGCTTTAATTTTATTCTTGCTTTTTTACTCTGCACAATATATTTCAACACAATTCTATTTAAATATTCAAAAGACTCTTTCCCTTATCAAATAGGAATTGTCTGGAATAAATATAAAACTCTAGGCTAAAAGTTCATCTTAATTGTGGATATTCTCCCAATCAATGATAGTTGCAATTTTTCCCATTTCATCAAGTCTGTCGCAATCTGCTGTTTGAGTTTAACATACTAAAAAAAATTTTTTTTTTTGATTGTGCCAGCGATGTAAATAATTTTCCTAATTTTCTTTGTTTTAGTTCATATTTATGTTACTTTTTAATATGTACCTCTTGTAAGCAGATTATATCAAATTTTAATTTATATAATTTGTGAAATACTTTCTTTCTTTTAATAGCCGAATTAAGTTCATTTATTTTAATCGTAATCAGTTTTTTTTTTCATCCATATTAAGCTTTACAAGAGGGCTTTATTGCTCTAGTAGATCTCAATCCTCATTGTTCTTTGGGTTCACCACCTACTGCACCTTCTTCTTCTTCTTTTTAAATTACTGCTATACAGTCCTCTTGGCATTCAAATAGTGACTCTTCCTTTCTTTCTTCTTTCTCCTTTTCTCTAAAGTATTCTAAATAGAATAGCTCAGCTTTTCCAACTGTGTCAATTTTGTGTATTTCTTCCTGCCAAATGAACAAAAGGCCTTCTGGCATCAACCATCTCTAGTTTACTCCTCTTTTAAGTAACTCTTTAGTCAAAAATAAATATTCTCTTCTCATCTCTCTTACTCTTCTTGGTATCGGTTTCAGCACCACAATTTCTTTATTTTTATATTGTAATGTTTTCTCTCTTGCCACCTGGACTATCTGTGTCTTAATACTCTTCTTAGTAAATCTGATGTGAACTTTTCTTGGTACTCTATTCCTCATTGTATATCTTGTGTAGATATGAAACACTTCATCCATCCCATCCATCATCTTTTCTTTAGTTATTTCCAGTGCTTCTGCCAATATTTCTGCCATTATTTCAGCAAGGTTTTCACCTTTCCCTTCTTCTATATTTTGAAATCTTAAGTAAAATTCTGATTTGTCTATTTCCCATCCTAATGATTCACTCCTGCCCTTTCCAATATCACTCAAATGAGTATCAATATCTCCAATTTTTTTAATCTCTTTGTATATCTTCTTTTTTCATTTTTTTTGAATCTATCTTCATAGACATTTTGAACCATGCGTTTAGTATGGATGAAGAAGTTGGTGAATCTGGGAAATGAAAGACTATTGGAGTGGGAATAGCCAGCAAATTTGAAATTCAGGTGGCACCCCTATCTATGGTATAACAAAATTAAGTTTAATAGAGATCTTAGAAATCGTTTTTTGATGTGCCCTATTGAAGGTTTGGACCAGATATAAATAAAGACTATTTGTTAAAATCCCTTTGTGATTGTTGGCACAAGAAGGCTTTTTAGAAGAGAAATGATAGGTACACACAATTGTTTGATATACAGTAGATATAGAAAGTATATACATCTGTTGAAATGTAAAACAATCAGACCAAGATAAATCACTTAAGAATTCTTTAAACCTTCAATATAATATAAAGCTATACAATTCAGTTGAAAAACAAACTGAAATCTTTTGGGGGAAAATTAACACTAAAAACTTGAATAATATGGCTGCACATATGTTCACACCCTCTTATAAATAGGAATGTGGCTGTGTTCCAAATTGACCACTCACATTCAAACTGTTGTTAAATTGTAGTCACTACACATCTGCCATCAATTAAAATGATTCTGCTCAGGCCCATATAAAGTTCAACTGTCCTAATAGCATTTTTCTGAACATCTACTGAGTCTCTTACAACAAAAGCCATATCTGACAATTGTTTACAAAGAATATTTTTGTTGGAAGGCATCAATCAGAAGAAGAGTATAAAAATTGTTCCAAACATTCACTATACCATGGAACACAGTGAAGACAGCCATCAACAAGTGGGAAAAATATGACACAACTGAGAACTGGATGTCCCTTAAAAACTAGTCACAGAGGCTATATAGCAACATTAAAGGAGCAGCAGGAATTTCTGGTAAATACTGATTGTGTATTACATGTGACAACACTCTCTCATATTCTTCATATATCTGGTTGTAGAGTAAGAGGGCAAAATGGAAACCTTTTATTACAAAGAAAAACACCTTATTTATTTTTTTCCAAAAACCACATAAAGTCTGACAAAAGGGGGGGGGGGGATAGTTTATGGTCTGATGAAACCAGGCATTTGTAATCTAGACTGAAAGCTTAAAGAAGAATTGGAAAAGAATAATATTTGTCAATATTTTACCAATACACAGTTGACATACTTAAAATGGATTAAAAAAAAACTCCTTTGGTTTTGCAGATAAAAAATGAATTTTGAAAGGGTCCTATGTAATAAAAATTCCCCTCATATTGCTAAGATATATAAGTTGCTATTGAAAATGAATTTGGAAGGTGAATACATGAAATGTGTATGCTTAAATGGGCAAAGAACATTGTATATTATATGTTTGATCAATAGGAAAAACATGTAAAGGACTGAAGTTTATATTGAGTTATGATTTGAAAGAAAAATGTTGTATAATGATGTGTTAGCATTAACACTAGATAAATTGTCAAAGATGTATAAGGAAATGTCAAATAAGTGTTTCAAATGTAACCAATTTGAAGGTAGCTTTTATCACCTTTGAAGGTCTCCCAAAAAGTATTAAGAAATATTAAGATCAAATATGTATTTTGATTTAGAAGAAAAAATCAATGTATAATTAAAACCAGAGGATTTTCTTTCAGGTATTATGGATCCAGGGATTGGAAAGAAAACATGGGTCTTTGTTGTTACATATAACAGCAGCAGGATATTTACATGCACAGAACTGGAAAGATCACCAAACTACTACAATGGAAAAATGTATCGTGAAATTAATGGAGATAGCTGAGGTAGCAAAATTGATCATTTTGATGAAAAACAAAAATTTGTCCAGCTTTGTTTCTATTTTTGGACTTCTTGCTCAAAAATATGAAAATTAAACTGATTCTGAGATTTGATGACTAGATCTTTGTAATGATAGAAATATGCAGTATTATTTGTGTCTTTTTTTTGCTTAAAAACAAATGATATTTTATTTGTATCCGTACTGAAGAAAGTTGAAGATGTCCTTTCTATATTTTTTCATAGTTTTTTCTGTTATGATACTTTTAAGTTTTCTCCTTTTCTAACTTTTATGATCCTATATTTTACCAGCTTTTGAAATTCAATAGTTTTTTAAAAGCCATTTGGTAATAATTTTCTTTCCCTCTGGAGAGTCTTTAATGGAGTCCAGAATTAGCAAACTCTAGATTGTTAAATAATATTAACAAGAATACTGAAGACTAAGAAATTTAAGACAATCTAGAGAAATAAATTGTTAAGAGAGGGCAGTTGGAAGACAAAGCCTTATAATGTTTTGCTTTGCCTAAAGTGGATCTAGAGCTAGTGACAATTGGACAAGTCTCATCTGAAAATTAATTATTACAATAAGCACTAATTGATTTTAGACAGCAATGGGGAAAGAGCTTGTAACTGTGACAAAGAATGTTAGCATTTCCTATTAAGACCATCTTAGCAGCTTACCAATTGTTTTCTCCTCCTTTATTGCAATTAGAATTGAATTAGAAAAACTTCCACTACAAATCAGCAAAATGATTTCTGTCTTCAGAAATCTCCAAATATACACATCAACTTTCCTCGCTTCACTAACAGGTCTTTCTTTCTTTCTTTCTTTCTTTCTTTCTTTCTTTCTTTCTTTCTTTCTTTCTTTCTTTCTTTCTTTCTTTCTTTCTTTCTTTCTTTTCCTTCCTTCCTTCCTTCCTTCCTTCCTAACAGGAAGCTATCATACTACAAAGAAAACCACCTTGTTCTACAATCATATTGATTTGCAATATTGTTTGGGCAGTGGTCGGATTCAAATAATTTAACAACTGGCTCTTGACTTAATGACCTGGGTGAGCATGTGACTGGGTGGAGTTGGCCAACTCAACATTACTCACATCTAGGATTTGGGAATACAAGGCACATCCAATGAGAACCAAGGAACTTGCAACATTATACGAGGGCAGATTCAATAATGAATCTGGGGTAGTCTTTCTACCCCAGATGCCCAATTATTGATGTTACCACTGCATTATATAGTAGGAAGAATAACTGGTAGTTGCATTTGATTCTAGCAGGTGATATTCAGCAGAAGGAAAATTAAAGCCACAGAAATCCACCAGTTGTTTGAATTAATATGAACCAGAACAAGTGGTTCATATTAATAATGAAGTGCAGGCCAATTCCCCATCTTGCTCCTGAGCAAAAGAAGACTGGGCAATTGGGCTGGCCAGTTTATACTGAATTGACATCTCTGCCAAGACAAGGGTAATATCATAGTCATGAGGAGCCCTGAGTTATATCTGCAGGTTTAGAAATAATATACAGCTAAAATATAGTTTTTACAGCTTTTGTAGATATGAACATGATACTTCTCAAACTATATTGCTACATTTTTTTTACAAAATATATTTGACTTTGTCTTCAATCAAAGGGAATGGCTTAACAAAATTACATCATACCTGGGGGGGGGGGGGGGGAATCTAAAATGAAAAATCTCCTTAAAACATTTTTTATAATGATGCAATAATACTTTGAAAGAGTGAAAATTGCCAAAGATGGTTTATGAGTAGATCATCTTCTTTTCCCCTGTGATGGATTTAAACAAGAAAATATGACATCAACCCTGTGGTCTGGTTGCTTGAAAACCTAATCACAGCTTGGCAGAGCAATTGAATTTCCCAGAAGAATATCATGTTGGTTATATTGTACTGCTTGTGATAGGGAGGAAAATGTCTTAGTTCTCTAAAACTAAAATGGCAGTCATTGCATATTAGAAGCTCTGGGTTTCCATTTCTTTGGGTTGTGGGATAGGGTCACAATAAGACACAGATAATTATCTGAGTAATTTAAATCATCTTTGTGTTGATGAGAAGTAAGAAACTATTTGGAACCATTTCCAAATGTATGTTCTGACACTGGAGCTGTACATTTTGAACTGAGCATAAGTACCAATAATACAAAATATACAATGAGATACCATTTGGTTATGTTTTAACCTACTTTGTTTTGTTAATTACATTTTGCAATCCTAAATGTTGCAAGAAAAGGAAAAAAAATGTTGTAACCTATTCTAACTCCTTCTTCTCAGTTGTCTCTTCTTGTATCAGTCAGACTTAAAAAATAGTTTACATGGTGCCTAGACTTGAGGAAGAAGAATTATATTCTCAATGGGAAATGTAAAGGTTTATTGTAGTGAAGTGAGGGGATGAGAAAATTGTGGTTTTGACTGAGAATGGGAACTAACTTCAGTGAAAAAAGGGATGAAGAAAGCATAGAGAAAAGGAAATAGAACATGTGGCAGAGCTCTGCCTATGCCCACTCATTGTACTAATTCCACATACTCTTGCCTCAGTCCCAACCTCCTTCTCTTTGACACTTAAAGTTTCCTATGAAAGAATGACACTTTTGAACTAGATAGTGTTCTTCTTTATATAATGCATTTAAACAAGCATCACAAAGAACGCTTGTGAAAGCAAACATTTCCTGTATTGTAGGAACCATTGGTTTTATATTGTAGATGCTCATATAGGACATGCAATTGTATAGCTTTGCATTTGTCCCCAGTGTGAAAATGTTCTCAAGCAACCACCCATAGCTACTACTTTGTGTCTTAATAGGGTTAGAAATAGTCCCCCCCCCCCCTTATTTGCAAGTAACTTATTCACAATGAAGGAAGAAAATCTCTTTTTAATGGGGTGAAACTACTCAAGTCCCGAGGGTATGCATCTGTACCTAATGTTTCCTCCAAATTAGTAAACAACAGCAAACACAAAATCTTGAAAATTAAGTACCCTGCAAAGGAAACACACATTAAAAATCAACCACAAAAATGAGATGTGACTTGAATCAGGCTTTCAATACTTCAGCATATCTACTGCAGCATATAAGCCAGGTGGGTGTATAATTACTATTACTATTATTACTATTACTATTATTATTATTGTTGTTGTTGTTGTTGTTGTCATTATCATTAACAATCAAGTTCTTGATTTTAACAGTGCAGACTCTTTAATGAATGGCAAATAAACAGGCCTCAGGTTTAATATCCAAGAAAGAACATCAAATTATTCAGCATACCTATATCTACCTACCTTTCTTCCTTCCTTCTGTTCTTCTTTCCTTCTTCCTTCCTTCCTTCCTTCCTTCCTTCCTTCCTTCCTTCCTTCCTTCCTTCCTTCCTTCCTTCCTTCTTCCTTCCTTCCTTCCTCCCTTCCTTCTTTCCTTCCTTCCTTCCTTCCATCTGCCAGTACATGAACAGAATTGTCATGTGTTTGTTTTCTTCTTTCTAAAATAAAGGCATATCTACAAGGAGGGAGGGAGAGAAGGAGGAAGGGAAGAAAGAAGAGAAAAAGGAAGGAATTTTTTTCAGACCATTTAACTGAATTAAGGCTGATAAGTTGAGATCTTATCTGAATCACAATGCAGTCAACACATTTTAATCCAATATGTAATATAAATCCATTCCTTGATGTATATTCTTTGTTAAAGTAGGAAGTGGGGGAAAATTCCATTATTACAGCAATAATATGCAGATATCCCTAGAAGTATAAAAACCACAACAGACATCTTTGTTCTGGACCACTATTATTTTTTGAAAACCAAAGTATCAAATAACAGAACTATAATAAAACAATCCCAAAAATACAGGCAACAAGAATGTATTCCACAATAATATTTCCCTTAGCATTAGATCCTATAAAATTAGGAAATTGGGGGAGTGCATGGGCAGACAATTAAGTCTTATACATATTCATTGGTTTTTTTGTTTGTTTTTTTTTGAATCCACTATCAAATATGTGCCAGAGAAACTAGCTGTCTGTGGGTAAGAGGAACAGGAAACCAAATTTCTCAATTGGAAACAAAAATACAGCCAGGGAAGTAATTGAATCATGGCAAACAGGCCCCTCCAGTCAATAGGAGTGCTGATTTACCACCAGCCAACAAGTATTTAGAAGGTGTGGGCTAGGCAGCACAAGCAAATAACAGCTAATGACTTAAAAGCCAGCCATCAATACATCCCAATCAGTATCTAAAAAGCCACAGCAGGCACTATAAATACCACACACAGAACAGTGCACACAGTTAGAAGTTTCCTGAAGGTGGGCTCCAGCATGAATCTGAAAGCTCAGAAGACAAAACCTCTGACTCCAGTGACTGTCCAGTGACTTCAGCAACAGAGTGGTCAATGTCTGGAATATTCTACCTGACACTGTGGTTTCTTCCCCAAACCCCAAAAACTTTAATCTTAGACTGTCTACTATTGACCCCTTTCCTAAGAGGTCTGTAGGGGGTTTGCATAAGCACACCAACGTGCCTACCCCCCTGTCCTATTGTTTCTTTTTGTTTTTCTTATATGTATCCATTTCATGTATTCATAACTATGTTTATACGTATACCTGTTATCTTATAATCGCTTGACAAAATAAATAAATAAATATAAATAAATAAATAAAGAGCAGCATGGGGATTAGGATTGCTGGCAACACCAATGAAATTTGTATGGCTAAGCCAAATAGGGAGAAATCCCAGTCTTGAAATATCCCAGTCTATGAATTCTTTGAGCAATAAAATACCATTCTACATATACCTTCAGTACATTTTATCATTTACTCCAAGTTACAATCCTGGATAAAATATTTGCTTCCAAGATGCTGTTACCCACTTCCTTTGGAAAAGAACATTTTCTGGAAAAAAAAAATTCCACCTCTTTCTTTCTGGATCCATCCTTAGAGCAAACAGTCAACATTTCCTTTCAAGCTTTTCCTTCATGTTCCCTTTAAAGAAAAAAAAAATTGGTATCCAGGGTCTTTGAAGTTTTTCCTGAATCATGACACAGTTTAAGTTGTTCCCATGACTGAAGTTTACAAAAGGTGATCACATGACCCCAGGACATTGTAATCATCATAAATATGAGTTCAGTTGCCAAACAACTGAATTTTGATCATGGGATGCTGCAATGATCATAAGCATGAAAAACGGTCATAAGGTACTTTTTTCAGTGTTGTTTCAACACTAAACAAACTCTTGTAAATCAAGGAATACTGTTATGCCAGTTTCTACTGTTTTCTGACTTAACCTACATTTCCCCCCTATTTATTTTGTAAAGTATGCTTATTCTTAGCTTATAGGGATAAACAAAGACCAAGTTTGAAGTTCTGTCTGAAGTGTCCCCCACAAATACATTCTCATTTCTGTATCACTGAATGTTAGATGGATTAAAATGGTTTATATCCAAATGTTACAGAATGATTGTTTTTGGTTTTTTTTTTTTTTAAAAGTCTTTTGCCATTCTGAAGTAGTAATAAGGTGATAAAAATAATTATTCACCAGTCTTAAGGCTAAGTGAGCAAATGTTTACAAGCAAATTTTATATTTGTCTTTAAAAATCTCTGCTTTTTAAAGAGCAAAGAAATATTTGAATTTGGTTTTGTACTGGCTATTCTTCATCAGTCCAGAAAATTATATAGTTCAGAACATTTAGATTTTGTTAATGTCTTTCTTTTATTAAATCTCCACAAGCTATACAAAGAAAAGTGTATTCACTTTCAGTGAATTTCCTCTTTGCTACCAGGGAAACTTTACCTTGGGAAAAAAAATAGTTTTAGTTCCAATTACTATACTGTCAGCAGAACTTCAGCCTTAATTTTGCCCATTAGTTTAATATTAATTTATAATCTGGAGCAATTAATAAGCCTGTGCTGCATGACAAATCAAAACTTGGCTGACATTTAGATACATCTGAAAGGCAAATTTTGAACCTTGTCTGTTACCTCATGAAAAAGCAGGAAAAAAGTTTGAATTTTTGCCCTGTTTCAGCTTCAATGCATATAACACTAATTTACTATCTTAGGACTCTATATTTATAGATGATTGAAAGAGGAATTCTCCTTCAAATATCATTTTGGGCTTTAAATTCATTCTCTGAAGAAATGGACCAAATTAGATTTTCAAAGACACACATAGATCTTTCTCTGATAAATTCCAGTTAACCTTACTTTGTATAGACATTCTGTAATATAATCAAGCGCTCAGGTGTTGCTCTATTGATCAACTTGCATTTAAAGTATTAATAATTTATCTATTTTTTCTCCACCCTAAAAATGAAGGCATGAAAATGGAAGAGAGTAAGTGGGCATTTATTAACAGTGACAATCCTTCAGTTTGACTTCAGAGTAAATGAAGTATTTTCTTGCAATGCATCATGGCAGTGGCAGTTGTATAAAGAGTGTGGGGATAGCTGGTCAGGAAATAGTAAGGATTGAGGATCTGTTGGGTCTAAAGCCCTTCCCTTCATCATGAAATCTGTATCAGTCATCAAGATGAAAAAGATAGAGAATAGTATGGATCCAGGGAAATGTTGCACTTTATTTAACATAATCTTTAATCAATCAATCAATTAAATCAATCTGTTCTGGTGCACACATAGCAATTAAAGACCAAAGATTGTAATAAAGATTTATCTATCAATTTTTGTTAATATTAGATTGACAATAATCACATTCATATCAATCAGAATAGAGCTGGAAGGGACCTTGAAGATTTTCTAGCCCAATCCTCTGCTCATGCAGGAGACCCTATACCATTTCAGATAGATGGCTATCCATACTTTTCTTAAAAACCTCCAGTGATGCAGCACCTATATAACTTCTGAAGGTAAGCTGATTCTCACTGTTAGGAAATTTCTCCTTGATTCACAGTTATTTCTCTTCTTGATTAGTTTCCATCTATTGTTTCCTGTCTTTCTGGTGCTTTGGAAAATAAATTGACCCTCTCTTCTTTGTGATAGTCCCTCAAATACAGGAATACCTTTATCATGTTACCCTTAGTCCTTCTCTCTAGACTAGCCAAACCCAATTTCTGCAATTATTCTTCATAAATTTTTGTCTCCAGGCCCTTGATCATCTTCATGGCTTTTCTTTGCACTCAAAGTCTCAACATCTTTTTTGTTATGTGGTGACCAAAGCTGGATGCAGTATTTTAGATGTGGGCTTACTAAGGATTTCATGTGATTTCGATTCTATGCCTCCAATTAGACAATCAAGGTTTGTATTAACTTTCTTGGCTGCTGCTGCACACTCATGACTCATGTTTAAGTGATCGTCCACTAGGATGCCAAGGTTCCTCTTGCAGTTACTGTTTTTGCACAAGGTTTCACTAATCTGTATTTGTACTTTTAGTTTTTCCTGCCTGAGTGTAAAACCTTGTTTTTCTCCACATTAAATATCATGTTGTTGGTTAGGGTCCATTGTTCAAGTCTGTCAAGATCTTTTGGGATCCTGTGCTTGTCTTCTGTGTTGGCTATTCTTGCCAGCTTAGTATCATCTGCAAATTTGATGAGTTCTCTTTCTATTCTCTCATTTAAGTCATTTATGAAGATATTGAAGAATACTGGACCTAAGATGGAACCTTTTGGTACCCTACTGCTTACTTCCATGTAGATGTACCATTAAGCACTACTCATTCAGTACAGTTTGTGAGCCAGGTACAAATTTTGTGGTGATGCTGTCTATCCCACATTTTTTTTGTTATATATTCTATTTTATCTATTTTTTTTTTAATTTTCTAGTTATATATTCAATAGATTATGGAGAAAGAATAAAATGAGAACATTGTTTTTCCCTGCCTTCAAGTGTTCTTTATTTGTCAGTCAAATAGTAAATATGTCTTGTTTTACAGTTAACATTTTTATTAAGTCAAAAATATTATAAAATACAAAATACAAAGTAAATAGAAAAGCAGTCAGGAGAAAGGGGAAAAGAGAAGTGAGGAAAGATAAGAAAACAGAAACAAAAAGAAGCATTGACTTCCAACTCTCTGTGTTACAGTAAAATGAGGCATTGACATCAAATCACAACTTTTTGCTTTTTCAAAATAATATGAACAAACCATTTCTATAATGATCTATCAGTCTGATCAGTAAAACCCAAAGTCAGAGTTTCATTCTTTTCCACATCAAGCGCAAAGTTCAGAAGTGGTCTCCATGTGGAAAGAAAAGTACTTATATTCTTTTCTTTTATCAAAGTTGTCAATTTTGCCATTGCAGCCAACTCATCAATTTCTGTAACCATTCATCCATAGTAGGAATCAAAGTCCTTCCATTTTTGTGCATACAATAGTTTTTCTGTAGTCAATATATATAATCACAAAGTTCCAATTTTTTTTCTCCAGTTTTTTTTCACAAATATTTCTTGTTTTACTAATCCTTTTTATATGCTGTCATGCTAGGAAGGAAGCCTTGTTAGGCTTCTACTGGTTGAATCCCTGGAAGGAGGTAATA
The DNA here is from genome assembly GCA_033807585.1 of Hydrophis major. Taxonomy (NCBI): domain Eukaryota; kingdom Metazoa; phylum Chordata; class Lepidosauria; order Squamata; family Elapidae; genus Hydrophis; species Hydrophis major. The sequence goes on along the minus strand of CM066330.1, from coordinate 96,490,906 downwards.
TGTATCAGCCATATTGATTACTTGATCCTCCAGGCTAATTTTTTTACTTGATCACTTTGCCATTTTAATGTACTTTATCTTATTTCTTGTCAAAACATTCTCAGTAAGTTTAGATTTTTCACTAAGATTGTATTGTGGCCAGTGATGGGATTCATTTTTTTTTTTTTACTACCGGTTCTGTGGGCATGGCTTAGTGGGTGTGGTGTGGCTTGGTGGGTGTGGCAGGGAAAGGATACTATAAAGTCTCCATTCTCTCCCCACTCCTGTGGGGAGGTTACTGCAAAATCCCATTCCCTCCCCACCCCCACTAACCTGCATTCCAGCTCCGTTCTCTGTGCAGCACAACAAAAGAAGACCCAGCTGATCAGCTGGGACTTGGGAGGCAGAGAATAGATGGGAAGGGGGGCAGTCAGGAGTGGTATTTGCCAGTTCTCCAAACTACTCAAAATTTATGTTCAAAATTCTCCAGAACTGGTCAGAACCTGCTGAATACTACCTCTGACTGTGGCTAGTGTGCATTTACTCATTTATTGTTCTATAAAACCACTAACTCTATAATGACTTTCTCATAAATAGATTATGGTATATCTATTCAACTTTCTTGCTCCTGATTAGTTCATTTTAGTATTCAACTAGCTGGTCCATGATCCTAATATTTATTTTAATAGGGCTCACATGCTATTTTCTAGTCTTTCTCAGTTCTTCTCTATTGTCTTTTTCTTTGCATATTTTCAGCTTTTCCCTAGCCTCATTCTGACCTTTTTTCAGAGTACTTCAAACTTTTCACTTATTCTTCCAATCATTCAGCAAAAATAGTTGCATATAGCTTATTGTCATAGTTAGTGTATTGTTAATTTTGAAAAATGTGTTAGCCTTGGCCAACTTCATTCAGAATGAAATGAAAATGAAAAAATGAAAATGAAAAAAAATGGAAAATGAAAGCAAACTGTACCTTCTTCACTTCAGAAAAACCCTGACAGAATTTTCTTTGTCAGTGGATTCCAATTTTGAAGGCATGATTGTTCTGCTGGATATTTTTGTCCAGCAAAAATTCTCTAGATATAAAGAAACATAATCAATTTATGATACATATCCATCTTAAAGCATTGAATTCACAAATACTGTACCAATGCTGAAGAATGTAATCATTAAGAAGTGCAGTGTACAGAGAAGTGCAGAGTACTCAGAAATTCCCTTTGAGATCTAAAAAAAAAAAAAAAGCTGGTTGGCACTCTAGTTTCTTTGGTTCCTTCTGCCCTATAAATTTGCTATGTTAAGGCAATCAATCAATTCATGCTAAATTCCCCCTTGAAATTTTCCACAAAGTAAAGAGTTACTTCCTTTTCACCCATAAAATTATACTTTGGGATGAAGTGTATCACTTCTCTAATACAAATTGTTGAAGCCAGCCTTTGATTTTGTAGAACAGATTTTTGAGAAACAAAACACTGGAAAATTTGATTTTCTTGAGTTTCTAAATTTATTGTGCTGTTCATTTACAATTAGACAGTGACAAAAAAAGGTGAAGTGACTGTTTATTATAGTTATATCAGATTCAACTATGTACAGGTACAGAAAGAAACATCTTGTAAGAACATATTACTACTCTCCAAAACTGAATTAAATACAACTTTTGGTAAATACAACTTCCTTACTCTGAAGTTATCCTTTCTCAGTTCTTTTCCTGCTGGTGTAGTATTTTAGGCATGAGTGGTGGTGATTGTGATCTTTGTTAATTTATTGATTTTACAATCACATCACATATTGTGGTTGTGACTTTCTTTGACAGAGAAATAGAGACACAGACAGGTAGACAGAATTAAAATGAAACATTGAAAATTATATGTTATTAGCAATTCAAAATTAGTCTTGCTAGAATGTGAAATGTCAAGAGCTCTGCTTTGCATGCTACATGAGCACTTACATAGATGTGAATATGCATGTGCTTATATAGCTTATAAGCTTTTGTAGGGGCAAATTGTATTGTATGGCTAAAACCTTTTGCCACGTCTTCATGCTTTTTGTCATGCATTCTGAAAATACCCTTTATTCAGATATCATAAGAGCTAGTAGTGATTAAGGTATCAATCTAGAAACTAGACAATTGTAACTTCCAGTCCTGCCTTAAGCACAAAACCAACTGGGCAAGCCAGTTGCTTTCTCTCAACCCTTGGAAGGAGGCAATGACAAATTACTTCTGGAAAAAAAATCAATTAACTGCAGGGACTTATCCAGACGGTCTCTGAGAAACTGATATGATTGAATAGAAGATACAAAAAATATTCCCATGGGAAATGACTCTCATAGGATACAGGAAGAGTGGCTAATGTATGAATTTGCTTAAGGGAGAAGACTTTAAAACCTCAAACAGAATTCTTGGAAAAGAACTGAAATGATGGTCTTGAAAATAGCAGGCAACTGAAATGGAATAAATAGGAAAGAATCATCTTTAGAAAATGTACTGCTAGTTTTAGGAGGAGATAAAGGTTGGCTTAGGATCCAAAAATGGTCTGGGCAGTGTATATACTCATGAAGACTTGTTAGTTCCAGAGCTGTTGGTCAGCATGGTGTCCATGTGAATGGCACCCTTGCACCTGTTGTCATTACACCTGTGTAATTTTATCTTATCTATTATGTGCTCTTTCAGTTAACCTTTCTTTTTAATAAGTCTGTTTGGCTAAGGCTAAACTTCTTTATTAAGACTAAATTCCTTATGAAACCCTAAATTCCTCTGTCTTACAAATTCCATACTAGTACTGAACAAGCATACAAAGGTGAAAAGTCACATCAGCCTTAGGAATTAAGAGAGACATTAATCTAAATTCTGCACTTTATTCATTAGGCATTGTTTTGCAATCTAATACAGGAAGCTACATAATGAAGACTGCCAAAACATTCTGAAAATGCTGTCAATTCATAAAACATTCCTATGCCTGTTTTAGTAGGTGCCATAAAAAAGGGGAGAGGGAAGGAATCTGGAAGAGTAGTGCAGCAGTTGAACTCTGTAGTGCAGTACATTCCAACTCTTATCTTTAAAAAATTGTAACTAAAATACTAGAGCTTTTGCCTGTTAATATATTTAATTGGACAACGTGAATGATGACACCCAGTCTGTGAATGTGCTCAATTGGAGAATCTGGTTTATGAGATACCCAACGGAGGAGGGGGGAAAAAGGGACAGAGGTGACTGTAAATTACATATGCCAGAATTGGCTTCATACAAGGCAGTGCCAGTATGTTGCCTCTAATAAATCCTTTGAAGTTTTTTGAAGTTTGGTTCAAGAATCATGATTTAATTAGAGTGATAGCTGGAATCCTGACAAGTGCATAAAAGGTATTAGCAGATGTAATTCCAGTACAACATTTTTTATAGAATCAACTATAATTTTCAATTTTTGACAACAACAACAAAAATGGAGCCATCCATCTCAAAAAAAAAAAAAAAAAAAAAACAACAACAACAAGCAATTGTGGGCAGTCGTATAATTGCTTATTTGTGTTTTGCTATTAAATATATTTTAATCTCAGTCAACAGGAGTCACTTTAGTCCAGGAATACAACTATTGCTGACTTTGTATGATACCCTCCAAAAGTAGAGAGGGAGTTTCCCATTCTCTCAAACAGTTAATAATAATCTTGACTCATTTACAAAGCATCCAGTCCTCATCATTCCTCCAGTTTGGGGGGGTCTAAATAGCTGTAAGCAGTAAATTTAGAAATAAGGAGAAATATCCTGAAATAAGAAGAAATATCCTGACAGAACTATTAATCAGTGGAATAAGTTATCTCCAGAAGTTGTGGGTGCCCCAACATTAGATATTTTAAAGAACTGATTGGACAATCATTTGTCTGAAATGGTGTAGGGTTTCTTGCTTGAAGAGGGGTTGGTCTACAAGAGCTCCAAGGTCCCTTCCAAGTCTGTTATTCTGTTATTCAGATTGACTCTCTCATCCGAAAATGAGAGAGTTCAATGCTAAACATAGGCACACTGTGGCAACATACTATGTGACTGCAGCCTCCAAATCACCCACCATTCTATATTTATGACATTGCTATGGTTTCTTTGTTGGAACAGATATATCTTCCTATTGTCTTTACTGTCATTATCAAAAGCCTTTCTAGCTTTCTTAGAGCAATAAAGAGGATTAAAAATTGAACTGGATTCCCAGAGGCAAGAATAGTTTGTCATACTAAAACTTGTTGTTTTAGTGAGACAAACTGCTAAACACATTATACTATGCCTATTTGTATTTACCATCTTTAAGCAAGTGTTTACTCTAGGGAAAAACAAGAATCACACTTTCCAAAGTTATCTCAGATCCACCCAGTGAAATATTTGACAATGAGAATCATATGAAAACTGTTGAGAGGAAAGATACAGTCTATCACAATGATAAAAAGGGTATTTTACTACATTACAATTGTAGACTTCTATGGTCTGAGAAACTGAAGCTAAAAATATGAGAGAAGGCTCTTTGTTACATGAAGGTAATTGAGGAACTACTGCTTTCTGCAACTTCCTAAACTCTTTGATAAAACATTAGTAATCAGGTCTATCAATTTAGTCATTGTCAAAGAATAAAATAAGATTGGTTTGACAGATCATGCAAACCAATTTTATTTTATTCTTTGAGAGAGTGACAAAATTATAGACCAGTGAAATGCTATGGACATAGTACACTTAGACTTCACAATGGCATTTGACAAAGTAGACTACAACCTATTTCTTGGTAAACTAGAAAAATGTGAGATACATAGCATCACCACCAGATGAATTTGTAACTAGCTGGCAAACCATACTCAACAAGTATTTCTTAATGGTATCATCTACATGAAGGAAGTAAACAATGGGGTACCAAAAGTTTCCATCTTAGGTCCAGTATTCTTCAATATCTTCATAAATGACTTAGATGAAATAGAAAGGAAACTCATCAAATCTGCAGATGATACAAATAAGCTGGCAGGAATAGCCAACACATCAGAAGACAAGCACAGGATCTTGACAGACTTGAACAATGGGCCCTGTCCAACATCATGAAATTTAATGTGGAGAAAAGCAAGGTTTTACACTTAGGCAGGAAAAACCAAAGACACAAGTACAGATTAGGTGAAACCTGCCTCAAAAACAGTAACTTCAAGAGGGACCTTGGAATCCTAGTAGACAATCACTTAAATATGAATGAAAAGTGGGCACTAGTTGTCTGAAGTATGCTCTTTCTTCAATGAAGAAATTGTAAAGTGTGTAGTTGCAGTAGTTCTAGTTGTTGATCTTATAAATCATCTCCAGCTGTGAAACTGGACTTTAAAAGAACTTCATTAGTTTGAGGAAGAAATAGTTCATCTTTGTGTGCTGATTGGTTAGTGGTCTCTATGGCTCTAAGACTATTTCAGCTCCGAATATATAAATGCAGCACAAATATTAGTTGGAAAATAACCTAGGCTGATACTTCAGTTAGTTAGACCAACCATCCTGCCTTTAAGCTTTTTTTTAGCCAAAGGAGTTCATTCATACAAAGACGATTTTAAGATAGCTTAAAAATTCATGGCTGTAATAACAATAGAACTTGCTCAAAAATCATTTCTGGTACACATTGCTGGTATAGTGCTTTTCACCAGCTTTTTTCTTCAATAACTGAGTTTTTCTTAATTGTGTACCAAGTTGTTGTCAGCTCTTAGCAATCATGTACAAGTAATGATGGTACCCCAATATTCATCATTAATTGATTCCAGGAGGCATGGTGAATACCAAACCGATGAGCACCAAACAAATTTTTCCCATAAGGAATAATGTACTGAGTCACAAAACAGTTCACACTGACAAGTTCTAACTGTGCATTGAGTGCCAAACAAATGCTGAGACAAAATTTTCATGAATTGGGGTTTCTGGTTTCGTGTGGCTTCGGGGCAGCAGGAATTCGCGACAGCTCGCGATTCCTGCTGTGCTAGCCGCCGAGGTACCCCCGATCCAGATGGGTCAGGGGGATATGGCTGCCCTGTAGGGACAGCTGAAGAGAAAGGGGAGTCGGACAGGGGGTTGGGGGTGTCGCAGACCCCCTCCTCATCCGGGAAAACCCCTTTTTCCCAAGGCGGTGGAGCGGTGGTCAGCAATGGCCGCCACGAAGAAGCCAGCAACCGGGTAAGATTGCGCTGGAGGAAGTAAGAAGAGTGAAAGTGCTGTCTGAGCCGGGTCAAGTAACATCTTTCAAATTTGTTGGAACTGAGCTGTTTGAATTGCTGGAGGATACATTGTATCCCTAAGAAGATTGAAAGCGGCGGAGAAGCTGTTAAAAGGAACTTTTTTTTTTCTTCACTCTCCCACCCCATGGAAACAGCAGATATGTTTGGACATATTGGACATTGAAAGTGAATTATTCTGAAAGTTGAAGCTAAGGGACAAAAGGGTTTCTGGACATTGAAAAACTTAAGAAATTGGAAAGCCCTTATTAGAGGTATGGATTTCTGATTATTTAAAATTGATATTGCAAGTGGGAAGGGAGAGGAAAAAAAATTGGAGCAGAAGCTGAAAAAGGAGGAGATTGCCTAGAATCCCAAAGAAAGGTATATCGTAATTGGACCTCTTTGATTAAACATTAACCCCAGAAAGAGAAAGAGAAGAAGGAAGAAAAGTATTAATTTTTGGAATTTTTTTTTTTGAATTATTTTTGATTAAAAATATTTGTGGTTGTTTTGGGAAAAGTTTCTTTTTTCATGATGGCATCGCTTGTGGATGAACTAAAGACTGAATATCAAAAATATAAAAAGGAAGATACTTTGGGCACTTTGTTTCAATTCTTAGAAATGGTATTATGTATTTATGAAAAGTTGACTACGCAGCAGAAGGACTGGGACAAAGAAGAAGAGGAAGAAGAAGCCATCTTTGATGAACAATGGGTTCTTTCCGGGGAGGAGGAGAAAAAGGATAAGAAAAAGGGGATTTTAAGAATTATAAAAACAACCAAAGAAGAGAAAAATGAGCGGAAAGATGGAGGCAAGGTTAGAAAGCAAAGGAAAGGGAGTAAGAAAAGGGAGGAGGAAAGACAAGGGGGTAAAAAGGGCAAGGAGAAGAATAAGCAAGAGAGAAAGGGGGGAGGAGAAGCCTCAATGGGGGGAAGCAAGATCTAAAGAAAAAAAGTCTATTCAGAGACAATGGGTGAATTTAATTTAGGATAAAAGAGGGATTCTGGAGGGTACATAAGATTGTGTTTTTTATATGTGTATTTAGAGTATAAAATTCATTGTGTAATTTTAGAATCTTTTAAACAGAATCCCAAGAAAAATTGTCATATGAAGTATTTTTAAGTTAGGGTAATGAGTTATAGACGTTACTCCAATTGGTGTATAGGAGAAGTATAATAAAAGAAAAAAGATGAATGGATAGTTGGAAATAGAACAGACAAAGAATGTTATTGAAAATGGTAATAAGATATGAAAGGATATATAAAGGTTTTGTTTTGTTATGTTTTTTTTTTTTTTTTGGATTTTGTATATTGAAAAAAGGCAAAAAAAATTTTTTAATTAATAAATAATTTGGATGAAAAGGAGAAGTTGGGATGAGATATGAAGTTAAATAGATAAAGTATTGATACTATAATTTGGAATTGTTATGTTCTATTGGTTTTCTTCTTCTTATTTTTTCTTAGAAAAGAACTTATAAGCTGTTATGCCTTGTGCATTGTTTATATAAAATTGATAAAAATGGTTTATACATATATATATAAAAGAAAATGATAATAAGATATGGAAGGATATATAAAGTGAATATGATGTTTGAATTTGTGTCTGTGTGAAGAGTTTCAACCCGGGATCAGACAACCTTCAGAAAAGATCTTTTAGTTTTGTTTATGTTTTATTGTGTTTTCTGTAAAATTAATAAAATTTGTTTAAAAAAAATTTTTTTTTCATGAATTGAGTACCAAATTTGATGTATTTCAAAGAAGTTGAATACCAAGGTTCCTAACCTGATCTTTCAGGCCTTGTCATATAATGCCATTATACAAGTCTTCTGTCTATCACCATAATTTTGATGGTTTTGCTCAATTTATAACCTTCTTCCAAAGACTTTTTGGAATATTCACACATCACATTCTTAATTGAACTGTTGTGGACTCTAAATATAATAAATTAGACATAACCTCTGTCACTAGTACATTGCTGTGAACACTGTGATATGCTATTTCTATTTTATTTCTATTTTGATTCTTTCTGTCATGATAAATTGACATGGGTCATTAAAACTGAGAGAAAAAATAGCTACATCGAAAATTTGGAAGGGTGCTGGGATTTTTTTTTTTTTTTTACTGAAAGACAATTATTAAATTATAATTATGAGTTTTAAATCACTTTGTATGGTTTAAAAGATAAGTATCATGTGCATTATTTATAACTGCAACATCTACTGGCATGTCAGATTGGACCTGCAGATGTCAGCTTCACAGAGGTCTAGATTATTAAAAGTGAATACCAAATTTTATGAGACTTAAAATCACAAGATTATTTTTTTAAATATGTACATTTTTATGTATCTTATTTAAATGCAATAAGACATTGGAAGTAAAATTTTGTCCAAGTAATGGAAAATTGTCTTAAATCAAGTGTTAAAAATTAAATTGATCTTTGATCCTGCTTTATTCAATATAAGTATGGTAATATTTCAGATTTACTGGACTTCATTGTTCATTTCATTGAGTAACAGGCTCTTCCCAGAGATTAAACTAAACCAAGCTTCAGTTACCTGCATGGGGTCTACAGAACAGAGTCCAACCTGAAGTCAATCCAAGCAACTTTGTCCAACAATTACTATCTCCAAGGTGCTTTTTCAGGAGGCAACTGGCAACTTTCTTGGGTTTTTTTTTTCTTTTGAAGAAGTTTCACTTCTCATCCAAGAAGCTTCTTCAGCTCTGACAGGATAGTGGGAAATGGAAGGATGTATACTCCTTGCAATAATAATCTACATCCTTTTAGGGGATCATTGAAGCACTTGAAAGAGAAAGACCAGGAAAGACATGATAGCAGTCTTCCAATATTTGAGGGGCTGCCACAGAGAGGAAGGGGTTAAGCTATTTTCTAGAGCACCTGTAGGCCAGACAAGGAATAATGGATGGAAACTGAACAAGGAGAGATTCAACCTGGAAATAAGGAGAAACTTTCTGACAGTGAGTTCTCAATCAACCAACGGAACAGCTTGTCCTCGGAAGTTGTGGGAGTGCCATGACTTGAGACTTTCAAGAAGAGATTGGATTGCCATTTGTCAGAAATAGTGTAAGGTCTCCTGCTTGGGTGGAGGGTTGGACTAGATGACCTACAAGGTCGCTTCCAACTCTAATTATCTGTTATCTGTTTATCTGTGTCCTCAGGGTCACCTGAGTAGTGTTCCTGGTTCCTATAGTCTGCATTTTTTCTCTGGAAATTCATTCCTACTTCCATACCATTCAAAATCCCAAAATATATGGCTAAAAGTCTGTAGACATTCTTAGTCATCCAAGTTATGGTTGTCCCAAAGATGCTTTTTCAGGAGGCAACTGGACTTTGTTTTTTTCTTCCTCTTTTGAAAACATTTCTGAAGTACCACTGTACCACTAGAAAAAGACCTAGGGCTTTCTTCTTTGAAATCAGCCCAGTCCTCACATCCCACCATACCTCCCTGTAACCATCATCACAGAGATAGTCTGGCCTACCTTTGCCTTCCCCATTTATCCTCTCCAACCCCATCCATACCAGTCTCTGGCCTAAGAAGTCACAATAACGTATCTGAATACACAACCACATGAATGACAAGCAATCCCAGATTCTAGGCTGGTTCTCTTTACATGTTCAGCATCTTTGGCCAACCAAAGAAGTAAAAAATACCCAGTACTCCACAAATTCACCTGCTTCCATCAAATGATTTGAATACCAATTTCTTCCACCAACTCAAGGGCAAATTAGGGCATAGTTTTCTGCTAGGTTCTAGGGAGCTCTAGGGAAAGATCCAACAGTACTCAAATGGTGAAAAAAGATAATCCCATTCAAACAAAACCATTGCCAAAAAAAGTCCATAAATCTCTAGTCCTCTTCTGCCAGATATAGAATATTTACAAAGAAAAGTTACAGGTATAACACAAAACCTCCTTTTACAATGTTTGGGACCAAGGGAAGGTAACAAATTCCAATAGAAACAATTTATGCAGTTCAGGGTTAAGCTATGGAGTCCTTGGTGGTCTCCCAGCTTGTTTGTTTGTTTGTAGATTTTCATTACCCACTTAGACAATGTCATCAGTGCACTTATAGTTTTCTCAATTTCATTTTGCCACTGGGCTTCTGCCATTGGAGCTCCAAACAAACTGGGATGTCTGTCTGCCTTTCAATGTCTGCTATTAGGACTCTGCAGCACTAGTGTCTACCAAACTGTGCTGTGCATCATCTTCAATTTCACTAGCCCTGCTGGGTTTCCGGTTCTGCGTGGCTTCAATGGCAGCAGGAATTTGCGACTGTTCGCGATTCCTACTGCGCTTGCCGCCGAGGTGCCCCCGATCCAAATGGGTCAGGGGGATATGGCTGCCCTGTAGAGGCAGCCGAAGAGAGAGGGCAGCCAGAGAGGGGGTTGGGGGTTTCGCAGACCCCCTCCTCATCCGGAAAAACCCCTTTTTCCAGAGGTGGTGGAGCGGCAGTCAGTAATGGCCGTCACGAAGAAGCCTGCAACCGGGTAAGATTGTGCTGGAGGAAGCAAGAAAAGTGAAAGTGCTGGCTGAGCCGGGTCAATCAACATCTCTTAAACTCTCTGAACTGAACTGTCTGAATTGCTGGAGGATACATTGTATCCCTAAGAAGATCGGAAAGCGGCGGAGAAAGCTGTTAAAGGGAAATGTTTTTTTTTTCTTCACTCTCCCACCCCATAGAAACAGCAGATGAAGATTTGAAATTTATTTGGGCACTGAAGGTGAATTATTTTGAAAGTTGAAGCCAAGGGACAAAAGGGAAAGTTGAAGCCAAGGGACTCTTTGGACATTGGACTTAATAATCTAAGAAATCAGAAAACCCTAATTGGAGGTATGGATTTCTGATCATTTAAAAAAAAAATTGTTGTTGTAAATGAGAAGGGAGAGGAAAAAAAAATTGGAGCAGAAGCTGAAAAAGGAGGAGATTGCCTAGAATCCCAAAGAAAGACATATGGTAATTGTACCTCTTTGATTAAACAGTAACCTCAGAAAGAGAAGTAGAAGAAGGAAAAAAAGTATTAATTTCTTTTTTTGAATTATTTTGAACTTTTTTTTAATTATTTTTGATTAAAAATACTTAGGTGGTTGTTTTGGGAAAAGTTTCTCTTTTCATGATGGCATCGCTTGTGGATGAACTAAAGACTGAATATCAACAATATAAAAAGGAAGAACAAGATGGAAAAGATACTTTGGGCACTCTATTTCAATTTTTAGAAATGGCATTATGTACTTATGAAAAGTTGACTACGCAGAAGAAAGACTGGGACAAAGAAGAAGAGGAAGAAGAAGCCATCTTTGATGAACAATGGGTTTTTTCCGGGGAGGAGGAGAAAAAGGATAAGAAAAAGGGGATTTTAAGGTTTGAAAAAACAACCAAAAAAGAGAAAAATGAGAGGAAAGGTGGATGTAAGGTTAGAAAGCAACGGAAAGGGAGTAAGAAAAGGGAGGAGGAGAGACAAAGGGGTAAAAAGGGCAAGGAGAAAAATAAGCAAGAGAGAAAGAGGGGGAGGAGAAGCCTCAATGGTGGGAAGCAAGATTTAAAGAAAAAAAGCTTATTTAGAGACGGTGGGTGAATCTAATTGGGGGAAAAAAAGGGGGGGGATTCTGGAAGGTACATAAGATTGTGCTTTTATATGTGTATCTAGAGTAGAATGTTTAAGATATAAATGAGTATTAATATATATGATTAGTTTTTTTTTTCTTTTTAAATGATATGGATAGTGGTTATATAGGTTTTTTTTTTAGCTACTGACTTTTCTTATAAAATTTATTGTGTAATTTTAGAATGTACTAAACAGAATCCCAAGATAAGTTAAGTGTTATATGAAGTACTTTTAAGTTAGGGCAATGATTTTAAGTCACTCCAATTAGTGTATAGGAGAAGTATATTAAAAGAAAAAAGATGAATGGATAACTGGAAATAAAACAGACAAAGAATGATATTGAAAATGGTAATAAGATATGGAAGGATATATAAAGTGAATATGATGTTTGAATTTCGTCTGTGTGAAGAGTTTTAACTCGGGTTCAAGCAGCTTTCAGAAAAGATGTTTTAGGTTTTGTTTTGTTTTCTATGTTCTGTGTTTTGTATGTTGATAAAAGGCAATAAAATTTTAATTAGCAAGAAATAACTTGGAAAATTGGAATGAAAAGGAGAAGTTGGGATAAGATATGAAGTTAAATAGATAATGTAAATATTAATATTATAATTTGGAATCATTTTGTATGTTCTATTGGTTTTCTTCTTTAATTATTCTTTTTTCCTTTAGAAAAGAATTTGTAAGCTGTTATGCCTTGATTGTTTGTGCATTGTTTTTGTAAAATTAATAAAATTTGTTTATTAAAAAAAAAATGTCACTAGCCCTGCTCACATTGTCATACCATCTTACCATCAAAAAATGTGGCATTCCAACTCTTCAGCTGCTGGTGATTTCCCATGAACAAACAGAAAATTTGGAAGCAGCCTAAAAGCCCAACAAGGGATATTTTATTTATTTATTTTAAAGATTTGTGTCTTAAATAATTCTGAGCAGCTCACATCAGATATGGACCAAGCTGTCCCCATAAACACTCTTCTATCCTTTCATTTGGTCTGACAAAGCCTAATTCTTATTCTTTCTGATAGCTTTTGAAGGTCAGTAATAATTCAGGGCCATTCTCAACATTGGGGAAAAGTGGGACTGTTATTCCTCCTGTGATCTCATTCACCCAAAATAAAGGGAAGAGAGAATCAAGTTTGAAAAAATATATTATGTTCCTAAGGTCACAAATGGCCATGAAATTTATTAAAACCTTTTTATAAAAATTCAATATACTCATATGCATTCATGAGATGCCCTTATTTGATTTCTTGCCCTTTCTTTGCCCACTTTTCTTTTCCTGGAGGTCTGTCTATTCTGCCAGCTGTGGCTTCTTTTGAACAGAATGTCACGATAGTTAATGACCATGGTTAGTGTTCTGAACTAAGCAAACTCGTTAGCTTGCAATTCCAATAGTTTTCCTTCCACGACAGGCTCGTAAACCTGCACTTCTGATTGGCCCTCTGATAGAGGATCATGATTGGTCATTGTTGGCTGATCTGATTGGCTGTTAGCGGGTTGCCGCCGTTTGGACGCTCCCAGCGCAGCAAACTCAAATCATTGGGTGTTGTGACAGCTGCCAGCTCTATAAAAGGAGCTGCTACTGCCCTAGTATTTTGCTCTGTTCTGAAGTCACTAATAAAGAGTTGGAGTCACTATTCGATGCCTCGTCTCCATTCTTTGCGCCCACTCTCCCAGATCTAACACTGGCGATGAGGATGGGATGGGATAGAGCTGACTGAACACTCATTGAATGATAACAGAGCACGTGGCTGAGGGCGCACCAATAGCGGCAGAATGACCAGCGATGCCATACCACCTGCTCCATTTGATCCAACTAACGAAGACTGGGACTCATATATGGACAGGTTTCAGATGTTCCTGGAAACCAACAACCTGAAGGATGCTACGCCTGGCAAGAAACAAGCTGTGTTCCTGACCCATTGCGGGCCCGCCGTTTTTAAGATGGCAAAGGCACTTGCAAAACCAGCTGAGGTCAAGATGATGGACTGGGACAACCTCGCCCCAATCCTCTGGGCCCATTATGCCCCAGCGGTGCCAACACTCATCAAGAGACACGAGTTTTACCAGAGGGACCAACAGGAAAGCGAGAGTGTTGGAGACTTTATCACGGACCTCAGAAATCTGGGGGGACTCTGTGGCTTCGCAAATCTTGAAGAAGCCATGAGAGATCGAATTGTTCTGGGTCTAAGAGACCCCACAACCCACAGCAAGGTTATGGCGAAGGGGGACATCGGCCTCGCAGATGTCAGCGCCGATGCTACTGCAGCAGAAGCAACCAGGAAGTCAGCAGCTCGAATGCGCCGAGCAAACGGACCGCACCGCCAACTCGTCAGTGACACTACGCCCCTTCCCAAGAGGCACACAATGACCATCCACCATGAAGACCTTGAATTCTCATCAGAAAGCGAGAAAGAGGAGGTCAACAGACTCAGGTCAGAATGCGATCAGTGAGATCAATGGAATCGTAAGCCCTAATATCAGTGTGCTGGATGCGGGGGAAACCACCCGCGATCAAACTGCAAATTCCTAGATGCCCTCTGCCATTTCTGTGAAAAGAGGGGCCAAATGGCAAAGGTCTGTAGAAGCAAGTGAGGGTCCAGCCCAAACCGAAGAGAAAATAATTTCTGTCAGACAACAGGCACCCCACCAGTAAATCGGGACTGTCCAAGCAACCAATGGAACCACTACTACAGAAATTGAGCACCAGCCACTTCTACCAGATGAGAAGAGATGCACCAAACCATCACCATCGGCCACGCTTCATCCCTTGATGCAAGAAAAATCCGAGTAAAGGTCACCATTGAGAATCGACCATGTGTTATGGAAGTTGGCTCCGGGTCTTCCCTATCAATGGTTTCCTGGAAAACCCTCAAACAGCTGATCCCTGACATTCCTCGCCAGGACCTCAGCACTCAGAGATTTATATTAAAGGACGACCAAGGAAATAGGATCCCAGTCACCGGTTCCATCCACGTCCAAGTCTCTTTCAAAGACCACACCGCAACCCTACCTCTTACCATCGTCGATAAAGATCGACCCAGCTTACAAGGCTTTCAGTGGTTCGCACCATTAGGAATCGAACTGGCGGGCATCAACCAGACCGAAGGCAATGATTGGGAAGCGGCCCTTGTCCAGGAATTCCAGGAAGTTTTCACCAAGAAGCTAGGCAAGTACAAGGGATCCCCCATATCATTTAATCTCTGCCCTGATATTGCACCCATTTGCCTTAAGCCTCGTCGAGTGCCCTTTGCACTCAAACCAAAGATTGATGAACAGTTGGACAAATTAATAGCCCAGGGTGTGTTGGAACCAATTGACCACACCCAATGGGAGACCCCAATTGTAACCCCCATAAAACCTGATGGATCTTTGAGAATTTGTGGGGATTACAAGGCCACCCTAAACCACACACTTCAGCAGAGCGCTTACCCCGTGCCTGTGGTCCAACACCCCCTTCACTCCCTTGAGGGCGGAAAAATATTCACAAAATTGGACCTAGCCCAGGCGTACCAGCAGCTGCCCGTAGATGCAGAGACCGCAGAAGCCCAAACTATAGTCATGCACAGAGGTGCGTTCAAATGTAATAGACTCCAGTTTGGAGTGAGTGTAGCACCTGGCATCTTCCAAAGTCTGATGGAGAGATTGCTACAAGGCATAAAAGGGGTCATGCCATATTTCGATGATGTCTTGATAGCCGCCCCCACTAGAAGTCTACTAGAAAAGTGACTAAGAATGATCCTCCAAAAATTTAAAGATGCTGGCCTGAAGGTCAAGAAGGACAAGTGCCAACTATATACTGAGAGGGTTGAATTCCTTGGTTACCTTCTTGACAAACAGGGAATTCACCCTACTGAGAAAAAATTGGCTGCAATAAAAAAACACCCCAAGACCTAGGAACAAAACAGATCTCCAAGCCTTCCTGGGACTCATTAATTTTTATAACATCTTCCTACCCCAGAAGGCGACTGTTGCTGAACCCCTGCTTAGGCTCCTCGACAAGAAAGCTTCCTGGGTCTGGGGACATCGAGAAGAGCGAGCTTTTCAGCAAGTAAAAGACCTTTTAACATCAGATGCTGTATTGATACAATATAACAAGACTTTACCCTAAACTGTCACCCGTAACGCCTCACTGTTTGGAGAAGGAGCCATCCTGAGCCACGTCCTGCCAAACGGTACTGAGGCGCCCATTGCATTTTTTTCTAGAACTTTATCTAAAACTGAGAGAAACTAGAGCCAACTAGATAAAGAGGCTCTCGCTATTGTGTCTGTGACAAACGATTCCATGAGTATGTATATGGGAGATCCTTTTCTATAATCACCGATCACAAACCATTACTTGGCATCTTGGCGGGGGATAAACCAACTCCCCACATCTTATCGCCAAGAATGACACACTGGTCAGAGTTTCTAGCCGCATACGATTACCAACTGCAACACCGACTGGGGAAAGCCATTCCCCACGCTGATGCCCTGAGCCACTCTCCGCTACCAGAAGTCTTGAATGACCCAGCTCCAACCCTAGCTACACTACAAATCGAGACACTTCTGTCACCACCACTGACTGCACAAGACATCGCATCAGAAACAAGGAAGGACCCTTGTTTGGCACAAGTCCTCAGCTGGGTGGAAAGAGGTTGGCCTGACAACAAACTCAATGACACCTTCAAGCCTTTTAAACACAGGCAGACAGAACTTTTCTCCCAAAAAGAATGTGTTTTATGGGGAAACAGAGTCGTCATCCCAGGAAGACTGCAGCATAAGATCCTAAAACTATTGCATGATGGACATCCGGGCATCGTGCGAATGAAGGCACTAGCAAGGACCTACGCTTGGTGGCCAGGCATAGATAAGCAAATAGAAACCTGGGTCACCACCTGCAACAAATGCCAGGAAACACGCTCAGCTCCACCAAAAGCACCACCAACTGAATGGGAAGCACCCCGAGGTCCCTGGTCCCATATCCACATCGATTTTGCGGGACCCACCAAAGGGTATACATTTCTCATAACAATAGATACCTATTCCAACTGGCTTGAGGTCCACAAAATAAAGAGCACCACCACGGAGGCAGTCATTAAAAAACTAAACAGACTATTTGCTACACACGGCTTGCCAGATGTCTTGGTTTCAGACAATGGCCCACAATTCACCGCCTTGACATTTCAACAGTACCTAGCAGACCGGGGGATACACCACGCCTTAACATCGCCGGCTCACCCTGCGGCCAACAGTAGGGCTGAATGAATGGTCCAGTTCATAAAGAAAACCTTACAAAAGATGGAACAAGGGGACATCCACGACAAGGTTACTAGGATGCTTCTCCTCCAACATATTACTCCAAACAGCACCACAAACAAAACCCCAGCTGAACTCCTGATGGGCAGGAAACTTCGATCACATCTTGACTGACTACATCCTGGCTACACGCTGGAAAAGTCCCTGGGGTCCAGCAGCAAGTATCACACGTTCTAGGTAGGCGATCCGGTTTTTGCAAAAAACTTTACCAGTGACCCATTGTGGGTTCCTGCTACCATAACTCAACATTCCTACCGTTTACAAACTGCTGATGGGAGACTGTGGAAGCGCCACATCAACCAACTATGCTCCAGGCTGGCACCTATCCCCTTCACAAGCCCTGAACTCCAAACCAGGGGGGGGAAGGGAAATTGAGGGGGCTGAAAATGAACTAGTACCCGACCCAGTACTCGAAACCCAGCAATCAGCATGACCAAACCTGGAATATTCACCTTCCAAAGAAGAGCCAGGGCAGATGGTCATCTCTCCACGAAGCAGCATGGCAGCATCAGCAAACCCAGAGAATCCAGATGACAGCCTTGATGGGAGTAGAGATGACAACCCCGAGTCACCCAACAGAGAAGTCAGATCACCATTACCACTTCAACCGCTTTGTTGAGTTCAACAAACAGCCCACCGGAACCAGAGTCCGGGCAAAGACTGGTGGAGCAACGAAGATCAGGTAGACAGGTGAGACGACCTGCCTACCTGCGAGAATACATCACCCCACCCTTGAGACGGAACCTAGGGGGGAGGAGTGTTCCAAACTAAGCAAACTCGTTAGCTTGCAATTCTAATAATTTTCCTTCCATGACAGGCTTGTAAACCTGCACTTCTGATTGGCCCGCTGATAGCGGATCGTGATTGCTCGTTGTTGGCTGATCTGATTGTCTGTTAGCAGGTCGCCGCCGATTGGACACTCCCAGTACGGAAAACTCAAATCATTGGGTGTTGTGACAGCAGCCAGCTCTATAAAAGGAGCTGCTGCTGCCCCAGTATTTTGCTCTGTTCTGAAGTCACTAATAAAGAGTTGGAGTCACTATTCGATGCCTCGTCTCCATTCTTTGCACTCACTCTCCCAGATCTAACAGAGTGGCTATTAAATATAAGGCAGCTTCCTTCAAATATAAAAAAAAATCTTACCAAAGGACAATAAAATGGAATATAAACATGGGAAAAACAAATGTAAGCAGCCAATAAAAGATATGGCCTTTAGTTATGAAGACTCAGGTTTATAATGTGGTGTTTCTCATAAATCTTGCTTTCTCCTTAGAATGCCTTTTATCAGTGTTGTTGCTTCACCAACTGCCTTCTCTGGAAACAGATAATTTGGCTTAGGTTATTCAGAACTTACTAAATTCTCAATTGCAATACAGGAATGGGGAAAACTGTTGGTACAGAGGCCCACACTGGTTAATGACTGCATAATGAACAAGTGGACCCATGAGCAGGAATTGATGGAGAGGAATTGACTAGATCAGTGCTGACAAGATCCAGTGACTATGTTTATTTGTCCTCCTGGTTCTAGGGTTATTCCACTGTTAATCTTCAATGAGGTTGCAATTCCTCATTCAAGGATTATGTTCAGTCTACAATTTGTTTTGGACTCACAGCTCCTTTTGAAAAAAACAGGTAGCAGTTTTGGCCAAGAGAGGTTAATCTAATGTGCCAGTTGTGCCCAGTCCTACAGCTGGAAGCCATTCACGCAGTCAAACACTCTGGTCACTTCACATTTGGATTATGTTAAAAAGCTACCTGAGTGACCTTGGATCAATTACTCTCTCTCAGCCCTAGAAAACAGACAATGGTAAACAGCTGTTGAAATCTTGCCAAAAAACTATAGGGATTTCTCCAAGCAGGAGTCAACATCATTTGAAGGCATATATATACACAAGGGACTCTATACAGGGATAGAGAGAGAGTTATTGAAAACTATGCAGAAACTACAGCTGATACCACTGGCAGTGATAGAATTATTACATTACATCACACATAACTCTACTGCTTTGTGAACTGCATCTGTTACTAATTAACTTTTGGGTACAATTCAAGTTCCTGGTTATCCCCTGCAAACTCTTATCTGCATAATAAGTCATTATATGAGGGACTACTTATGTCTCTTCCCTCTCATCCAGTGAAATCAAACACAATGGCTCCATTCCCGGTCCCATTGATTAGGAAGCATGCTTTTTCTGTTGTAGCACTTTCCCTCTGGAATGATATCACTCCGCCTCCCCAGGATATGTAAAGCACTCTCCCCCCCCCACTTTTTTTTTTTAAACTGTTGTTCTTCCAAGTCTTGGGATAAAGTGGTTTTAGAATCTCTTAAGTTTTTTTTAACATTGTTTTTTTTTTAATTGGTCCAGTTACTGTTGACCTTTTTATATACATTGTTATCTTTTTATTTCTAAGCTGCTCAGAGTCATTAAAGAGTCAAAATTGGATTAAATAAATATCATATGTTCACCCACTCACCAAAGCAAAATGTAAGCCTATTTATTTCCAAGCAATCTGAATTATTATTATTTTTCTTGGCAGGGCATCATAGTTATTTAAAGAACATTCATGTGAATCTATCTGATCTTTAACACTTCTTGCAGGAAGCTTGTTTCTCAAAATTGTTCAACGGGAATAATCAAATGGATGGGTGAATAGAATAGAATGGAATGGAATGGAATAGAATAGAATAACAGAGTTGAAAGGGACCTTGGAGGTCTTCTAGTCCAACCCCCTGCTTAGGCAGGAAATCCTAAATCACTTCAAACAAATGGTTATCCAATCTCTTCTTAAAAACTTCCAGTGTTGGAACATTCACAACTTCTGGAGGCAAGTTGTTCCACTGATTAATTCTTCTGTTAGGAAATTTGTCCTTAGTTCCAGGTTGCTTCTCTCCTTTGGGTTTTCACCCATTGTTACTTGTCCTGCCCTCAGGTGCTTTGGAAAATAGCTTGACTCCCTCTTCTTTGTGGCAGCCCCTGAGATATTGGAACACTGCTATCACTCCTAGCCCATTTTTTTCATCAAACTAGACATACCCAGTTCCAGCAACTTCATGTGTTTTAAGTCAGTCCCCTAATCATCTTTGTTGCTCTTCTCTGCACTCTTTCTAGAGTCTCCATATCTTTTTTACATCGTGGTGACCAAATATGACTATACATTATAATCCCGGCCCCAAAGAAAATATAATTTGGTTTTCCATTTTCTTTTAGACAAACTCTTACTTTTAATTATTATTTTGATCTGGTTTGAATGAAGAAATAATGGTTTTAATTTAATATTTTTCCCCCTTCCCACTGTGATATTATGATTTTATAGAATCTCTTTGTCCAGAAATATTTTTTGCTATTTGGTATTAAGACAGTTTTAGATTTTTTTTAAGGAACACTTTGTCTAACGATGTTTCATTATTAGCTATTTCCCCCTCCTCTTTTTAAATCTGAGATACCTTGGGGGGAATCATTTCATTAAAACACACAAGATTTCTAAAATAGTATTTTAAGAAAACTCTCCATAGGACTTTCCATTTCTAGAACGTAATCTTACAAATCTATCTATAGCATCTCCTTTTAGTTTAGTTTTTGTAATATTGTTTAGTTACATAATGACAACCATTTTCAGTGCAGACTAGACCTCACAAAGGGAGATTTTACAATTCTTTCTTTTTCTCTTCAATATCACTCTTTTCTCCTGTGTGCTAATATAGATAAATATAAAAATGACAGTAAATTATAGCGCTAATCTTATGGCTTCAAAGAAATTCCTGGAAAAATCCCCCTCCCCCCAGATACAGATAATCAGAGTTGGATGGTCCAACCTAGTCCAACCCCCTGCCCAAGTGAGAGACCTTACACCAGGGGTTCCCAACCTGGGGTGCTCTCACCCTCTGGGGGTACGAGACAATATTCCAGGGGGTGCGAGAAAAGTCCAAGTAAATAATAGGATATTGGCTATATATTGGCATTTTTATTTATTATGCAATGGATTAACTTTGTTTTCATTTTAGAGGTAAATATCATTATTTAGTGGCCGTCACATACATAGCTGAAAAGATTCAATCCTACCATATATTTAACACGTTCAGTAGTTCCTAAAGTCTAAATTTCAGGGGGTGCGAGTGAAATTTCTTTAGGGGTGTGGGGCAAAAAAAAGGTTGGGAACCACTGCCCTACACCATTTCTGACAAATGGCAGTCCAAACTCTTCTTCAAGTGATGGTGCTCCCACAACTTCTGAAGGCAAGCTGTTCCATTGGTTGATTGTTCTCACTGTTAGAAAGTTTCTTCTTATTTCTAGATTGAATCTCTCCTTGTTCAGTTTCCATCCATTATTCCTTGTCTGGCCTAAAGGTGCTTTAGAAAATAGCTTGACCCCTTCCTCTCTGTGGCATATTGGAATATTGGAAGACTGCTATCATGTCTCCCCTGATTCTTCTTTTTACTAGACTAGCCAAACCCAGTTTCTGTAACCGTTCTTTGTATGTTTTAGTCTCCAGTCTCCTAATCATCCTGGTTGTTCTTCTCTGTTGTTTTTCTAGAGTCTCAACATCTTTTTTTATAACAAAAGTGGATGCAGTACTCTAGGTGTGGTTTTACTAAGGCTTTATAGAGTGGTATTAGTACCTCACTTGATCTTGATGGTATCTCTATGTTAATACAATTTAGGATTGCATTAGCTTTTTTGGCTGCTGCTGCACACTGCTAGCTCATATTTAGTTGGCTGTTCACTAAGACTCCAAGATCCCTCACAGTTACTGCTATTGAGCCTGGTTTCACTCAGTCTATATGGGTACTTTTAGTTTTTCTTGCCTTAAGTGTAGGACTTTACTTTTCTTTACATTGAATTTCATTTTATTAGATATAGCCCAGTGTTCTAGTTTGTCAACATCCATCTGAATCTTGAGCCTATATTCTTGGATGTTAGTTATTCCTGCCAGCTTAGTATCATCTGCAAATTTAGTAAATTCCCTTTCTATTCCCTCATCTAAGTCATTAATGAAGATATTGAAGAGTAGTGGGCCTAAGACGGAACCTTGTGGAACCCCATTGCTTACTTCCCTCCATGTAGACTTAGACCCATTAAGGACTATTCATTGAGTATGGTTTGTCAGCCAGTTGCAAATCCGTCTAGTGGTGGTGCTATCTATTCCACATTTTTCAAGATTACTAAGAAGATATCTTTCTCCAGTCCCTAAAATCAAACATACTCAATACAAAATAAAAAAAAATGTAAAATAAATGATAATTCAGTACACAGATTACATGATAGGATGAAACACTTGAGGGTTAATATTGAAGGCCATGTTTTGTATGCCTTTCTACTGATTTTATCTGGAGCATCTTTGTGGAAAAAAGAAAGAAAGAAAGTAAATTGATTTCCAGGCTCTTTCATTAAATGAAACAGAGAGTTAATTCCACATCCAGTTTCCAAAAGATAAGTAATGTCAGAGTTTGGTACTTCAAGCATGTCAACTGTATTTTGAAGATAGGTGGTGGAGGATAATAGACAAGGGAAGTTAGTAGTGAGCTACAGATCAAATAATTTTGTGATATCTACTTGTCATTCCCCTTTCTTTTCTTTATATATGTTGGGATTCCGATGAACTTTATATGCTGCTACCAAAAATAGCTGTCAAAAAACTTTGATTAGATTCCATTTTCAAACTGAAGGGAAATTTGTTTCATTACATACATTCTTAATTTCTGCTGTGCATTTTGATTTTACCAACTAATTAAATTTACTTGTTTTAATTGAGTTAATTTGAGCACATTTAGATGTGGTTCAGTAAGCAGATCAAACAAATTAAGGGGAATCACTTTTTTTCATGTCAGCTCAAATTCAGAGGAACAAGTTATCAAGGAAACTATTCTAATTTTAAAAGTCCAAGTGTGAGACTGAAAAGAAGATAAAATTTAAGGCAGAGGTGGCCTATTTATGTAAACCATAATTAAAGCTATCTAGAACTTGCCATGTCTTAGGGATGATGCTAAACTATGATTAATTAAAAAGAAGCGAAGATTTTTAATCTTCTCTTTGTGGCTAAAGAGGACCACAAATAGTTCTATCTTGAGAGAAACAAGTCAAATCTGCTTTGAACTATGACTTTTCTTGTATGAGAAGAAAGTTTTACATCTTAAAAATAATTTATTTAAAATCATTTTAAAAGAATATGTGATCTCTAGACAATTGTAAGATATTTCAGTTAAGCAGTAATAATGTGAAAAACTATTTACTTATTTTATCCATTCAGCTTTTTTTTTAATTGATTTGTAAAAATGCAGTTCTTTTGTAAAGTATTGGTAACATTCCTTTTTCTTATTTTCAATCAAATTTAAACCTCTTTGTTTTTTGCTTTAAATATTTGGAAATGACTGTGATTATTGTTGTTATGGACTAAGCCAACGCAGCGATACAACCCTCAACAACTTTACTTTACAGCAGGCTTGTAATCCTGCACTTCTCACTGGCCCGTAGATAGCGAGTCATGATTGGTCGTTTTTGGCCAGTCTGATTGCCTGATAACGGGGCCCCCTGATTGGACGCTTGTGAAAGCGGTAAACTCAATTCATTGGTTGTTTTGACAGCAGCCAGCTCTATAAAAGAGCTCCTGCTGCCCAAGTATTTTGCTCTGTTCTTTCTTGTTAATAAAGAGTTGAAGTTACCGTTCGATGTCTCGTCTCCGTTCCTTGTGCCCATGCCCAGGACTTAACACTGGTGACGAAGCTGGGATGCGGAGACGATAGAGTTGACTAAGTACACATTGAACAAGACAGAGCATGTGGCGAAAGAGCGCACGCAACAAACGGCAAGATGACCAGCGGTGCCATACCACCCGCTCCATTCGACCTAGCAACCGAAGACTGGGACTCGTACATAGATCGCTTCCAGATGTTCCTGGAGACCAACAATTTAAAAGATGCTACACCTGGCAAGAAACAAGCGGTGTTCCTGACTCTTGCGGCCCCGCCGTTTTCAAAATGGCTAAAGCACTAGCAAAACCGGTGGAAGTGAAGACCATGGATTGGGATACCCTCACCCCAATCCTCCGGGCCCATTATGCACCCGCAGTACCTACACTGATATGAAGACACGAATTTTACCAGAGGAACCAATGGAAGGACGAGAGCATTGGAAATTTCATAGCCGACCTCTGGAACCTAGGAGGCCTTTGTGGTTTTGCAAACTTAGAGGAAGCCCTAAGAAACAGCATAGTTCTGGGATTAAATGCACCACATGTGCAGAGTAAGCTGATGGTGAAAGGTGACATCAGCCTTACAGATGTCATCGCCGATGCTACTGCCGCAGAAGCAACCAGGAAGTCAGTTGCTCGAATGCGCTGAGCGAACACACCACTTCGCCAACTCGCCAATGAGAGCCCACTCGCCACTGAGAAGCATGCTACCACTACCCACCACAAAGACCTCGAGTCATCCTCAGACAGTGATGAAGAGGAGGTCAACTGGCTCCACTCGGAACGAGAGCAAAGGAACCAGAGACATCCGCACCAATGTGCTGGTTGTGGGGCAAACCACCCGCGATCAGACTGCAAATTCCTCGACGCACTCTGCCGTACCTGCGGAAAAAGAGGCCACATCGCGAAGGTCTGCAGAAGCAGATGAGAGTCCAGTCCCAACCGAAGGGGAACAACCTCCGTTGGGAGATAGGCAAACCTCCTGAGAACCGGGACCATCTGAACCACCAATGGAACAACCACTACTACTACAGAAACCAAGCACCTGCCTCTTCAATGAGACGAGAAGAGGCCCACCAAACCATTATTATCGGCCACACTACATCATTCGATGCAAGAAAGATCCACGTAAGGGTTACTATTGAGAATCGACCGTGTGTGATGGAAGTCGATTCGGGATCATCCCTATTGATGGTATCCTGGAAAACCCTCAAACAGCTGATCCCTGCCATCTGCCACCAGGACCTCAGCATGCAACGAATCATCCTGAAAGACTACCAGGGAAATAGAATTCCAGTTGTCGGTTCCAGCCACGTCCAAGTATCCTTTAAGGACCACACAGCAATGCTTCCCCTGACTGTCATCGATCGTGACCAACCCAGCTTGTTAGGGTTACAGTGGTTTGCCCCACTTGGGATTGAACTAGCCAGTATACACTAAACCAGAAGTGATGACTGGGAAGAGGCTCTCATCCAAGAATTCCAGGATGTGTTCACAGGAACATTAGGCAAGTACAAAGGGACCCCTATATTATTTAATCTCAGCCCCGATGTAGCTTCCATTCTGCTTAAGCCTCGTCGGGTACCTTTTGCCTTAAAACCGTAGATTGATGAGCAGCTAGATAAACTGAAAGCCCAGGGCGTATTGGAACCTATTGACCACGCCCGCTGGGAAACCCCGATAGTAACGCCCATGAAGCCAGATGGTTCATTAAGAATTTGTGGGGATTATCGGGCCACCCTAAATCATGTTCAACACCTTCTTCATTCCCTGGGTGGCAGGAAAATATTTGTGAAATTGGACTTAACTCTGGCGTACCAGCAACTACCTGTAGACGCAACAACTGCAGAAGCCCAGACAATAGTTACACATAGAGGTGTTTTCAAGTGCAATAGACTCCAATTCGGAGTAAGCATGGCGCCGGGCATTTTCCAAAGTTTAATGGAGAGACTATTACAAGGCATAAAAGGCATCGTGCCTTATTTTGACGACGTCTTAATAGCTGCCCCCACTAAAGAGTTATTAGTACAACAACTCAGAAAAGTTCTTCAGAAATTTAAAGACGCTGGTCTGAAGGTAAAAAGAGATAAGTGTCAACTTTGTACGTAGAGAGTGGAGTTCCTGGGATACCTTCTCGACAGACAGGGAATCCACCCCACCGGAAAAAAATTAACCACAATCAAAAAAGCCCCAAGACCTAGGAATAAGACAGACCTCCAAGCCTTCCTGGGACTCATTAACTTTTATAACATCTTCTTGCCCCAGAAGGCAACCGTAGCCAAACCCCTACATAGACTTCTCGATAAAAAGGCTTCCTGGGCCTGGGGACGGCGTGAAGAGAAAGCGTTCCAAGAGGTAAAAGACCTCTTAACCTCCAATGCTGTATTAATGCAATACAACGAGACTCTACCTTTGACGGTTACCTGTGATGCCTCACCATTTGGAGTGGGAGCCATTTTAAGCCATGTCCTACCAAATGGGAATGAGGCACCTATTGCATTCTTTTTGAGAACTTTGTCTAAAACCGAAAGGAATTATAGTCAACTTGATGAAGAGGCTCTCGCTATTGTATCTGCAATTAAATGTTTCCATGAATATGTGTATGGGAGACCCTTTACCATAATTGCAGACCACAAGCCGCTACTTGGTATTTTGGCGGGAAACAAACCAACTCCCCATATCTTATCACCAAGAATGACACGTTGGTCAGAATTTTTAGCCGCCTACGATTACCGATTGCAACACCGCCCGGGGAAAACCATTCCCTATGCTGACGCTTTGAGCCACTCTCCACTACCAGACATCATAGAGGACCCTGCTCCAACCTTAGCCATATTGCAAATTGAAAGCCTCAAATCGCTGCTGCTGACCGCTTGAGACATCGCCTTAGAGACAAAAAAGGACCCTGTTTTGGCACGAGTCCTCAGCTGGGTAGAATGGGGTTGGCCAGTCAGCACAACCAATGACACGTTCAAGCCATTTAAGAATCATCAAACAGAGCTATTCTCCCAGAAAGGCTGCATAGTGTGGGGAGACAGAGTCATAGTCCTGGAGAAATTGCAATATAGGTTATTGAAAATACTGCACGATGGACATCCAGGCATTGTTCGGATGAAGGCATTGGCCAGGAGTTATGCATGGTGGGCTGGCTTAGATAAACAGATAGAGACCTGGGTAGCAAAATACAGCAAATGCCAGGAGACTCGCTCCACTCCACCAAAGACTCCCCCAACTCAGTGGGAAACGCCTCGAGGTCCTTGGTCCCGTTTACACATCGATTTTGAAGGACCCACAAGAGGACACACTTTCCGTCTAACAATGGATGACTATTCAAACTGGCTCGAAGTCCACAAGATGAAAAGCACCACCACAGATGCAGTCACTAAAAAACTGAATAAACTATTCGCTACCCACGGACTTCCAGATGTCCTGATCTCCGATAATGGCCCCCAATTCACTGCCCTGCCATTTGAACAGTACCTGGCAGATCGGGGCATCTGCCATGCTTTAACATCAGCAGCTCACCCTGTGGCCAATGGTAGGGTCGAGCGAATGATTCAATTTGTAAAACAGACCTTGCACAAAATGGACCACAGCGACATTGACGACAAAATAAACTGGATGCTTCTTCTCCAGCACATAACCCCAAACAGTACCACTAACAAAACCCCAGCTGAACTCCTGATGGGCTGGAAACTTCACTCGCATCTTGATTGCCTCCACCCAAACTACATGCCGGAACAACCCCCGGGATCCAGCAGCAAGTGTCGGGCATTCTAGGAAGGTGACCTTGTGTTTGCGAAAAACTTCTCGGGCGACCCATTGTGGGTCCCCGTGACAATAACGCAATTTACGGGACCCCGATCCTATCGCTTACAAACTGCAGATGGTAAGATGTGGAAACGCCACATAGACCAACTCCGTTCCAGATTAGCACCAAAACCTCTAGCTGGGGAGGGAAGGAACATTGAGGAGGCTGAAGAAGAATTGATAATCGAAACCCAACAGCCTACACAACCAACCAGGGGATACTCACCATCCGAAGGAGAACCGAGCCAGGGAGTGCCTTGCCATGTGACAGCACTATGATGGAAGCGGATCCAGGGAACCCAGAAGACAGCACTGATGTAAGCAGAGAGAGCAGCCCAGGGCCACAATCTTCACCATCCAATCCAGCTAGCAGCCCACTGGAACCAGAACCAGGACAGAAACCAGTGGAACAGCGCAGGTCAAGCAAACAGGTGAAGCGACCTGCCTATTTACAAGAATACATCACCCCACCCCTCAGACGGAACCTAGGGGAGAGGGGTGTTATGGACTAAGCCAACACAGTGATATAACCCTCAACAACTTTACTTTACAGCAGGCTTGTAATCCTGCACTTCTCATTGGCCCATAGATAGCGAGTCGTGACTGGTTGTTTTTGGCCAGTCTGATTGGTTGTTAACGGGGCCCCCTGATTGGACGCTTGTGAAAGCGGTAAACTCAATTCATTGGTTGTTTTGACAGCAGCCAGCTCTATAAGAGAGCTGTTGCTGCCCAAGTATTTTGCTCTGTTCTTTCTTGTTAATAAAGAGTTGAAGTCACCGTTCGATGTCTCGTCTCCGTTCCTTGCGCCCATGCCTAGGACTTAACAATTGTACTGGTAGGTAGTTTTACTTATATATTCTGGAGTCATTTAATCAATAGAGAAATAAAATTAGCATTCCTGTGCCATGCCCAAAGGTATTATCTCATTTCCAAATGTGACACCCTTGTGTGCAAATCAAAATCCCAAATACAATAGACATTTCCCTTCGTTTTTATTAAATAACAATGAAACAAAATTAGCCTCATTTAGTTCATGTTTCCATTCATTCAAAAAAAGTGTCAATACCTAGTGAGCATAGATTATCCCTTCTTTTCTTCTCAAGGCTTCTAATGCAGTGTTTAAAAAGGATCAATATTTTCAATTTAATTGATGCAGAACAAAGAACTCAATTGAAGCAAACTGAGAGAAGTTAAAAGTAATTATCAAGCTGTTCAATAATCTCTGGACTTTAGCAAATGAACTGAAACAGAACATTGAATAGTGAACAGGGATACTGTACCTATACTCAGTGATATTTTCACTGGGTCCATGCAACTAATCAGGCATTGTCATGCAAAACATATTATCATTTTCTTCCTATTTTTTAGTTTCTTTCTTCAAACTGGTCGTTGGGGATGTTAGAAAATTATCTATTTATTTCGGCAATACATACACCAGAAAGCACAGCATAGTTTAATCTGTATAGAGATGTAAATTTTGTTAATTTTTCAAGAAACATATTTTTACAAATAAAGGACCAAACCCAAGATATATATATATCTTGCATACATTTTTTAAAACTTTCCTGTATGCAAATACCACACTAAGTAAGTGGTATAGAACAGGTATCCTTCGTGCCTAGCAGTATCTTTTTGTTGTTGTTTGTACAATATCTTATTACATTGTTCTTATATAAGTCAAAAGGAATCCAGAATATGTACTATTACATTGTTTGAAGCAATTGTTGCATTATGAAAATTATACATCCAAAAATTAGCTGAACCCAATTTCTTCCTAAAAATGATATGTGTTCTTCAACTATGTTGTACTGTTATTGTTCAATTAGTTGTAAATCTGTAGAAATGTGATAGATAGAAAATTATATTTTAGATTTAGATCATATGCTGAATGTTACAGTTCTTGATTCTGTATCTTCCTTTACCCTTCAACCTCAGATTTATAAGCAGCTGTTATATCCATTGTTTTGTAAAGAACATGAATTATTCTCTAAAGATAGAAGAATTCTCATTCACTTAGGGCCACTGGTCCATATCTAAAAAATAAAAATAACTGCTAATTGAAAATATTGCCAGGGTTTATTTTTGTCATAAAGTATTCATGCCAACTCCTCAAGTAACAACAAAAATGATTACACACATTGTTCCGGTTTTGAGCCTCTTCGATGACAGACAAAAATTAGCGATCGTGTGCAGTTTCGGTCTGGGCTCGCCGCTGGAATGCCCCGAGCCGGCTGGTTTCGGGGCTAAGCCACCCCATAGAGGTGGTGAAGAGGGGGGAGAAAGCCAATGGGGTTGAGGGGAGCCGCATCTCTCCTCTTCAGTTGGCCATTACTCCCTTTCCTGAAGGTGGTTGCAGCAGTGGTCAGAAATGGCCACCTCAAAGAAGAACTCAACCAGAAAAGAATGTTCAGGAGGAAGATAAGAAGTGAAGTTCTGGCTGACTGGG
Source organism: Hydrophis major (assembly GCA_033807585.1). Classification (NCBI taxonomy): domain Eukaryota; kingdom Metazoa; phylum Chordata; class Lepidosauria; order Squamata; family Elapidae; genus Hydrophis; species Hydrophis major. The sequence goes on along the minus strand of CM066330.1, from coordinate 96,460,871 downwards.
TCAAATTGCAAAAGCAACAACTAAGGTACTCTGGAATTTAAACTAAAAAAAAAAAGTAACATCGTTCCCAAAGAAGATTCGGAAGCAGCGAAGGAAAGTGAAAAGGGAAAGGCTTGGCTTTCTTCTTCTTCTCTCCCTTTCCCTATATTGACAGCCAAGAGACTTAAATAAGAAATCAGAAAAAAAATCCGCTTTGACATCAACAGGCAATTAAGCTGAAAATAAAATAAAATGTTAAAGGGATAATAAAGATTTCTGGACATTAAAAAGTTTTTTATAAACAGGGAAGGAGAGAAAAAGAATAAAAGGGCAGGATCTGGAAAAAGGGAGGAGACTGCCTGGAATTAAAAGGAATCTACAGTAAAACTTTAACAAGACTTTTAAAAGATACATTTTAACTGCAACTTGGTAACTAAATTGTAGGACCCCAGGAAGAGAAAGTGAAAAAAAGCAAAAAGAAACAGCTTGCATGTATTTGGATTATTTGGTGATCATTGGACTCTTGGTTATTTCATTTGAATGACTAAAATTAATCGGGTGGTTGTTTTAAAAATTATATAATGGCACTACTTCTGGATGAATTGAAAATGGAACTTAAAAATTACAAAGAAGATGCACAAGAAGGGAGAGGCTCTTTTGGCTTCATTTTTCAAATCTTAGAAATGGAGATTTGGAACTATGAGAAACAACAAGAAATGTCTGCAAAACAAGAAGACTGGGACAAAGAAGAAGCCATCTTTAATGAACAAGTAATTCTATGTGGGGAAGAAAAAGGAAAGGGGGGAAAGAGAATGGAGAATTTAAGACCTAAAAAACCAACCAAAGAAAAGAAAAATAATTCAAAAAATAAGTATAATACTGGAAAGCAACAGAAGAGGGGAATACAGAAGAGAGAAATAGAGGTAGAGAGACAAGGGGGTAAAAAGGGGAGAGAGAAGAAGAGAGGGAAGAAGGAAAGGAAAAAAAGTTATAAAGGACAGAAACAACATATAGAGAAACAGGGCCTATTTAGAGATAATGGATGAAAATTTAACTGAAAAAGGGATTCTGTAAAGGTACATAAGATTGTATTGTTATATTAGTATTAGAAATAATTTTAGAAAATTGGAAACAATGTATGATTAAAATGGCGGATAAAATAGCAATTGTAATCTTGTGAAATGTTTGTTAATAAAATATATGAAATAAAATAAATGAGAGAATTGAATTAGGAAGGTACGGAAACATTTTAATTAGTTAATGTTTTATAAAATATAAGTGAATGGGGGGGGAGTTAATTATGGAAAACTTATAACTGTTCCCATAGAAGTATGATATTTAATTGAAAAGTAATGTTAAAGAAGTTAAGATTTTAATGAATATTAATATTAATGATAGAATTGAATTGGAATGGAATGTGTTGTCTTAACTACATATATTTATAATTCTTTTTTTTTTCTTTTTAAGAATATAGTGTGTATTTTAAGAATGTATCAAGTAGAATCCGAATTGAAGTCATGTATTATATTGAATGTTAAACTTTAAGGTATACACTAAAGCTTAAATAAGAGTTAAATGGATAAATTAAAATATATAAAGGTGTCATACTCCAATCAGCAACTACAGAAGAAACTTTGTTTAATGAGAAAAGATGATATGAAATTGAAACAGGACAGACAAAAAGTATAAATATAAGGATTTGAATCTAGATAATTAAAATAAAATTAAGAAAATTAAAAGAGGGGAGAAGATATGTAGAAAATGTAAAACAATAATAAGATATGGAATTGAACATAAAAATGAGCATGAAATTGAATTTGTGTCTGTACAAAGAAATGTAACCCGGGATCACTTTCAAAAAAGATGTTTTATTTGTATTTCTTTGTGAAAACTCAAATAAATTTTTTTTAAAAAAATGATTACACACACACACACACACATTCCATATTCTATACAGATGTCTCAATACAATAACTGACTTGCCTTTTTCAAGTTTAGTTTTTCCTGGAAAGTTTATTTAGCATGAACATAAGACTAAAACTAAAAAGAGTATACCGGTAGTAGCTAATATAATACTTACTGGCATTGAGTTTATAATGACTGGGGAAATAATTCAATTCCAAATTGGCCTCTGAGGGCAAATTTCCATGAGGCAAAATGTATGATTTCTAGATCTATGAAATAATATACACATTATGGTACACATTTAAATCTGAAAAATTAAAAGCTCCTTCTCTGACAGTTGAAGCTTCCCAAGTAAAAACTGAGCTGAAAAATTACTCCAAATAATTATCTGGGGTAAAGCACAATTTATGTGTTTCTTTCTCCCCTTCCCCCACGCTATATTTTCTGCACTGGCCACGCCCACATCCAGTTTAACTAAGGAGGGAAAAGTCACAATATGTCATATGAAACTGACATGACAACATGATTTTGATCACCCTTGCTCTATAGTATCTTTAGGGCTATCCCTTCACCCTATCAGAATAAAACCATCAACTCCTGCTTTGTAATAATGTTTCTGGTTTGAATCCTAGCAACAATTATCTTTTTTTTCCCCTCAAGCTTCCTTTTCCCTTTTGTTATTTTATTTTTTAATAAGGAGTTCCAATGTTTAACTGATTTTTCATGAATTTGGTTCTGGATTCCTTGAGCTTTCATGTTCTCTTTGAGTAATATATAGCAGCTGCAATCTAAGAATAATGAATTCCTTCTGGCTACCCTTTGGAATAATCTCAGAGCTGGAACTATTAGCTTCCTCATGAGAACAAGCTTCATCATGAGATACAAATGTTGAAATCCATCTGTATGAGGAACCTCCAAAACTTTTGTGTTGGGTATCTATAAATAATATTGACCTTGACTTCTGTGGTCAATTTTATGTAGATGATATCTGCTGTATGCAAAGTAGAATTAATTACAGGTAACTCATTTAGATTTTATTTATCCATTTATGTAACGAACAGATTTAGGTGTTGCTAGAACTTCCTCTTTTAAGACTGAAATTTTGGTGTGCTTTGTCTTGTGGAATGAAGAAATGTAGGATAGAAAATATATACCACTGTGTTTTAAAGCAGTGCAGTCTTCTATGAAGGGCTATTACTGATTTGTTTAAAAACGCATAGCATGTAATGTTTAGTGGAATGAATGAAGAAAGAGAAAAGATGAGAAATTATGAGAAGCCAAAAGGAGAGAATCAGCAATATATGAAGAGGCTGCATGGAAGCATGAAGAGGAAGAATACTAGAAGGGAAAGAGACTGACAATTAAGGGAATGAGGAAAAAAAGTTAGCATGAACATTACCCTCCTTCTGAGATCATTGGTGCTTGTAGCAGTGAGGAGAAAAATAGGTGGCAATAAGATTGAATCAAAGAGGTTTATATTAATGGTATTCCAAAAAAGGAAATGGCTACATTGGCTCACAAAGGTGCTGCAAGTAAGAGAAGATGCAGAAGGCTGTTATCTTATTCTGGTGATTAAGACTTTGGAAGAAAGGCATAGTTGTGATAGTCAATAATTATAGGGTTAAATTAGATGACCCTGCTATATTTCATGTTTGCTTAAGTTATTATGTCCTCATTACTCACAATTACATGATAACTGTTGGTGGGTTTAATGAAATTCTTGATCCAACCTTAAACAGAGGTTTGTCCTTTGAGAAATTGAATTTTTCTTTTCTTTTTTTAATATGCAGAATGATGTGAACAAAAAAATACACTTGCTTATTAAAAATAGTTCTAGACATATACCTTCATACTTGATCATTATGATGATTGATGGTATATGTTTGAATAGCTAGGGTTATATACCACTTTCCAATGTTGTAATATTACATAAACATTTTTACTTCCTTACAAATGGATAGTGTAATATCCAAAACAGATCATGTTTTTTATGTACAATTTTGAGCAAGTGTAGGGAATATGGAAACAGGTATTGAACTAAAGGTTCTTTGATAGAATGTTCAGCTAAATTGGGAGAATGAGTAAATACATTGAGAAAGATGGTATTTGGGTTTTTTTTAAAAAAATGTCTGGACCTGTTTCATAATCATAGAGACAGCAGTCTCCATTTATTTTCTCAAAAATTCTATGGAGTCATTGAGAATGAACTTGAAAAATAATGGATATTTTTTGCTCCCAGGTTGTAAATGTTCCAGTGAAATGCAATTCCTACAACCAAGACCTTTGCTGTTTAGTCCTCAGAAACAGAAAAGCATTTTTCTGCATAAGTTATGCCTTAGGTTATGAAGGATGCCAGGAAGCATCAAGTGGATTGGGAACAAAATTAAGCAGCCATTTTCTATTTGTTATATGTCATTACACTTTCAAATGTCATGCTGTAGTATAGCTCTATGGCTTATTGATTAGCAGCTGTTGCCAGTGAATTACATCCTTTCTGGAAAAACTTGAAATCCCAAAGTTATAGGGATGAAAACTATTGCTAGTTAATTAAGGAAATTGAAATTAAATGCCTACATTTGGTAGAAATAAAAGATCAAGGAAACATATGTGACTCACATTTTATATTTAAGAAGTAACTCTCCTTAGCTCATTTTGTGCAAAAGTAGAATTTTCTGCAATTTCTTTCTCATTACGCACTTTTAAATGTCATTTGTATTGTGTGCGAGTCCCTATTGTCACAAGGAAGAATTCTGTGTCTGGTCAACTTCTGAGCCAATATAGTTTCTACAAGTAGAAAAAAGGAATTCCATTAAATAGGTTATTTGCAAGGTTTTTCTTCTCTGCAGGGAAAAAAAAATCCTTTATGTTGATGAACTAGGTCCTCATATAGTTGATATATTGCATTGCAATGCAATGCATATATTGCTTTGGCAACCATGTGGTTTCCATGTGACTCTGGGAATAGAAACTGTTCAACATGTATTGCTTGCTACAATTTCTATAAGAATTTGTGCAAATATTATATTTTGCCCTTACTGCAAAGCCTCCTTGGAAGGATTCAAAAATATTATGCCAATCTTCCTCTCTGAAATTCCAGTCCTGCTTTCACAAATGCAGGAGCTAATTTTGTGCTGCTGCCAAGAAAACACAGCAACAATTAGTACAAAAGTGACACAGTTTACAACTAGTACCCCGTACTTATTTTAATTTTATTCTTCTTCTTGTATGCTCTTCAGTATTACTGATCCATAATTCTATTAATAAAATTTGCATTCAATTTGATTTGATTTTGGTGGCCAGAGCCTCAGCTAATATTATTTCATAGTAGAGCAGGGCTGTCAAAGTCCCGGCCCACAGGCTGGATGCATCACATGGTGGCCACACCCATGCCTGGTTTAGAGAAGGGGAAAACAAATCCCAATATGTCACATGACACTGTCATGACGCTATGAGTTTGATACCCCTGTGGTAGAGGATTGAAAAGAATAGAGATGGGAGGATTTCCTCCAACACCATCACTGTGCTTAGGACTAATACATGTGGACTGCAACCAATGGGGATAGGGCCTGTCAAACTAGTGGCCCATGAGCTGGATATGTCACGCACAGTCCACACCCACCCTGGCTACACAAAGGCAAAAAAGGTCATAATACATCATGATCTGGCCTTTGACGTGATCGAGTTTTGATACCCATGCTCTAGATGAAAGCAAAGAGATATGGAAAAATTTGCAGCCATCTAGAGATCAGAAAGGTTTCTGTTACAGTTATGGCAATACTGTCACTATTTTATTTTACGATTTTCATTTTATGTTATAAACCATGTACTTTTTCTGCCTTCTAATGGCAGGAAACCATGCATCTGATTTTTGTCACAAATATTTACTGGACTTGGGAACATTATAAAAAGAGTTTGGTAGATGCTTCCCATTTAGCATCTACTCTTATGACCATTACCATTTTTGGGGGGAAGATTACAGTTCAAATAAATGCCCTCATAGTAGTAGTAGTAGTAGTGGTGAATGAATTATACCAATAAAGTTATCTTGAGCTTGAAGTCAAGTGCAGGGTTCTGGCCCTGCACTTCTGATTGGCTGTTAATGGCAGGATCAGATTGGTCCATTCAGGAGCATCTGATTGGCTGTTAACAGGCCATTCCCATTGGTTAACGAAGCTAGCGCTCCAGGTTTGCTATTGGTTGAATAGTTAATAAGTTGCCTATATAAGGAAGGCTATAGCAGCCCTCCAGTTTGAGCTGTCACAATATGTAAATAAAGAGTTTGAAGTTCACTGTTCTACTGGCTCGTCTCCATCATTCACACCCATGCTCCAGACTTAACACTGGCGACGAGGATGGGATTGGATGACATCCAAGACAACTAAGACAACTAAGCACGTGGCTGAAGCGCACAACGGCGGAACCATGTCCGGCGGCGTAGTACCACCCGCTCCGTTCGATCCAGCTCAAGAGGACTGGGAGCCCTACATGGATCATTTTCAAATGTTTTTGGAAACGAATAATCTGAAGGATGCCACAACCGGGAAGAAATGGGAGGTATTCCTAACGCACTGCAGCCCGATGATATTCAAAATGGCAAGGCATTAGCGAAACCGGCTGAAGTGAAGGCCATGGACTGGGACGTCCTCGAACCATTACTAAGGGCCCACTATGCACCAACTGTTCCAACGCTCGTGAGACGACACGAGTTCTATCAAAGGAACCAGTGGAAAGGAGAAAGCGTCGCCGATTTCGTTGCAGACCTCTGGAATTTGGGAGGCCTTTGCGATTTTACTGACCTAGAAGAGGCCTTGAGAGACCGAGTAGTCCTCGGGCTAGACGCTCTAAACGTACAGAGCAAAATAATGGCAAAGGGCGACATCACCCTTAAAGACGCCATAGCTGAAGCTACAGCAGCGGAGGCGACCAAGAAGTTGGCTGCCCAACTATGCCGAAATCGCGCTCCAGCACACCCACCGGCCAGCGAAGTTTCACTTAATGCAGAAGGGCAGCTGAAGACGGCCCATCATGAGGACCTCTCTTCGTCGTCAGACAGCAACGAAGAAGAGGTCCATCACCTGCGGTCCGATCGGGACCGATACCCGAAGTCCCAGCAACTGTGCGCTGGCTGCGGGGCCAACCATTACCGCTCCGATTGCAAATTCCGCAACATGCTCTGCCACGAGTGCTGGAAACGAGGCCACATCGGACGGATCTGCCGAAGCCTTCTTGGACCCAGCCAGACCTCGAAAGGAACCAATCTCCGCCAATCGACAGGGAATCGCCCTGTAAGGCGAGAACCAGTAAACCACTCCTACAGAAACCGACCCATGAATCATCTAGCGAGACAGGAAGAGGCCCACCAAACACTCACTATTGGCCATGCCTCTGCTAGATGCTAAGAAAATTTGAGTCAACATGAACATTGAAAATCGGCCTTGCCAAATGGAAGTTGACTCGGGATCGTCTCTTTCAATGGTCTCATGGAAGACCCTCAAGCAACTCATCCCCACTATCCAGCGCCAAGACCTTCAATTCCAATGGCTCGTGTTAAAGGACTACCAGGGGAACCAAATTCCAGTCGCAGGATCCAGTTGAGTCCGGGTTGCATTCAAAAACCGCATGGCGTACTTACCCCTGACGGTAATTGATAAGGACCAGCCTAGCCTGTTAGGCCTGCAATGGTTCGCACCACTCGGCATTGAAGTGGGAGGCATTGACCGAATTGGCGGCAGTAACTGGGAGGAAGACCTCGCCCACGAATTCAGGGACATCTTCGAGGAAAAGCTAGGTGAGTACAAGGGGACCCCGATATCCTTTAGCCTTAATCCAAAGATAGCTCCCATCCGCCTTAAGCCTCGTCGAGTTCCGTTCGCTCTAAAGCCGAAAATCGACGAGCAGCTTGATAAGTTGATTACCCAGGGAGTCTTAAAGCCAACTGACCACTCCCCATGGGAAATGCCAATTGTGACACCAATTAAGCCGGACAGCTGAATTAGAATTTGTGGGGACTATCGAGCCACCCTAAACCATGCCCTGCAAAAGAACCCATATCCGGTGCTGGTGGTACAACACCTCCTCCATTCCCTGGGGGGCGGAAAAATCTTCGCTAAACTAGACTTAGCTCAGGCTTATCAGCAACTGCCGGTTGATGAAAAAACGGCACAGGCACAGACTATCGTAACACACCGAGGTGCCTTTAAGTGTATGCAGCTTCAATTTGGAGTCAGTGTAGCCCCAGGGATCTTTCAAAGCCTAAAGGAGAGACTATTGCAGAGGATCAAGGGCATTGTCCCTTATTTTGATGATGTGCTCATTGCTGCCCCCACTCCAAAAATCTTACGGGAGCGTTTAAGACTGGTATTATGAAAATTCCAGGAAGCAGGTCTGAAAGTCAAAAAAAATAAGTGCAATCTGTGTACCGATCATGTTGAATTCTTAGGGTACTTAATTGACAGTCAGGGTATTCACCCTACCAATAGCAAATTGAGAGCAATAAAAAATGCTCCCAGACCCCAGAATAAGACCGACCTCCAGGCGTTCTTAGGCCTCATCAATTTCTGTAATGTATTCTTGCCGCACAAGGCAACTGTCACTGAACCTTTACATCGTCTATTAGATAAAAAAGCAATTTGGGTATGGGGTCAAAAAGAAGAGCAGGCATTTCGTAATGTGAAGAAACTACTGACTTCGGATGCTGTACTAATGCAGTACAATGAGACTTTGCCAATAAACATTACATGCGATGCATCGCCCTTTGGATTGGGCGCCATTTTGAGCCATGTGTTACCTAACGGTAACGAAGCCCCTGTTGCTTACTTCTCAAAGACGCTCTCGAAAACCGAGCAAAATTACAGCCAGATCGATAAAGAAGCCCTGGCGATTGTATCAGCTGTTAAAAGATTTAATGAGTACGTGTACGGCTGGGGTTTCACCATTGTAACTGACCACAAACCATTGCTAGGGATCATTGCTGGGGACAAGCCAACTCCCTACATACTTTCTCCCAGAATGACCCGCTGGTCAGAATTCTTGGCTGCCTACAATTATCGGTTACAATATCGTCCCAGCAAAGCCATTCCCCACGCCGACGCACTGAGCCGTACATCGCTCCCTGAAACTATCAATGATCCTGCACCAATGATGACAGCATTGCAGATCGAGACACTCCACACGCCGCCATTAACTGCCTGTGACATCGCAAGAGAAACAAAATGCGACCCCATCTTGGCATGAGTCCTCACATGGGTGGAACGCGGATGGTGATTGGACCAAGTACCAGACAACTTTGCACCATTCAAAAGTCGTCAAACAGAGTTGTTCTCACAGAAGGGCTGTGTCATCTGGGGCGATAGAGTTGTTATCCCAGAACGACTCCAACAGACACTGCTAAGAACCTTGCATGATGGCCACCCTGGCATCGTGCGCATGAAGGGCCTCACACGAAGCTATGCGTGGTGGCCAGGCATTGACAGACAAACCGAATCATGGTTAAAACTTGCAAGAGATGCCAAGAAGTAAGCAACACTCCAACAAAGGTAACCCAACCGAGTGGGAGATGCCACGGGGACCCTGGTCCCGCATCCATCTGGAATTTGCTGAGCCAACCAAAGGCCACACGTTTTTGCTAACCGTTGACACCTACTCGAATTGGCTCGAGATTCACTGAATGAGCAACACAACCACTGACGCGGTCATCAAAAGACTGGAAAGACTTTTTGCAACCCACGGATTACCAGACGTTCCAGTTTCCGACAATGGGCCCCAATTTACCGCGCTGTATTTTGAGCAGTACCTGGCTGACCGCGGTATTCGATATGCGCTCACTTCGCCTGCACACCCTGCTGCCAACGGAAGGGTTGAGCGCATGGTACAATTCATCAAAAAGACTCTCCAAAAGATAGACTACGACAACATCGACGAGAAAATCAACCAGATCCTTTCCCTGCAGCACATCACACCTCACAGCGTCACCAACAAAACTCCCGCTGAGCTGCTAATGGGACGAAAGCTCCGCTCCCACCTCGATCGGTTACACCCAGCCTACAAACCGGAAAAGCCACTCGGATCCAGCGGCTGATGCCGTATCTTCCAGGTAGGCGATTTAGTATTCGCTAAAAACTTATGCAATCCGCTATGGGTAGAAGCGACTGTAATCCGCGTAACTGGCCCAAGATCATACCTCGTTCAGTACCCTGACGACAGACTTTGGAAGTGCCACATAGATCAACTACGATCGCGGCTACCGTCTCGCACTTCCAAACTCCCTTATGACCAAACTGGAGGGGGGGGAGATACAGAGGAAAGCGAAATACAATTAGAGGAAAACCTTTTCGAAGAGACTGATAATGGAACTGAAACGCAGGAACAGGAACCAGGGACCGGAGTGAGTTCACCTCAGGGAGTGGCCAGTGATATTGGTGACGATGGGAACGCGAACTCAGAACCAGAGGCACCCCTACCGTTAAACAATGATCTACCTCAGCAGAAGTGCAGCCAACCGCCAGGCATTTTGCGCAAATCGAAAAGACTAATAAAACAGCCGTCCTATCTTAAGGACTATGTAACCACGCCCCGTGGGCAGAAGCCGGGGGAAAGGGGTGTTGTGAATGAATAATACCAATAAAGTTATCTTGAGCTTGAAATCAAGTGCAGGGTTCTGGCCCTGCACTTCTGATTGGCTGTTAATGGCAGGATCGGATTGGTCCATTCAGGAGCATCTGATTGGCCATTAACAGGCCATTCCCATTGGTTAACGAAGCTAGCGCTCCAGGTTTGCTATTGGTTGAATAGTTAATAAGTTGCCTATATAAGGAAGGCTATAGCAGCCCTCCAGTTTGAGCTGTCACAATATGTAAATAAAGAGTTTGAAGTTCACTGTTCTACCGGCTCGTCTCCATCATTCACACCCATGCTCCAGACTTAACAGTAGTAGTAGTAGTAGTAGTAGTAGTAGTAGTAGTAGTAGTAATATAGCTTTATGTGAAGAAAAAATAGCTGTAAATATTACACATGAAATTCAATATGTGAGAACATTCTAACTTCTATGAGCCCTTGTGATTGGCTGATTTTTGAATGAAATGCTTTTTACTACACTTGCTGAATTATATATTTTTACCTGACTCACTTTTAAACAAGCTGATTCTATGAGTGCACCATTAAACAACGTGAGTTTGTTTTCATGACTTGACAGTATCCCTTCTACATTTCCATATATACCCACAAAGAGTTTCAAACATATTTCCTAATGATTTTTGACATCAGATCTATCACTGGTATCACTTTGGCTATACAAAGAGATCTTTCTATATGAAAAAAAGAAGACTGCTCAGAGCCAACTTGTTATTCAATTGCTATATATTAAAAATACATGTGCAATAACACAAGACATAACTAAGTGTATTTCATTAATATATTTCCTTATCTCATGGAACTTGTTTGGGTAACAAGATTTTCTCAAGCACAGTGGCAAAATGCCCAAGCTAATCTATATCTGTAAGCCATGATTCTTCCCGTTTCCTTTTTTTATCTTTTGTCATCAGGCAGTTGATTGAATATTTTACTCATAATAACAAAATGATTTGGATTTCTTCCATACTCATGAGCCAAATGCCTGATTCCTTAAGAATAGCATTATGCAGTGGTGGGATTCAAACAGTGTAACAACTGGTTCGCTAAGTGTCTGTAATTCATTTGAAAACAGCTCTAAAACTTACATTCAACTGCAGTCCCATGAGTAAAACAACTGAGGTGCAGCTTCAACAACGGAAATATAGGACAGACTACCATAGGTGGGTGGGTGGAGTCAACTGATCCCCTGAAGCGTTCGGTACTGGCTGAATCCCACCCCTGGCATTAGGTTTTAAATGAAAATACATTCCAACATGCCTTTGCTCCTTCTTCTCTCTCCTTTGCATATGGCCTCAGAGTGTGGCCTGGTGGCTTTAAATAGCTCATCCACATAATTGCATAGCAGAATACTGAGACAATACACACTGTCAAGGTTTACAAACCTTTATCTGAGACTCACTGGGAGGAAACAGCTATCCAAGGAAGTTCATCTTTTCAAAAATCAGGCAAATGCAACCAGTTTTTGTATATTTGGTGGCTGATATATTTATTTGCTTGCATTTTTCTAGACTGGAAGGAGATATAGAAAGTATCTGTTGTGAATCAATAAATGCTTAATAAAGATCATTAAGAGCTTGAAGTAAAGTGCAAGGTTCAGGCCCTGCACTTCTGATTGGCCGATAATAGCAACATCAGATTGGTCTGTTCGGGGGAATCTGATTGGCTATTAACAAGCCTCTTCCATTGGTTAATGGAGCTAGCGCTCCCTGTGTTTTCATTGGTTAAATAAGTTAAGAGTTGCCTATATAAAGGGGCCCATCGTGGCCATCGGTTGAGCTGTTTAACATGTAAATAAAGAGTTTGAAGTTCACTGTTTCACTGGCTCATCTCCATCCTTGAACCTATGCTCAGAACATAACACTGGTGACGAGGATGGGATGTGGAGACATCAGAGCTTGCTGAACGACGAAGAACCATAACCGAGCACGTGGCTGAACGCACCAATGGCGGAACCATGTCCGGCAGTGTCATACCATCCGCTCCATTCGACCCGGCACAAGAAGACTGGGACTCATATATGGATTGCTTCCAGATGTTTCTGGAAACCAACAATTTAAAGGATGCCACTACCGGAAAGAAATGAGCGGTATTCCTAACTCATTGCGGGCCAACCATATTCAAGATGGCCAAGGCACAAGCAAAACCGGCAGAAGTAAAGTCTATGGACTGGGACGTCCTCAAACTACTGCTAAATGCTCGTGAGAAGGCATGAATTCTATCAGAGAAGTCAGCAGAAGGGCGAAAGCGTTGCTGATTTCATCGCGGATCTCCGGAATCTGAGAGGCCAATGCGAGTTTACCGACTTAGAAGAAGCCCTAAGAGACCGAATCGTTCTGGGATTAGATGCATCAGGCACTCAGAGTAAATTAATGGCAAAGGGCAACATCACCCTTAAAGACGCCATAGCTGAAGCTACTGCAGCAGAAGCAACCAGGAAGTCGGCTGCCCAAATGCGCCGCACACACGCCACGGTTCGCCAACGAGCCAGCGACATTTCACCTCAGTCAGAAGGACAGCTAGAAACGGCCCACCACGAGGACCTCGACTCATCGTCAGACAGAGATGAGGAAGAGGTCCATCGACTTCAGTCCGAACGGGACCAATGCAAGAAATCACAGTACCAATGCGCCGGGTGTGGAGCAAGCCACCCCCGGTCAGAATGCAAATTCCTTGACGCGCTCTGCCATGTGTGCGGGAAAAGAGGCAATATAGGACGGGTCTGTAGAAGCAAGCCAGGACCCAGCCAGCCCTCAAGGGAAGCTAACTATCACCAACCGACGGGAAGTCGTCCCGTGAAGCGAGAACCCGTGAACCACCAATGGAACAACCACTCCTACAGTAACAAAAACCTAAACCACCCAACGAAGCAAGAAGAGGCTCACCAAGTGATCACCATTGGTCACGCCTCGTCACTGGACGCCAAAAAGATCTGAGTGAAAGTGGCCATCGAAAACCAGCCCTGCCTGATGGAAGTCGATTCAGGATTGTCTCTCTCGATGATTTCCTGGAAGACCCTCAAGCAATTCATCCCTACTATCTGTAGGCAAGACCTCCGGTTCCAAAGACTCATACTTAAGGACAATCAAGGAAATCGAATCCCGGTTGTTGGATCCAGCTGAGTATGGGTATCGTTTAAGAACCGTACAGCATTTTTACCCCTGACTGTAATCGACAAGGATCGGCCTAGTTTGTTAGGCCTCCAATGGTTCGCTCCACTTGGAATTGAAGGGGCCGGCATTCACCAAACCTACAGCAGCGATTGGGAAGAAGACCTCATCCACAAATTCCAGGACGTCTTCGTGGAAAAATTAGGTGAGTACAAGGGGACCCTGATATCATTTAACCTCAATCCCAAAATAGCTCCCATCCGCCTTAAGCCTCGATGAGTTCCCTTTGCCCTTAAACCAAAGATTGATGAGCAGCTTGATAAATTAATAGCCCAGGGAGTGCTAGAACCAACCAATCACTCTCCCTGGGAAACCCCAATTGTAACGCCCATCAAGCCGGATGGATCAATAAGAATTTGTGGGGACTACTGAGCCACCCTGAACCACGCCCTTCAACAAAATGCTTACACGGTACCGGTGGTACAACACCTCCTCCATTCCCTGGGTGGCAGAAAAGTCTTTGCTAAACTAGACTTAGACCTGGTATATCAACAACTGCCTGTTGACAAAAAAACGGCAAAGGCCCAAACAATCGTTATGCACAGAGGTGAGTTTAAATGTAACCGGCTCCAGTTCGGAGTGAGTGTAGCCCCGGGAATCTTTCAAAGCTTAATGGAGAGGCTATTACAAGGGATAAAAGGTGTTGTTCCATATTTTGATGATGTGTTAATCACATCCCCAAAACAGAAAATACTAAAGGATCGCCTGAGGTTGGTTCTCCAGAGTTTTAAAAACTCCGGTCTTAAAGTTAAAAAGAACAAGTGTTATTTGTGTACGGATCGCGTAGAATTTTTGGGATATTTAATTGATAGTCAAGGCATTCATCCCACCGATAACAAACTCAGGGCAATCAAGAATGCCCCAAGACCCCGGAACAAGGCCGACCTCCAAGCTTTTCTGGGCCTTATCAATTTTTATAATGTTTTCTTGCCTCACAAAGCAACCGTAGCTGAGCCACTACATCATTTACTGGACAAAAAAGCAACCTGGGTATGGGGACGTAGAGAAGAACAGGCGTTTCGACATGTAAAAGATCTATTGATTTCTGATTCTGTCCTGATGCAGTATAATGAGACTTTGCCTTTAATGATCACGTGTGATGCATCTCCACCATTTTAAGCCACGTTTTGCCAAATGGTAATGAAGCCCCTGTTGCTTATTTCTCAAAGATGTTATCAAAAACAGAACGCAACTATAGTCAACTTGACAAGGAGGCCCTTGCTAAAGTATCCGCGGTTAAGAGATTTCATGAATATGTGTATGGCCGAGCATTTACCATAGTGACTGACCACAAACCTTTGCTGGGAATAATCGTTGGATATAGGCCAACACCGTATATATTATCTCTCAGAATGACCCACTGGTCAGAATTTTTGGCGGCATACAATTACAAATTACAACATCGCCCAGGGAGGGCCATTCCCCACACCGATGCATTGAGCCGTGCACCTCTTCCAGAGACTATTGATGACCCCACTCCAATGGTCACAACGCTGCAGATCGAGACACTTAAAACGCCGCCATTAACGGCCCGGGATATCGCGATGGAAATGAAACGCGACCCCATTTGAGCAAGAGTCCTCAGTTGGGTCAAGCGGGGATGACCGTTAGACCAAATATCAGACGACTACACCCCATTCAAAAATTGGCAAACAGAACTATATTCTCAAAAGGGCTGCATTATCTGGGGTGATAGAGTTGTCGTCCCAGAGTGGTTGCAACCAGCAATACTAAGGACCTTGCACAATGGCCACCCCGGCATCGTGCGTATGAAAGCCCTCACATGAAGCTACACGTCGTGGCCTGGTATTGACAAGCAGATAGAGACATGGGTAAAAGCCTGTCACAAATGCCAGGAAGTAAGCAACGCCCCACCGAAAGCAACCCCAATCGAATGGGAAACGCCGAGGGGACCATGGTCCCGCATTCATCTGGACTTTGCGGGTCCTACTAAGGGACACACATTCTTACTGACGGTGGATGCCTACTCGAACTGGCTTGAAATCCATGAAATGAGGAATACAACGACCGAAGCATTCATCAGAAAACTGGACAGACTCTTTGTGACACACGGATTACCAGATGTTCTGGTATCCGACAATGGGCCTCAATTTACCGCGCTGTCCTTCGAACAGTACCTGGTGGACCGTGGTATCCGACATGCGCTGACTTCGCCGGCGCACCCTGCAGCCAATGGAAGGGCTGAGCGCATGGTACAATTCGTCAAGAAAACCTTGCATAAGATGGACTATGGTGACATAGAAGACAAGATTAACCAGATACTCCTTTTACAGCATATCACTCCACACAGCGTCACCAATAAAACTCCCGCCGAGTTATTAATGGGACGGAAACTCTGGTCCCACCTCGACCACCTACATCCAGCATATGAACCTGAAAAGCCACACAGTTCTAGCAGGAAATATCACAATTTCCAGGTAGGTGATTTGGTTTTCGCTAGGAACTTTTCAGGTGATCCGTTGTGCATTGAGGCAACTATAGTACAAGTAACTAGCCCTAGATCGTACCGTGTAAAATGCCATGACAATAGAATTTGGAAATGCCACATTGATCAGCTGCGATCAAGGCTACAGTCGGGGATCACCGAGCCCCCTGATTTCCAAACCAAGGGGAGAGGAGATAGCAACGAAGCTGAATTCGAAGTGGCAGAAAGTTTAAGCGGTAGTAATGACTGCTCAGAGGCAGCACATGATGGAACCGGAATGGGGGTGGCCGCGCCTCATGGAGATGCCGAAAGCAGTAGCGACGACGAAAATTCAAATGCGGAACAGGAGGCACCTTTTTCTCCAGATAATGTCCTACCCCAACAAGACTGTAGCCAAATACCGGGAGGACAACAAAAATCTAATAGACAATAGAAACACCCGGCCTACCTCAAAGACTACGTGACCGCACACCTTAAACGGAACCCGGGGGGAAGGTGTGTTGTGAATCAAAAATGCTTAATAAAGATCATTAAGAGCTTGAAGTAAAGTGCAAGGTTCAGGCCCTGCACTTCTGATTGGCCGATAACAGCGACATCAGATTGGTCCGTTCAGGGGAATCTGATTGGCTATTAACGAGCCTCTTCCATTGGTTAATGGAGCTAGCGCTCCCTGTGTTTTCATTGGTTAAATAAGTTGAGTTGCCTATATAAAGGGGCCCATCGTGGCCATCGGTTGAGCTGTTTAACATGTAAATAAAGAGTTTGAAGTTCATTGTTTCACTGGCTCATCTCCATCCTTGAACCTATGCTCAGAACATAACAGTATCATTTACATAGAAGCAGTTATTCTTCATTTGCCTTAGTTTAGTTTTCGAATTATACATTGATAGTTTTCTGATGGCTTACAATGAAAATATAAGCCAAGGTTTAAGCAGAGATATAAAAATTAAAATAATCAATTTATAGACTGAAACTTATAAACCTTTTTCTTTAATGTTAGATGAGAATAACGGTAAACAAGTCAGAGAGAAATGAAGATGATGACTATAAAATGGATAAATATGGGGGAAAATAATAATAATAATAATAATAATAATAATAATAATAATAATAATAATAATAATAATAATAATAATAATAATGAAATTGAATAAGAGTAAAGAGAAATAATGAGAGATTTGTTAAAGGATATCATCTAATGATTATCTCAATTTTTGCAGTCCAGATATTGTAACATTAACTTGATGCCTGATTTTACCCAAATTTCCTTTTCCTCCTCCTCCTCCTCCTCCTCCTCCTCCTCCTCCTCCTCCTCCTCCTCCTCCTTCTCCCTCTCCCTTTCCCTCTCCTTCTCCTTCTCCTTCTCTACAAGATATAAAATGGAGTGGGACAATTCAAAGTATTTCTTTCTAAAGTGGAAACAGTCCAAGCATACATCAAAAAAAGAAAGAAAGAAATATTTTTAAAAACTATTTCAATAAAGCTTTTGAACAGCAGAGAGTTCAGAGCTGCTGTACTTACAGAAGCAGTCAGGTATGTAATTTTTTACCTGATGAAAATCAAAATAACTTACCAATTTTATTAAGTCTCTCTTTTCAAAGGAAGAGGTCACAGATGCAAAGAAGACATATCTCAGAAATAAAGTGGTAACTACTATTCATAATTTGAATGTCAAGTTTTCCAGGGTTTTAGAATGAGAGCTTGAAGAGATTTGAGGCCATCACATAGATCAACTTCCATTCATTGGAAGAGTAAACCAAACAATAGGGAAGGCATAAGAGAAGCTTAGTGACTGCCTGCCAAGTTGCATAATTAAACTTCTACCATCTCATCTAATCATCAGACATATCTAAATTAAATAATCTTTCTCTTTCAAACAAATTTTATTAATTTTAAAGACAAACAAACCATCATCAACCATTGAGTGTATAAAGCCTCTTTCCATTATAAATTTTTACAAGTCGGATAAAACACCATTTTACACAAACACAATTCTATTTTACCTCATTTCCACATGGACACACAAATATCCTTTAACAAATCTCTCATTATTTCTCTTTACTCTTATTCAATTTTTTATTATTATTATTATTATTATTATTATTATTATTATTATTATTATTATTATTATTATTATTATTATTATTATTATTATTATTATTATTATTATTTTTCCCCATATTTATCCATTTTATAGTCATCATCTTCATTTCTCTCTGACTTGTTTACCGTTATTCTCATCTAACATTCCTCCAAGGTTTTATTACTTCTCAAACAAACATAAACACACAAAACACAAAAACATTACATTTCTTTTTAGAAAGTAGCTTGGCCTCAGATTACCTTTCTTTATATGGACTTCAATTAAATTAATGCTCATCTTATATATCATTACCTATCTTATTTACCATTCTATATCTTCTATATAGCTTCCCCCGCTTTACATTCTTCTTAATTCTATTTTATTTATTTCATTTTAATTTAAATCATTATACTTGTATCTTTTGTCCATTCTTTTCAAATTATCTATTTATATCATTCCCTATAGTAAAAAAAAAGATTTCTCCTGAAATCACTAATGCCTTTCTATCGTCCCCCTAAATTAACATTTAAAATAACTCCTAGTTCCCAATCTAATTCTGCTTAGTACATTCTACCTACTAGATTTTAAAAAGAAGAAAAAATAGTAAATCTAAAATGATTAAATACATAATTAGATAATAAATCTAAATATTAAATCTTATAACATTCCAATTATCTATTTCAAAAACAAATGCTGCAATAATAAGTTTATAATAACATCAACACAATAGTCAATTTAACTCTATAATTAAACACAATATTTTAGACATTCCCTTTAATATTTTTTTAAAGTTTAAAGTCTATCATTACTAAACATTTTAATATTTTAATCTTTTATTAATTCTTATATACCATCTTATGTAACTTGCAGAATCTTCTTTTTTTTTTAAAATATATATATATATATATACATTACCCTTTATCCCTAAAAAAACCCTTTCTCTTCAAAACTTTCTCCCTCTTCCTCCTGCGCAATCTTACCCAGCTGCCGGCTTCTTTGTGGCGGCCATTGAAGACTGCTGCTCCACTGCCTTGAGAGAAGGGGGTTTTGCCGGCTGGGGAGGGGATCTGCAATACCCCCAAATCCCTCTTTGGATCCCCCCTGTCTTTGGCTGCCTCTACGGGGCAGCCTTAGCCTCCAGACCCGTCAGGATCGGAGGCACCAAGACGGCTAGTGCAACAGGGATCGCGCAGGAACATGAATCACTGCCACTGCCGAAGCCTGGCAAACTGGAAGTCCTAAATTAAATAATCTTGTTGACCTGTATTTAGCTAAATTTAGGGAGGAAAGGAGAGAATGTTTCTGGGAGAGTGCCACAAATAATTTATCATAAAAGGTCTTTGAATCAATAAGTTTGAAAATGTTTTCTAGGTGGTATGGGATTAGAAACTTCATCAGAAATAATATATAAAGGCCACAAATGGCTTTCCCCCAGTTATTTATCTCTAATTATTTCTTTATGTTTTGAAGTTCATGTTACAACCCCTTCGATAGAAAGTCAGAGCAAATATAGCACATTATGTACTGTCTATAATTTACTCCTGAAGTTTTGAATTATTGTAATGAATTTTACCTCCATGGTTCATCACATTTCCAAACTTTTTTTTCAACATTCTCAAGTTGCAGCAGAAAAGATATCAATCTAATCATAATACTGAATTGCCCAAAAGGTCAACCTGTTCCATTATGCTTTCAGCATATAATTTATATACCTCATTTGTTAAACAGACAACAAAATGAATGAAGAACTTTGCTACCTCTAAAATGTATTAGGGCAATTCACTCTCTTAATGGGAGAGTTTTATCCAGGCACTTCAGGCTCCAAAATTCCATGTGTGAGAGTTTATTGAAGTTATGGGCATAAAATATACATATCCAAGTTCAGTAAGTTGAAATGAAACCAAATTGCCTTGAGGCAAGATCTGCATCACATTCCGCTGTTAGGAAAAAAAAAATGTGTATGCAGTTTTAAAATAGTGTCAAACTTCAATTCCCAGAATCTTTTCTGCATTAGAAAAATAATTTAAAAAGTTACAAAAAAAACCCAACCAGTTTCAGTTTCTGTCCTGATAGTGTAACATCCTCGTAAAGACAGTTCTTGTGAACTGTTTTATATCAATTAAATGTATTTTTTTAGATGGAAAAATAATTACTGATAATTGAGTATGCCAATTCTTGCACACAAGTTTGGCAGAACGGGAAAATAGTTGCTGCCTGTCACAAAATCTTAACCATGGTGATAAAGCTCTGGTTTATATTCTTGTTAAGTTCTGCGCATGGCTGCAAGGAACGGAGACGAGGCAGTGAACAGTGAACTTCAACTCTTTATTAATCATACTGAACAGAGCAAAACCCTAGGGCAGCAGCAGCCCTTTTATAGGTTTGGCTGCTGGCCTATTAGCCAATGAGAAACATGGAAGTGTTAAACCCTTGAACCAATGAGAGTTGGCCCGTTAACAGTCAATCAGATTTCCCAGAAAGGACCAATCCGATATCGCTATTATTGGCCAATCAGAAGTGCAGGATTAGAACCCTGCTTTTTCTTAAGGTTGTTAAAACTTTATTAAACGCCTTTATTAGTTCATAATACCCCTTCCCCCTAGGTTCCGTTTGAGGGGTGCGGTGATGTAATCTCATAGATATGCAGGTTGTTTTAACTGTCTATTAGATTTGCGCTGTCCCACCGGTTCCTGTCTGTAGTCAAGTTTCGGCGGGACATTTTTTTATTTATCTGGTACAGGCGGTTCCGCATCCTCACTGGATGACTCGGTGCCACTAATTCTGTTGTTGTTGTCCTCCGATCTCTGCGGGCTCGCCTCTGTTGAGATATTCCTCTGTGGCAAGGCCATCCCTCTCCCTGATTCTTCTTCATGTATTGCGCCCGGCTGCTGACTTCCTTTGATTCCACTTTCCACCATCTCGAATTCGGTTTCTTTGACATCCCCTCCCCCCTCAGTTTGAGAGTCACAGGAGTCACGGGAACTGGGTTGTAGCCTAGAGCTACAAGCTGATCTATATGGCGTTTCCATATTTTTCCGTCCAATGTTTGCACACGGTACGATCTAGGCCCAGTGGTTTGAGTTACAGTTGCTTCGACCCATAATGGTTCGCCGGAAAGGTTTTTAGCAAAGACTAAGTCACCTACCATGAACTCGCGACATTTTCCACTAAATCCACAGGGTTTCTCTGGCGCGTAGGACAGGTGGAGCCGGTTGAGGTGGGAACGGAGCTTGCGTCCCATCAACAGTTCAGCTGGAGTCTTGTTGGTGACGCTGTGCGGGGTGATGTGTTGGAGTAGGAGTATTCTGTTTAGTTTGTCATCAGTGTCACCATAGTCCATTTTGTGGAGAGTTTTTTTAACAAATTGGACCATGCGCTCAGCCCTGTCATTGGCCGCAGGGTGCACCGGTGAGTTTAGTTCATGGTAGATACCCTGGTCCGCTAAGTATTGTTCAAATACCAGGGCAGTGAACTGGGGTCCATTGTTGGAGATCAGAACATCTGGCAGCCCATGCATTGCGAATAGCCTATTCAATTTGTGGATGACGGAATTGCTTGTAGTAGTCTTCATCTTGTGGAACTCGAGACAGTTGGAATAGGCATCCACTGTTAGGAGGAACGTATGTCCCTTAGTAGGCCCTGCAAAGTCAATGTGGATGCGGGACCATGGCCCCCATGGGGTTTCCCACTCCATTGGAGTTGCTCTAGGTGGGGCACTGCTAACTTCTTGGCACTTTAGACAAGTCTTTACCCAGGCTTTGATCTGCTTGTCGATGCCCGGCCACCACGCGTAGCTTTATGCAAGCACTTTTATACGCACGATGCCGGGGTGACTGTCATGCAATGTTTTTAATACTGCTCGTTGTAACCGCTCTGGGATGATGACTCTGTCTTCCCATAGGATGCAGCCTTTTTGCGAGAAAAGTTCTGTTTGCCGTTTTCTGAAAGGGGTGAAGTCATCAGGGGTTTGTTCTACTGGCCATCCTCCTTCGACCCAGCTGAGAACTCGCGCCAGGAGAGGATCTCGTTTCGTTTCGATAGCGATGTCTCTGGCTGTTAGCGGCAGTGAATGTAGTGTTTCAATCTGGAGTGTCGTAAGGGTTGGAGCTGGGTCGTCAATGGTTTCCGGAAGTGGGGCACGGCTCAATGCATCAGCGTGGGGAATGGCTTTCCCTGGGTGGTGTTGTAATTTATAGTTGTACGCAGCTAAGAACTCCGACCAGCAAGTCATTCTAGGTGACAATATAAAAGGGGTTGGCTTGTCTCCCACTATAATCCCCAGCAAAGGTTTGTGATTGGTAATAATAGTAAAAACTCGTCCATACACATATTCATGAAACCGTTTCACAGCAGATACAACAGCAAGAGCCTCTTTGTCAATTTGGCTATAGTTACGTTCAGCCTTCGATAAGGTCCTTGAAAAATAGGCAACAGGGGCCTCACTCCCATTTGGTAACAAATGACTCAAAATGGCTCCTACTCCATTCTTCATAAATTTACAGTGTATCGGTTGGTTTACCACTCCCTTTTGTGCATCCATTTCATAGTCATCAAAATAATTATATTACATAATAACTCACATTATCAATCATCAGTAAAATATCCCAATATCATTATTGAACAATCACTTGACTATAATTTTATTAATTCATACTTAAGCGAGATAACTATAATTAAGTTAAATTATTTTATAACAAATCATAGAATCATACCAAATCTATCTTAATAAAATATTCTAAAAAATTATCAAAACCAAGAAAAATTATATATTCGTTATTTCCTAAATTTCTAAATATTCTATTATTATATTGTATTATCTAACCATTGATAAAAAAGATCCCAAACTTCATAAAATTGTTTATCTTCTTGTTCTCTAATTTCAAATGTCAATCTACTCATTTCAGCACATCCCAATATTTTCTTAATAATTTCTTCCTCTAATGGTATTTTCTCACTCTTCCAATGTTTAGCAAATACAATCCTAGCCGTTGTTAATACATTTACAATCAAATACTTTAAATTTTTATTATATATATCAGGTACAATTCCCAATAAAAAAATATCTGGTTTCAAATCTATGTGTTTCTTTGTCATCTTTTCCAGGCATATGCAAATTCTAGTCCAGTATTTCCTGGCCTCCTCACAAGTCCACCACATATGGTAATATGAGCCAGGTATCTGATGACATTTCCAGCACTTTTCAGATTTATTCTTGAACATTCTTGCTATTCTTGTCGAGGGAAAGTGCCACCTATAAAACATCTTATACAAATTTTCTTTATATGCTGTTGACATTGTCATTTTATAATTTTGTGACCACAATTTTTGCCATTTCTCTAAATCAATCCCATATCCAAAATTCTTCCCCCAAGTAATCATTGTTTCTTTAACTTGTTCTTCCTCTAATTTAATTTCCAACAAATAACTATATAGTTTTTTGATCACTTTTTCATCAGTACCTGTCAAAATCCTATCTAAATCAGTCAATTTATCATAAAATCCTTCTATTTAAGAATCTTTAAGATACCTTGCATGTATTTGCACATATGAAAACCAATTCATCTTTATACCTTGTTCTTCTAAATTTTGCATCGTTTTAAGTTCACCCTTTTCATCCAATATTTCCCCATATCTAACTGTTTGTTCCTTCTTATAAGTTATAGGATACAAAAAAGCTTCAATAGTTGATAAGCAAACTGGAATTTTCAAATAACATTGTTTCTTAATTTTCTCCCAATTCAACCATAACGATTCCCGTATATAATGCCTTCTAAAATAACCCTGTGATTTAGTTCCCTTATACCATAAAAAAGCATGCCAACCCAATAATAAATCATGACCTTCTAATGTCAACAATCTAGTCTTTCTTAACGTTATCCATTGTTTAACCCACATTAAGTTTGCAGCTTGATAATACAACTCCCAATTAGGAAATTTATGAAGAATGATATATAATTTTTTTTATATTATGTTTTATGTCTTATATGTCATTAAAATCAATAAAACTTTTACCCCCCCTCAAAAAAAAAAGGCTCCTACTCCAAACGGTGACGCGTCACATGTAATTGTTAAAGGCAAAGTCTCGTTATACTGCATTAAAATAGCGTCGGAGGTTAGTAAGTTTTTCACTTGTCAGAATGCGTGCTCTTCTCGGTGTCCCCAGACCTAGGTGGCTTTTTTGTCGAGAAGTCTTTGTAGGGGCTCAGCTACGGTCACTTTCTGGGGCAAGAAGATGTTGTAAAAGTTAATGAGCCCCAGGAAAGCTTGGAGGTCTGTCCTATTCCTGGGTCTTGGGGCATTTTTGATCGCTTTTAGTTTGCTATTAGTGGGGTGAATGTCTTGCTTATCGGTTAGGTACCCCAGGAACTCTACTTTATCTGTACACAGTTGACATTTTTTTTTTTAACCTTTAGGCCGGATTCTTTAAATTTCTGGAGAACCATTTTTAGATGCCTTTCTAGTACTTCTCTATTCGGGGCCGCAATTAAAACATCATCAAAGTATGGCATGACCCCCTTGATCCCTTGCAAGAGTCTCTCCATCAGACTTTGAAAAATCCCTGGCGCTACGCTCACTCCGAATTGGAGTTGGTTACATTTAAAGGCACCTTGGTGCGTAACGATCGTCTGTGCTTCCACAGTTTTTTTTATCTACAGGCAGTTGTTGGTACGCCTGTGCTAAATCCAATTTAGCGAAGACTTTTCCACCCCCCAGGGAATGGAGGAGGTGTTGCACCACCGGCACCGGGTAAGCGTTCTGTTGAAGGGCATGATTAAGGGTGGTCTGGTAGTCCCAAAAATCCTTAACGATCCATCCGGTTTGATGGGTGTTATGACTGGGGTTTCCTAATGAGCGTGGTCAGTTGGTTCTAAAACACCCTGGGTTATTAATTTATCGAGCTGCTCGTCGATCTTTGATTTTAGGGCAAAAGGTACCTGACGAGGCTTAAGGCGGATGGGGGCTACTTCAGGGTTAAGGTTAAATGATATCGGGGTCCCCTTGTACTCACCTAGTTTGTCTGCAAAGACGTCCTGGAATTCCTGGACAAGGGCCTCCTCCCAGTCATCGCTTCTGGTTTGGTGGATGCCGGCTACCTCGATCCCGAGTGGGGCGAACCATTGAAGGCCTAACAAACTAGGCCGGTTGTGGTCAATGACGGTCAGTGGTAACGGCGCAGTACGATTTTTGAATGATACTTGGACTTGGCTGGATCCAACGACCAGAATTCGGTTCCCCTGATAATCTTGGAGTATGATTCTTTGGGCTCTGAGGTCTTGATGCCAGACGGCAGGGATTAATTGTTTAAGGGTCTTCTAGGAAACCATCGAGAGGGACGATCCTGAGTTGACTTCCATCACACAAGGTTGGCTTTTGATGGCGACCTTCACTCGGATCTTCTTTGCATCTAACAATGAAGTGTGACCGATTGTAATGGTTTGGTGTGCCTCTTCCCATCTTGTTGAAGTGGCCAGTGTTTTATTTCTGTAGGAGTGGTTGTTCCATTGGTGGTTCAAGTGTTCCCGACTCACAGGACGATTCCCTGTGGTCTGGCGGTAATTGTTTTCTCTCTGAATTGCGCTGGATCCTTGCTTGCTTCTACAGATCTTCCCGATGTGGCCTCTTTTCCCACAGGAATGGCAGAGCGCATCGAGGAATTTGCAGTCTGATCACGGGTGGTTTGCCCCACAACCCGCACATTGGTGCGGTAGTCTTCGATTCCACTGGTTGCGTTGGTCATGTTTGGACCGGAGCCGGTTTCGCTAGTGCCTTGGCCATCTTAAAGATGGCAGGCCCGCAATGGGTCAGGGCTCGCTTTTTCCCCATAGTTGTGTCTTATAAGTTGTTGGTCTCCAGAAACATCTGGAACTGGTCTATGTACGAGTCCCAGTCTTCTTGTGCCGAGTCAAATGGAGCAGGTGGTATGGTGCCGCCGGACATGGTTTCCATTGTTGATGCGCCTTCAGCCACGTGCTCTGTTTGGTGCTCTGTAGTGTTCAGTCAGCTCTGATGTCTCCGCATCCCACCTTCGTCGCCAGTGTTAAGTTCTGCGCATGGGTGCAAGGAATGGAGACGAGGCAGTGAACAGTGAACTTCAACTCTTTATTAATCATACTGAACAGAGCAAAACCCTAGGGCAGCAGCAGCCCTTTTATAGGGTTGGCTGCTGACCTATTAGCCAATGAGAAACATGGAAGTGTTAAACCCTTGAACCAATGAGAGTTGGCCCATTAACAGCCAATCAGATTTCCCCGAAAGGACCAATCCGATGTCGCTATTATCTGCCAATCAGAAGTGCAGGATTAGAACCCTGCTTTTTCTTAAGGTTGTTAAAACTTTATTAAACGCCTTTATTAGTTCATAACAATTCTAGTTTATTATTTTTGATTGATGATTCATGGTTCTCGCGAAATTGTTACAGACATCTGATATCATATAGCAGGACAGGAAATATCAGCAAACATCTGATAAAAATAGTTTCTTCGTAGAATGTGCTACATTCTGCCCTCTTCCTTGCTTTTGTATGTAATAGTTTACCTAATTATGCAAATAAATTTTTATTCCAGTGTGAGTAGTTTAATTAGTTCAGAGATCTATTTCTTCAGTACTTTTTTTCAGGACTGTTCCAAGTTTTGAAGATTACTTTTAGTTTTAATTTTATCTATCCTTCAGAACTTTATGTTGTGAATTATCTGTCCCATGTCATGAGTGAACAAGTAGAGCCAAAAAACTGCTCAGAAATCATTCATGTTAAAAAAAACTGCCTCATGTTCTTCAAACAGCAGATTGACAGTCAAGGTTGTTGAAGAACCAGATTCATTCTTCAAAAACATCATACTTTATGCATCTGGGTGCACATATAAAAAGATATAAGATTATGCAAATATAAATTGGATTATCTGAAGCAAGGAATATATGGATATGGAAATATTCTGAGAACTTTTCTTTGAGCTATCACATCACCATGCTTTTGTTTTTTCTGTCAAAAGAGGAATCCGTAAGAGCATACTGTGTGTATTTCAGCTCTTATACAAGGAAATTGTGCATAGTAGCAATGCTATCACTTTTTCTCTAGGGACCCTTTAGGCAAAGCTAGCTGTCCTAAAGTTTCTATCAACTCTCATTTTGCTCCTGTTTCTCTTGCCCAGTTGTTGGGGAAAAGAGAATGGATGTGAACTACAGTTTAATCTTTTTTAGATTGTGTTAGATTTCAATATTAATGTATTTTTGTTCATATTTGATTTTCCAATTGATTCCTCTGTTGTCCCTGGATTGACAGTTTCCAGCTGTAGCATTAATTAATTGTACACCTGCTTTTTTTGGAGGCAGGGCAACATATCTAATGGACTCAGGAGGTGGCTGAACTTCAACTACCTAGTCCAGAGGTGTCAAACTGAATTTCTTCAAGGACCAGATCAGCATTGTAGTTCTCCTCCATGGGCCAGCTACTGGAGGGACATGGATGCCTCCTGCAACACCCTGCCAGCCAAAATGGGATACAGGGGGTCCACACATTCCCTCCCCCCTGTGCCTCATTTCTACCCTCCGGGGCCTTCTTCAGCCCTCTGTTGGCCATTTTCTGGCCTGTTTTGGGGTTGTTTTTCAATTTGTTTGGGGGGTGTTTTTTGGACTGTTTTCAGGTCATTTTGGGGGCATTTTTGGCCAGCAGAGTGCTGCAGGAGGTCATGGTAGGTGAAATGAGGCTCAGCCCCCCCCCCCACAAGCAGCCTGTTTTAGCCTCCAGGGGCACTGCGGTTCAGTCCTTTGATATTTCGAGGCTGTCCCTGCAGGCCAGATTTAAACACCCCATGTGCTGGATCAATGGTAGGATTCTTTTTTTTTTTTTTTTTACTACAGGTTCTGTGGGCGTGGCAGGGGAAGGATACTGTAAAATCCCCAGTCAGAGGTGGTATTTGCCAGTTCTCTGAACTATTCAAAATTTCTGCTATTGGTTCTCCAGAACTGGTCAAAACCTGCTGAATACCACCTCTGGGCTGAAACTGGCCCAAGGGCCTTGAGTTTGACACTCCTGCCCTAGTCCATTATTTTGTTTGGTAGGTAGCATTTCCCGTCTATTTAAATTTCATTTTTTTTCTTAGTCCCATTCATCTATCCATTGTTATTATCTGTTTACATCTGTTAGTTCTTTAGCTGGTGTTGGTCTTCATACACACCAGGTTCTTCTAAAGAACCTAAGGTGTCATGATTTATTGGCATAATACTTGTGTGGATCCTAACAATATGAACTTTTTGCAATTGACAGATGGAAATTTGGTCATGGTATTATTGTTACAAATTTATTGGCCATCCAATAGGCTATAATTTATTGGCCATCCAGTAGGCTATTGTTGAAATAGGGGAATATTCAAGGACATTGACTGGAACCAACCTCACACAAGCCAGCCTCTATAACTCTTCTAAACAATAGTATCTTATGGCAGAATGTAGGCCAGTAGAGGGCAGATATTATAAAGAGAAGGCATGCTTCTGGAGTCCTTGTAGCTGGCATTACTTAATTGAAGGAACCCAGGATATGTGAACCAAGGGCCAAACATCAATTTCTCAGTGCTGCCTTCTGCAGTACTTGTCAAGTAACAAATTATTGTCTGATGCAGAAAGGATCGTGCCAGACCCAATCCTACAAGGTTTATCTGTATTCAGTCATGGAAATGCAAAGGTATCCACTCATACTGTATTTTAAAAATAGTTGGAAAGAACATTTGGTCAGTGAAATAACATTTCAATGTTATTTGTTATTTCTATGTTTAACATTTCTATAAATCATGGACCCTTCTGTAATGCTATCCAAAATAGGTTGATAGAGGAGGAGATGTGAACTTATCTCAGCCAAGTTTCTCTAATAATGCCACCGCAAATATAAATAGGGGGCTTTTAGGTAGATAAGTTCATTGAGATATCAGCAGCCATTCTAATAACTTGAATCTTAGGCAAAATGGGCTTTTATGGCTCACATCAAAGGTTTGAACTGGACCCTCAAATCCACAAGCAACCAGCATTGCAAGTAGAGAATGAGCTGACCATATAGTCCCAATGGGTTCTCCATAGTATAGTTAATGCTTCCAAGTTTTTCCTCATAGTCAGCCAAATATAGTAGTCATTATAATCATTTAAGTTGGAAATAACCTTCCAAAACAAAATAAACAATCTATTAAATTGTTGGAGGAGGGAAGGTTAGTTAATCTTAATGTAATCCCCCCTCTCCTCCTCCTCCTCCTCCTTCCCCCCTTCCTCTCCTTACTTAATGGAGTCAAGGACAAATTATGATTCATTTTATTTTTCTCCAATGGAAACAGCCACTCAGATTTTGGCAGGTTCTGCCTGTCACCATCTAACTGCCAGTTGTGTCTTGCCAGTGAGTAGCCTTTAGAAGCTGTCAACAAATGAAATATTACATGTGTATTCTCTGTCATCTTTTCCTGACAGCTGTTTGCTTGTATAATAAAGAGCAAATGGCTGCATTTAGGCTTAGAGAAATTGTAGAGTAAGCAATTTTTATAAAATTGCATCCCCAGCTGCTTTTCTCCCTATGAGGAAAAAATAATGGTAGCTCCTCCATGGGGAAATTCTCAGAAGTAACCCAAACTGAGTTCACAGAATTTAGTCTGTTCAAGTCTGATATGATTTTATAATGTGAATTAACTAGTATATGAATGAAGCTATGTCTGAATCACTCATTTTGGTCAGAGGTTGACAATTGGCTTCTTTGTACCAACATGATTTTGTTTGATAATTCTAGCCTTAACCTTTTCTTTCTTTTTTCTTCATAAAAGCTGTGCATTGTGTTCCTTTCTGATATTATATCTTCTTTACTAAGAGGGAAGAAAAAAACCCCAAAACATATTCTTTCTTCTATAACAGTGGTTTTCAACATTTTCCTCACTGTGGACCCCTTTTAAATACCTTTTGTAGCCATGACAATAACCACAGACATCAAGCCTTAACTCAAGATTTAAGTCATAACATTTCTTTAAGCATTTGCAGAACCACAGTTTGAGAACCATTGCTATACATTATTTTAAATCACTGTTTCATTGTACTCTTGGTATGATTAAGGGTGTTATTTCCCTTATGAATATCTTACTTATATATATATGTATACATATATAGTTTGACTTGAAGACTGCATATTTCTTTGTTTAGTGGACTTTAGAAATGGTATATTCTTTCATATTTATTTATTCCACACCTTCACCCAATTGAAAACAGTAAGTAAAAAGCATGTTTTATTAAAAACCTTCTAATGAGTCTTTTGATAGAATACCAGATGTTACATATTTTGAAGTTGTTCAAAGAACTCATTAAATCACACCAATTAACAAAAAATGTAGAAAATGTGAGAAACTGAGTAGAAAGTAAATGGAGTTTTCTATATTAAGAACTGCTAGATACTTCTGTTGACAAAAAAAGTGTGTGTGTGTGGGGGGGCAATAGAAAAGCTAAAAGCTGGAGCATTGGCTCAATTCCCATCAGTCTGGGAGCTATATTCAAAAGGTTTTGTTATGGCCAGCATATAAATTTGCATTGAAACCATATTTTATAGTATGTAAAGTAATCATGCCTTGCTACATTTAAGAAGTTGAACCAGACCAAAGAAACTGATAATGGTGAATTCTAAAAGCTCATGGGTTGTTTTTGGAGAAGTTGTTTTCTTCCAGTCCAACCTTCCCCCACTGAATTGGGGGTAAAGGGTTTGGTGGAGACAATACTATAGCTCTAAGAAGTTAATAAATAGATCCCCCCATGAATCTCTACTTGATTAAATTCTGTGTCAGGTCATACAAATGCAGCTGTTGGAAGTTATTCAACTTGGTCTCATGATATGCACTGCTTCCATTCCCAAGAGGGGAGGGAAGCAGTAGTTTGCTGACCTTCAGAAAAAGTTAAAAGTTTGAAGGATTAGTTGATAGCTATATAATTTGGTGCTTTGTATTTGAATAATATATGCTCTAGAAAATGGCCCAGAAATAAATATAGCTGGGAATTCTGGCTATAGAATTCTGGAGATTGCACAATAATATGATTGACAAAAACTAAGAGTTATCTTTGTTAATTTCACAACTAAATCACAACTCTGCATCTAGCAGAGATTTTAACTAAATACAGGAAGTCCCCAACTTATGACTACAACTGAGCCCAAAATTTATGTTGCTAAGTGAAACATTTGTTAAGTGAGTTTTGCCTCATTTTACAACTTTTTTTGTCACAGTTGTTAAGTGAATTGTTGCAGTTCTTAAGTTAGTAACCTGGTTGTTAAGTAAATCTGGCTTCCCCATTGACTTTACTTGTCAGAAGATCGCAAAAGTTTGCAAAATCTCATGACCCTGGGACACTGCAACCATCATAAATATGAAACAGTTGCCAAGCTTCTGAATTTTGATCATGTGACCAAAGGGATGCTGCAACAGTATTAAGTGTAAAAGTCATAAGCCATAAGTCACTTTTTTCAGTGTCATTGTAACTTTGAACAGTCACTAAATGAACTGTTGTAAGTCGAGAATTCCCTATAATGCCTCTGGTTTCACCAAACCTTGCTCTTCTATCTTATTTACCATATTTTTCGGACTATAAGACACACCGAACTACAAGATGCACCTTGGTTTAGAGGAGGAAAACAAAAAATACACCCATTTTTGGCCTGCATAGTGCTTCTGGACACCGGGGAGGCTGAAAATGGAATGCTTGAAGGCTGTGGGAGGCCAAAAATGGGCCTTTATTCACTGTATAAGATGAACAGATATTTCTACCCACATGTTTTTTTGGGGGGGAAAGTGTGTTTTATACCAGCGGCTGCCAATTGGTGGGCTGCTGCCAACTGGTGGGCAGTGAGAAAATTTTGGTGTGCCGCAACATGCTGAGGCAGGGAGATGGGGCAATCTTGCAGTCTCCCTAGCAAACCCATGGCTGCTGCCTCCTGCCTCAGTGCATTGAGGAGGCTGAGAAGCAGAGGGAAGAGCATGGACCTCCTGAGCTGCAGGAAGCAGCTGTTCTCAGGTGAAGATGTTGCAAGGGGGAGGCTCGACCCCCTCTTCCTCCTCGCCAGAAGCACTCACACGCTCAGCGGGAAGGACGCAGCTTGTTGGGGGCCAGACGGGCGGTGAGCACTTTGCGTGGAAGCACTTCTAGTGAGGAGGAAAAGAAGCTCCTGGGGGGCGCAGGAGATCGCACCCTACCCTCGCAGACTTATATAGCAAAAAATGCAATACTTTGATTCCATATAGTTGGAAGATTTTTTAAATAAAAATAACAAGTAAAATTCTTAAAATGTGAATTTATGCTATGATAAGTTTCCATTTTATAGTGGGTATATGCATCCATATATGCTATAGCTGTTTAGCAACATGTTTTATAAACTTAGATTGCTGTTGCATGTACCAACAGTTTTAAAACTTCCTCCATTTCTAAAGTTATTCAAGTTGCATGTTCCAATTTCCATATTATGATAACACAAAACTGATTTAAAAAGGAAATATTTTAGTGGAATCTCATTCTGTTTTATCAGACCTTTCCAACAACTTTGGGGCAATGGAATTCAGAACTTTGATTGAATTTGGCCATATGTTTTATTTCCACCTTGTGATCACTGATTCTCTTTGCTAAGCTTTATTCATTTTCATTGTTTAAAAAAATGCTAGCGGAGTGTCTGAGAATTCCAATACGAATTTTACTTTTTTTTAAAAAAAGGGAGCATGAATTTCAATGTCAGTTTATGGCAGGTATGTGCAAACCATAGCCTGCAGGCTAATGTGGGCCTGGATAACTAGTGATGTGGTCCCACAGGAGCATAAAGCTTTAACATTATTATGTGTTTTCTAGTAATATTTATATGCATTAACTATAACTATTTTATATGTGTCCCATAACTATAACTATTTTATATGTGTCCCAAGACAATTCCACTTCATGAATGAAGGAAAATATACGTGTCCCAGGATAATGTTGCTGGATCCAATCTGTGTCAGTCACTGGGACTAGAAGTTTAGTCTTCCAAGTTTTCAGACTTGTATTAGATCTTATCTTTGGGGAAATTTTTTCTCACCAGAAGGTGTCCTCTTCACTCAATGCAGGCCAGGCAAGCCAAAAGGTTGACATCTATCGTTTAGAGTGTCAGAATGATCAGTCATCTTCTTTTCCTGCAGTTTGTGACCAACCTGGAAATCCAATAAAACACAGCAAACAGATTAGTGGAGGTTAAAGAAAATATATGTATTCAACCCAATTTTGTTAAGTAACATTGGATGGCAGGTGCAACGGACTGCTTCTGTTCTCTCTTCTTATTTTAGTTTAAAGATTTAGCTAATCATTATTAACAGAATGGAATGGGTTAGCTTCTTATAACAATTCCTATTCTATCAGCATGAAGACCTTCCTTCTGGCAATTCTTTATAATCTATAGTTAACAATAATGTCTGTATAATTGGCATTTTATCTTTAATTTATGTTTGTCTTCCTACACATAAGATATATGTCTTTATTTACATAGATTTTGCTACATGATGTTTTCATTTTTTTTATAATGGTAGGAGTCAGCTTTTTCCTTTTATAAATGATGTTGGTACTGATTATGCAATCTTTCATCAATTTTTAATTTAAATGTATTGTAAACATTTAAGGAAAATATTCAAACATGAATACATTAATTGCTATTTTTAAATTATTTTTTTCTATAAAATGTTATTTTGTAATATATTTATTACTATATTTTAATATTTATGTCTGTGTTTGGATTGTTTTGATGGTGTGCTATCTTCAGTAAGATTGGAAACTATATAAATTTGATTAATAATTACATAAATAACTAAATATTATATTTTTATGTTATTTTAATTCTATAAAGACTTAGTTTGTGCTAGTGATTAAGGAGGCTAGAAACCAGTTGTCTGTGAGTTGTAATCAGTGATGGAATTCAATTTTTTTTACTATCTGTTCTGTGGGTGTGGCTTATTTTGTGGGCATGGCTTAGTGGTTGTGTGACTGGGCGGGTGTGCTTGGTGGTCATGTGACTGGGTGGGCGTGGCCAATTCATTGTCACTCACATCAAGGGGTGCTTTACCTGGCCCCTCCCCTCCCAGCCATTCTTTGTCACCCAGCCTCAACTTATCTATAGTTCTGTAAAAATGTTGTTCACCTTTTTTGACTTTATTATCTGCATACTATAGATGTACTTTCATGGACCACTGAAAGGAGGAAATGGCTCACATGCTTTACTCAAGAGTGTGATAGGCAATAGGCAATAGGCAATGGGTTGCCGCAAAGAAAGGGGGACAATGTATTTTCTAAAGAAGCAGAATGCAAACAAGAAGCAATGGATGGAAACTGAACAACCTAAAACTAAGGAAAAACTTCCTGAGAGTGGGAACGATTAACCAGTGGAACTGCCTGTCTCCAAAAGTTCTGGGTGCTCAATCACTGGAAGTTTTTGAGAAAAAACTGGACAGCCATTTCTCTGAAATGGTATAGGGTTCACCCCAAGGTCCCTTCTAAGTATTATTCTGACACCTTTCCCAGAATTTCTCCTCAGAGTTTGGCATCCTCAGTTTTCTTGCCTGAGCTGGGGGTTGGACTAGAAGATCTCCAAGGTCCCTTTTCAACTCTTGTTAAACACATGTGTATTTTATGCTCTAGACTATTGACATTGAATGCTTGTAAACCCTGAAAAAATATGTGGTAGCCCTGGGCAAAAGAAAAGCAGAAAAATCACTCTAGGTGTAGGGACAGTGTAAAATATTAACACATGATAAATAACAGAACAATTAAAAATAATAGCACAGAGTTTTATCTCTCTCTCACTTCCTATTCTTTTTCTTTCTTTCTGTACCTTCCTCTTTCTTTCTTTCTTTCTTTCTCTCTCTCTCTCTCTCTCTCTCTCTTACACACATACACACAGAGAGAAAGCACTTAACAGACAAGCATTTGGGAAGCAGCTCCTTTAAATTTCTCCAAGGCTGGAGTGGATTCCCCCACCCTCTGTCAGATCTCACTCCTCCTCACTCCAGCACTTTAACTCATAAGGAGAAAGCGATACTTGCAGCATCCATGGGGAATCCTTGGAGAAGTTTTTAAAAGGCCTGCTTCCAAAATGCATTTCTTTTACATTGCAAAAGTGCTCCAAGGCTCGATTCATCACCATCCCCTCTGTCAGACCACACTTTTTCTCACTCCAGACACTTTAACTCACAAGGGGAAAGTGATATTTGCAGCGTCCATGTCTTTCTTCCTTTTCCCAGGGCGAAAGAGGATGTGGGGAACGGAAAGCTAGGAGAGCGATTGCAAGTGAGTGATGGGGCGACTGGGTTGAGGGCGTGGCCAGCCAGGGATTGCCACCGGTTCGGCAACCCATGCCAAATAACCGCTACCGATTCACCCGAATAGGTGTGAACCAGTTGAATAGCACCTCTGGTTCTAATCCCACTTTAGTTTCTGTGGCAACCAGTGATTTGAAAACTAAAAAGTGGACCCTGCACTCGTGGAAAAATACTAGGAAGGAAAAATAATGCTCAAATGAGAGTTTTATCTGATTTTAATATTGCATAGTTTTATATGTCCAGATCACCAGCCCTGAATTCAGGTCCATCTTATGCTATGGAAATTCACAAGAAGTTTTTGAGCTGTTTACTTACATATCTATTATTTGTTGTTCAGAATGATAAATAATCTGCCTTCCCTTAAGCTCTCAGAGTAGAGAGAGACAAGTATATTATTTTATACCCACATATAAAGTAGGCATGAGATAATGTATCATTATTCCTCCTGGCCAGATTTATCTATTTATCTATCTATTTAGCAAATGGCATATAATGTCAGGGAAATCAACACATGCTAGTCACACAACACAGACCTGGCAGCCTAAATAATTAGTTCATCTGTTCGGCCCTTGCGTGGCTATCCTTGATGCATCACAGGAAATGAACTAGCTTAAACCATATGACCAACAGCACTTGGGTTGCTGGCCCTTCCGGACTCCTCCGCCAGTCTTTGCCTTGTCTCATATTGCTAAGCATCTGGGAATGCAGCTAGGTATTTCCCACCCATTTATTTACTGCCAATATTACCTATTTTCTAACTGCTAGGGGAGCAGGAGCTGGGATTGAGTTACAGAAGCTCACTCTTTTACTCTTTTACTATTACATCCTTACTTTCACCCATCTCCTCCCACTTATGACTATAACTTTGTTGCTTGTATCCTAACAATTTTTATTGACTGTAAAATTTTTACAGTAACTTTGTTGCTTGTATCCTAACAATTTTTATTGACTGTTTCCTAGTATGATTTGATTGCTTACTATACCCTATAACTATTATTAAGTGTTGTACCTTATGATTCTTGACTCTTGATGAATGTATCTTTTTCTTTATGTATACTGAGAGCATATGGACCAAGACAAATTCCTTGTGTGTCCAATCACATTAGTCAATAAAGAATTCTATTCTATTCTATTCTATTCTATTCTATTCTATTCTATTCTATTCTATTCTATTCTATTCTATTCTATTCCATTCCATTCCATTCCACTCCACTCCACTCCACTCCACTCCACTCCACTCTACTCTATTCTCTGTCTCACAGAGCTGGCTTGAACCACCAAAGTGCAGACTATTTCCAGCATCATTAAGCTACTACATCACTGCATACATCCCCCTTGTCAGATTTTTACTTACTTGTCCCTGGGGTCCCAAGGTCCCTTGTAAACTCTCTTGGCAATTATGATTGGTCAGTGGCTGCAGTTCTGAAAGTTGCTACTTGCTCAGAAGAAACAGAGAGCAAGCCAGGGATGCTAGGAAAAATATTTTGGGAAGGAAAGCTAGAGAGAATGGAGGTACCATTATAATACTTCCTTTCTGATCATTCTTTATAATTAGGAATGCTTCCCAGAAGCCATTTATAAGTGGAGAAACAACTTCCTGACAAATCATTCTCTAACACCATTCACAGCATTTTCACCAGTTTTCAGAGTTCTGTGAGCTATAACATTGGCCAAAAAAAATCCACTGCCCATCCCAATTTACTGAGATCTACAACAAGACAGGTTCACGGCTAAAAGGTATGTCCTCAATTCACACTGCAGATCAAGGTTCTAGAACTAGTGGGTTTCAAGTAATCTAACAACCAGTTCACCTAGTGACTGGTTGGGTGGGCGTGCCTTGAGGGATGTCATGTGACTGAGTGGGTGTGGCCAACTTGATGTCACTCATAGCAAGGTGGGGCAGTGCAGGCAGGCCGATGCTGCAGAGACAGGACAATTTCATATGTACCATTCCAAGCCCCTTCCCCCCCACCCTTGGGCTGACAAAAATCATGACTGCCTGCCAAGCCTGCCTGGGGAAAAAAAAAGAAGGGCCAAAGGAAACGCCTCCTTTCTGCCTCCATTGGGCTGTCTGTGCTGTGCTATATTGGGATAGGGAGGTGGGGGGAGCAAAAAGCCCACTCGGTCCATACCGAGCACAATGGAGAATCTCTCTTCTAGCACACAGGTTTGTGCATTGGGATCTTGAAGAGTAGATTGTGCACCCTGAACTCTATCTACTGCTGCTCCAAGCCCGGAGCCTGGCTACAGCCAACCCTCAGCCAATTTTCTTCCAGCACTCATGCAAGGAACCCTGGAGGAGCCAAATGGCAGCATATTGCATGCTTTTCACTCCAGGCAGCCCTGGAAAATGCATGGCTGGGGCAAAGCAGTCCTTGTTAACAAGCTCCAAACCATTGCTGCTGCTCCAAGACTGGGTTCCTCACACAAGTATTGGAAGAAAGGGAGTCCAATTGTGAGAGTGGGCTTTTCCAAGGCCAATTGTAGAAGAAAACAATGAGTGCATCTTTCCTTCCAGAGGAAAAAGTCCGAGCCTGCCAGGCTGTCTTGGCCAGTCTCCAAGAGACCAGGCATGAAGGGATGGTCGTGGCATCGCACCCAGTTCCATGTTTCCCAGAAATCCTGGCAGGCAAGGCTTCCTGGTCCAACAAAGAGGCTGGGGGCAGGACATCCTTCCCTCTCTTTTGGGGAGAGATTTTCAAACAAACTTCAAGCAAGGTGCCACCCTGGCCAGCAACTCTGGGTTTTCCAGTCTGGCTGAGACCATGACCTTACCTTCTTCTCACATCTGGTGGTAGAGGGGAAGGTCAGCCAAGGCTGAGCTATTGCTGCTCAACTCCCTCCACAGTCCACATCTCATTCTCTGCCTGGATTCTCCACAGCTGCTGGGCTTCACGTGCCTGCGGGTGGCAGGCAACCAGGAAGCACAAGGTTATGCAGCCTGCATCACCTCTCTGCCAGCCAGCCATGCC
The DNA here is from genome assembly GCA_033807585.1 of Hydrophis major. Lineage (NCBI taxonomy): Eukaryota > Metazoa > Chordata > Lepidosauria > Squamata > Elapidae > Hydrophis > Hydrophis major. The sequence continues at coordinate 96,422,370 of CM066330.1, read as the reverse complement.
CCTCCCTTGCCCACCAGCCTATGCACTTTGGATGAGCGCAGGCCTCGGCTGTGAAAATGGTGCAAGTCCCATAGGCTGGAATGTAAAGCTGATGGCGAGGAAGGAAGATCCACTCTGGGCTTTCTGTGGTCAGCCGAACGACCACCTCAATGGTGGTGGTGAGACATGGGAAGCCTTGGCAGCCTTTTGGGCCCTGTTCTGGGCTGCCACCTACACATCCTCTCCTCTGCCTTGGGTCCCACATCCAGCACACAACAAGGGGACATACATGCCACTTCCAGGCCAGTCTGACAGGTGGATGGGTGAGTGGGCGGCCCTTGGGGGAGGCATTTTCTCTCAGGCTTCGCACCTGGGCCCACAGAAGTTAAAGCAAGGCCTGAAAGGCTGTCAAGCCCCACCATATCCATCCCAGTGGCTCTTCAGCTGAGCATAGCAAGTCTGGAGTGCATCTTCCTTCCCCGCCATCAGCTTTACCTGCCAGCAGCCCATGAGGCTTGCACCATTCTCACAGCAGTGGCCCACGCTCATTCGAACTGTGGGCTGGTGGGCAAGGAAGGGGTAGGGATGGTTGGAAGAGAGGTGATGTGGGCTGCAGAGCCTCATGCTCCCTGGTTGCCCCCCACCCACAGGCAGGTGAGGCACAGCAATGTGGGGGGCAAGATGTGGGCTGAGTGGTGACATCTCAGCCCTGGCTCATCTCGTTCTCTGCCACCAGCCATGGGAGGAAGGTAAAGTCTTGGGATGAAGAAAGAGGCAGTCTTGGGAGAAGAAGCGGAGAGATCACAGGGCCTCTGAAGGAGGGAAAACAGCCAGAGCAGAGGTTAGCAAGCCAATTTGGTGGGGCACTGGCAGGTGGAGGTATGTCTTTTTAGAAAGACAGGACCTGGCATGTCCCCCAACCCGAGACAAAGGGCGAGTGGGCGGTATCTGCCTATAGGCTTCAGGAAAGACTAGAGGTGGGAATTGGCATGTCTCCTGACCCAAGGTGAAGGGTGAGCAGGACGCATCCACCCATAGGTCCCGGGGAAGGCCAGAGGTGGGAACCGACACCTTACCTTCACAGGTAATCGCAGTGAGCAGAGCGGGTGAGGTGCAGAAATCTGATGAGTCATGTGGCCAGCATGGTAGGCCATGGCGAAGACAAGCAAGCAGGCAAGGCATGGAGATCAGCTGGGCTGCGTGTTCTGGGCAAGCAAGCAAAGGAGCCAGAGTATAGCTGGGTGTGGGCTTGACTTTAGTCACTGGCCAAGGTGGGCAAGGTGAGATAGGATGGGGTAGGGCTGGATGGGTGGAGCCAGCTAGTGGTGGGATTTGCCAGTTTGCCGAACTACACAGAATTGTAACAACCAATTCACTTGAACCGGTCCAAACTGGTAGCAGCCCACCTTCTAGACAGAAACCATTGGAGCATAGGTCAGCAGAGCCAACAGAATATTCTCCTCTTGTCCTATCTGTAGCACAAGTCAATCAACAAAACTTCACTGCATAATAAGACTATATAAGTCTTTTCTTTAAGAAATGTTTTGTTTACACGCATTAAAGTGATTAAGGAAGTGCATCAAAGCACAGCTTGAGTCAAATGAATGTTTTGGCTGGAATCAAAATGACAACAGGATGGTTTCTGAACTGTCTGTTGCCACATTCGTGCTTTTATCTTAGATTTTCCACAATGATTATGATTGCTGATGCATGCATAAAAGCAGTGTCTGAATGCTTTATGATGATGTGAGATGCTTAGAGAAAGGTTTATAGATGTGGTATTCTTTAGCACATTTGTTGTCCCCCCCCCCCCCAACACACACAAATAATTGCTTATCTGCGCTATCCCAGTTGGTGAAATGATTCGATCATGGAGGAAAGGGTTTTCTAAAGTATGTTATTTTGTTGCTCCGAAATAATGGATAATGATTTAATTATTGTTTACTCTCACAAATATTTAGCATAAGAAGTGTGTGTGTGTGGAGAATAGCTTAACCCTGTTAATATAATATGTAAAGATGCAGCTGCAGAGATGATATAGCCATTCATAAACAAAATGGCATATTTTATATGGTAGCAAAGAAATACTATCTTTTTGTTACTTCATTTTAAATACTTAAATACTCCAGAATATATTTTAAAATGTGAAATACAAAGTAAAGCAAAATTGCAGCATTGAAACATATCTGGAAATTATTCCAACAATTCATTTTGAACTAAAATCTGGCATGTGAGTCTGAAAACCTGCCAGAACATTTTCATTTCCCATGAAATATATGGCCTATTTTCTGACCTTCTTGTGCAAATAGGAATAGATTAAAATATAACTTACAACTAAAATGCCAATAGGTTTATTATTTTCATGATCCTTTATGCGATGCATACAGATATTATATAAAGGAAGGACAGGGATAAGAACTGAAAAGAGTAACAAACACTGCAAGGTGTAATTCTCTACCTGTATTTGCATCTACTTCTACATAATAAATAGTAGGACACATTTAGAGATGATAAACATTTTCTGTGCATTTCTTAAGTGCATCATGTTAATGAGAAAGTGAACAATGGAAGTATGTATAACCATCTCCCCCTCCATACACAAAGAGAGAGAGAGAGAGAGAGAGATACAGACACACACAGACAGACACATAAACACACAAACTACTGCAAAGTGGAGAAAGTAGCCTCCCTGTAGTGACATGATGATATATCCAAACCTGATCAGTTAAGTGGCACTATGATCTTATTTATGATTATTTAATAAGTTCCCTCCTCTCCATCTGATGCTTACAGCCGCTAAAAGCAAAAATGTGCACAGAAAGAAAATTCAGTACATTGATTTAAGATCCCTAATTGACTAGCATCAAAGAAGCCTTTTCAGTTAAAAAGAAAATATTTCAGCAGCAGTAGATGGGATTATTATAAAACCATAAAAGTGAACTAACCAATCTAATGTTAGTTTTAAAAGTACACTTTTTCTGTGGGTACAAGCATGAACTTGTTTCCTTTCACCTCTGAAACATTATTTTTTTGTGATTAAAATGAGCAAGGTAAGAAACAATGGATGGAAACTAACCAAGGGGAAAAACAACCTAGAACTAAGTTGAAATTTCCTAATGGTGAGAGCAATCAATCAATGGAACAGTTTGCTTTCAGAAGTTGTGAGTATTCTATCACTAGAAGCTTTTAAAAAGAGACTGGACAACCATTTATCTAAATGGGACAGGGTTCCTTTCTCAAGCAGGGAGTTGGACTAGAAGACCACCAAGGTCTCTTCCAATTCTATTATTATATGTTCTAGAACCGTGATGGTGAATTTATTTATTTATTTATTTTTATTTGTCAATTGCTTACAAGATAATAGGTATAAGTAAAAACATAGCTATGAATACATGGACACATATAATAAAAATAAAAATATATATAAAACAAACAATAGGACAGGGATAGTAGGCACGTTGGTGCGCTTATGCACAAAATGTCTAGCATTATGTCACATGTGCCAGAAGTGGCACGCAGAGCCACTTCTGCCGGTACGCGAGAGGTCACCTGGAAGAGCCCCACTGCGTATGTGCGTGCACGCCACTGCCCAACAGCTGATTGTCGGGTATCTGGCGTGCATGCACGGGGGGCACGGGAGACAATTATGTATGTTTGCTGCTTAGATCTAGATATTTTAAACCCTGGATAAGATTGGATTTCTTTTGAAAGAGCACAATGCTATTTGTTTTTTTCTTAAAATATTTCTAATATTAATCTTCCATGGAAAATATTTTTTTCCTGCTACTTTGGCTCCCTTTTTATTCTGAAAAAAATACCTTGATTGAATTAATTGCTTCTGAATGCAAAATAACTTTTTTTTTACTGATTATGAATAATATCTGAAAATGAAAATATATTTTTATTTTCAGTTTTAATAAAAGATTCTGTAAATCACAGATGTGGAAAAAACAGAAAAAAATCAAGAGATAAAGCAACACATGCCTCTGAATAATATATACTGTATAGAAAGGGTTTGGAAGCTGACACTGTTAATGCGACTTGTGTAATTTAAAATAAATTAAACAGATCTCTTTCCAGTGAAGAACCTTGTACACTTACTATTTCAATAGAAAAATAAATACTTAATAGTATTGCGGTGCACAAAATAGGAATTTATACCAGCCATGTTGACTCTACTTTTGTTGTGGTTAAATGATAATGTGGTTATATTGTATGTGTGCATATTTGTGTACATATGGTATAGGTATAAAATCTAGCATATTTTGTTCTTTCAGGGGTTTGAACTAGGTAGAGCCATCGTGTCCATTCAATATGAATCTTTCAGTGGCTGAACAAGTAGCAACAGCCTGTGGGGAAGGAGCATTCTCTGTCAAAGAGGATAAAAGTTCTAGAAGTTGCTGATTCTCAATTTCTGCCTATAGGACCTATAGAGGTCATATCTCCTAGACAGATAAAATGATGGGATTCAGGGATGGGATTCAAAAATCCTAATAACCGGTTCTCTGTCCAGTTGCTGGATGGGCGTGACCATATTGGGAATGGCCTACTGGAACTTCCAGGAGGGCTGTTATTTTGCCTTCCCCAAAGTCCAGAAGCTTCCTTTGGGCCTCAGAGCCTCTGTATGGACCTTGCGCTTACCTGCATCCAAAAGGAGCCACATGGAGACTCCTGGGTGGGGGAGCAGGACCAGCTGGTCAGTTCAACTACCAGTTTGGCAAACCAGATCATTCAATCAGTCTCATTGGATGACTTTGTCTTAATATTTTTTTGAGAGGAGAAGAAAACCTTCTGCTGACTACTTTTTTTATGCCATGTATGGTTTTTTTTTAAAAAAAATAAACTTTAATCATATCCTTTATGAGTGGCCTTTTACCTCAGCATAAGAGTACAATTTTTTTTTTCATAGAAGATTGTTTGAGCTCTCTGATAAATTTGTTTATCCTTTTCAGTGCATTGTTTTGGCTCTGTAATAGATCAACACCTGATTGATACAGGGCTGCCAACCTTGAGTGATAGTTCGGAGTGAGACACTGCGAGGGAGTGGAGCGACCAAGCCTGAGGGAGCGAAGCGAAAGAGGGGGGGATGGTGTGGAAGGGGGGTGTCCCCCCTTCCATGGTAGGGAGCTTTGACAATTTTACATTTTAAATGGTGCAATCTGATGCATACTTTAGTCATGATTTAGACATATACATACATACATACATTTTAACCCATAGGCATAAGAAAAAAAATGAGGACACATATTACAAAAACACATTTTTCTTCAGTGAGGGAACTTGACTATGAAAACCAATGAGACATAGCATAGGCCTTTTAGTTTCATAAAAGGTTTGAAAAAATAATTGGGTAATTATTTGAAATGGACTGTGATGTTTCTTTGTCATATATGTATGTGTATGCGGGTATATGCGGGTATATGCGGGTATATGCGTAATGGTTATATTTTGAGAACTGAATGCAACGAAATTTTGTTTTAATGTATGCTGATTAGTGTACATTTAAAGTGACAATAGTTTTCTGTTCTGTTCTATTCCAGTTCCATTCCAATTTATTCCATTCCATTCCAGTTTCATTCCAATTCTATTCCATTCTAACTTTTGAATAGCTGATGCAGCTTGCATAAAAAGGACAAAAGGAAAAATAAACCAGGGAACACTTCACCAATACCCTTAGTGTCGTGTCCGCGAAAAGACGCTCAGAGTCGGTGACTTTCATTCAAAGCTCTTTATTTACAATGGGGAACCGAACCGGCGAAAAGTAAAAAGCCCGCGGCTTTTATACTTTTTGCTGCGGCGACCGCGGCCAATGGCAGCGATTCAAGTCTCCCGCTCTTGGTTTGAACCAATCGCGGGAGACTTCAATCGGGCCAATCAGCGCGGCTCGCCTGGCCAATCAGAAATCCCCGCGCCTTAGCCAATCAAGGCGCGGGGATTTCGAGTATGCAAATTCAGGACATAACACCCCTCCCCTCTTGGTAGGGTCCATCACGTGGTGTAGTCACGCAGGTAGGCGGGGCTCCGTCGAGTCCTAGTTGACCTGCGCAACTCACTTGCAAGCTGTAACTCGGCCGGAGTGGTCATCTTTTTGGCTGCTCCTGCCTCTGTGCGAACCGGCTGGATGATCGGGCCGGTTCTTTCACCGTGGCTCCCGCCTGGGCCTACCGGGTCGGTTGAGCTACGGATTTCGCTGCTCCCGCTTGGCTTCTCCGAGTCGGTAGAGCTGGCCAGGTGGTTCTTCTCCGGAGGGCACTCGCGATGGCTGTGTTCCGGTGAGTATTTTTGGTTTATTTTTTCCTGCGATTGTCTATCCGGGTATTCCCTCCCCCCTTGGTTCGTGTCTTGGGGGTTGAGGTCAGTCGCTGTTCGTGACCTGAGCTGGTCGATGTGTCGCTTCCAGGCTCGCCCATCGATGGTTTGGAGCTGGTACGACCACGGACCAGTGACCTGAGTTATGACGGCTGGGATCCATAGGGGGTCCCCCATCATATTCTTTGCGTAGACTAAGTCACCTGGGTCAAATGTCCGGTACCTGGAACTGGAGTCTGGGGGCCGCTCCGGGTTATAGGTCGGGTGTAACCTGTCGAGTGGGGACCTCAGCTTTCTGCCCATTAGAAGTTCTGCAGGGCTCTTGTTAGTTGTGGTATTGGGAGTGATGTGCTGTATGAAGAGGAGTTTGTTGATTTTGTCGCTGATCTCCCCGTGGTCCATTTTCCAGAGGGTCTTTTTCGTAAACTGAACCATCCGTTCCGCCCTACCGTTCGCCGCCGGATGCGCCGGTGCTGTTAATGCGTGGCGGATACCCCTCTCCGCCAGGAACCTTTCGAAATCGATGGAAGTGAACTGGGGCCCGTTGTCTGAGACGACGACGTCTGGGAGGCCGTGCGTGGAAAATAGTTTACACAGTTCTTTAACGACGGCCTCTGTGGTAGTGGATTTCATGTCGCTTACCTCCAACCAATTGGAGTACGCGTCAACTGTGATTAGAAAAGTATGCCCATTTGTGGGACCAGCAAAGTCTAAATGGATTCTGGACCAGGGCCCCCGTGGTGTCTCCCAGTCCCGGATAGGTGCTGCGGGTGGGCTGGATCTGGTCTCCTGGCACCGATGGCATTTGGCGACCCATGCCTCAATCTGCTTGTCCATCCCTGGCCACCAAGCGTAACTCCTGGCCAGGGCTTTAGTCCTGACGATGCCAGGATGACCCTCATGTAGCATCTCTAAGACCCTCTCTTGCAATCTGTCCGGAATGACCACCCTGTCACCCCACAAAATACATCCTCTCAGTAGTGAGAGTTCAGTCTGGAGCTGTCGGAATGTTTTAAAAGTCTCGTCATTGTCTTTCTCCGGCCAACCTTTTTCTAACCAGTGTAAGATTCGCGCCAGACGCCTATCCTTAACGGTTTCTCTGGCAATGTCAGATGCGGTAATAGGTAAGCTCTCGATACTTAGGGTGTTTGTTGTTGGTGCTGGGTCAGGTTCAGAGTCAGGTAAAGGCGAGCGGCTTAAAGCGTCCGTGTGCGAAATTTTCTTACCTGGCTTGTGTAGCAGTTCGTAACTGTAGGCTGCCAGGAATTCGGACCATCTTGTCATCCGGGGTGACAAGATGTTCGGCGTGGCCCAGTTTCCAGCGAGGATGCCCAGCAATGGCTTATGATCTGTCACAATGGTGAACGGGCGGCCGTACAGGTATTCGTGGAAACGCTTAACGGCGGCAACTATAGCCAAAGCTTCTTTGTCCAGCTGGCTATAGTTCCGTTCCGGTTTAGTCAGAGTCCTGGAGAAAAAAGCGATGGGTGCTTCTCTCTGGTCGGGGAGGGTGTGGCTGAGGACAGCGCCGACGCCGAAAGGTGATGCGTCGCAAGTGACAGCTAAGGGCAAGGTTTCGCTGAATTGCATCAGGATGGCGTCGGAGGTGAGGAGGTCTTTGGTTTTTTGAAAGGCGGCTTGCTCTCGTCTCCCCCAAGTCCAGGCTGCCGTCTTGTCCAGGAGTCTATGTAAAGGTTCCGCCGCCGTTGCCTTTTGGGGTAGGAAAACATTATAAAAATTCAACAAGCCTAGGAACGCTTGTAGTTCCGTTTTAGACTTTGGGGTGGGGGCTTCCTTGATAGCTTTCACTTTTTTAGTCGTAGGGTGAATGCCATGCCGGTCTAGAAGATAGCCCAAAAACTCTACTTGCTTTGTACATAGTTGGCATTTTTCTCGTTTGACTTTAAGTCCTGTTTCTTTAAATTTTGTTAAGACTTGTCTGAGTCGGTTTTCCAATTCGGCTTCGTTTGGCGCCGCCACTAATACGTCATCGAAATAGGGCACCACCCCCTTGATGCCCTGTAACAAATGTTCCATCAGGCTCTGAAAGATGCCTGGTGCCACGCTGACTCCAAATTGGAGTCGGTTACACTTGAAGGCCCCCCAATGAGTCACGATTGTTTGGGCTTCCGCCGTTTTCTCATCCACAGGTAGCTGCTGATATGCCTGGGCGAGGTCGAGCTTGGCAAAGACTTTGCCCCCTCCCAGTGAGTGCAGTAAATGTTGTACTATTGGGACTGGGTAGGCGCTTTGTTGCAACGCGCCATTTAGGGTGGCCTTATAGTCCCCGCAAATTCTCACGGACCCGTCTGGCTTTACTGGGGTCACTATAGGGGTCTCCCATCTGGCATGGTCTATCGGTTGCAATACCCCTTGTTTGACGAGCTTGTCGATCTGCTCATCAATTTTAGGCTTTAGGGCGAATGGTACCCTTCTAGGTTTAAGCCGCTTAGGGGGAACCCTTGGGTCTAGGTCAAACGAGATAAGGGGCCCCTGGTACTTGCCCAAGCCTCCATCGAAGACCTCCTGGAACTCCTGGGCTAGCCGCTGTTCCCAAGCTTCGATGGTGACGTGGTTGACTCCTGTCAGCGCGATGTCAAGCGGGGCGAACCATTGTAAGCCCAGTAGGCTTGGGCGGTCGCGATCGACGATAGTGAGTGGCAGTTGTTCGGTGTGGCCTTTGTAAGTTATATTAAAGTTCTTGGTGCCTACCACCGGGACGCGATTCCCTTGGTAGTCTTTTATGATGATCTTTTGGGCAGGCACGTTTCTTTTTTGTAGTGTGGGCACTAGTCTTTTGATCTCGCGCCATGCAATCATGGAAAGGTAGGACCCGGAGTCCACTTCCATTTTGCATGGCTGGCCTTCAATATGGACTTCTACGTGTACCTTTCTGGCGCCGTCGGAGATGGCGTGGCCGATGGTCACCGTCTGGTGGGTCTCTTCCTTTCGTCGACCGTCGCCGCCTCTTGAAGATCGTTGAGCACGGTCCCATCGACCGTCTGGTTGGCGCTCTCTGGCTCTGGGCGGGGAACTTTCTCTCCTTCTGTCGTGTTGTTCCCATTTGGGCGGGCTGCGGGTCTTCTTTTGGCGGCAAACTCGGGCGATGTGACCCCGTCGTTCACAATGCCTACAGATAGAGTCAAGGAATCGGCATTCTGACCTGGGGTGGTCGCCGCCGCACCCGGCGCAGTTGGTCCTCGACCTACGACCTTTTCGACTTCGTTGGTCGCCGCGTCCCGTCTGAACGTGATGTATGTCCTCCTCGTCTTCCGACGTGCTGGAGGTTGACTAGTATTCTCCGTAGTGTGCGGTTGCTTCGTTTCTTGTGTCGGCCGACCTTGCCGGGTTGTTGTTTCTGCCCTTCGCGTCAGATCTTCGCATGCTGTCAGCTGATGTGCGGGTTGCTTCCGCGGCTGCAGCTGCGGTAAGGGCATCGGCTAGGCTGATGTTGCCCTTGGCCATAAGTCGGCTCTGGAGTGTAGGATCCCATAAACCGAGTACGAAGCGGTCTCTTATGAGACTGTTCAGACCTTCAAACTCGCAGAGTCCTCCTAGGCGCCGTAGCTCTGCGACGAAGTCACTCAATTTTTTGTCTGGTTTCTGATTGCGGCGGTAGAACCCGTTGCGCCGTATCAGGATGGGGACTTCGGGGGCATAATGGCGCCGCAGTATAGGTTCGAGGACGTCCCAGTCCATGGCGGTTGCGTCTGCCGGCTTGGCCAATGCTTTGGCCACCTGGAAGACCTCTGGTCCGCAGTGAGTAAGGAAGATGGCGCGTTTTAGCGGGCCCGGGGCGTCCTTCATTCCGGCGCATTCCAGGTACATACGGAACCGATCTGAGTATGATTCCCAGTCCTCGGCGGCGGGGTTGAAGGGGGCGGGCGGTGCAATCTTCGCCATCTCTGCGCTGGAGCTGGTTCTTTGGTGGACACGGGGTTCGGTTCAGGGGCGAGATCCCACCCTCGTCGCCAGTGTCGTGTCCGCGAAAAGACGCTCAGAGTCGGTGACTTTCATTCAAAGCTCTTTATTTACAATGGGGAACCGAACCGGCGAAAAGTAAAAAGCCCGCGGCTTTTATACTTTTTGCTGCGGCGGCCGCGGCCAATGGCAGCGATTCAAGTCTCCCGCTCTTGGTTTGAACCAATCGCGGGAGACTTCAATCGGGCCAATCAGCGCGGCTCACCTGGCCAATCAGAAATCCCCGCGCCTTAGCCAATCAAGGCGCGGGGATTTCGAGTATGCAAATTCAGGACATAACACTTAGTACAATCGAAAAACAAATATATTTTTATCGGCGAGGCGAGCGGCTGCTCGGAGCCACCGATCCCCTGAAAAATCACATCTAAAGCAAAATTACAGGCAAGGAGCTACGGTTTTTGAAGGGTTAAAATTCAGATTAGTTTGCTAGAGAGGTGTGGCCGTGGGGGAAAGAGACAGGGAGGGGAGTTTCTTTCTGTTAAACCCGCCGTTCTTCGGCAAATTTGCAAGCGGATTAGCCTGCTTTAAATTGCAAATCTAAGATGAATTAGAAATAAAATTTGGGGTGGAGAGGGTCTTATTCCACAAGCGCGCCTTTATTCGAGGCCGGAATTCCCATTGCAAGGAAGATCTCTCGGGCCTTTAGTGTGAGATTTCGTTTATCAGAGTGAGACAGTCAAAATTGGTTGAATTGCGTGAGTCTCACTCTGATTGCGTGAGAGTTGGCAGCACTGTTGATAAAAAAAAGTAGACTTGACACTTATGGGAAAACACTTGCAAGGAAAAAAAATTGCAGTGAGACTTGCATATAGCTTTCTAAATATAGAACATATTTGCATCAAAACATTACAGTGTAAGCATTTTTATTTTGTCTCCCTTTCCTAATTATCCCTAGATGGTATTTGCCTTTCCATAGCTGCTGCACATTGAATTGACATCTTCATTAACCACTCAATCCATTATGACCCCTAAATCTAATCTCTCGGTAACCAATTTCCAACAGCATATATGTGAAACTAGGATTTGGTTTCCCAGTCTTAATTACTTTATATCTACTTAAATTGCCACTGATTTCTTCTATTTCAATTGAAGTTGATAATATCCAGTATATCTATGTTCTCATTTGCAACCAAATGCTATAATTCTACCATCTTGACCTAGAAATGTCTAGCATTGGCTTTGAAAATACTAAGGAGCTGGAATAGTGTAGTGATTAAGGTATTGAATGAGTTCTGAAAATCAAGTCCACCTTCAGGTGTATAAATTCAGTGGGTAACTGAGCCAGGTGCTTTCTTTGTATTAACCATCTTATTTCAATGGGTTGGTTTTATGGGGGGGGGGGGGGAGGAACACTAGGTAAGCTGCCTTGAATTCTTAAATGAACAGCAATGCTTGCATACATCATGAATATATAGCATCCTATTTTTCAGATGTGGCAGGAGGGCTTTTTTTTTTTTTGCTGTCTTTTTCTCCCTCTGACTGTCATGTCTACCCATTAGGCCATTTTCAACATGGGTACAATTGAAGCTCTGAGATCATTCAAGTCTCTAGACATAGAACCAATGCAGCTTTAAGACTTGAATTAGCAATTACAAGGATAGAAGCCAGTACCTGGATTGTTATTTTTAATTACTAACTAAAACTACTCTTTAACCCAATAGGCCTGACATCTCTCATTAATAGGGATGACTTCCAATCTACCTGGAATATATCCATGAGAGAAAAACTGGAAGCCTATAGTTTCACTAATGAGGCAATACAAAGCATGGGATATAACCAAGCAAAAACATCACTGAAGGAAAGAATCCTTGATACAGGATAGCAACATGACATTTGTTTAGCACCAAGGCTAAATAAATCTTGGAGATGGTCATTTATCTTTAAACAAGCTTATTACTGCAACTCTCTAATAAACAATAGACATTCCAAAGCATTTGCTCTGATCAGATTCAACCCACTCCCTTCAGCTATGATCAATATCAAACCGTTTCCTTCCACAAATGACTTTGTACTCATACCATAGAGGGTGTTCAACATATTCTGTTGTATTGTAATTTTTTTAAAAACCTGTGTGAGGTATTAAACCTCACAAAAGAATTCCCACAAATAACAGCACAACTTATATAGGCAGGAAAAGAAGCAATGGATGGAAACTAATCAAGGAGACAACCCACCTAGAATTAAGGAGAAATGTTCTGACAATTAGAATAATTAGTGGAACAACTTGCCTCCAGAAGTTGTGAGTACTCAAATACTGGAGGTTTTTAAGAAGTGATTGGACAACTATTTGTCTGAAATGGTATAGGGGTTCCTGCCTCAGCAGAGGGTTGGACTATAAGACCTCCAAGCCCCTTCCCAGCTCTGTTATTTTCATGGAGCATAAAAGTGCTATCACTCATAATGTTGCAAAATTCTGCTCTGCTGCTATAACAGAGAGGCCATAAATTCTGTCTGCAAAACTACACTTCTTTAATGCCTTAAAACCTTTTTCTCTTCCCTCCCCTCCCTTCCCCACCCCTTCAACTCATATAACTTATTTTAATTATAATTTTAATGTATATTTTATGTTTTAAGTGTGTATGACATATGACACAATTGCCCAGCAACCCTCTTTAAGGTGAGTCTCCTCCTCCTCCTGGGGAAGGAGGAGATTGAGGTCCACCTGAAGGGGTGCGCTGAGGAATTTGCAGATTTTCTGGAAGAAAAAAGGGCTCGACTTTGTTCCCAGTTAGATGCTGGCATGGTTGCTGTCCAGTGGAAGCCCCTGAGGCAGGTTCTTGTCCTGTTTTCTGGGAAAGGTTTGACTCTGTTGCTCCTGAGGAAGTGGACAGGATCCTAGAGAGTATGCATGTAAGCTCCTGTGTTTTAGACCCATGTCCCTCCTGCCTTGTGAAAGCTTCCCAGGAGGTGACAGACAGGTGGACTCTGACAATGATTAATGCTTCCCTATAGGAGGGGGTAGTGCCCGAGAACTTTAAGGATGCTGTGATCCACCCTTTTCTTAAGAAGCCATTTCTGGACTCCACCCAGTTGGATAATTTCCTGTCTCTAATCTTCCCTTTTTGGGAAGTGACTAGGTGGTCACGCAGTAGCTCCAGAGGCCTCTGGATGAAATGTATTATCTTGATCCCTACCAGTCAGGATTCAGGTCTGGATTTGGAACAGAAAAAGCATTGGTTGTACTTTTGCATGATTTCTGATGGGAGTAGATGGGGATAGCACATCCTTCCTTGCTCTACCTGACCTCTTGGAAGCTTTTGATACCATCGACCATGATATTCTCCTGGGGCAGCTTCAGGGGATATGAATGGGAGGCCTTGTGCTGTCCTGGTTCACTTCCTTCCTCTGCAGCTAATCTTAGTTAGTGTTGATAGGAGGGGAGGGATCCAGCCTTTGCCCACTGCTTTATGGGGTTCCGCAGGGCTCAGTACTCTCTCTGCTCCTGTTTAACATTTATATGAAGTCGCTGGATGAGATCATCCATCACCATGGACTGAGATATCACCAATATGCTGAAAATACTCAGCTGTATGTCTCTGCCCATGGTAAGTTAAGTTATACTGTGTCCTCCTCTCACAGTGCCTGGAGGCTGTTAGGGGCTGGATGGGGAGCAACAGGTTGAAACCAAATCCTTACGAGACTGAATGGTTCTGGGTTTGGGGTTCATTGGCTCAGGGATAATTTCCATCTTTGGTCTTGGATAGGGTGGCACTATCCCAAACAGACCCTGTGCATAACCTAGAGGTTTTCCTGGATTCACGACACTTGCTCAAAGAGTAGGTAGCAGTTGTGGCCAGAAGAGCCTTTGAGCAACTGCAGGTTGTGCACCTGTTATGTCCTTTCCTGGACCAACAGTCCCTACTCATGGTCACTCATGTCCTAGTCACTTCCCATCTTTTTAGAATAGAATAGAATAAAATTCTTTATTGGCCAAGTGTGATTGGACACACAAGGAATTTGTCTTGATTATTGCAACATGTTCTACATGGGGCAACCCTTGAAGAGTATCTGGAAACTCCAGTTGGTGTAAAATGCAGCAGCCCACATGGTTTTGTGCAGATCCCAGTGTGCACATGTATCACCTCACCTACAGGAGCTGCATTGGTTGCTGATTTGCTTCTGGGGAAAATCAATAACACAAGCTTTAAAATAATAATGATGATGATGATGATAACAATAACAGCAGCAGCAACAGCAATAATAATAATAATAATAATAATAATAATAATAATAATAATAATAATAATAATAATAATAATATATTGAAAAACATTCAATCTTTCAATAATATGCCAGATAATGAATTGTCTGTATTTTTGGGAAAAAGAGAGATGAAGTAAAATGTGTATCTCTACAATTTTGAATATAAATGATGCCACTCTGAATAAATTAAATCTAAATATATGGACAGGAATTTTAAGGTTTTTTTTTTGGTTCCACCTTTCAAGTATGAATCTAATTTTTGTTGATAGCACTGTTTTTTAAATTAAATCTGTGGAATTTGGTTACTATAGTATTGTGCATATTAATATGTGCATACATTCATTGTATTGCATGAAAAAACTAACATCTAAACATAAATAAGCTGGGTATTAGGGGAAAAGAGTAGTAGTAGAAGCATAATATTAGGAAAAGGCTAATGAACAGTAAGAATAAAAATAATGAAAGGAAAACGTTTTGTGGGAAGCAGTAAATCAAGAGAAAAGTCTTCAAATTCAGTGAATAACAGGAAAAAAATATGTAGAAAATTTAATACAGAGCAAGTCCCTATCTGTGGAAAACATGTTGATTGTTTTTCTTCTTAAAATAAGATTTAACTCTACACAGTGTACAACTCCCTGATAAAAACCAATATATTTGGAATCTGGTGGGATTTGTTCCATGTTAATGAATTCTCTGCTTTCCATGATGCAGAGGGCAGTGAAAAAAATTAATAATGTTGAAGAATCTTTGTATGTGCATGTTGCTTCTATAAGACAGAAAGTAAAAATAAAATAAGTATGTACTAAATTCTAACAATTACCAAAGGGATTCATGGATGAACTGCTATATGGCTTACCAGAAAAAAACAGAAAAAACATTCTACAGACTTACAAAAAAACACCCTTCTTAAGGTGCCTAATGTAATATATGGCTTCTTTAGCAACATAATTATCTATAAGTAATGATCATGACGAGAAACCAGGCATTGTGCTGTACATTTCTTATAGTGTCCTAATTTGCAACGCAGCCAATTTATTTTTTGGAAAATGTTCTCTGGCCATTTTAATGAGCAATATCTTCAAGAAACTTCTGCAGGCTGAAGCAAGTTCCAAAGCTGTTATTAATGTACCTTGGACTATAATTCTAAGTAGGCCAGTTGAAGTAACTGAACAATGGACCAACCACCTGATTTCTAGTTGAACCATTCAGTTTAATAGAGCTTTACAAATCTGGATCAATTCATTTTTCCCAATGTTCCTCACTGAAATGAATAAACTAGGTAAATCATCTCCAGCTTTAGATCCAACAAATAATATATAATGATCCCCATTTGGAGAATGAACAGCTTTTGAAGCCAGTATGTCCCAATCCAGCCCCATCCACCCATCTATTCAACAAAAAACTTATTTCTAGCCATTGTCCTTGCTGAAACTGCTAATAGTTATCCTACTTCTATATTCAACTGTGACTTCAATTCACCAAAACCAAGATCCATAACAATATATTCTGGTCATTGATTGTTATTTGACATTTTTTTTCAAAATTTTATTGACAAGAACCAGGAGGGTGATATACATCATGATCACAAACTGATTAGGAAAATGGTTTGCTCAGATTATGATTATGAGATTTGCCTAATAGGTATCACACTGCCAATATTGTCAATTCCATGAACTTAAAAATGGAGGAGGAAGGGGAAAGAGGAGGAGGTGGAGGGAGGAGGAGAAGAGGAAGAAGAAGAAGAAGAGGAAGAAGAAGAAATAAGAATCCAGTTGCCTTTTGAAAGAAAGCACTTTTGGACTTTCTATACGGTGTTAGCTTCTTTGTTTTCAAATGACTTTTTCCCCAATTAATTCACAACCATACATTGTGAACAATGTTGGCAAAAATAACAGATAAACAGAGTTGGAAAGGACCTTATAGGTCATCTATTCCAACCTCCCACCCAAGCGAAAGACCCTATACCATTTCTGACAAATGCCAGTCCAATCTCTTCTTGAAGGTCTCAAGTGATGACGCTCCCACAACTTCTGAGGGCAAACTGTTCCATTGGTTGATTGTTATCACTGTCAGAAATTTTCTCCTTATTCCCATGTTAAATCTCTCCTTGTTCAATTTCCATCCATTACTCCTTTTTTAAAAAAACAAGTTTTATTAATTCTTCAAGACAGACAATACACAAATACACAAGAACACAAAACATAAAACACATAAAAGCATAAAAAAATCTCTTTTCTGAAAGTTGCTTAGTCCCGAGTTATAACTCTTGGTACAGACACAAATTCAAATTCATATTCCTTTTATATACCATTTCATATCTTATTAACATTTTCAATTTTCTACATGACTTCTCTCTTTTAAATTTTCTCAATTTTATTTTATTTATCTCCTCTCAATTCATATCATAATATTTATCATTCTTTGTCTGTTCTATTCCAACCATCCATTTATTTTTCTTCTTTAAAAAAGAAGAAAAACTTCTCCTGTACACTATATGGAGTATGATGCCTTTATCTCTTTCCCCTATATTTGTAATACTTAATATAAAACACATAACTTACATTGGAATTCTGTCTGGTACATTCTAAAATTATACTATGTTGTCAAAAATAATACAAATCTATTCATTAGTATTAATATTCATTTATATCTTAAACTTTTAACACATTACTTTTCAGTTAAATCACATACTTTTATGGGAGCCCTATTTTCCATAATTATTCCTCCCCACATCACATATTATAACTCATTATTTCATTACAGTGTTCCTCCTTCTTCTACGTCAAATCTCTCATTTCGCAAAAAAAATCGCTAATATACCATAATCTAATCATTAATTTTAACAATCATTTATATCTTAAACATTTTATCCATTTCAATTAAATATCATGCCTTTGTAGGAACACTTATGCTTTCCGAAAATTATTATTACCCCCCCCACATCACAATCTTAAGTCATATTTCATTATAGTACTCCCTTTTTCTTAACAAAAATTTCACTAGTTTATATTAAATATTTTATCACATTTTAAATTACATATTATTTCCAATTTTCTATGGTTATTTCTAAGTAAATATAAAATATAAATATAAAATATATAAATATATAAATATAAAAATGCAGTCTTGTGTACCTTTCTAGAATCCCTTTAACAATAAAGTTTATCCATTATCTCTAAAAAACTTTTGCTTCTTAACATCTTGCTCCCCACCATTAAGGCTTCTCACCTCTTCCTTTCTCCCTTGCTTCTCCTTCTCTTTGTCCTCTTTAACCCCTTGTTTCTCCACCTCCCTTTTATTCTGCTTTCCCCCTTTCTGTTGTTTCCTAACATAATGTCCCCTTTTCACCTTATTCTTCTCTTTTTGGATTGTTTTTCCAGATCTTAGAGTCCTCTTTTCCTTTTTCTCTTTCTTTTTCCCTTCTCCAACCAGAATCATTTGATCATCAAAGATGGCTTCTTCTTTATCCCCATCAACCTGTTGTTTATTCTGCTTCACATAGTTATAAACCGCCATTTCTAAAAATTGAAAAATAGTGCCAAGACCATCTTTCCCTTCTTGTTTTTCTTTTTCATATTTTTGATATATGTTTCAATCCATTCACAGATAATGCCATTGTGTAGAGAAAAAGTTTTTCCAAACAACCACCCAGATGTTTTAATCAGAAATAATTGTCAAAGGTTTCAAAGTCACCAAACAATCCAAACAGGCTGTTTCTTTTAAATACCTTCTTCTTCTTCACTTTCTCTTTCTGGAGTTAAAGTAATCACAAAGTTTCCTTTCAAATATATTTTTTGGAAGTTTTTTTTTTTTTTTTTTTTTTTGATGTTTAATAACTCTTTACAATTCTAGGCAATCTTCTCCTTATTTTCAAATTCTGCTCCATTTTTTTTCCCTCTCCCTTCTCACTCACAGCCAAAAAGATTTTTTTTTCTCCGCTGTCACTTTAAGGAGAGTGGAACGAAAAGAAAAAACTTTCCCTTTTAGAATATTCGCAGCTTATAACTCTCACAAGGAACAATGTATACTTAGCAGCCTTCAAGGTTCCAGGTCACTTTCTCTTGTCTTGTCCCAGTTACGAGCAACTTTCACTTCTTCCAACTTTCTCCCTCCAGCACCTGCTTGTCTGGCTGTAGATTTCTTCGTGGTGACCATTACTGACCACCGTTCCATTGCCTCAGGAAAAGGGGGTTTAGCCGGCAGGGGAGGGGATTTGCGACACCCCCAAACCCCTTTCTGGATCCCCCCTGTCTTCAGCTGCCTCTACGGGGCAGCTATATCCCCCAGATCCAAACATATCGGGGGAACCTTGGCAGCGAACGCAGCAGGGATTGTGCGGTATCGCAAATCCCTGTTGCCACCGAAAGCTAGCAACCAGAAGTTTCAATTTCCATCCATTACTCCTTGTTTGGCCTACAAGCGCTTTAGAAAATAGATTGACCCCTTCCTCTCTGTGGCAGCCCCTCAAATATTGGAAGACTGCTATCATGTATCCCCTGGTCCTTCTCTTTACTAGACTAGCCAAGCCCAGTTCCTGTAAAATATTTCTTGGAATAAAACCATCCAAGTTTGTTTTCTTTAACAACGCTGGAAAATATTGGTAGAGCCTTTTTCCATTTACTGAAGACAGGTTTACAGTGAATTATGAAATTAGTCTTGTTTTCCAAACCCCTTTCCCATCCTGTGGCCTTACAAAAGAACTTGCATGAAATTTTGTTTGTCAAATTGATTGTTATCTTTCATCTTGCTGCAACAGCCTGAGCATTGAATTTAAAAAAAAAAGCACCATTATCTAATTGTGTTTTAGCGAAGGATGGAAATGATGCTGATAATGTCAGTTGTGATTTTTAAATCATGAGGCGAATGATGGGAAATTGAGAAGGCAAAGTAAGTACATTTCAGTATTAGTTTACATCAGACCATGCCAATGAGGTCAGTCATTTATAAAGACAAAGTTTCCACAGTGAAAGTTTAATTAGAACTAGATGAAGAAAGCTACACTGGTGTTCCTGGAAGCCTCAATATATTCCTTCTTTGCTATTGTTCAGCTCATGAATATTCTGCTTCATAACCAACAAAAAATTAATAAGCCATTTTCCATATTTTCACTTATGACTGACATAAATATGGTTCCTTGTTTCCATTTAATGAATAGGTTTCTAGCAATGATTGCAATTTCTTTTGCCTGATTAGAAAATTGGCGGCCATGTAAATGACAGTGCTGTTTGCCATTTATGACATGCCAATTATCTTCCAGCCTAGAAAAATCAGTGCCATTTGCTAGTAATAGAGAGATTTGCTAATTAATGGATTTCTATTATCCACTCCCAAAGTGGCCAGACAACAAATGGCAACATAATTTATTATGTAATATCAATCTACTTCTTTTTTTTGTCTTTTAAACTTACATTTTATTCAGATTAGATCTATGCAATGAGAACAATAAAATATATAATTTATTATTACCAATAAAATGGGTTTGCTTTCTTGTGTTGCTAATGTACTCAAATTCTAGGAAAATGAAACTTCTTTTTAAAAAGCTTTTTAATGGGTAAGTGCTGCATATACTGCACTTTTCTTCAACTAAAATACATACTGTATATACAGGGGTGGAATTCAAATTTTGAAAGAACTGGTTCTGTGGCATCACTAGGTGGGCATGGCCATGTGACTGGGTGGGCATAGCTTCTTTTTCTTTTTTCTGGCAGCAACCCCCCCCCTTTTTTGGGGGCCTTCTGGGCCTCAGGCAAGCCCCTTGGGGGTGTTTTGCTTCCGGAAGGCTTCCCTGGAGCCCAGAAAGGAAAAAAAATGGAGCTTGGGGGGGACATGGCAACCCCCATGCTCCATTTTGGAGCTTTCTGGGCCTCAGGAAAGCCTCCTGGGGAATGTTTTTGGTCCTAAGAAGCTTCCCTGGGGCACAGGAAGGAAAAGAATGGAACATTGGGGGGGGCATGCAGCACCCCCTTATGCTCTGTTTTTGGGGCCTTCTGGGCCTCAAGGAAGCCTCCTGGGGAGGCAGGTGTTTTTGCTCCCAGGTGTTCCGAACTAGCAGGCTCGTAAGCCTGCAAACCTGACTGGCCTTTTCACAAGCAGGCTCGAAATCCTGCATATTTGATTGGTCCGTGAACAGCGGGTCGTGATTGGTCATTCCAGATGATCTGATTGGCTAGTTAGCAGGCTGCCATGATTGGACGCTCCAAGCGCAGCAAATTTAAACCATTGGACATTTTGACAGCAGCCAGCTCTATAAAAGGAGCTGCTGCTGCCATACGTGTTGCTCTGCTTTCCGAAGTCACTAATAAAGAGTTGGAGTCACTATTCGATGTCTCGTCTCCATTATTGCACCCATTCTCCAAGATAGAACACTGGCGATGAGGATGGGATGCGGAGACGATAAGAGCTGACTGAGCACTTGCAAAGTATTGACAGAGCACGTGGCTGACAACGTGCAGAAAACAGCAGAATGATCAGCAGCGCAGTATCACCTGCTCCATTTGATCCAGCAAACGAAGATTGGGACTCGTGTATGGACAGGTTCCAAATGTTCCTGGAAACCAACAATCTGAAGGATGCTACGCCTAGCAAGAAATGTGCAGTGTTCCTAACGCATTGCGGACCCGCTGTTTTCAAAATGGCAAAGGTGCTAGCGAAACCGGCTGAAGTCAAAACTATGGATTGGGACACCCTTGCTCCCATTCTCAGGACTCATTACGCCCCAGCAGTTCCAATCCTCATCAGAAGACACGAGTTTTACCAGAGGGACCAACAGGAAAGTGAAAGCATCGGGGACTTTGTCGCTGACCTAAAAAATTTGGGTGGACTATGTGGCTTCACAAATCTGGAAGAAGCCATGAGAGATCGGATTGTCCTGTGTCTAAGAGACCTCACCATCCAAAGCAAGATTATGGCGAAAGGAGATATCGCACTCGCAGACGCCATAGCAGATGCTACTGCAGCAGAAGCAATCAGGAAGTCAGCAGCCTGAATGCGCCGAGTGAATGGGTCCAACCGCCAACTCACGAGTGACATCACAATACCCTCAGAGAGACACACAACAACAGCTCACCATGAAGACATCAAGTCCTTGTCAGAAAGTGAGGAGGAAGAAGTCAACAGACTCAGATCAGAGCATGACCAGCGTGACCAGCGTGGTCGTAAACCCAATTTTCAATGCACCAGATGTGGGGGGAACCACTCACGAGCAGATTGCAGGTTCCTAGATGCAATCTGTCATTCCTGCGATAAAAGGGGCCACATCGCCAAAGTCTGCAGAAGTAAATGAGTTTCCAGCCCCAAGAGGAACAAAAATAGTTTCCGGCAGACAGCGGGCAACCACCCATCAAACTGGGACCGCCCAAACAACCAGTGGAGCCAGTACAACAGAAATCGAACAGAAGACGAGAAGAGGCACATCAGACCATCACCATTGGCCACGCCTCATCAGTGGATGAGAAAAAATCCGGGTAAAGGTCACCATTGAAGATAGACCGTGCATCATGGAAGTCAACTCCGGGTCTTCCCTGTCAATGGTCTCCTGGAAAACTCTCAAGCAACTGATCCCAGGATCTCACCACCCAGAGACTTATATTAAAGGACTACCAGGGCAATTGAATCCTGGTTGCTGGTTCCAGTCATGTCCAGGTCTCATTTAAAGTCCACACCACAACTCTTACTCTCACCGTCGTTGACAGTTTATTGGGATTACAGTGGTTCGTGCCATTAGGAATCGAATTGGCAGGCATCAACCAGACTGTAAGTGAAGACTGGAAGGTGGCCCTCATCTGGGACTTTCAAGAAGTCTTCACCGAACAATTAGGCAAGTACAAGGGATCCCCCATATCGTTTAATCTCTGATATTGCACCCATCCGTCTAAAGACACGCCGAGTTCCCTTTGCTCTCAAACCAAAAATTGACGAGCAACTGGACAAATTAATAGCACAGGGTGTATTAGAACCTCTCGACCATGCCCAATGGGAGACCCCAATTGTAACCCCCATAAAACCTGATGGATCCCTGAGAATTTGTGGGGATTACAAGGCCACCCTGAATCACGCGCTTCAGCAGAGCGCCTATCCAGTACCCGTGGTCCAACACCTTCTCCACTCGCTTGGGGACAGAAAAGTATTCGCGAAGCTTGACCTGGCCCAAGCATATCAGCAGCTGCCAGTAGACGCAAAGACCGCAGAAGCCTAAACCATAGTCATGCACAGGGGTGCATTCAAATGTAACAGACTCCAGTTTGGAGTAAGCGTAGCACCTGGCATTTTCCAAAGTTTGATGGAAAGGTTGCTGCAGGGCATAAAAGGAGTTGTACCCTATTTCGATGATGTATTGATAGCCGCCCCTACAAGAAGTCAGCTAGAAAAATGCCTAAGAACTGTCCTACAAAAGTTCCAGGACACAGGACTCAAAGTCAAGAAGAACAAGTGCCTTAAGCCGTTCACCATTACCTGAGTTCCTAGATGACCCAGCTCCTATGCTATCCACGCTACAAATTGAGATGCTTCCCTCACCTCCACTAACTGTGCAGGATATCGCGTTAGAAACAAAAAAAGACCCTTGTTTGTCGCGAGTCCTCAGCTGGGTGGAGAGGGGATGGCCAGAAATCGAGCCCAACGACAAATTCAAAACCTTCAAAAGCAGACAGACAGAGCTTTTCTCCCAAAAAGGGTGCGTATTGTGGGGAGACCGAGTAGCCATTCCAGAAAAACTTCAACGCAGAGTCCTGAAAGTGCTGCATGATGGACACCCGGGCATTGTACGAATGAAAGCACTGGCAAGGAGCTACGCCTGGTGGCCAGGTATGGACAGACAAATCGAAGCCTGGGTTGTCACCTATAGCAAATGCCAAGAAACATGTGCAGCTCCACCAAAAGCACCACCAACGGAATGGGAAATGCCCAGGGGTCCATGGTCCCACATCCACATTGATTTTGTGGGACTTACAAAAGGACATACTTTTCTAATAACAGTGGATGCCTACTCGAACTGGCTTGAGGTAAATGAGATGAAGACCACCACCACAGAAGCGGTCATCAAAAAACTGAACAGACTGTTTGCAACGCACAGATTTCCAGATGTCTTGGTTTCCGACAATGGCCCGCAGTTTACCGCCTTGGCATTTGAACAATACCTAGTGGACCGGGAGATACGTCACGCCCTGACATCATCTACTCACCCAGTGGCCAATGGCAGGGCTGAACGAATGGTTCAGTTCACAAAAACAACCCTACACAAAATGGACCAAGGAAACATCCACAACAGAGTCACCAGGATGCTCCTTCTCCAACATATTACACCGAACAGCACCACGAACAAAAGTCGAGCCAAACTTCTGATGGGCAGAAAACTTAGATCACATCTGGACCGCCTACACCTGCCTACAACCCAGAAAAGTCCCTGGGGCCCAGCAGCAAACATTGCACATTTAAGGTAGGAGACCTCATATTTGGCAAAGAACTTTACAGGCAACCCATTGTGGGTCCCTGCCAAGATAACACAAATTACGGCCCCCCGTTCCTACTGATTAGAAACCACAGATAGAAGATTGTGGAAACGCCACATCGACCAGCTGCATTCAAGGCTGACAACTACCCCCTCCACGAACTCTGAAATCGAAACCAGAGGGGGAAGGAAAACCGAGGATTTTGAAAAAAAAACTAACACCTGGTCCCAGACATGCAAACCCACAGTCCACACAAAGAAGCCCAGCGTACTCACGTGCTGAAGAGGAGCTGTGGCAGATGGTCATCTCTCCAGGCAACAGCAGCCGAGTGGGTTCAGTGAGTCCAGAGGACCCAGACAAAAGGGACGAGGGGAACGTTGAAGGCATCTCCGAGCCACCTCCAAGGATACCCAGCATAGAAGCCAGGTCACCGTTAAATAGTCAACCAGAACCAGAATCCGAGCAAAGGTTGAACAATGCAGGTCAGGTAGACAGGTGCAAAGACCTGCCTACCTGCGTGAATACATCACCCCACCCCTGAGACGAAACCTAGAGGGGAGGAGTGTTCCGAACTAGCAGGCTCATAAGCCTGCAAACCTGACTGGCCTTTTCACAAGCAGGCTTGAAATCCTGCATATTTGATGGGTCCGTGAAAAGCGGATCGTGATTGGTCATTCCGGACTGATCCGATTGGCTAGTTAGCGGGCTGCCATGATTGGAGGCTCAAAGCGTGGCAAACTTAAACCATTGAACGCTTTGACAGCAGCCAGCTCTATAAAAAGAGCTGCTGCTGCCATACGTGTTGCTCTGCTTCCCGAAGTCACTAATAAAGAGTTGAAGTCACTGTTCGATGTCTCATCTCCGTTATTGCTCCCATTCTCCAAGATAGAACACCAGGAATCTTCCCTGGGGCCCAGGAAGGCAAAAAATGGAGGAATGTGTGTGGGGAGATGCTGTGCCCCCCTCCATTTTTTGCCTTCCTGGTCCTCAAGGAAGCCTCCTGGGTGAAGCATTAAGTAAGCAAGGAGAATCCCAGCACAGCTGATCATAGGAACAGCTGATTGGAAGGGGGAAAAAAAAGAAACACCATAAGGAGTGACTGGGAGAGGAAGAACACAGTCAGCGATGGCGGGCATGCATGCAATTTTGCACATGTATGATAAGGACTGACTAAGCAGGGAGGGGCAGGGCCAGTCAGGGGTACGATTTGCCGGTTCTCTGAATTGCGCAGAATCATAACAATTGGTTCTGTTAAGTCTGGGTTCCCCAACCAGGTTTAAGGAGACAAGCTAAACAGAATGTGCAGCGTTAGTCAGATAGGCATACAGATAAATGTGTGAGATAAGTTTGTATGTTTGTTAACATACAGTAAAAATAACAGATACGCTTGTACTATCAAAATATAGTTTATTCCATTTAGAGTTTATAGCATAGTCAAAATAACAGTCTATTAGTCATGTATCATTTTAGTCAGTCCATTCAAGGATATTCAGTTAGCAAAATCCGTGTAGAATATCCAATGTCAGTTCACTTACAATAAATCAGTCCTTTATCTCTCTCCCGTTCCAGTAGGGAAAAACGCAGTCTTCATCCAGTAATTAGGGATCATCAAGCCAGAGAGAGCAAGCTGACGTTCCTTGCTTCTTTTATGGTGCTTTCACAACCACTCCCTTAATTACTTTCCTACAGTTAAAGTTGCAGGCACTTTAACTAATAAACCATGATAACATATTTATTATTTTATCTAAACCAGTCAGGGTAAACAATGTTATCCGGGGCTTCCGGTTTCGCGTGGCTTCGGGGCAGCAGGAATTCGCGACAGCTCGCGATTCCTGCTGTGCTAGCCGTCGAGGTACCCCCGATCCAGATGGGTCAGGGGGATATGGCTGCCCTGTAGGGACAGCTGAAGAGAGAGGGGAGTCGGATAGGGGGGTGGGGGTGTCGCAGACCCCCCCTTTGCCAGAAAAACCCCTTTTTCCCAAGGCGGTGGAGCGGCGGTCAGCAATGGCCGCCACGAAGAAGCCAGCAACCGGGTAAGATTGCGCTGGAGGAGAAGAGTGAAAGTGATGTCTGAGCCGGGTCAAGTAACATCCTTTAAATTGCCTGGAAGTGAGCTGTTTGAATTGCTGGAGGATACATTGTATCCCTAAGAAGAGCGAAAGCGGCGGAGAAGCTGTTAAAGGGAACTTTTTTTTTTTTCTTCACTCTCCCATCCCATGGAAACAGCAGAAATGTTTGGATATATTGGACATTGAAAGTGAATTGGACATTGAAACTGAATTGTTTTGAGAGTTGAAGCTAAGGGACAAAAGGATTGTTGGACATTGAAAAATCTAAGAAATTGGAAAACCCTTGTTGGAGGTATGGATTTCTGATTATTTAAAATTGATATCGCAAGTGGGAAGGGAGAGGAGAAAAAATTGGAGCAGAAGCTGAAAAAGGAGGAGATTGCCTAGAATCCCAAAGAAAGATATATGGTAATTGGACCTCTTTGATTAAACATTAACCCCAGAAAGAGAAAGAGAAGAAGGAAGAAAAGTATTAACTTTTGGAACTTTTTTTTGAATTGTTTTTGATTAAAAATACTTGTGGTTGTTTTGGGAAAAGTTTCTCTTTTCATAATGGCATCGCTTGTGGATAAACTAAAGGCTGAATATCAAAAATATAAAAAGGAAGATACTTTGGGCGCTTTGTTTCAATTTTTAGAAATGGCGTTATGTACTTATGAAAAGTTGATTACGCAGCAGAAGGACTGGGACAAGGAAGAAGAGGAAGAAGAAGCCATCTTTGATGAACAATGGGTCCTTTCCGGAGAGGAGGAGAAAAAGGATAAGAAAAAGGGGATTTTAAGAATTATAAAAACAACCAAAGAAGAGAAAAATGAGCAAAAAGGTGGAGGCAAGGTTAGAAAGCAAAGGAAAAGGAGTAAGAAAAGGGAGGAGGAAAAACAAAGGGGTAAAAAGGGCAAGGAGAAGAATAAGCAAGAGAGAAAGGGGGGGAGGAGAAGCCTTAATGGGGGGAAGCAAGATCTAAAGAAAAAAAGTTTATTTAGAGACAATGGGTGAATTTAATTTAGGATAAAAGAGGGATTCTGGAGGGTATATAAGATTGTGTTTTTATATGTGTATTTAGAGTATAAAATTTATTATGTAATTTTAGAATTTTTTAAACAGAATCCCAAGAAAAATTGTTATACGAAGTACTTTTAAGTTAGGGTAATGAGTTATAGACGTTACTCCAATTGGTGTATAGGAGAAGTATAGTAAAAGAAAAAAGATGAATGGATAGTTGGAAATAGAACAGACAAAGAATGTTATTGAAAATGGTAATAAGATATGAAAGGATATATAAAGGTTTTGTTATGGTTTTTTTTTTTTTGGAATTTGTATATTGATAAAAGGCAATAAAATTTTAATTAACAAGAAATAATTTGGATGAAAAGGAGAAGTAGGGATAAGATATGAAGTTAAATAGATAAAGTATTGATACTATAATTTGGAATTGTTATGTTCTATTGGTTTTTTATTATTATTTTTTTCCTAGAAAAGAATTTATAAGCTGTTATGCCTTGATTTTTTGTATATTGTTTTTATAAAATTGATAAAAATGGTTTATATATATATATATAAAAAATGAAAATGATAATAGATATGGAAGGATATACAAAGTGAATATGATGTTTGAATTTGTGTCTGTGTGAAGAGTTTTAACCCGGGATCAGACAAACTTCAGAAAAGATCTTTTAGTTTTGTTTATGTTTTGTGTTTTGTATGTTTGTGTATTGTGCTTTCTGTAAAAAATTAATAAAATTTGTTTAAAAAAAAAAAAACAATGTTATCCCTTACATTCTCCCCTTTTAGGTAAATATAATAATATAACTATTTACATCTTTAAATTATATTTGTTACAACTCTCTTTAAACTTAATTACTCCTTGAGCTTTTGTAAATTGGTCTGCAATGTTTTCTTCCATCATGCAGTATTCCAATTTAATTAGCCCATTCTTTACAGATTCTCTAACATTTAAGTATCTTAAATCAATATGCTTTCATCTAGTTTTTACAGCAATACTAGTAGCTAACTTTATGCTGCCTCGTTGTCCTCGTACACAATAATGGAATCTTTAACAGTTACACCCATGTCTAATAATAACTGTTTGTACAAAATTAAGTCAGTGCATAGTAATGACAGACATGAAAATTCCGCTTCCATCGTGGAAAAGCTAATATGCTGTTGTCTGATTGACCTCCACCCTATTAGTGTCTTACCAAATAATATAGCCATCCCAGATGTTGATTTTCTAGTGTTTATGTCAGTTGCAAAACTTGCATCTGCATAGGCACTAAGACTCAAATCACCCTTTGGTTCTATATACAATGCATGGTTCATTGTTCCTTTCAGATATCTTAAAATTCTCTTTAATGATTGCCAATGACATTGATGTGGATCCGAATTAAAACGTGCCAGCTGATTTACACTATAAGCTATATCTGGCCTAGACCAATTGCTTATATATGATTAGTTACCAATCAAAGATTGATATATAGACTTATCAAATTTGGGACTTTGATCATCAGTTTGGCAAACTTCCTGACTCATTGGAGTCTTTGCTTGTTACAAAGTTCCATTTTATACGTTTTAATTAATTGGCAAATTTTATCTTCTTGAGATATCTTAAATCCATTTTTTGTTTTGTTAATTGTCAATCCTAGATACTTTTTAATTTCACCTAAATGCTTTAATTTTATCTTTTTGGCTAATAATGATATAATCTCATTAGCTTCATTATTAGTCTTAGTTATCAAAGCAATATCATCTGTAAATAATAACAATAATGACACTGTTCCATTATTTTCTCTTTTAAACACACATGGATCTGCTAAACCAGATTTAAATCCTATATTGTTTAATTCTTTCACAATATATTGGTTCCACTCAAAGCCAGATTGTAAAGACTCTTTTTGAGTTTCCAACAATCATTACTATTTACTTTATTGTCTTTTATAATAATTGGCTTTTTCAAATATATCGTGTGTTTCAATGGTACATGCAGAAAAGCAGTTTCTATATCTAAATGGTTAATGACATAGTTTTTCTTAGCTGCCCATACTAAAGCTGCTCTCAAAGATGTTGCTTTAAGACTTGGTGCAAAAACTTCATCGTAATCAGATGCAGTTTGATTAAATCCTTGAGCTACCAACCTAGCCTTATGGGTAACAGTCCCATCATTTCCAGTTTTTACTTTAAATATCCATTTGCACCCAATGGATTTTTCTCCTGGAGGTAATTTGGCATCTTCATATACTTTCATTACATTTAATGAATTTAGTTCTTTTTCCATTGCCTTTTGCCAATTCTCCTGATCCTTAGCAGGATACATCCTAAGTTCATCTACACTAGTTGGAACTTTAGTTACTTGGCAAACTATATTTGCTTGATACCTATCAGGTGGTCTAGTTACACGTGTAGTACGTCTAGGTATTACAGGACTTACAGATGGACTTTCATTTATTAACTCTTCTTCATTATCTAACTCTTCTTGATCAACTATTTCCTCTTGTTCTGGTCCTATTTGTTCTTCATGGACTTCTTCTTTAATTGGATTTTTCTTATAACAATTCTGATCTTTCTGCCTTTTGTAGGGTTCAATAATTACTTCATTATTTAAATCTTGCTCTAATCTATTCCATCCTACATGTTCTAGGAATTTTGCACTAGCACTGGTGTAAACTCTAGATGTACCTGGTTCCCAGAATCTATAAGATCTATGATTAGATTTATATGCTACGAAAAATAATCTTTTAGCTCTGTGCTGTCCTTTGTGTCTGAGTTGTGAAGGGATATGCACCCATGCTGGTGCTCCAAATGTGTGCATGTAACTTAAATCAGGTTTTGTACCATGCCACAGTTTGAATGGTAATTCACCTGTTGTTGAATTAACAACATTATTTAATATATGATTACCACACATTATTGCTTCTCCCCACAAATTGTCAGGTAATCCTGAATCAGACAACATAGTACGTGCCATTGACTGTAGTGTTTGGCCTCGTCTCTCTATAAAGGCATTATGTTGTGGCCTATATGGTGCAGACTTTTTATGTTGAATACCTAACATTCTAAGTCTATTCTGGAATTTATTATTTGTAAATTCCGCACCATTATCTGTTATAAGAGTTACTAATTTCTTTTTAGTTTTCCTTTCAGCAAATTTTATCCAATTAAAGAGATTTAGATACGTTTCAGTTTCGCTTTTCATTAAATAGCAAAACCCATATCTAGAATAGTGGTCCATTATACTTAATATGTAACGAGCTCCTCCTACACTTGGTTTGTTCGGACCTATTAAATCGGCAAATACTACTTCTAAAGGCTCTTTGGTAGTAAATCCATCAACTCTATTAGCCGGTATGACCCTGCTTTTGCTTTGATTACAAGTAGAACATTGCAAATACTTATTACAAGGTTTCAAACTTATTCCTTTAGATAATTCAACAGTTTTCTTTAGCATTTTAAAATTTAAATGCCCTAGCCATCGGTGTAACAAGTGAATACATTCTTCATGAGATTTCTTATTATCATAAACCGTGTTAGCCACCTCTAAACCATTATCATTTAACACATATAATTCACCTCTTAAAGATGCAGTAATTTTCTTATCTTCTTTTTCAAGCATGCAGTTATCTCCTTTAAAGGTAACTACATATCCTAGTTTAACCAAAATTCTAACTGAAATTAAATTAAACTTAAGTTGTGGTACATATAACATTTTTACATTCTCTTTTATGAAAGAACAATATGCTATACCTTGACCTTTAGCTTTCAGTTTCCAGCCATTGGCTAAAGATATCTGCTGTGTACTCTGGGACATTTTAATAAAAATTTTGTTATCATTTGTTATACAGTGGGATGCTCCACTGTCAACCACCCACAAATTATTTTTTACAGCTCCGTTAGTATACATGGCTAACTCTAAACTTTTATTTATCTTTTGATGACTTTTAGTATTCTGGCCAGCATTCTGGCGCTTTGCTTTTTTACAAAATCTTGCCAAATGTCCTCTTCCTCCACAATTAAAACACTTTTTAATTGCGTATGCAGTAGGAGATTCATTATTTTCTTTTTGAGGTTGCTCCCTCCTTAACTGATCTCTTTCAAGTCTTCTTCTGGCCTCTTCAATCAATCTGCCAGTTATATCAGTTAAAGTTAAACTTTCCTTAGGCAAAATTTCAAGGGAAGTGATGTAGTTGTCATAACTTTCTTCTAGTGAAGATAGAATTATATAGACTTGGTGTAGTTCAGAGAAAATAAGCTCTTTCTCGTGCAGTTCTTGAAAAATGCTCTTTATAGAATTCAAATGACTTAGCATATCACCATTCTTCTGGAGATGCGTCCTGAAAAGCTTCCGTGTAAGATTTATGTGAGCACCAACGTTATCTCAGACATAAATCCTCTTCAGCTACTGTCAACACCCAACAGTCATTTGCTCTCCACGGATATGAACAAGTTGCTAGTCAGACAGTGTTAGTCCTATTATGCAAATAGCTTGTTCATTTTTCTACATAAAGTCTTTTATCTTTAGTCTATCTTCCTCAATCTCTGAGTCCCATTCCTCTACGTTTGGTGGATTTTCAATTATGTTCCACAGACCTTCTCTTCGTAGAAGTAGACTACATTTCATAGACCATTAAATATAGTTTGTTCCATCGAATATATATAAGGGACAAACTTTATAGATTGACTTGTGCCATGTTTTCTTATATGGATATAAAACTATAATTAATAAAACACAGCTGTCTGTTTACTGTAATGTATAACAACACAAACTCTCACTTTTTACATAAATCTGTTTTATCCTAGTTAAACTGACTTTGCAGCCTCTGGGCCCATAACCAGTGTTAAGCCTGGGTTCCCCAACCAGGGTTAAGGAGACAAGCTAAACAGAATGTGCAGCGTTAGTCAGATAGGCATACAGATAAATGTGTGAAATAAGTTTGTATGTTTGTTAACATGCAGTAAAAATAATAGATACGCTTGTGCTATCAAAATATAGTTTATTCCATTTAGAGTTTATAGCATAGTCAAAATAACAGTCCATTAGTCATGTATCATTTTAGTCAGTCCATTCAAGGATATTCAGTTAGCAAAATCCGTGTAGAATATCCAATGTCAGTTCACTTACAATAAATCAGTCCTTTATCTCTCTTCCGTTCCAATAGGGAAAAACGCAGTCTTCATCCAGTAATTAGGGATCATCAAGCCAGAGAGAGCAAGCTGACGTACCTTGCTTCTTTTATGGTGCTTTCACAACCACTCCCTTAATTACTTTCCTACAGTTAAAGTTGCAGACACTTTAACTAATAAACCATGATAACATATTTATTATTTTACCTAAACCAGTTAGGGTAAACAATGTTATCCCTAACAGGTTCTATAGAACTGGTCCAAACCAGTAGAATCCCACCCCTGTTTATATATAAAAAATGGCTACACATGTAAACATGGGTGGACAATCTGTAGTATTCCTTTTCTTTAGACATTGGACTATTCTGCTTTCTCACATGGCCTTGATTTTTTTGAAAAAAAAAAACCTATTGTTTTTATTCTACTAACCTATTATTTTAAAAATCAAAATATTACTTTCATTTCTCCTTTTCTCATCTATCTATCTGTCTATTTATCTGTACATACATTAAATATCACCTCTGACTTCAAAGTGAAAAGCCACAATAGTATAAAAAGAGAGAAAGGGGGGGGGGGAAGGAATGAACAGTATTTAAATCCTCTACAGATCTTAGTTTTATATTCTTACAAAGATATAAGGTAGGGCAGAAATCCCTTCATATGTTTGTGCATAAAACAATCTGGAGGATTATATGACAAACAGTGATATTATTGTGTCAGCCACTCCTTCCACCTGTAATGGGATCAAGTTAAATAGTCCTGTATTCTGTTGAAACAGAGTTTTTACTAAGTTTTGTTCCCCTGTGTCAGGTACTAGCATATGCCAAGCAATGGACAACAGATGTTATATGGAGTGCCCAGGTAGATTAAAAAATAGATCCTGCATTCAAGTATTGGTATAATGTTCTAAGGTCATTTACATTGGTTGTCACTAATATTTCAGGGCATGTAGGCATATGCAGAATTTTGAAAAGGATTTTGTTCTCCCTAGGGATGGGATTCTACCAGTTCTGTCTGGCTGTGTAGAACCGGTAGCTCTGAAGAGCAGCAGACATAGAGCCGGTTCTATGTCTGCTGCTGTTTTGGCTCACCCACCCGAGTTCTTACCTGACCTTTATTTCCTGGTTTTTCAACCTCAGCTGCCTTGCAAGGCACAGCTGCGGTTGAAAAAGTAGGGAAAAAAGTGCTTTTTTCAAACACTGCTTCCTTGCATGCAGTGCTGCTCAGCTGCCCTGGCAGCAAGCTGACGAAGATTTACACACACGTGCAGCATGCAGGGAAGCAAATAGTAAATCATCGAACTGGTAGTTAAAGCAGTTGGATCCCACCCCAGTTGCCCCCCAATACCACCAAATTTAGAGTGTCAAAGTGGCTGGATACAATTCACATATGATCATTTTGTAGCTTGTAGTAAGACACATAGTAAGGTTACATATCAAATTATTTCCCCTTATCCTGAATACCTGACAGAGGTGTTGACTAAATCTGAAAATACAAAATATTTTCATTAAATTTAAAATAATTTCTCTCACTGCATAGCTTGCCTGAATTCTGCCTCTTATCTCTCTTTCTCTCTCCTCCCTCTCCCCTCTCTCTTACACACACATCCCTCAGTTATTTCAGAATAGCACCATTTTCCCTTCAGTTTTGAGACATCATATCTATAATATACAATCATATATCCCCATCAAGCTTTTTTCCCTTTGCCATTCTCTCAAATAATCTTGCCACTGCCTTTTGCAATCTTCACAATATCTGCCTCAGTCTCTCTGCTTTTTCTTTCTTTGTGCTTGGTCAACATTCACTTTTCTTTAGTCATCCCAGCTTCAAATGGGAGTGACAATAGGTGTTGTCATCTCTTTCTTTTTCTTTTGGACATATGGTGGAAGAACACAATCTTTTTCAAGCATCCTTGCTGAGTCAAAACTTAAAAAAATAATGCAGGCAATAGGTGCAAGGTATGTATGGTTAGTAATGAGAAGCGTTTTGACTATGGCTGTTTTAACACTATACAATTTAAGATTTGCACTTGATTTGAACATGATAATGTGCCTGTTTGGATTATCCTCATATAATATTTACATTTCAGATCTTGACATTCCCCTTATTTGCTATTCCCTCCTTCTTATAAATGATTAGTGCCTTTTTGCAACATAAAGATCCCCGCTCCAACAACCCATTTTCCCATGATTAGTATATGTGTATAGAGTGGTATGAATTGGTTACTTCAGTCTGATTCAGTAAAGGCAAGGTATTCCAAACAATTGCAATGATTAAAAAGTCAAATAGCATTTGCAGTTTATTGCCAGGCTAGCTTGCTCACTAATGTAAAATGTACTAGGGCTTGAGTTTTAATGAATGAAAGACAATCCTATTCAAACCATGAGTTACACTGCTGACCAGCTATGAAACAGACATTTTTTCTCAAAGTAAGTAACATTGTATAATTTGGAGTCATTAGCTGTGCTCACTCTTTTTTTTCTTCCCTTTTTGGCCTTTGATTATCATAATTCTTCATAGTCTGTTTCCCTGACATTCCATGCTCATTAGTAATCATTTGAATATCTAATTTAAATTGAACTGGCTATGCAATTCCTCTATATGAATACTCCTTTCTTTAATATCCTCCAATTCTAATTCCAAAGATTTATATGTACTGTTTAGATGTCATATTACACTGACCTTTCTCTACATTATGGGTACTCTGCTTATTTTTCTCATCCATTTAAGTATTCACACTACAGCAGCCCATGCTATTTTAGTATCTAAATAAGCTGCATTAAAAGCAAGAATTTGTATTTTCATAAACAGGATACATAATCATATTTGTGATCATATTTACTAATATTTACTAATATTTACTAATCACAATCATATTGTGATCATATTTACTAATATTTCAGAAGTATAATTTGCATATATCAAAGTGAAATTTTTATTTTAAAAAACCAAGCAAATCCAAATAATAATAGGGGCCCTGCTCAAATACTGGTTAATACCGCAATGCTGTAGTTTCTGAGAAGGTCCCCAGTTATTTCAGGATTAGTCTGACACCTGAAAAGGGGGAAGTATGCCCTTGAAGGGTGAATGCTATCCTTGCATCCTCCTCTCTCTTTCCACCACCTCCCCAGATCATACAGAAATATGTTTTGAAGTGCAAATGTGGATGGGATGTATATCATGTGTGAACTGACTGATGGCTTAGATTCATGAAATAAAAAGCTCTGCAGGAGTGGGCTCGAACATTTTGTTGAATGTCAAGTGAAATCTGTACTTGGGGATGGCAGGGGAGGGGAGGGGAGAAGATACACTTTTGAAGAGTGAATGAGAATTGTTTGTGTGTTCATAGACGCGATGATGGAATTTCATATTCTTTCATAAAAAGGAGGCCACATTTTCCCTAAAGTGGAATTCTTGGGATTGAAGACAGCTCCTGTTCACCTAGCAAAAGGGGGGGGGAACACCCCTCTTTATGAAATGTAATGGTTTTTCTAAAATATATTAGTTCCACTGAAACTTCACAGAGCTACATTAAGTGAAAATATTTTCCCCTCCCCTTCTTCAAATGTATTAAAATTGTGATTACTTACTAGGTGTGGGTGGGCTGTTTCGATAGATATTGGATGATTCTACTTAAGGGCTGCAACTGACAAGCTGAGAGAGAAAAAGAAATGGGAGTAAATGCATAGCTATTTGTGTTGCTTAATCCATCATTTCATCTCTTAAAAAGTATTTGTTGAGTCTGACTTTGCAAG
Source organism: Hydrophis major (assembly GCA_033807585.1). Classification (NCBI taxonomy): domain Eukaryota; kingdom Metazoa; phylum Chordata; class Lepidosauria; order Squamata; family Elapidae; genus Hydrophis; species Hydrophis major. The sequence goes on along the minus strand of CM066330.1, from coordinate 96,386,514 downwards.
GTTTTATTGTATCACATTACATTTCAAAGACTACTGATATAGATTTCACATTGACTGATATAGATTTCATATATGACATTGATTTCACATTATGAGCTTTCTGCCTTACAGAGTTAGGAAAAATAGAACAAGAACAAAATGGGATGATGTTTGTAACAAGACAATAAAAAAAGTTTGTTTATTATCTTCAATATTAAGGGGGAAATGTTTTTTTTTTCTTTAATATATGGCTATTTGAAAATCCATCTCTAGTTACATGTACTAAAATTTGGATTTGTACTGCTAAATGTATTTTAAGGAAATGTTTAATTTATGTTTATTCTGATAAAATTATACAAGATTGGGTTCAAAAAATATTTTTCTAATAAAGTTAAAAGTAAGGGAAATATTTTCTTTCAACCAGGCTTTGTTGTACCATTCCTTCAAATTCCCATTATTTAATACACCTTAATATTTCTTTTAAAAGCTTTTTAAAGTAAGCTTAAAGCATATGGTTTTACATAACACTGATATTAAGTAACCTAAAACACATTTTCCAGATTAATGTATTTTCATCTTAGTCATTTACCATCTTTCATTTTAAAAATCGCAATGTAATTCACAACTCCAAACGTGTTTACGAAGGATAAAGAAAAATATTAGATGTATGTTGAGAAAAAAACCTGTATTTAAATTATACATTTTTTTTAAGTTTGAGAGAGTTTCACCCCAAAAAAACCCCTATACGCAATTTTAGAAAAAGCATTATCATGCTACAAACACTGGGAAAAACTTTTCTTTTTTTCTTTTCTTTTCTTTGTCTGTTCAAGCTCCCTCTCACCCTCCCTCAAAAAAAAAAAAAAAAAACACTACCTCGTTTAGAATAAATATGATGTACATTAGGGCAGTGGTTATCAAAGCGTAGTTTGGGAATCCCTAGAGAATGCTGAGACCCTCTGAGAAGTTTGAGAAGTCAAATAAACACTTTTAAATATCTTAGTTTTAATTTCTAATACAATAAATACCAATAGACATAACCCACATCAATTAAAGCCCTTTGGAGTTCTCAATCATTTTGAAGAATGTAATGGGCCCAAGATCAAAAAGTTTGAGAACTGCCTCTTCAGAGCAATGCATACTAAAACTCCTTGAATCTTATAGATTTAATTTGATGTAAATCTTCATGACATATGTGAAATGTTTCTTTTCTTTTACTGGCATGTGGAGTTATTTGATGTAAGAGAATTTATACCTGTTCATGAAGGAAAGATTGATAGCTCTTTAGAAATAACAGATCTGTGTCTTTTTAATATTATGAGAGTATCAGCTATCCCTATTCTGCAACACAGACGGTGTCTGCAATCTTTGTGTAGTTTACTACTTCAACTGTAAACTCGGTTTACAATTTTCAAGTTAAACCATCTGAACAATAAGAAGGAAAATATTTTATTTTTTCTAATCCTGTACTTGAGAAAACTACTAGTGAAACCAATGAAAATACAAACCTATGGGAAAAAGTTTGGGGTGACAGTTTCTTATTGAGCAGCAGCAAAATGAAATGCGATAATTTTATATCAAGATTATTTTTTTTGTTTTGTCTGAATGAGAAGATTTGGAATCCGCATTTTACTATTTTCATTCAGATTAGGTTACAGCTGGAGAACCACAAATATTTTCATGTTAATTTAACTGAAATACAAAATGGAACAAATAAAAGGGTGTGTGTGTGTGTGTGTATGTGTAGAAAATCTTACAGCTGCTTTGTCTGAGATATTGTAAAATACCCCTTCATTTCTGTTCAGTTTACTCTGATTAGCCATCTTTTCCAAGATACTTTTTTTCAATTCTTTAACTATCAGTGGTTGGAAATTTCTAGAACAGGAGTGAGCAGTTAATTTTCCAAAGGGGACACATGAGAAACTGGGACTCTTGTGGAGGGGTGATGCCATCCCCTATCATAAAGCTATGGACTCTCAAAAGTAGAAAAATATCAAAACCACATATAAGTGTTAGGAATAACAAGGTTACCTAATGTAGTTTGGGTAAAATAATATATATAAACTATGATAGTAAGTTTAAGTGTGTATCACTTTAACTGCAAAGCATGTAATTTTGGGTGCGGCTGTAAAACCACCATAAGAAGGAGCAAAAGAGCTTACTGTATTGCTGGCTTACTGTATTACTGGCTTACTGAATTGCTTGCTGACAATGATGGATTGATGGTTCCCTGCTGCTGAAGGAAGAAAAGAGGTTTGAACTTCTTCATATCTCTACTGTGAGAAGATTTATTACTGGACTGATATTTGTAAGTTTACTGACCTCTTTTTTGACACTGGACTTTGCTAATGAATAATCCCCGGATGGACTGAATTAGTGAATGATATATGGACTGTTTGACTATGCTAAAATTCAAACTGGAATAAACTATTTAACTGGCACAGTGTATCTGTTTTACTAAGTGTAAGCTGCAACACGTTTATCTCACATATCTGCCTGCCTGCCTGACTGCCGTTGCACATTCTGCTAGGGTGTATCCCTAACACTGGTTATGGGCCCAGGCTGCACAGTCAGACTAACCAGGATATAACAGGCTTATATAAAGTGAGAGTTAGTGCTACACAATACTGTAAACAGACAGCTGTGTTTTATTAATTATAGTTTAATATCCAGAAAAAGATGGCACAAGTCAATTTACCAAGTTTGTCTCTAATATCCAAACTGGATGGAACAAACTATGTTTCATGGTCTATGAAATGCAGCCTACTTCTACGCAGAGAAGGTTTGTGGAGTATAATTCAAAACCCACCAGAGGTAGATGCTTGGGATCATGAGGATGATGCCCAGAAAATACAAGAATATAAACTGAAGAACGAGCAAGCTCTCTGTATAATAGGACTGACACTCTGTGATCAGCAGCTTGTCCATATTCGTGGAGAAGAAACAGCTGCGAAATGTTGGGAGAATTTAAAGAAGATTTATGTTCGAGACAGTGTAGGAGCACATATAAATCTTACATGAAAGCTGTTCAGAACACATCTTCAAAAGAATGGAGACATGTTGACTCATTTAAACACTATGAAGAGAATTTTTCAGGAACTTCATGAAAAAGAACTTATCTTCATAGAACTACATCAGGTTTATATAATTTTGTCTTCGTTAAATGAGAGCTATGATGACTATGTAACTTCACTGGAAGTACTGCCAAAAGATAACCTCACATTAACTGACATTACTGGCAATTAATTGAAGAAGCCAGGAGAAGGCTTGAAAGGGATCAACTCAGAAGGGAACAACCACAACCAGAAGATAAAGAATCTGCAACAGCCTATATAATTAGAAAATGTTTTAATTGTGGAGGAAAAGGACATTTGGCTAGATTCTGCAAGAAAGGAAAACGCCACAATGCCAGCCAGAATGCAAAAGCAAAAGGTGAAGGTATTGCACATTGTTCTTGCATAAAATAAAATGTAAAAACGTTATATGTACCACAACTTAAGTTTAATTTGCTTTCGGTTAGAGTTTTGGTTAAACTAGGTTATGTAGTTACCTTTAGGGGAGAAAGCATAATAGAAAAAGAAGGTAAAAAAGTGACTGCAACTTTGAACAGTGAATTGTATGTATTAAATTATAATCAATCAGAGGTGGCTAACACAGTGTATAATAATGTTAAACCTCATGACGAATGCATACATTTGTTACACAGATGTTTGGGACATATAAATTTTAAAATGCTCAAGAAAACGGTTGAACTGTCTAAAGATATAAAACTGAAACTTTGCAGTAAGTATTTGCACTGCAATGCTTGCAGTCAAGAAAAAAGCAAGGTAATGCCAGCAAATAGAATTAATGGATTGAAAACTAAAGAGCCTCTAGAGGTCGTATTTGCTGATATTATAGGTCCTAAAAAACCGAGTGTGGGAGGTGCTCATTATATATTAAGTATAATGGATCATTATTCTAGATATGGTTTCTGTTATTTAATGAAGAGTAAAATTGAAACATATCAGAATTTCTTTAATTGGTTGAAGTTTGAAGAAAGAAAAACTAAAAGGAAACTAGTAACTCTTGTAACTGATAATGGTATGGAATTTATAAATAATAAATTCCAAAATAGACTGAAGATGGCAGGTGTTGAACATCAATTCTCATCTCACCTTAGACACAAAGCCTGACTATGACCTTGAGCCAGTCATAGTCTTTATGCCCTAGAAAACAGACAATGACAATCCATTTCTAAAATTTTGTCAAGAAACTACACACACTTGTCCAGGTAGTCACCAGGAGTCACATTTGCTTGACAACACCAAAAAAATAACAACAAACATTAACATTGAGGAGCAGCATGGAAATAGATGAGTGATACAAATGGAATTAACTGAAAGAAGTATGCAAAAATGAAATAGTGGAAGGTCTTTGATTCCTTGACTCAGGTCTGCAAATTTGGAATGAGGAATGAGGAAAAAAATTGAAACATCCAGTCCTAAATCATGAATGCAATTCTACTATAATAGAGACATCCATTCTAATCATAATTTTAAACTTTGCTATTTGAGCCTGATTCTTGTGCTATAATTGGAGATATTTTTCAACTACATTTTGTGGCAAAAATACTGTGCAAACTGGAAATAGTTTAACCTTGTCTAGTATATAGTCCTGTCTTCTTGTCTCTTCATTAAGGAGCTGGTGTTTCATTCAATATACCTAAATGTACTTTACCCACCACCTCTACATGGGCAGGAAGGGAGGGAGTTGATATTGAACAACCCAGAGAAAATAAAAGGAAACATACTATGGTTTAGTGAGTCATTCTACTCTCATGTATCATCTATGATTTTGCTCCCTGTGAATATCTGTTCAATTTATGTTCATTTGCAGCCCAATACAATGGAATTAATTCACTTACTCAGGAGTGTGTACATTGAATACCAACTGTGCCTTTTCAGCACAGCATGCTGTGCTATTTTCTCAGTCCTTTGGGAAAGAATTATTACAGTTGATTTAGTACTTCTTAGTGAAGGCAGTAGATGCACTGATCCTCTTCCATCATTCATGTGTTCTTATTTTTAACAGAAGGGAAGTTTTTCATACATTTTATAATTTTTTGAAATAAAATATAGCTACCTCTCCACCCCAAGGCCTATTGGAACAATCAGTTTTTGACAGCCTTCCTAAATGCCCAGTAGGATGGAGCCATTTGGATCTCAGGGAAAATGCTATTGTAGGTGAAGGGACCATCAATAATCATCTCAAGCTCTTTAAAGCCAAAAACATAAGTAAAAATGCAAGAACCAAGAAAGAGAAAAAAAAAAGTTATATGGCAGAATCAATAGATCTTTACTCTATGTTTCTAGATGTATGAAACACCATATTGACTTATATATGGTTTAATAGTTGAGCTCTTACAGATATCAAATCTGTCCCTAAACCAACAAAGAAACTGAGGTCCTACTCTAAAGTAAGCAGCCAATGTGAGCAGATAACATTGGATTCTTCTAAAAGTGATGTTGTTAATGTTGCCATTTTTCTTCAGCTATCCATACACAATTCAACAGAGATTCTCAACCTGAGGTTCACAGACCCCTGAGGAGCCACCATGTCATCATAGGGGGTCCACAAAGGCTTGAAGAAATGCTATGAGTTAAACCTTAAGTTAAGACTTAGGGATCCATGGCCACAAAAGGTGTTTAGAGGGGGGGGGTCTGTGATGGAGAAAAGATTGAGAACTACTGTAATACAAACCTCATGAGGCAGAAGAGTTACATTGTAAACATATCACCATTTTCCCTAAAGCTGGAAGCAGATTCTAGCTCACAAACTGGATAATTAAAATGAGTATTCATCCTAATCCAGGCAAACATTAGGAAAACTATCAAGTGCAACAGACCAAGAACAAGTTGGATTGCTCAAATGAGTGTTTTTATTACTGTTCACCTATTAACAGGAATCTTGCCAGACTAAAGTATATTCTGCACAACTGATATGCCTTTTCACTCATTCCTCCTGAAACTCAGTACCAGATTCCACCACACAAACAAATATATATGCCCACAGATAGTGTTAATGCATACCTGTATTGATCTCAACTATATTGAAAAATTCCACCAGATTAAGCAGGTGTGAAACAATACCAGGATTCACACTATTTTTTTTTTTTGCAATTGATTTGGCATCCGTAGAAAGAAAGAATATTCGAATGCCATGCAAAAGTTGTTTGCTTTGCCCTGAACTGTGACATATTTGGAATGAATTACTTAATATTAAGCTATTGGGTGTAAAATGCATGAAGTGCCAACTGATTTGTTTCATTTCACTCCATAGAACAAACAAATCTAAAGCTGCAGTGCAAGATAGCTAATAAAAGTCTCAAATAGCTATCCCTGCCAGCAGTGTTGATGTGGATTAAGGCATCTACAGATTGATGTCCAAATGCTAGATTAATTCACTTTTTTAGGCTTGTGTTTTCTGCCCTCTTTGCACTTGCTGCAGTAGCTGAACTAACTTAGTTTTTTTTTTTTTTTTTTAAAGAAACTTCTCAGGAGTTTCTTAATAAAAAGATGATAAGGGACTGTTTGATTGAGTTGCTCAGAGCTCAGTTAGACAGACTGGCAATTGGATAGAGCAGACAGGAGGCTAGACAGACAAGTACAGGAGCATCTGGTGTCTTCTCCTCAATGAGTTGTACAGGCTAAGCAAGTGCTTCAGAACTTGGAATGTTTTAAAAGGAAGCACAGTAATAATAAACATCTTTCTGAAGATAATGATGGGATGGGCTTTGTCAGAGCCCGACAAATAGCTGACTGATAGGATGGTCAAAATTATCTATGTATAGAGAAGGAGAGAAGAAAGAAAAAATAGGGAAGGAGGGAAGGGGAAAAGAAAGGAAATTTTTTTGATGACTATTAGCTTCCCATAAGGAAATTCAACAGGGAACCTGACAGGAACTCAGAAGTTGCTCCTGTTCCCATTTTTTTTTCTGCCCACCTGTACTAATAATTCTACTTCTCTGTTTAAGTAAGGAAATAAGTAAAGATGGTCATGGATAGTTTAAAAATAGCAATAACGCTTAGACGTATACACCACTTTACAGTGCTTTACAGCCCTCTTTAAGTGGTTTATAGAGTCAGCATATTGCCTCCAACAATTTGGATCCTCATTTTACAGACCTCAGATGGATGGAAGGCTGAGTCAACCTTAAGGCGGGTGAAATTTGAATTGCCAAATTACAGTCAGCCAGCAGTCAGCAGAAGTAGCCTTAGTACTGCACTCGAACCACTCCACCACTGCAGCTCATTAGTTTCAATTACAAGTGAACATGTAATATTTCTTATCTATGTTTTTTTCCTGGTGTGTCCAATATTTATGTCTTTTTCCTACTAGACTCTGTTTGCATAATCACATGAAATTTTTGAAAAACTCAGATTTTGTTCTATTTTGCCAAAGATTGAATCAGGTGTGTTATGAACTAATAAAACGCTTAAATAAAGTTTTATCAAACCTTTAGAAAAAGCAGGGTTCTAATCTTGCACTTCTGATTGGCCGATAATAGCGATATCGGATTGGTCCATTCAGGAAAATCTGATTGGCTGTTAACGAGCCACTCTCATTGGTTCAAGGGATTAACACTCCACGTTTCTCATTGGTTACTAGATCAGCAGCCTGCCCTATAAAAGGGCTGCTGCTGCCCTAGGGTTTTGCTCTGTTCAGAATGATTAATAAAGAGTTGAAGTTCACTGTTCACTGCCTCATCTCCGTTCCTTGCGCCCATGCGCAGAACTTAACAAGGTTTAAATTGATTTAATTCATATAACATTTGAAGCCCAAAAGGTATCCCTAACCAAGATCAGAAAATCTGGTCCTCGAATTTAAGGATCCTAACCTGGAAACAATTGTAGAATTGTATAGACATTGAAAAGCAATATTTAAAAAATCAATAGGTCTCCTTTGACACTAAATGAAATGTCTCATTTCCTAGCATAGAATTTCTTGGGTTATCTACAGATAAATGAGAATTGACTAAACCAAACTCAGAACAGATGTAGCAATAAGTTGCCAGGTAGAATTTCTGATGCAGATGTTGTATTCAGCTAACCTGCCTTTATTTATTATCTGTTGAACAACAGCTTCAATAGTTAGAGCTGCAAAGTATTGAACATTTTCTCTAGGGAGTTAAAATGATAATGTTTAATAGAATATTCATCCAGTTGATAGCAAGGGGCAGTGTCTATTTGTATGCTTTTATTATGTTTATTCAAAATGAAAATTTACATTTTATAAAAACCAAAAAGGAGAAGAAGCACTTATAATAGGTATTATAATAGGTGAGATGATAGTATTAGAACTTTGAATTCACCACAGAAATAAGACACTTTTTTCAGACACAACTAATAATAAAGTATGATATAGTCTATATGGTATAGTGGTTAATATCAGGGAGCTTTGGGTTCATTCCTCTTTTGACCATAAAGTTTATTAAATGAACTTGGTCCACTCATTCTCTTTCAGTCCAGCCAACTTCATAGAGTTGGTACTTGAAAATAAATTACAATATGACTCCTTGTATAATTCCCTTAGGGAATTATACAAGAGATATAAGAGGAGTAACTATAATATAATGAGAGAAAGTAAGAAAGAATATACTTATTTTTTATTTACATAAATTTACAAAGAGAGGGTGCTATATTAGCTAATTAGTTATACAGTATATACATTCTAATAAAATAGGCTGGTGGTAACAACTACAGTAATTATTAGAAGTTTCTTTCATGATCAGTTCAGCATTTCTAAATCATAAAGCTAGAAGAGGCTTTTGAGGCCAATGAATCCAAGTACCTTGATGGCTGTCAAACTCCCAGCCAATGGGCCGGATGTGTCACGTGCTGGCCATATCCACACCAGTGGTGGGGTTCTGATCCACACCCAGTTTAGTGAAGGGGAAAAAAGTTCTGATACTTCATGTGATGCCTCCGTGACACCATGAGTTTGACACGCCTGTTCTACAACCTTCACTTAAAAACATCTAAGAAGTAGTCCCCACCTGCTTTCAAGTGTTGGTGGACCCATTGTTTTAACTTTTCTTACTATCAGAATAACAGAGTTAGAAAGGTCATTGGAGTCTTCCAGTCCAATTTCTTTCTCAAGCAGGAAACCCTATATAACATTTCAATCAAATGGTTGTCCGATCTCTTTTTAAAAATCTCTAGTGTTGGGACACTCACAACTTTTTGAGACAACTTGTTCCCCTGATTAATAGTTCTAACTGTCAGGAAATTTCTCCTTAGTTCTAGGTTTGGTTTGTTCTTGATTAGTTTCCATCCTTGCTTCTTGTCCTGCCTTCAGAGGCTTTGGAGAATAAGTTGACTCCCTTTTCTTTGTGGCAGTCCCTTAGAATTTGAAACACTGCTGTCATGTCACCCCTAGTCCTTCTCTTCATTCAACTAGACACACCCAATTCCTGCAACCATTCTTTGCAACTTTTAGTCTCCAGTCCTCTTATCATCTTTATTGTTCTTCTTGATAGAATTTTTCCCCTAAAATTCACCTGCAATATACCTTCCTCTTAATATAATTCCACTTGGTATACACAGACAACTTTTGAAGTGTAATATTACCGTAGCAATAAGACTTTGCTATGGAACAATTTGTTAAATATCTCAGCAGAATTCAGGACTTTTTTTTTTTTCAAGAAACCACTTAGAGAACCTCAGAAAGGGGCAGCAATTTGTTGAGGATCCAAGATTGGAGATTTCATTCTTCTCTCACTTTACAAGCAATAGCTTTAAAATGAAAAGTTAAGCTGTTGAAAGCAGCCAATATTTTTCTGAGGAGTAGGATGAGAAAACCCATGGGAAAACTGATTATAGAAATTTAACTGCATTTGCTTCTGGAGGTACTAGAAATATCTTTAAGTCATTTTAAGGCTGAAAGAAAACTATGCACAAGAGAGACAGAAATAGTTTTAATGAGTTTTGAACTCTTTTAAATGACAGTACTGTTATTTAATATACATTTTCCAGGCCAAGTAATATAAACTCCATTGTACTAGATTTTTGCCCCAGTCTGAAAAAACCCTATTCCTGTTGGTTGTATAGATGTCTCATTTATTGCATTCAGTCCTAACTTCCAATATTACCCATATAGTAACTAGTGAATATATCAGGCATACCCTGAGAATGTCATAACTCATCAGGGATTTGTACCAGTAACTTCCTTCCTTCCTCCTTCCTTCCTTCCTGTTCCAAGTGAAGAACTAAGCTATAGACACCAACATTTATATTTCCAGAAATGCAAGTGCAGACATTGAATGCTCTTGATATACTCTTTGATATAAATGAGATTGTGCTTTATCTGATGTTGGCTTCCAACCTGATTCATTCCTTTCTTATGACAAAAGTACTGCCCTACAGTATAGATGCTATGCATCCAGCACTATTTAGACAATATGTCTATTGTAAGAGGGATAGAATTGTAGAGGGAAGCCGTATTTTCCACATTATATAAATTCACACAAGGGGGGGCTGGACTTGCTGTAGAGGTCCCAACTGCAGAGAACCCAGCCAATGAACAACATTCCGCATGGAAGGAAGCCAGGAGTCGGTGACTTTGTATCAAGCTCTTTTATTGCAGTCAGGAACCGAACTGGAACTAAGAAAAACTTTGCAGCTTTTTATTTCCAAGCCGCGGCGGCCGCGGCCAATGGCACCGCTTTGAATCTCCCGTGATTCGAATCTACCAATCGTGGAAGATTCTCAGTGAGCCAATCGGCGCGGCTCAACTAGCCAATCCGATCGCCCCGCGCTTTGGCCAATCAAAGCGCGGGGATCTCAAGAATTCAAATGAAGGTGTTAAGCCTGGTTTCCCCAACCAGGGTTAGGGAGACAAGCTAAACAGAATGTGCAGCGTTAGTCAGATAGGCACACAGATAAATGAGTGAGCTAAGCTTGTATGTTTATTAACATACAGTAAAAATAACAGATACGCTTGTGCTATCAAAAATATAGTTTATTCCATTATGAGTTCATAGCATAGTTAAAATAACAGTCCAATAGTCATGTATCATTTAGTCAGTCCATTCAGGGATATTCAGTTAGCAAAGTCCATGCAGAATATCCTATGTCAGTTCACTTACAAATCAGTCCTTTGTTTCTCTCCCGTTCGAGCAATGCAGTCTTGATTCCAAGCAGTAATCAGGGATCATCAAAGCCAGAGAGAGAGCAAGCTGTCACCTTGCTTCTTTTAAAGTGCTTTCACAACCACTCCCCTAATTACTTTCTCATATTTAAAGTTGCAGACACTTTAACATATAAACTATGATTACATATTATTATTTACCTAAACCAGTTAGGGTAAAACAATGTTATCCCTAACATTCTCCCCTTTTAGGAAATAATAATAAATATAACTATTTACATCTTTAAATCATATTTGTTACAACTCTCTTGAAACTTAATTACTCCTTGAACTTTTGTAAATTGGTCTGCAATGTTTTCTTCCGTCATGCAGTATTCCAATTTAATTAGCCCATTCTTTACAGATTTTCTAACATTTAAGTATCTTAAATCAGTATGCTTTGATCTAGTTTTTACAGCAATACTAGTAGCTAATTTTATAGCTGCTTGATTGTCCTCGTACACAATAATAGAATCTTTAACAGTTATACCCATGTCTAATAATAACTGTTTGTACAAAATTAAGTCAGTGCATAGTAATGACAGACATGAAAATTCCGCTTCCATGGTGGACAAGCTAATATGCTGTTGTCTGATTGACCTCCACCCTATTAGTGTCTTACCAAATAATATAGCCATCCCAGATGTAGATTTTCTTGTGTTTATGTCAGTTGCAAAACTTGCATCTGCATAGGCACTAAGACTCAAATCACCCTTTGGTTCTATATACAATGCATGGTTCATTGTTCCTTTCAGATATCTTAAAATTCTCTTTAATGATTGCCAATGACATTGATGTAGATCCGAATTAAAACGTGCCAGCTGATTTACACTATAAGCTATATCTGGCCTAGACCAATTGCTTATATATGATAAGCTGCCAATCAAAGATTGATATATTGACTTATCAAATTTGGGACTTTGATCATTAGTTTGGAAAACTTCCTGACTCATTGGAGTCTTTGCCGGTTTACAAAGTTCCATTTTATACGTTTTAATTAATTGGCAAATTTTATCTTCTTGAGATATCTTAAAACCATTTTTTGTTTTGTTAATTGTCAATCCTAGATACTTTTTAATTTCACCTAAATGCTTTAATTTTATCTTTTTGGCTAATAATGATATAATCTCATTAGCTTCATTATTAGTCTTAGTTATCAAAGCAATATCATCTGTAAATAATAACAATAATGACACCGTTCCATTATTTTCTCTTTTAAACACACATGGATCTGCTAAACCAGATTTAAAACCTATATTGTTTAACTCTTTCACAATATATTGGTTCCACTCAAACCCAGATTGTTTCAACCCGTAAAAACTCTTTTTGAGTTTCCAACAATCATTACTATTTATTTTATTGTCTTTTATACCTACTGGTTTTCTTAAATATATAGTGTGCTGCAATGATGCATGCAGATAGGCAGTTTCTACATCTAAATGGTTAATTACATAGTTTTTCTTAGCTGCCCACACTAATGCTGCTCTTAAAGATGTTGCTTTAAGACTTGGTGCAAAAACTTCATCGTAATCAGATGCAGTTTGATTAAATCCTTGAGCTACTAACCTAGCCTTATGAGTAACAGTCCCATTATTTCCAGTTTTTACTTTAAATATCCATTTGCACCCAATGGATTTTTCTCCTGGAGGTAATTTAACATCTTCATAAACTTTCATTACCTTTAATGAATTTAGTTCTTTTTCCATTGCTTTTTGCCAATTCTCCTGATCCTTAGCAGGATACATCCTAAGTTCATCTACACTAGTTGGAACTTTAGTTACTTGGCAAACTATACTTGCTTGATACCTATCAGGTGGTCTAGTTATACGTGTAATACGTCTAGGTATTACAGGACTTACAGGTGGACTTTCATTTATTAACTCTTCTTGATTATCTAACTCTTCCTGATCAACTGTTTCCTCTTGTTCTGGTCCTATTTGTTCTTCTTGGAGTTCTTCTTTAATTGGACTCTTCTTATAACTAGTCTGATCTTTCTGCCTTTTGTAGGGTTCAATAATTACTTCATTATTTAAATCTTTCTCTAATCTATTCCATCCTACATGTTCTAGGAATTTAGCACTGGCACTGGTGTAAACTCTAGATGTACCTGGTTCCCAGAATCTATAAGATCTATGATTAGATGTATATCCTACAAAAAATAATCTTTTAGCTCTATGCTGTCCTTTGTGTCTAAGTTGTGAAGGGATATGCACCCATGCTGGTGCTCCAAATGTGTGCATGTAACTTAAATCAGGTTTTGTACCATGCCACAGTGTGAATGGTAATTCACCTGTTGTTGAATTAACAACATTATTTAATATATGATTACCACACATTATTGCTTCTCCCCACAAATTGTCAGGTAATCCTGAATCAGACATCATAGTTCGTGCCATTGATTGTAATGTTTGGCCTCTTCTCTCTATAAAGGCATTATGTTGTGGCCTATATGGTGCAGACATTTTATGTTGAATACCTAACATTCTTAGTCTGTTCTGGAATTTATTATTTGTAAATTCTGTACCATTATCTGTTATAAGAGTTACTAATTTCTTTTTAGTTTTCCTTTCTGCAAATTTAATCCAATTAAAGAGATTTTGATACGTTTCAGTTTTGCTCTTCATTAAATAGCAAAACCCATATCAAGAATAGTGGTCCATTATACTTAGTATGTAACGAGCTCCTCCTACACTTGGTTTTTTCGGACCTATTAAATCAGCAAATACTACTTCTAAAGGTTCTTTGGTAGTAAATCCATCAACTCTATTAGCCGGTGTGACCCTGCTCTTACTTTGATTACAGGCATTACATTGCAAATACTTATTACAAGGTTTCAAACTTATTCCCTTAGATAATTCAACAGTTTTCTTAAGCATTTTAAAATTTAAATGCCCTAGCCTTCGATGTAGCAAGTGAATACATTCATCATGAGGTTTCTTATTTTCATAAACCATGTTAGCCACCTTTAAACCATCATCATTTAACACATATAATTCACGTCTTAAAGATGCAGTAATTTTCTTATCTTCTTTTTCAATTATGCAGTTATCTCCCCTAAATGTAACTACATATCCTAGTTTAACCAAAATTCTAACTGAAAGTAAATTAAACTTAAGTTGTGGTACATATAACATTTTTACATTCTCTTTTATAAAAGAACAATATGTTATACCTTGACCTTTAGCTTTCAGTTTCCAGCCATTGGCTAACGATATCTGCTGTGTACTCTTGGACATTTTAATAAATTTTTTGTTATCATTTGTTATACAATGAGATGCTCCACTGTCAACCACCCATAAATTATTTTTTACAGCTCCGTTAGTATACATGGCTAACTCTAAATTTTTATTTATCTTTTGATGACTTTTAGTATTCTGGCCAGCATTCTGGCGCTTTGCTTGTTTACAAAATCTTGCCAAATGTCTTCTTCCTCCACAATTAAAACACTTTTTAATTGCGTATGCAGTAGGAGATTCATTATCTTCTTTTTGAGGTTGCTGCCTCCTTAAATCGTCTCTTTCAAGCCTTCTTCTGGCCTCTTCAATCAATCCGCCAGTTATATCAGTTAAAGTTAGGCTTTCCTTTGGCAAAATTTCAAAGGAAGTTACGTAGTTATCATAACTTTCATCAAGGGAAGATAGAATTATGTGGACTTGGTGTTGTTCAGAGAAAATAAGCTCTTTCTCGTGCAGTTCTTGAAAAATGCTTTGCATAGTTTTCAAATGACTCAGCATATCACCATTTGTTTGGAGATGCGTATTGAAAAGCTTCCGTGTTAGATTTATGTGAGCACCAACGTTATCTCGAACATAAATCCTTTTCAGCTTCTGCCAACACCCAACAGCCGTTTTCTCTCCATGGATATAAACAAGTTGCTGATCAGTTAAGGTTAAAGCAATAATGCAAATAGCGTGTTCATTTTTATGCATAAATTCTTCTATCTTTAGTTTATCTTCATCATCCTCTGCATCCCATTCTTCTACGTTTGGTGGATTTTCAATTATGTTCCACAAACCTTCTCTTCGTAGAAGCAGACTACATTTCATAGACCATGATACATAGTTTGTTCCATCCAACTTGGATATAAGGGACAAACTTTGTAGATTGACTTGTGCCATGTTTTCTTATATAGATATAAAACTATAATTAATAAAACACAGCTGTCTGTTTACTGTAATGTATAACAACACAAACTCTCACTTTTACATAAATCTGTTTTATCCTAGTTAAACTGACTTTGCAGCCTCTGGGCCCATAACCAGTGTTAAGCCTGGTTTCCCCAACCAGGGTTAGGGAGACAAGCTAAACAGAATGTGCAGCATTAGTCAGATAGGCACACAGATAAATGAGTGAGCTAAGCTTGTATGTTTATTAACATACACTAAAAATAACAGATACGCTTGTGCTATCAAAAATATAGTTTATTCCATTATGAGTTCATAGCATAGTCAAAATAACAGTCCAATAGTCATGTATCATTTAGTCAGTCCATTCAGGGATATTCAGTTAGCAAAGTCCGTTTAGAATATCCTATGTCAGTTCACTTACAAGTCAGTCCTTTGTTTTCTCTCCCGTTCGAGCAATGCAGTCTTGAGTCCTTGCAGTAATCAGGGATCATCAAAGCCAGAGAGAGAGCAAGCTGCAGCCTTGCTTCTTTTAAAGTGCTTTCACAACCACTCCCTTAATTACTGTCCCACAGTTAAAGTTGCAGACACTTTAACATACAAACTATGATTACATATTATTATTTACCTAAACCAGTTAGGGTAAAACAATGTTATCCCTAACACTCTTCATTAAATAGCAAAACCCATATCTAGAAGAGTGGTCCATTATGCTTAGTATGTAACAAGCTCCTACTACACTTGGTTTTTTCGGACCTATTAAATCTGCAAATACTACCTCTAACGGCTCTTTAGTAGTAAATCCATCAACTCTATTAGCCGGTGTTACCCTGCTTTTGCTTTGATTGCAAATATTACATTGCAAATACTTATTACAAGGTTTCAAACTTATTCCCTTAGATAATTCAACAGTTCTCTTAAGCATTTTAAAATTTAAATGCCCTAGCCTTCGATGTAACAAGTGAATACATTCATCATGAGGTTTCTTATTTTCATAAACTGTGTTAGCCACCTTTAAACCATTATCATTTAATACATATAATTCACCTCTTAAAGATGCAGTAATTTTTTTATCTTCTTTCTCAATTATGCAGTTATCTCCTTTAAAAGTAACTACATATCCTAGTTTAACCAAAATTCTAACTGAAATTAAATTAAACTTAAGTTGTGGTACATATAACATTTTTACATTCTCTTTTATAAAAGAACAATATGCTATACCTTGACCTTTAGCTTTCAGTTTCCAGCCATTGGCTAACGATATCTGCTGTGTACTCTTGGATATTTTAATAAAAATTTTGTTATCATTTGTTATACAGTGGGATGCTCCACTGTCAACCACCCATAAATTATTTTTTACAGCTCCGTTACTATACATGGCTAACTCTAAATTTTTCTTTTTCTTTTGATAACTTTTAGTATTCTGGCCAGCGTTCTGGCGCTTTGCTTTTTTACAAAATCTTGCCAAATGTCCTCTTCCTCCACAATTAAAACACTTTTTAATTGCGTATGCAGTAGGAGATTCATTATCTTCTTTTTGAGGTTGCTGCCTCCTTAACTCATTTCTTTCAAGCCTTCTTCTGGCCTCTTCAATCAATCTGCCAGTTATATCAGTTAAAGTTAAACTTTCCTTTGGCAAAATTTCAAGGGAAGTTACGTAGTTGTCATAACTTTCATCAAGGGAAGATAGAATTATGTAGACTTGGTGTTGTTCAGAGAAAATAAGCTCTTTCTCGTGCAGTTCTTGAAAAATGCTTTGCATAGTTTTCAAATGACTCAGCATATCACCATTCGTCTGGAGATGCGTACTGAAAAGCTTCCGTGTTAGATTTATGTGAGCACCAACATTATCTCGAACATAAATCCTCTTCAGCTTCTGCCAACACCCAACAGCCGTTTTCTCTCCGTGGATATAAACAAGCTGTTGGTCAGTTAAGGTTAACCCAATTATGCAAATAGCTTGTTGATTTTTATGCATAAATTCTTCTATCTTTAGTCTATCTTCATCATCCTCTGCATCCCATTCTTCTACGTTTGGTGGATTTTCAATTATGTTCCACAAACCTTCTCTTCGTAGAAGCAGACTACATTTCATAGACCATGATACATAGTTTGTTCCATCCAGCTTGGATATAAGGGACAAACTTTGTAGATTGATTTGTGCCATGTTTTCTTTATATGGATATAAAACTATAATTAATAAAACACAGCTGTCTGTTTACTGTAATGTTTAACAACACAAACTCTCACTTTTTACATAAATCTGTTTTATCCTAGTTAAACTGACTTTGCAGCCTCTGGGCCCATAACCAGTGTTAAGCCTGGTTTCCCCAACCAGGGTTAGGGAGACAAGCTAAACAGAATGTGCAGCGTTAGTCAGATAGGCACACAGATAAATGAGTGAGCTAAGTTTTTATGTTTATTAACATACACTAAAAATAACAGATACGCTTGTGCTATCAAAAATATAGTTTATTCCATTATGAGTTCATAGCATAGTCAAAATAACAGTCCAATAGTCATGTATCATTTAGTCAGTCCATTCAGGGATATTCAGTTAGCAAAGTCCATGCAGAATATCTTATATCAGTTCACTTACAAATCAGTCCTTTGTTTCTCTCCCGTTCGAGCAATGCAGTCTTGATTCCAAGCAGTAATCAGGGATCATCAAAGCCAGAGAGAGAGCAAGCTGTCGTCTTGCTTCTTTTAAAGTGCTTTCACAACCACTCCCCTAATTACTTTCTCATATTTAAAGTTGCAGACACTTTAACATATAAACTATGATTACATATTATTATTTACCTAAACCAGTTAGGGTAAAACAATGTTATCCCTTACAGAAGGTACAGAATATTTATAATGATAAAAAAACCTCACACTTTTTCTAACATAATGTCATCTAATTTGGTGAGATAGAATTTCCCTCATTCCTGCTGTGATGAGTTGTCATTTGAGTTGTCATCTAATGCACCCGAAGGATACCCAGTTCAAAAAGACACAGTGAGTATGACAAGGGCCTCTTGTCGGGGCAGCTGTGGTGGCCAAGTTCTAAGGCAGGATTTACCTGAAACCCTCCTTCACTCTCATTATAATCTTCCTTCCTTCCTTCCTTCCTTCCTTCCTTCCTTCCTTCCTTCCTTCCTTCCTTCCTTCCTTCCTTCCTTCCTTCCTTCCTTTCTTTTTCCTTCCCCTCTTTCCTTATTTTTCCTTCCTTCTTTTCTTCCCATCTTTCCTTTTTTCCCTTTGTCCTTCCTCTTTCCTTTCCTCCTTTCCTGTGCCTTCTTGGATGCTCAAATGCAAAAGGGGAAACATTTGTTTTGATAGCCCTCTGCCAGCAAAAACAGAACCCAGGGGTTCTGTTGTGTGCCCCCTGTGCCCCATTTTCAGCCTGGATATCCTTCTGCAGCCCTGTGCCAGTGAAAACAGAGACTGGGGAGGTCTTGTGCCCCCTGTGCCATGTTTTCAGCCTGGACGGCCTTATGCAGCCCTCTGCCAGCAAAAATGGAACCAGGGGCCCACTTATGCCCTGCTCCCTCCAAAGATCCATTTTCACTAGCAGAGGCACCACAGATTTGTCGATTGCTGTTTTCAAACCAGCCCAGTGGGCCAGATGTAAGCATCCCACAGGCCAGATCTGGCTCATGGGCCTTGAGTTTGACACTCTTGATCTAAGGTTACTATTTGACCCTATGACACCTTGTGAAGACTTAAATAATTCATAAGGAAGTTATCAAATGTAATTCCTATTTGTGTGCCATGTAATAATAAGACTGCATGTGTCTTTCCTTTCCTTTCCTTTCCTTTCCTTTCCTTTCCTCTCCCTCCCCTCTCCTTCTCTTTTGCTTGGCTCTCAGATCTTTCCTAATAGGGAAGAGCATCACAATCAAGGTCATGCAGGACATAAACATTAATAAGATTTTTTTTTTAGTGGAAACAGAAGATAAGAATGTTTTTCTACTACAGGAGTGATAAACGACTGTTTCTTCTACTTTTGAATTTTTGTTTTGTCTTTGTTTAGCCAAAGTTCATTGATTCTTGCTGTCTGTACCAATTAATCAAAATAAGTGACAAACAAGTCTGTTCCAATAAAAATCCATTGTACAAAACAAATCCAGAAATATGTAGCTGTTTATAAGCTGGTGTCCCTTAATCTGACAGTCATTGATCAGGGCTATGTTCCATTTAATTGAAAGCTTAGTCAAACAAATCTAATTTTGATTTACTCATAATTACTGTTTTCTACTGATGCATTTCATTTTTGTTATGTGGAAAACATTGTAGTAAATGGCTTAAATGTGATGGGCAGAATCAGGACTTCAGAATTACTAACCAAATATTTTTCTCTGGCTGTTCAGAGGAGTTGATAAGAAATTATGCAAATGAACCCAACTTGCTATGAAATGGATCATGTTATAGTGCATCAGAAGTCACAATAATAATTCTATTAGCATTATTTATGAGATTCTTCTATCACCCCTGACAAGAAAAATACTTTGGGAATATTACAGGAGAAAAATCATTGTGTTATAGAAACACATTCATTGGGTGAAGACTATAGTTTCAAATGGAAGACCTATTGCAAGTAAGATATATGTAGCACACTCCCTCCAGGTTAATTTGGTCTGAAGGCTTTCTTGATAAACAAGTTCATGGCTCATGGAAATGACAGGGTTATCTGATTGTCAGCTACATGTTTGGAAATTCTAGGAATTAATTAACCTATCAGGATCCCATCAGTTTGGAAGTTCATAGCTCATTTTCAAGCTTATGCAAGAAGCTAAACTGGAAACAGTGAAGGACCAGACCATGGTGCCTCTGCAAAACTCCATTTTTGCTGGCAGAGGATTGCAGGAGGCCATCCCAGTCAAAACTGGAGCTTGATCAAGAGCCCATTTTCTTTGGCAGAGTGCTCGGGCCACCATGGGCATCCCTGGCATGAATGATGTCAAGCTGGCTATGCCCACCCTGGCCATGCCCACCGCACTCCCCTGAGGTCAAACAACCCTGATGTGGCCCTCAATGAAATCGAGTTTGATATCTCTGGTCTGGAGAATAATGTGAGAATCAGCTTGCAACTACCTTCATTCTGAATGAAGTTTCATATGCTCCACAAAATAGGTTTTTATTGAAAACAGTAAATCCAGATGCAGTTTTGCTGTTGGTGGTCACATAGTTTACTGAATATGTAGCCCTAGGGCTGCTGTGTTGTTAGAATTGGTAAAATTCACTGAGCTAGCTAATGAAGTGCAAACATTTCATTATTATACTAGGTAACACCATCAGTGCAGGAGGTATGGAAAAGTGAGATTTCTTGGTTGACAAGTGTTATATAAAGGTTTATGTGTTATGCACTTGCTTGGGTGAATTGCCAAGCATGACAGTTAATTTGCATAGGAATGGACAATTTGCTCATATTGTTTCATAAATCCTGACAAATAGAATAGAACGGAATGGAACAGAACAGAACAGACAGAACAGAACAGAACAGAACAGAATAGACAGGAAAGCAAAAAAGGGAAAGAGAAAAGACAAAGAAAAGGAAGGAAAGATGGGAAGATGGGAAGAGAGCAAGGAAGGAAAAATAAGGAAAGAGGTAAAGGAAGAAGAAAGGAGAATGAAGAGGGAAGGAAAAAGAAGAAAAGGAAGGAAGGAAGGAGGGAGGGAGGGAGGGAGGGAGGGAGGGAGGGTGGGAGGAAGGAAGGAAGGAATGAACAAACGAACGAACGAACGAACAAAAGAAATTATAATGAATCTCAGGGAAGTCCTGCCTTAGCAATTGGCCACCGCAGTTAACCCCCTCAACATGAGTGGCGTCAAGCTGGCCATATCCAGCATGGCCATGCCCCCCAGCCCTCCAAGGTCAAACACAATCCTGATGTGCTCTCAATTAAATTGAGTTTGACATCCCTGTTCTAAATGGTAATAGTGACTGTTGATAAGTTCCAAAAGGTCTTTGATGGGAATTCAGGGTACGCTCTTTGTTAGGTTTCTTTTATATTCAGTTGGGTGGATGTGTACTTATAGATGAAGTTGAATGGATAATCATTGTGTTGGGAAAAAAAACAATATACTCCAAGATGAGAAATGACAAACTGAAACAAAATCTACAGAGGCTCATTATATGCATTTATAACTTCAGGAAGTTCTTTAAAAAGAGGCTCTGTGACCTCATATGGGGGCTGGTTGGTATTCTGAGAGCCCTCCATTCACCCTTTAAACTAATTTTAACAGGGTTTAATCATCCTTGTCTACTTTACAATTTTAGACATCCAAAAATGTGAAAAACAAACAAACAAATTTTAATTGGGATGAGATTATATTCCCATAATAGAACAAGGATGGTTGGAATTGGGAGAAATTCTGGATCCAGATTTCTCTTTCATCTATCACACTGAGGTAACAGTGTAATAGACATTTCATAACCCTGAGCTGTACACGTTAACTTCCAGCTTTGACAGGTGCAATTTGTAAAGGCAGTTTTGTATCCAGTAAAAATTTCAATTATACCAAAATGCAGAAGACTTTGAAAAGACTCAAAAAGATCTCATTACTTATACTTCTGCTAAAAGATTACATTTTTAATTTTTCCAAATACAAATTGCTGGTCACAAAGCACAGATCTGGCATACTTGAGACAAAAGTACCTGTCAACAATGGTGTCCCCTGGGGCAGTGTTCTAGGACCAACTCTCTTCAAACTCTACATAAATGACGTCTGTGATCATATTAGGAGCAACTGCATTCTCTTCGCTGATGACGTGAAGCTATTCAAAACCACAAATAATACTGATACCCTTCAAAAAGACCTTGACTATGTATCAGAATGATCAAACAAATGGCAACTTCAAATATCAACAAATAAATGCTTTGTCTTACATATTAGCAAAAAAAAAAATCAGAAAATAAAATACAAGCTGAATAGTTAAGAACTTATTGATTAATCCAAACTCTGTCAAGGACCTTGGAGTACTCATCTCTAATGATCTAAGTGCTAGAGCCACTATAACTACATAGCCAAAAAGGCATTAAGGGTTGTTAACCTAATCCTATGTAGGTTTTTCTGTGGTAATATCACACTTCTAACTAGAGCATACAAAACATTTGCTAGACCAATACTTTAATACAGCTCATCAGTCTGGAATCCACATTATGTATCTGATATTAACACAGCTGAGAAAGTCCAGAAATATTTCACAAGAAGAGTTCTCCACTCCTCTGCTTATTGCAGAATATTTTATGTCACCAAACTTGAAATTCTAGACCTAGGAAATCTAGAACTACACTACCTTCAGTTCAATCTAAGTATAGCATATAAAATTATACATTGCAATGTCCTACCTGTCAATGAATACTTCAGCTTCAACCATAACAACACAAGAGCCCACAATAGATACAAACTCAAGGTTAACCACACCAAACTTGATTGCAGGAAATACGACTTCAGCAACAGAATGGTCAATGTCTGGAATGCTCTACCTGACTCTGTGGTTTCTTCCCCAAACCCCAAAACCTTTAACCTTAGACTGTCTACTATTGATCTCACCCCCTTCCTAAGAGGTCTGTAGGGGGCATGCATAAGCGCACCAATGTGCCTACCGTCCCTGTCCTATTGTTTCTTTTTTTTTTCTTTTTCTTATATGTATCCATTTCATGTATTCATAAGTATATTTATACTTCCCTGTTATCTTATAATCGCTTGAATAAATAAATAAACAAACAAACAGCTGGTATTGGTTCCTTGATTGCCTCTTACTGGTAATTCTTGCTGCATTTACCTTTGGAAGAGTCTCTACTGATGCCATCAGCTCAGTTAGTAATGAAATTGTGTCAAATTGAACCTTTATGATAGCTAAACTATTGAACCAATGATATTAATTCCATTGAAATGTATCTTTTTGAACCATCTGTTGATGGTGCTCATTCTTAAAGCATTAATATTTAATATTTGGTTAACTCCAGTTTTAAATGTCATATTAAACTGTGTTGAGACCCTGACAGTTAGTTCCATTAAAAAGTAATGATGTAAATAAATGCAGTTATGCAGAAGGAACCCTGGGTACCTGCTGTTGATTTCAACAGTCTTGGGTTTTTCTCTGTCAGTCTTTGGTTTGCCATTTCCTAGATGAGTGGCACTTACCAAAGAGTCAGTCCAGAAGTAGACAGCCTCATGAGGACTTCAGTTCTCAACAACTTTTATTTTAGTTTATTTATTTATTTTGTCAAGCATGCATTTGTGTGTGTATATGTGTGTGTGTGTGTGTGTGTTTATTAATACATGAAATAGATACTAATAAAAGGAAACATTAAGACAGGGATGGTAGACATGTTGGTGTGCTTATGCACACCCCTTAAGAATTGGATGAAGTCAACAGTAGACAGTCTGAGGTTAAAGTGTTTGGGGTTAGTGGAAGAAACCACAGAATTAAGAAGTGCATTCCAGGTATTGACCACTGTTGCTGAAGTTGATTTCCTGCAATCGAGTTTTGTGCGGTTTACCCTGAGTTTGTATCTTCACTTGTAATGATTGAAACTAGACATGAGGAAACACTATATTTCTTTACCCTGGGACACCAGAAAGTAAATAAAACCTGCAGTTCCATGGCATATGTTATCAAACATTTATTTATTTATTTCCTTCTTTTTTCTTTCTTTCTCTGTTTCTTTCTTCAAAGCAGAGTAACAATGCAAATGGTACATCACACAAGGTGCAGCATAGTGTAAAGGATGAACCTCACCTTCCTCTTTAATGTAAAAAAGACAACATCTGTAGTGCTGCATTTCATGTCATAGCTTCACTCAGAGGCCCAACAGTAAATATCTCTCTGGACTCCCTAATCCACATATAGTTGGATAGGCTTGGCTAGATAAGTTGCTTTTATAGTACTGTGGAAACAAGAAGTTTGAACAATGGGGAAAATCAGCTATAGCAGAATCAAGCAATCAGCTCTTCTGTTTATAACAGCCCCAGGCTTCACATTTTGTGTCCATATCCTGCTTTTTGTAGCAAGAGACTTCCTGCTATTGATATAATGAAGGAGTTGAGGTCATCTGCACCCTGGTTTGATATAGTTTTGTCTGCTTCAAACTCTTTGCTGTAAGGCTCACCAGCTTTAGCCCAATTATTTCATATGGTTTTCTCCCTAATCACACATATATTTCATCCCAACGCCCTGCAGTCAGCAAAGGATACAACCATGTTGTGTCATTGCTGCATGGTGGGTTTGGGATGTCACCTTGATACTTCTTAATGAGTTTTCTGGGCAGGATAACTAGTGGGCTAGAGAAACTGGATGTGAGATGGCCATGGCATTCTCCAGGAAAGTGTCATATACGTGAGCTTCCTCTGAAGCTGCCTGCTCAATACATTTATGTCATTACAAAGAGCCACCATGATCTCAGGAGACTTGAGGGCAATATTATAACAGAAATTTCTATGACAGTAGCAATTTCTTTTTGCCCCCAGATGACCAAACCAACTGAAATGGTTTGAGGTAGGATATCAAATTAAGTTTCTGAGATTATTCCTTTGCTCAAGACTCTGAATTTTATTAGCCAGAAATAAGTCTTTGTATTGGCACATAAAGAAATAGAACTGCCTTTCCGCCCCCGCTTTCTTGGTTTTTTCAAAAATTCCCAGAATATGTTCAGTTCAGAGTATGCTTAATTCCCTGTGTGATGTTCAGTTTTTAGTTCCTTTTCAGTTAGCCCAAAGAATACATATACATTTGATGCATGCTTAATTTTCCTCTTCTTTTTTGCAATTTCCTCACTTTCTGCTCAGAATATGCTTTGTTTGATTAATGAAGGTGAAACTGCCTTAATTGACTCCAGTTCAGATGTAGAGCTCTCCTGGGATATATTAATGAGCTGTAAGCTCTTTTATAGTCTCAAATCATGTTTCTAAACTTAAAAGCTATCAGCATAGTCTTGGCATTAACTACCATTGAAACCAAAGTGATGGCAGAAGAGAGAGAGGGGGTTGTCAGGTCCTATGAGAATCAACTTTGTCTGGGTTTGGTGTACAATAACAAGAACAGTGATGATGAATCTATGGCAAGTGTGCCACAGGTGGCATGCAGAGCCATTTGTGTGGACACCTGAGCCCCAGCCAAATGTACCTCACTGTGCATGTGTGCACTTCCCAGCTGATTTTCGAGTGATCTTCCATTTGAGGCCTTTTTCGACCTCCTAGAGGATCGAGGGAAGCCCCTGCAGGCTTTGCAGGCTGAAAAACAGGCCCGTTTCATCACTTCCTGTTTTTCTGGAAATATTGGAGAGAGGCTAAAATAGCCCTCAAACAGGCCGAAAATCAGCACGGTAGCTCGTATGCCCAGTACAGGTAAGGGGGCAGTGGGGGGATCATGTATGCATGAGAAGGGGGCATGGGGGGAGCTGTGCACATTGCATTCTGGGTGCTGGCACATGAGTCCGTGTGCACATGCAATTTTCGGCATAGGAGTCCAAAAAGGTTAGCTACTACTGAATTAAAACATTGAACAGCTCTATGGAAGATTTCATTCCAAAGTAGTACTTTCCTGTATTGTCTTTCTTTCCTTCCTTCCTTCCTTCCTTCTTCCTTCCCATCCTCCTTCCCTCCCTCCCTTCCTATCTTCTCAAAAGAAAACTTATTTCTGTCTCTTACTCTCTTCTGTGTGTTGTATCCATTTTTTTACAGTACACATTCTTTCCCATTCCTATTCTTTTCTTCTTTAAGCCTGGCAGGACTTTTCTACTCCAACGTTTCTTCTTTGAATGGTGTGTCTTCAACCCATTGTTCCAGATTTCTGTATATTTTTTCAATCTTGCTTTTATTTCATCATCAGGAAATGAAATTATCCTACTTTTCAGATCTCTATTTCTATCATTCTATCCTCTGTCCAAAACAAAAGAGAAAAAGGAAAAAAAGAAATACTTTTGAGTTACAATTTCATCTCATTCCTAATCATAGATTTGTACAACTGGATTTTAACATACTTGACCTGGCAAGCTCCTGCCAAATTAACTCCTTCAATTATTTCAAAATTCTAAGAATCTTCAAGATCGTAATATTACCCCAATTTACTTTGCAAAATTAAAATCTGTTTCCATAGCTACTGTAAAAAATACCATTGAATTCACATAATTCACCCAAGCATAGAAATTGTGAATACACACACACACACACAGGTTCCCACTTCTACTTTTAACAGCATATGGCTATTCTAAGGAAGAACTCAATTGTAGACAAAAATGCCAAATCTAGCCTAAAACTCTGGCTGATTATGTAGCCAGCTATAATAACTGAGAGATCTTTAGGCACTTCTTTTGTTGTTGCTGCTCCTAAGGTGCAGTTTGATTAGAGTGGGGAATATTTATAAGTTGTTGTTTTTTAAATTGTTGAAAATTGAAGAGATTTGATTTGAAAGGAGGCAACTTTAGAGAGCTTTTCTCAGCATGCTGGTAAAATATAAGATAAATAGAATTTGGGATACAGGGAAGTTTTCTTAACAACTGCAAATGTTTATTTTGTAATGGTTAAATTACCGCTATCATTTCATCTAAAAGAAAATTTCTTCCATCACTCTGATTGGCATATCAACAACAATGTACTCTTAGGCTACTTTAGGTAAAGGCTTTGCGTAGTGGTTACAATTAGAGATCTGCTATTTCGAAGAAAGGGGGCTATCAAATTATCAGTTTAGAATCTGCAGGCAGCTAGCTTGGGTACCTGCTATTTGATATTAAATTAATGTGAATCAAAGCATTTGCAAATTCTTTCTTGGTGAGCTGACATGATCTGATGTAACTATGACAAACAAGGTGGACAGGTATGTCATTAAAGATGAAATTAATTGATGGTGAAAGACATTATATGGATGCTCTACTCTTTTAAAATAGGAGATAGAAACTGACAGTCTTTCTTGGTGATATCTATAGGGATCTAATCATCTCTGGCCTCCTGTTTTAGAGATGAAACAACATTGAATTGTTGCTAGTTTGTGTTTGCTTGCAGCTGTTTTATAGTGTGCAATTACAGTACACGTATCAGACAGAAATGTTAACATAAAGACTGATTCATCTGTCTTCTCTTCAACTTGGCCAATTGATTCTGTCAGTAAGGAAAAAAAAATAGAGATTGGCATAAAGTTAAGAAGAGCGGAAGCATGGAGAGTGACTGGAAATTTTTTAGAGAGCTTCATGGAGGAATGTAAAGTCCAGTTAGCCGGCAATGAAGTAATGCCTCGATATCTCTGGTCAAACATTTGTATATCTACAAACAGATATTGCCATTTCTGTTTACTTTTGAAAGATGTACCAGAAAAACATCTCTTTTTAAAAGAGCAATGCAAGAATAGGTGTTACAGTAATGCTACAAATATACATTGGGAAAATATACATAAAAACAACAGCTTTAGGTATTATTTATCTGAAACATTTCTATTTCATCAAAATAATAAAAAGACCAATATCTATTAAAACATTCACAGTACAAACCACACAATAAAAGCAATAATTATAATACATCAAAATGTAAAAATGAAAACAGTGAAAATAAAAGTTAAGGATTGCATTATAAAATTAGAGAAAGGCTGTCTGGAAAAAAACATCTGCATATTTAAAATATATATTTATATTTAAGCATGCAAAACTGCATATTTTAAAAAAAG
Organism: Hydrophis major; assembly: GCA_033807585.1. Lineage (NCBI taxonomy): Eukaryota > Metazoa > Chordata > Lepidosauria > Squamata > Elapidae > Hydrophis > Hydrophis major. The sequence goes on along the minus strand of CM066330.1, from coordinate 96,358,599 downwards.
AGTTTCATACTGTCAGTTTTAAAGAGTTCCAGAAACCAATGCCAATGATTAAAACAATGTCTCTGAACGCTATTTTACAAAGATTGTAAGATCAGTTAAATTTGTTTGCACATTTCTACCTCATTTTGTTTTTAGTACTGTCAATCTTCCTATGATTAAAAAATACATATTAGTATATGGGGAAAATATGCACATTTTAATTTAGATATGAGTTTGAGGTGTGAATCCATTTTAAAACGTGCACTCCTCTTAGATTTCCTACAAATATTCCCTGATATATTTCAGCTGCGAAACTACAGGTCTGTGATTCAGTTGTCACTTTGGCTATAGAAAGTCTGGTTGGCCTGGGGCAAACTACTGTTTTTCAAAGTTAGCTTTCTACTGCAGTACTTTTAACAATGTAACTGAACTACAGCCCACAAATCACTGAGAAACAAGGTGCAAGAATGCTGGAGAGATTGTCAAAGTTCATTAGAGTGCTGAAAAACAGAACAGAACAAAAGAGATATCACTTTTGGTGGTGAGAGGTGGAAGGGATCCTCAGTGGGGCCAATTATACTTATTAGGTACAATATATTGACAGTTAACAAAGAAAGAAAAGAAAAGAAAAGAAAAGAAAAGAAAAGAAAAGAAAAGAAAGAAAGAAAGAAAGAAAGAAAGAAAGAAAGAAAGAAAGAGGAAAATAGGAAATGAGATTGCTTGAGAACAACCTATATTGGAGGGTTTGGCAGTGATTGGCCACATATCTGCATTAGATTCTTAAAAAAAAACCATTGCCCCCTGTTAAGTTTGGAGCATGGGCGAGAAAGAATGGAGACAAGCCTCTGGAACGGTGAACTTCAACTCTTTATTTACATAGTGACTTCTCAACTCAATGGCAGTTATAACCCTCCTTATATAGGCAACCCCAATAACTATTAACCAATAACAATCGAGGAGCGCTAGCTCCCTTAACCAATAGGAATTCTCTGTTAATGGCCAATCGGATTCCCCGGAATGGGCCAATCCGATCCTGCCGTTAACAGCCAATCAGAAGTGCAGGACCAGAACCCTGCACTTTACTCCAAGCTCAAGTTCTCTTTATTAAACCTTATGCATTCACAACACCCCCCTCCCCCGAGAAATTTATGACCACTATTGTCAAAATTCAGTGGCACAGTTTTTCATTATTTTGAAAGCATGAAAATTACATGGGAGACTTGAAAAATTTATAAATGTGACTTCTGCTACTTTGAGGTAAGAAAACAAACAGTATACTTATTTTTAACAAACAGAAGTTAAAAAAGTAGAATCTCTTGTCCAAGTCCCTTCCCCTCCATTTAAATTAAAAAAGCAGTCTTCTCCAAAAAACCAGCCTCTGCAGCCCTCTGTGCTGCCAAAAGGTTGCACATCCTTAGTGGGTTTGATCTTCACATAAGGCATCACTGATCATTCCTATCAGTGATGCCTTTTTTATAGTATTTCTAAAGCAGCTTCTAGATCTAATTCAAAGCAACATCATATATATTGCATGGATTATGTAGCTCTTCTTTTTCTGTCCTTTAAAAAAAAAAAAAAAAAACTTGACAACTACACAGGATTTTGTCCAAATGACAAAAAAACACAGGATTTTTGTTCAGAGTAAAACCATCATGCCTGATTAAACAGAATAAAATCATCTGTCACTGGCACTCAAATTTAGGAATCCCCACTTTCATACAGACCTACCTATAAGAGTTCCTACAAAGGGATTTGAAAAGAACCTTGAATGGTTCCATTTTAAGAAAAAGCAAATGTGCTATCAGTTATGCTGATATTCCATAAACCTATATATGGCAGTTTAAAGCACCTGATGTCTCAGCCAGGTTTTTAAAGTAATATTTTATAATACATAATAACAAGCCATGAAGCACAAAAATAGACAGAACGCTCATTCATCATTAGTGTACATGTTTCTCTGGTCTGCTGTTTTCTCCCTTTCTTAAAAAGAAATCTTCTATTTTAGTATGGCAGTTCTGATGTGATTAGGCAATAATGCAATGTGAGATGGAAAGAATCTGTTTCAAATCTATATCATGATCAAATGTGTTATTTTTGCATTCTAAGTTTGAAAATTGTGTTGTGTAAGAGAAGAAGCAGAATCAATGTCCATTAAAGATGAGTAATCCATTGGCACATGCTATGTTCAGTTGGAAAAGCAATTACATGATAATTGTCATCAGAACACTTCACTTCATTACAGTGGTAGAGTTATCATTGGCTTTTCTGTCTTGTCCCTTTTTATTGTATTTTATCATCTTATTAATAAAGTAAATGTCAAAGTGTTGCTGTTTTGCTTCACTTTAGTGTTGGTGCTACTTCCTTGTGGGGTTCAGTTTTTGTTTTTTTTTTCCCATAAATTCACCTACTTTTTACAGCAAAGCTATTGAAGTAATATCTCATGAGGGATTTTGTTCATTGATTAGCCTCTTGTAGGTCTTCATGCTGATTTGAGTAGAAAGGGCGTGGATGGCTCAAGGACACCCAATTGACTGTTGTACCTAAGGAAGGATTGAACTGGAACTCTCTAGTCCTACTTAGCACCTTCACCATTATACCAAAAAAGCTAATAAAATTCTAGGTTGTATAAACAGAGGCATAGAATAAGATCACATTAAATATTAGTACCACTTTATAAAACCCTTGTAAGATCAGACCTGGAATTCTGCAACCAATTTTGGTCATCATACTACAAAAAAGATGTTGAGACTTTGGAAAAAGTTCAGAGAAAAGCAACTAAGATGATAAAAGGCCTATAGACTAAAACATATGAAGAATGGCTGCAGGACTTGGGTTTGGCTAGCCTAAAGCAAGTAAGAATTAGTAAGAATTAGGGGTGACATGATAGCAATATTTCAATATTGGAGGAGCTGCCACGAAGAAGAAGGGGTCAAATTATTCTCCAAAGCACCAGAGGGCAGGACAAGAAACAATGGTTGGAAACTAATCAAGGAGAAAAGCAACCTGGAATTAAGGAGAAACTTCCTTACAGTGAGGACAATTAACCAATTGAACAGCTTGACTTCAGAAATTGTGGGAGCTCTGTTACGAACTAAGCAAACACATTGCTTTAAAATCCTAATAGTTTTGCTTCCACAGCAGGCTCGTAATCCTGCACTTCTGATTGGCCCACAAACAGCAGATTGTGATTGGTCATTTCTGGCTGATCTGATTGGCTGACAGCGGGTCGCCGCTGATTGGACACTCCCAGCGCGGCAAACTCAAATCATTCGTTACTGTGACAGCAGTCAGCTCTATAAAAGGAGCTGCTGCTGCCCTAGTATTTTTGCTCTGTTCTGAAGTCACTAATAAAGAGTTGGAGTCACTATTTGATGCCTCGTCTCCGTTCTTTGCGCCCATGCTCCAGATCTAACACTGGTGACAAGGGTGGGATGCGGAGACGATAGAGCTGACTGAACACTCACCGAATGCAAACAGAGCACGTGGCTGAGAGTGCACCAATAAGTGGCAGAATGACCAGCAGCGCTATACCACCCGCTCCATTTGACCCGGCTAACAAAGACTGGGACTCGTATATGGACAGGTTCCAGATGTTCCTGGAGACCAACAATTTGAAAGATGCTACACCTGGCAAGAAACAAGCTGTATTTCTGACCCATTGCGGGCCCGCCGTTTTTAAAATGGCGAAGACACTTGCGAAACCAGCAGAAGTCAAGACAATAGACTGGGACAACCTCGCCCCAATCCTATGGGCTCATTATGCACCCGCGGTGCCAACACTCATCAGGAGACACGAGTTTTACCAGAGGAACCAACAGGAAAGCGAAAGTGTTGGAGACTTCATCGCTGACGTCAGAAACCTGGGGGAAATCTGTGGCTTTGCAAATCTTGAGGAAGCCATGAGAGATCTAATTGTTCTGGGGCTAAAATACCCCACAACCCAGAGCAAGATTATGGCGAAGGGAGACATCGGCCTCACAGATGCCATCGCTGATGCTACTGCAGCAGAAGCAACCAGGAAGTCAGCCGCTCGAATGCGCCAAGCAAACAGACCGCACCGCCAACTCGCCAATGACACTACGCCTTTCTCCGAGTGGCACACAATGACCACCCACCTTGAAGACCTCGAATCCTCATCAGAAAACGAGGAAGAAGAGGTCAACAGACTCAGGTCAGAATGCGACCAGAGAGACCAGCGAAATCGTAAGCTTTCGTTTCAATGTGCTGGATGTGGGGGAAATCACATGTGATCAGACTGCAGATTCCTAGACACACTCTGCCATTCCTGTGGAAAGAGGGGCCACATCGCAAAGGTCTGCAGAAGCAAGCGAGGGTCCAGCTCAAACCAAAGAGAAAATAATTTCTGGCATACAACAGGCACTCCACCAATAAATTGGGACCACCTAAACAACCAATGGAACCACTACTACAGAAATTGAGCACCCGCCACTTCAACCAGATGAGAAGAGGCCCATCAAACCATCATCATCGGCCATGCTTCATCCCTTGATGCAAGGAAAATCCGAGTGAAGGTTACCATTGAGAATCGACCATGTGTTATGGAGGTCGACTCCAGGTCATCCCTGACGATGGTTTCATGGAAAACCTTAAAACAGCTGATCCCTGACATCAGTCGCCAGCACTCAAAAAATCATATTAAAAGACTACCAAAGAAATAGAATTCCAGTTGCCAGTTCCAGCCACGTCCAAGTATTCTTCAAAGACCACACCGCGACCCTACCTCTTACCATCTTCGATCGAGATCGGCCCAGTTTGCTAGGTTTACAGTGGTTCGTGCCACTAGGAATTGAACTAGCGGGCATCAACCAGACCAGAAGCGATAACTGGAAGCGGCCCTCATCCAGGAATTCCAGGACATTTTCACCAAGAAGCTAGGCAAGTACAAGGGATCCCCCATATTGTTTAATCTCAGCTCTGATGTTGCGCCCATTCGCCTTAAGCCTTATCGAGTGCCCTTTGCACTCAAGCCAAAGATTGATGAAAATTGGACAAATTAAAAGCCCACGGCGTGTTGGAACCAATTATTCACGCCTGATGGGAGACCCCAATTGTAACCCCCATAAAACCTGATGGATCTTTGAGAATTTGTGGGGATTACCGGGCCACCCTAAATCACGCGCTTCAGCAGAGTGCTTACCCTGTACCTGTGGTCCAACACTTTCTTCATTCCCTGGGAGGTGGGAAAATATTCACAAAATTGGACCTAGCTCAGGCGTACCAGCAGTTACCCATAGATGCAGAGACTGCAGAAGCCCAAACTATAGTCACGCACAGAGGTGCATTCAAGTGTAATAGACTCCAATTCGGAGTGAGTGTAGCACCTGGCATCTTCCAAAGTCTGATGGAAAGATTGCTTCAAGGCATAAAAGGGGTCATGCCCTACTTCGATGATGTCTTAATAGCTGCCCCCACTAGAAGCCTACTAGAAAAATGACTCCGAATGGTCCTCCAGAAATTTAAAGATGCTGGCCTGAAGGTCAAGAAAGACAAGTGCCAGTTATGTACTCAGAGGGTTGAATTCCTTGGGTACCTCCTTGACAAACAGGGAATTCACCTTATGAAGAAAAAACTGACTGCAATAAAAAACGCCCCAAGACCTAGAAATAAAACAGATCTCCAAGCCTTCCTGGGACTCATTAACTTTTATAGCATCTTCTTGCCCCAGAAGGCAACTGTTGTTGAACCCCTGCATAGGCTCCTCGATTAGAAGGCTTCCTGGGTCTGGGGACATAGCGAAGAGCGAGCTTTTCAGCAAGTAAAAGACCTTTTAACTTCAGATGCTGTATTGATACAATATAATGAGACTTTGCCCTTAACTGTCACCTGCGACGCCTCACCATTTGGAGTAGGAGCCATCCTGAGCCACGTCCTGCCAAATGGTACTGAGGCACCATCAAGAACTTTATCTAAAACTGAGAGAAACTATAGCTAACTTGATAAAGAGGCTCTCACTATTGTGTCTGCGATCAAACAATTCCATGAGTATGTATATGGAAGATCCTTCTCCATAATTACCGACCACAAACCATTCCTTGGTATTTTAGCGGGAGACAAACCAACTCCCCACATCTTATCACCAAGAATGACACGTTGGTCAGAGTTTCTAGCCGCATACAATTACCAACTGTTATACCGACCGGGAAAAGCCATTCCCCATGCTGACGCTTTAAGCCACTCTCCATTACCAGAAGTCATAGATGACCCAGCTCCAACCCTAGCTATGCTACAAATTGAAACTCTTCCTTCACCACTGCTGATTGCACAAGACATCGCCTCAGAAACAAGGAAGGATCCTTGTTTGGCACGAGTCCTCAGCTGGGTGGAAAGAGGTTGGCCTGACAACCAACCAGACGACACCTTTAAGCCCTTCAAAAACTGGCAGACAGAACTTTTCTCCCAAAGGTGATGCGTCTTGTGGGAAGACAGAGTCGTCATCCCAGAGAGACTACAGAGTAAAGTTCTAAAACTATTGCACAATGGACATCCGGGCATCGTGCGAATGAAGGCACTAACAAGGAGCTATGCTTGGTGGCCAGGTATAGATAAGCAAACAGAAACCTGGGTGGCCACTTGAAGCAAGTGTCAGGAAACTCACTCAGCTCCACCAAAAGCACCACCAACTGAATGGGAAGCACCCCGAGGTCCCTGGTCCTGTATCCACATTGATTTTGCGGGACCTACCAAGGGGCATACATTTCTTATAACAGTGGATGCCTACTCCAACTTGCTGGAGGTCCATAAAATGAAGAGCACCACCACAGAAGCAGTCGTTAAAAAACTAAATAGACTATTCGCTAGGCATGGATTGCCAGATGTCCTGGTTTCAGATAATGGCCCCCAATTCACCGCTCTGGCATTTGAACAGTACCTAGCAGATCGGGGGATACGCCACGCTTTGACATCGCCAACTCAGCCTGCGGCCAACGGCAGGGCTGAGCGAATGGTCCAATTCATAAAGAAAACTTTACACAAGATGAAGCAAGGGGACATTGACGACAAGGTGACCAGGATGCTTCTCCTCCAACATATTACCCCAAACAGCACCAAAAACAGAACCCCAGCCGAACTCCTGATGGTCCGGAAGCTTCGCTCACATCTCGACCGCCTGCACCCTGCCTACACACTGGAAAAGCCCTTGGGGTCTAGCAGCAGGTATCGCACCTTCAAGGTTGACGACCCAGTTTTTGCAAAAAACTTTTCCGGTGACCCATTGTGGGTTCCCGCTACCATAACTCAACTCATGGGTCCCCGTTCCTACCGTTTACAAACTGCTGATTGGAAACTGTGGAAGCGCCAATCGACCAACTGTGCTCCAGGCTGGCACCTACCCCCGTCACACACCCCAAACCTCAAACCTGGGGGGAAAGGGAAATCAAGGGGGCCAGAAAAGAACTAGCATACGACCCAGTACTTGAAAACCAGCAATCAGCACAACCAACTCTGGGATATTCACCTCCCGAAGGAGAGCCGGGCCAGATGATCACCTCACCACAAAGCAGCACTGCGACAACAACAAATCCAAGGAATCCAGATGACAGTATTGACGGAAGCAGAGATGACAACCCCGAGTCACCCAGCAGAGAGGTTGGACCATCTTTGCTGCCGAGGTCAGCGAACAGCCCACCGGGACCAGAGTCAGGGCAAAGACTGGTGGAGCAACGCAGATCAGGTAGACAGGTGAAACAACCTGCCTACCTGCAAGAATACATCACCCCACCCTTCAGACGGAAACTAGGGGGGAGGGGTGTTACGAATTAAGCAAACAGGTTAGTTTAAAATCCTAATAGTTTTGCTTCCACAGCAGGCTCGTAATCCTGCACTTCTGATTGGCCTGTGAACAGTGGATCATGATTGGTCATTTCTGGCTGATCGGATTGGCTGACAGAGGGTCGCCGCTGATTGGACACTCTCAGCGCAGCAAACTCAAATCATTCATTACTGTGACAGTAGCAAGCTCTATAAAAGGAGCTGCTGCTGCCCTAGTATTTTTGCTCTGTTCTGAAGTCACTAATAAAGAGTTGGAGTCACTATTCGATGCCTCGTCTCCGTTCTTTGCGCCCACGCTCCAGATCTAACAAGCTCTGTCACTGGAGGTTTTTAAGAATAGTCTAGGCAGTCACTTATCTGAAATAGTGTAAGTTCTCTTGCTAAAGCAGGCAGCTGGACTGAAAGATATTCAAGATCCAATCCAGTTCATTGTATTTTATTCTATGCCATGCTGGCTATCTAAAACAGTGAATACCAAGGCCCTATATATAATTTTGTAACATTAAGATATGATGATCTATTATTATCAAGGTCTGAGTGTCATGCTGGAAAACATTTATTTGCATTTGCTTTCAGAATAATTAATGGTTTGAGTTTGAGTTTAATTTATTTTATCAGTGGTAGTCTTAAAAAGAAATCTTGGTAGTCATTCAATAATTAGTATATGCAGCAATGATATGAAATATTCCACTAGAATTGACATACAACTCTAAAGAATTATCTCTTCAGTTCTGCTGTTCTGTTAAAATTATTAAAATTCCCATTACACTTTTTTTTTTTTTTTGCTTTTCACCAGACTATAATAAAACATACAGAAAAAAAGCAAAAACAAAATATAATGAAGGGTAAAAGTAAATGCTGCCCTCACATGTATGTGCTAGGCGTTTCCGGCTCTAGGGGGTGGTGCTCATCTCCATTTCAAAGCCGAAGAGCCAGTGCTGTCCAAGACATCTCCATGGTCATGTGACTGGCATGACTAAACACCAAAGGCGCAGGAACACTGTTACCTTCCTATCAAAGGTGGTTCCTATTTTTCTACTTGCATTCTTTACATGTTTCGAACTGCTAGGTTGGCAGAAGCTGGGATAAGTAATGGGAGATCACCCATTACACAGTACTAGGGATTCAAACTGCTGAACTGGCGACCTTTTGATCAAGAAGCTCAGGAAAATCAGAAGAAGTAATACAAAAATACATGTGAGTTCTTCATAAGTGACCATTCCCTGTCAGAAAATATTGTAGGGCACTATAAGATATGACTACAGCAAAGGAGAATTTACTGTACAATGGTCTTGCAACAGAGGTGATATTCAGCAGGTTCTGACCAGTTCTGGAGAACTGGTAGTGGAAATTTTGAGTAGTTCGGAGAACCAGTAAATTTTGAGTAGTTTGGAATACCACCTCTGACTGGCCCCATCCTATCTATTCTCTGCCTTTTGAGTATCAGCTGATCGGCTGGGTCTTCTTTTGTTGCCCTGCACAGGAAAATGGAGCTGGAAAGCAGGTTAGTGGGGTGGGGAGGGAATGGGGATTTTACAGTATCCTTCCCCCGGAGCAGGGTGGAATGGAAATGTTACAGTATCCTTCTCTTGCCATGTCCACCAAACCACGTCCACCAAGCCACACCACATCCACCAAACCATACCCTCAGAACTGGTAGTAAACAAATTTGAATCCCACCACTATCTTGCAAGCTATCTAAAAGGCAACAGGGGTGATAAATCACAATAGGAATTATTAGATGGACCTGTGGATTTCCAAATTTTATACACTCCCTGTTGTGTATGTACCACAGTTAATAAAGTATGAGCTTGAGGTAAAGTGCAGGGTTCTGGCCCTGCACTTCTGATTGGCTGTTAGGTGGCCAGATCGGATTGGTTAGTTCTTAGGAATCCGATTGGCCCTTAACAGAGGATTATTATTGGTTTAAAGTGCTAGCGTTCATAGCTCGCTATTGGACAATTCTCACAAAGGTTGCCTATATAAGGCATGGTTCACTGTTATTGTTTTGAGAAGTCACTATGCAATAAAGAGCTGAAAGTTCACATTCAAAGACTGTCTCCATTTAATCCAACCCATGTCCAAGTACTTAACACTGGTGACGAAGGTGGGATTTGGAGAGGTCTGAACCTAAGAAGTCAGGAAGCAATACCGAGCACGTGAAAGACGACGCCAACAACGGAACCATGTCCAGCGGCATCGTACCACCCGCTCCGTTCGATCCAAACCAAGAGGATTGGGAATCCTACATGGATCGCTTCCAAATGTTTCTTGAGACGAATAATTTGAAGGACGCCACACCAGTAAAAAAGCGGGCACTGTTCCTGACGCACTGCGGCCCAGCAGTTTTTAAAATGGCAAAAGCACTTGCCAAACCTCAAGAAGTGAAAGCCATGAGCTGGGACGACCTTGAACCCATCCTGAGAGACCATTATGCGCCAACCGTGCCTACACTCATGAGACGCCACGAGTTTTATCAGAGGAACCAGCGAAAAGGAGAGAGCGTGGCCGATTTCGTGGTGGACCTCCAGAATTTAGGGGGCCTCTGTGGGTTCACCGATTTAGAAGAAGCACTAAGAGATCAAGTAATTCTGGGATTAGATGCACAAGGCGTGCAGAGCAAGCTGATGGCGAAAGGCGACATCAGCCTTACTGACGCCATCACCGAAGCCATGGCTGCGGAGGCGACCAAAAAGTCGGCTGCACAATTACGGCGGAGCCACACTCTGGCAACACAACTGACCGGCGAAATCTCACCCAACTCAGAAGGGCAGCTTCTAACGACGCACCACGAGGACCTCTCTTCGTCGTCAGACACCGACGAAGAAGGGGTCCATCGACTGCGGTCCGACCGGGATCCTCGCCCTAAGCCCTTACGCCCTTGCGCTGGCTGTGGAGCAAACCATGCCAGGGCCAAATTCAAATTCCGCGACGCACTCTGCCATGAGTGCGGGAAACGAGGCCACATTGGCTGGGTCCGCCGCAGCTTACCAGGACCCAGCCGGGCCTCAAAAGGGGCCAACTATCACCAATCGACAGGATACAGTCCTGTAAGGTGAGAACCAGTAAACCACTCCTACAGAAATCGAGCTTTGCAAAAAGAAGAGGCTCACCATACTATCACTATAGGCCTCAGTTTTGGACACTAAGAAAATTCGAGTCATGGTAGCCATCGAGAACCAGCCTTGCCACATGGAGGTCGACTTGGGATCGTCCCTCTCAATGGTGTCTTGGAAGACACTCAAGCAACTTATCCCCACAATCCAACGCCAAGACCTCCAATTTCAATGCCTCATCCTCAAGGACTACCAAGGAAATCGAATCCCTGTGGTCGGGTCCTGCCGAGTCCGAGTCTCCTTCAAAAAGCATACAGCATAGTTACCTCTAACGATCATCGACAGAGATAGGCCTAGTCTATTAGGCCTCCAATGGTTCGCGCCACTAGGCATCGAGGTGGCCAGTGTGAACCAAGTCGGTGGTTGTGAGTGGGAGGAAGACCTTGTTTCTGAGTTCAGCGACGTCTTCGCGGACTGTTTAGGCGAGTATAAGGGGACCCAATCTCATTTAGTTTAGATCCAAAAGTAGCCCCAATTCGCTTGAAGCCCCGTCGAGTTTCATTCGCTCTTAAAGCTAAGATCGACGAACAACTCGACAAGCTAATTGCTCAAGGGGTGTTGAAGCCCATCGATCACTCTCCATGGGAAACCCCTATTGTAACACCCATTAAGCCAGACGGGTCAATCCGAATTTGTGGGGACTACTAGGCCACTTTAAACCACGCCCTACAGCAGAATGCGTATCCAGTTCCGGTGGTGCAGCACCTCCTCCATTCCTTGGGGGGTGGAAAGGTTTTCACTAAATTAGATTTAGCTCAAGCTTATCAACAATTACCAGTGGATGAAAAGATGGCCCAAGCCAAAACAATTGTAACACACAGAGGTGCTTTTAAATGTACTCGATTGCAATTTGGGGTTAGTGTGGCCCCGGGGATATTCCAAAGCCTCATGGAAAGGTTGTTACAGGGAATCAAGGGCGTGGTTCTGTATTTTGATGATGTATTAATTGCAGCCCCTACCAAAAAAATCTTGCAGGATCGTTTGAAATGTGTTCTTAAAAAATTCCAAGAGGCAGGACTAAAGGTGAAAAAAAACAAATGTCACTTATATACTGACAGTGTTGAGTTTCTAGGGTATAGGATTAATAGCCAGGGCATCCACCCTACCGAAAGTAAATTAAAGGCAATAAAAAATGCCCCCAGGCCACGTAACAAGACCGATCTCCAGGCATTCTTAGGCCTCATTAATTTTTATAATGTATTTTTACTGCATAAGGCGACTGTTGCTGAACCGTTATACCAGTTATTAGATAAAAAAGCATTGTGGGTATGGGGTTACCGGGAAGAACAAGCGTTCCGGAATGTTAAAAAATTGCTCACATCTGACTCTGTACTTATGCAGTATAACAAGACTTTACCATTAGTTATAACCTGCGATGCCTCACCCTTCAGGGTGGGCGCCATTTTGAGTCATGTACTGCCTAATGGGAACGAAGCCCCTGTTGCATACTTTTCGAAGACTCTCTCACATGCAGAGCGGAACTATGGACAAATTGATAAAGAAGCTCTCGCAATTGTTTCAGCTGTAAAGAAATTTCATGAATATGTGTATGGAAGGACATTCACCATTACAACTGACCACAAACTGTTGCTAGGGATAATAGCCGGGGACAAGCCAACCCCCTACATATTATCCCCTAGAATGACCCGATGGTCAGATTATTGCCTTCAATATCGACCAGGGAAAGCCATTCCCCATGCCGACGCATTAAGCCGAGCACCGCTTCCAGAGACTCTCGACGATCCGGCACCAACAGCAACCACGTTGCAGATCGAAACACTCAACTCGCCGCCTATGACCGCCCGAGACATCGCGAGAGAAACCAAACGAGACCACACCCTAGCTCGAGTCCTAGGCTGGGTAGAACACGGACGGCCATTGGACCAAGTCCCAGATGACTTCGCGCCGTTTAAAGCAAGACAGACTGAACTTTTTTCCCAAAAAGGCTGTGTCATCTGGGGCGATAGAGTCCTTGTCCCAGAACGACTCCAGAAGACGCTTCTACAAATTCTGCATGAGGGCCACCCCGGCATCGTGCGGATGAAAGCACTTGCACAAAGCTACGCATGGTGGCCGGGCACGGACCGGCAAATCGAGCAGTGGGTCAAAGCGTGTACCAATTGCCAACAAGCCAGCAACGCCCCACCAAAAGCCATGCCTACTGAATGGGAGACACCACGTGGACCCTGGTCCAGAATCCACTGGATTTCACGGGGCCAACCAAAGGATATACCTTCCTGCTGACAGTCAACGCATACTCCAATTGGTTAGAAATTCATCGTATGACGGCCACAACTTCTGAGGCAGTGATTAAGATCCTAAATAGACTCTTTGCAACCCACGGATTTCCTGATGTCCTGGTGTCCGATAACGGGCCACAGTTCACAGCATTGATGTTCGAGCAGTACCTCGCTGACCGCGGCATCCGCCATGCGCTCACCTCGCCTGCGCATCCTGCGACCAATGGCCAAGCGGAACGCATGGTCCAATTTGTTAAAAAGACTTTGCAAAAAATGGACTATGACAATATCTATGACAAAGTCAACCAAATTCTCTTTTTGCAACACATAACTCCACATAGCGTCACCGGCAGAACTCCTGCAGAACTACTGATGGGATGAAGACTCCGTTCCCACCTTGACCAGTTGCATCCTGCTTACGAACCGGAAAAGCCAATAGGATCCAGTGGCCGCTGTCGCACTTTCCAGGTAGGAGACCGTGTTTATGCATGGAACTTATCAGGCGATCCGTTATGGATAGAGGCAACGGTAGTGCGAGTGACCGGCCCCAAATCCTACGTAGTGAAATGCTGTGACAATAGACTGTGGAAACGGCATATCAACCAATTACGGTCACGACTCACAACGGCCAGTCAACAACTCCCCCATGACCAAACCGAGGGGGGGGAGGTACAGAAGAAGATGACGTTCCAGGGAACCTGCTCGAAGGGAGCGACGAATCAAGTGAGACTCAGGAAATGGAGCAGGAAGGAGAATTGTTTGCACCGCAAGAAATTGCACCTGAGCAAGAAGCAGAGACACTGCCAAACAACAATCTACCTCAACAGGATTGCAATCAACCAGTCCAACGAAAATCCGAAAGACTTAAAAGACAACCATCCTATTTAAAGGACTATCTAACTACACCGTAATTAAGAAGCCAGGGGGAAGGGGTGTTGTGTATGTATCATAGTTAATAAAGTACTCATACTTGAGGTAAAGTGCAGGGTTCTGGCCCTGCACTTCTAATTGGCTGTTAGGCGGCCAGATCGGATTGGTTAGTTCTTAGGAATCCGATTGGCCCTTAACAGAGGATTATTATTGGTTTAAAGTGCTAGCATTCATAGCTCGCTATTGGACAATTCTCACAAAGGTTGCCTATATAAGGCATGGTTCACTGTTATTGTTTTGAGAAGTCACTATGCAATAAAGAGCTGAAAGTTCACATTCAAAGACTGTCCCCATTTACTCCAACCCATGTCCAAGTACTTAACACTCCCACCTCTCCCATTCCCAGCATGGTACTGTTTTGAGTTTATTCCCCAGCACCCTTTCTGACACATACTACTGTGTTTTTTCAGCAGGTGTATTGAACTACTTAATAGTAGAATGGATTCATGCAATCTGAATGTAAAATAAAATGAGTTGAGGTGGAACATTGAAGTTGAGTTGAACTTCATTCCAAATTTCCCCATTCCATACCAGAGTTGGGCTTTGTACTGAATCAGAATATACCGTATATACTCGAGTATAAGCCGAGTTTTTCAGCACATTTTTTGTGCTGAAAAAAACCCCCTCGGCTTATACTCGAGTCAGATTCCCCTCTGAAAAAAAAATGGTGTGGAGCTCTGAAGCTGGGCAGCCGCTTCCCTGCTTCCGTGTTTCCTTTGCAACTTTTAAGCATGAGAGGGGGAGGCTTTTCTGAGCTCTAGGCTGAAAAAGCAATGCGACCCGAGGTCGCTCCACTCAGTTTCATTTCCTCAGCTCCAGCTGCTTTCAGTCCACTCGGGAGGAGGGGGAGGAGGAGGAGGGGGAGGCTTTTCTGAGCTCTAGGCTGAAAAAGCAACGCGAGCTGAGGTCGCTCCACTCAGTTTCATTTCCTCAGCTCCAGCTGCTTTCAGTCCACTGGGGAGGAGGGGGAGAGAGAGAGAGAGAGATATCATAAGAACGGCTCTTGGTTTTTTCTTGCAAGGGAGAGAGTGACTCCTGCCTACCACTGCCATCATCATCATCTTTTGGGTTAGTGAATCAATCAAACCTTTCATGATAGTGAGATCATTTCCCAAATTTCCCTTAAATCAGGGAAGAAATCAGAAACAAACCTTTGGGCTGAGAATAAGCTTGTTCCTATGATGCCATTTTTGTTCACTTCAGTGTGAAAAGTGTGAAAAAACACACTTCTTTTTCTTCATCTTCTTGTTCCCTATTTACTGGTCTCTTTCAAAGAGGAAATTGTGAACATCAAACTTATTCTCAACTGTCCTAGTGAAAGTTTTTATTGGCACCTATTTTTTATTTTTGAAATTTACCAGTAGCTGCTGCATTTCCCACCCTCGACTTATACTTGAGTCAATAAGTTTTCCCAGTTTTTGTGGTTAAATTAGGTGCCTCGGCTTATATTCGGGTCGACTTATACTCGAGTATTTACGGTAATCCTGGTTGAAATACATGTTTAAATACAGATTGTTCCTTTTGTTTTTGTTTTTAAAAATAAGTAAAGTACAAAAGTAAAGTACAAAATACAATGAAAAAAAAAAAGTGAAAAAACAAATGAGTAACCTCAATACATTTAGAAATAGTGGGATAGAGCAATTCCTAAGGAAGAGGAGCTTTGACTTAGCTGTACAATTTCTAGCAAATTTGCAAGATAAACCTGCATGTTCACCATCTTTTTCATCATTTCCCTCTCATTTTTGAAGAGCCTTGCTTAAGGTGACTTGATTTCATAGCAGAGATGTGATCTGAATTAGTCATTTTTCTCTACAAAAAAATGGATGACACATTTCTTTTTAACATCAGGTTACCAAAATCATGCATCTTTTAATGTTAAATGTTATGCATCTGATCTAATGGTAAATTAAAAATGCAAGGCAATAAGTAGCAATCAAGTACCTAATACTTGATCTATGACAAATTCTTGAAGTAATTTACTATTTTTAATTAGCCAGTTTTTAATTATAAAAGTAATGCCAAGTTTTGGGAAAGTCAAAGAAATGACAGAGTGTAGAAGGATCTAAATGATCAGCTGTTTTGCAATATCTAATTAGGCTCTATATCTATTAACATATTTATATGTGGATTTAACTTTTGATCATCATGCTGATAGTTCCTAATAGGGTCAAAAACATATTGTATTTTTAATGAAAAAAAAAGCCTTATAAAGTATCAAGTTCTGTAAAAGGACATCCCTTTTCAAAAACAGCCAGAGAATTCTCATCAGCCAGAGGAGATGTTCAAAACTGTTATATTAGGATGGTGCTAAATTTGCATTTAATATCTGCTCTACCAACATCGTTCCATCTTTACCCTTTCCTTTTGTGTACATTGAAAGTTACCATAAATCTCCTTGTTGTTGTTCTTCTCACTTGGTCTGCATTGGCCTATATCACTGCTTCTTACATATTTACATTGTGTGGGATGTCAAAGCCTAATGTTGACCATCAACATTTCACTGTGAATAAAAGTGCATTCTCAACCTAAGCAAGTCATGCCACATGTATGGTGGACTTCTTAGACTTTGTGAATCATATATTGGAAAGATTGCTAGATAGTTTCCAACATAACTGAACTCAGTCATTTCTGAATACCACAGAGAATGATAGATATTTTTGGTGTATAGACCATATAATGAAAGTAATGGAACTCTAATTTATAATAATTTATAATTTAATCTATATGTCGCAAAATATTTCTTAAGGCACACAAAATATGACTGTTCCCTTGGGCATTTGGGCTGAACTGTTAAATGAGCTCTGCTATTTGGTTGGGTTGAATGGTTTTATTTCTGTGGTAAATTGGGATTGATTTTTCTTGACCCTGACTTTGTTTGTATGGAATATGGGTGATTTAGCTTTATTGTTGCATGGTTATATTGCCTTGTGAGCTTCCTAGAATCATTGCTATGAGATGGGAAGCCATATAAATTGTTTTAAAGTATAAATTAAATTAAATTAACATATTAAATTAAATAAAGACAAAATTAAGCTTTGTTGTTATTTTTAAAAAGAATCACAATATTTATTTACAATGTATATATACTAATGACTTCACATGGACTTTTAGCAATTTATACCTACATAAAACCTTTGCTACTAAAAAGAAAATTTAAAAAAATGCAGTCTACCTCAGCAACTCAATCAGTGATTAGCTATCATTAAAAAAAAACCACAGTAATATCCATAAAACTGCAAGTTGTGTAAAAGAGCTCATGTTCTTTCCTAAGCCCATTAAAATAGGATGCCATTTGTATCTCTGGAGATAGGATATTTCACAGGAATGAAACATATACTGAGAAATGCCATATTCTTGCCCCACTCTCTGAAACCTCAGGATGTCCTCAAAGTTACATGAGCCAACCTATGAAATTTATAGTTTATAGTTTAAAATCTACACTTTGAACTTCACTCACAAGTTTATAAAATCAAAGAAATGCCACCAAACTCTTATACGACAATGGCAGTTTTCCACAATCAGAATGCTTGATGCTATGTTCTGCACCAACAGAAGCTTCCAAATAGTCTTGAAAGAATAATAATATCCCCATGGAAACAGCATTGCAGTGGTCAAGTCTTGATAAGATAAGATAATCATACAATAAAGAGACTCAACTGGTGGACTAGTCATACCTTGATAAAATCTTTTTAGCTATACTTTTATCTCTCTAGCTAGAATGACACCCCAAGTCATAGATGTGTTATCTCAGAGAAATGCTCCATTTATCTAGAGTTATCAATGGAACAGAGAAAACACCAGATGATTTTTAAACAAACAGCAGCTCCGATTGTTAGATTTTTAGCTAATTTCTTATCATCTAATTGTTTATAATTTCTAGGCACCAAGTCAAGAAAACCACCACATTCTTGGCTCAACCCAAGATCTAATATTCTAGTGATTCTTACTTCAAATATATCATAGGACCAGATCATAGAACTGCCTACCCTTTACGTCAAGCTAGGAGGGCATGTAATGGGTCCCTTCCAATTGATCTAGGGATATTACTTTTTTTGTGGCTAGTCCTGATCTATGGAACAGCATCCTGTTAGAGATCCAGATGGCCCCATTGGCCCAACCATTTGTAAAATATTCTGAATACCCAGTTGTTAGTCCAGGCTTTGGGATCAGGCAATTAAGCAAGTTTTCTTGGTGTTGATATGTTTTTTTTTTTTTAGGGTATTGATTAGTTTGTATCATTTTAATATTTGTACAGTACCCAGAGTGGGATGGGTAGCTGTACAAATTGTTTAAATAACCAAACAAACAGCTAATTTATATAGATTTAAAAAAAAACTGAAGAAAGAAGAACAATTGCTGTAGCACCCTTATACTTCTTGTTGAAAGGTGTCAAAATGTCTTTCTTTCGAGGATTCAATTTTCCCACTGGAAGAGCTCTGGTGCAAGGATATGGACAACCGCTTGAAAGCTGGATCTTTTTATTTTTTCAGGAAGGTGGGGAACAGTGAGAAGTCTTCATTCCTGGGCTAGCTAGCTTCTTATGGTAAGTCCCTGGTTTTTTATACCCCTTTCTCCCTTTGTAAGTTGATTTTGTGTGAATGTTTGTATTTGTGCCTAATGTTTCAAATCCTGTTTGAGTTTGTCTTTATTCCCGCTGGAGGGCAAACTCCACGGGGTGCAGAAGGAAAACTCCGCGGGGTGGCCAGATTGTATTATTGGTTTTCTCTAATCTCTTTTAGCTTTAAGATAATTTTTCATATTTGTTCTGTGGCAATCTCCTGTCTGTCCCTTTTGTAATTTATATTTTGTGTCTTTGGTCTGTTTGTTTTACTTATTTGGTGTGTCCTGTGTTTGCAAGGGTTTTCTAAATTATCTTTTTGTTTCCTTTTCTTATTTATCTAGTTTTCTTAATTACTTAGGCTTTTGTCTATAGGGATTCTTTAATACCTTTTTTATTTGTTTCCTTTTCCTATGTAAGTTTGTTTTATGGCTGACCTGATGTTCCCCTTGGGCTCTTCCTGTTTTTGTGACACTACTGTCTTTGTGAAGTTCTGTTTCCACATTTTTAATGACTTCTTAATTCCTTCAGCTATCATTTAGAAAGAAACACAGCAGCTATAAAGTATGTCCTTCCCACTCTTAACTCTCTTAGTTGTATTATCTTTCTCAATGGTGTCAAAGACCACCAAGATGTTCACAAGGACTGGAAAGTATACAATATCCCCCATCCAGGTCTCAACTGATAAATTCATCTGAGCAACTAATGTACTTTCTATTTAAATCCTCAGTGAAAGACATCTAGATGTTTTGCTTTTTCTAAGTAGTCTGTAGGATGCTCTATAATTGTAGTCCTATCACTGTATCCACAACATCACCTAAGTAGGGATAAGCATTCACCATTGATTATGCCTGCAATGGATCTAGTTCTGTTTCCCTGCAGAATGAAAACAGGTGCTAAGATTCACTTTGGATTGTGGCAGATTATAAATTGAATAAGTATATAAAATAAATAAACTCACAGAATCAAGAGCAACTGACAGACAAAAACTGTTCTTCAGAGCACCAAGAGAGCAACAATAAATGATCCTCTAAATCATGAGGTCCTTTTTTGCTCAAAGAGAACCTTCAAAATAAAATAGTTTATAATAATTTCCCATGGAAATTATTAAGTTAAAGAATAACTTATATGTAGCTTGATTAAATGGCAGGGAAGTTGCTATTCATTTCCCACTCACACCAGGAGAGTCTGGAAGCTGCAAATGAGATTTATGTTAGTATGAATGGTATGAATGATCTCTTTTCTCACCCATTAGGTGGAAAACATGCAACTTTAATATATTTCAAACCGAGCAGCATAATTATTTGATGAAACCAGTCTCTATTGCTTATCGCATCTCCTAATTACAATCTATTAGTTTTACATGTAGTTATAAAGGAATTAGTTTATCCTACCAAAAAAAATCAATAATTCAAACCAATAATTAAAGTTCACTAGAAAGCTCTGTATTAACAGTATTACTTGCTGACTTTATTTAATACTTCTCTCTGGATATGGGACAACTTCTAGATGAAAAATAATAAGGCAAAATACAGAGAAGCTGCATCTTGGAAGTGAACAATGTTTGATATAGGAACAATGAAAGCCAGACTGCTATGAGAAAAAGAAATATATGCTCAATTCAGAATGGATAAAATGGTGCTTAACCTTTGGTTCACAAAAACAGTTCATCTGGTAAGACGATAAGAGTAAGACAGAAGAAGAAAAAAGGGTAATGCACTCAGTTATATTAACCATTTTAAAATAGTCTGCTAGAAAATGCTAACAAATGATCAGATGGTATTAAAATTACATTAGGGATTTTCCAGAATTTAATGAGGGGAGAAAATCAAGCAAATTGCACCAGTTTTGGAAATATGAATCTTGTTTGTTTATTTTCCTTAGATGAGAAACACAGATTTTTGGTAAATCAAGGGAAAAAAAACAGAAATCAAACAAGATACTTTGAATTAGTAAAGCTGGATATTATTTTAGAAGTAGATTTTTTCTTTGTCAAAACAGTACAAAGAGTAAAAATAAAAAAATAAAAAATTAATAAATAGCATCATAATTAATATGAAAAAAATATTAGAAATGATAAAATAGAATCACACAAAAATGAAAATAGAGCCCTAACATAAATTGTAATAATAATAAAAATACTTTTTCTCAAAGCATTGATGATTAAATCTAGTGGTTTCCAAGATCTTAATATTTGGTGCAATGTGCGACAGAATGGCCCATGAAATTTTGGTGCCTGAGGAAGCCATTTTAAACAGAACCTTCCATTTCCTTATAATTATCTACAATACAAATGACAATTAGTTGCCCCCTGTGAACTAAGAAATTTAATCTGTGATTTCAACTTACTAAATTGCTTGGGGCAAGCCATTTTCTTCCAGCCTCATCTCTCTCTTCCCATCTGTAGCATAAGGATAACAAGTCTTATGGAATGTTCTCAAATGCACATGGCACTGTTATTTCATTTTTTATCTATCATTTTGTAGAAAGTTCTGCCTCAAAGATAACTTCTTTGTGGTCACAACCATGTATGAAGGGATGTTTTCTCAGATGAAGAAGTCAGAAAGAGTCCTTATATAATATGGTCTAAATGTCGGCCTTGGAAGCCATATTTTACTTGGAAGCTTCGAGGCTATCACATTTAGTGCCTGGGAATTTGGAAGGGGGGATTTCATAGAGAGGTTGAAGATTAGACTCAACAACATTCTTTCTCAGAAAGTCAAGGACATGTACCCTGCACCTGGAGAAGAGTATCTGGAGGGATGTCTCCAGTTGGGATGACATTTTGTTTGGGTCATGTGATGGACTGGAGGGTGCAAGGGATGGATCTTTGAATTTTCTTTTTCTTTTTTTTAAATAAAAGGGTTTTTCTTTTATATCACAACAAAAACAAACATAAAACCTTCTTTCTGTTTCATAGTGTGTCAGTTGAGTACATATTTCTTCATGCACAAAATAATATCATACATATTTAACTTGTATATATTTATCATTGTTCTTATCAACAGTTTATATCACATTTGTCATATTCTATTATCCTTAACTTTTAAGTCCTTAACTTTCAATAATATATTTCAAGTTCATTTTCTTACTCTATCTAACTCATCTATTTATCAGTAACAATATATTATACTATACTTATATAATTCAATTCTTTACACTTCTATCCAACCATTCATAAAATAGATTCCAAATTTTATAATAGTCTTTTTCTTCTTGTTCTCTAATTGCCATTGTTAATCTACTCATTTCTGCACATCCCATTATTTTTTTTAATTATTTCCTCTTCTGTTGGAATTTTTCCATTTCTCCAATTTTGTGCAAATACAATCCTAGCTGCTCTTAAAATATTAATAATCAAATACGTCATTTCTTTGTTATAACCCTCAGGCAAAATTCCCAATAAAAATGTCTCAGGTTTTAAGTCTATAGGTTGCTTTATCATCTTCTCCAGCCACATGTGTATTTTAGCCCAATACTTTTTAGTCTCTGTGCATGTCCACCACATGTGGTAATATGATCTTGGTAACTTCTGGCATTTCCAACACTTCACCGACTTATCTTCAAACAACTTAGCAATTCTCATTGGGAATAGATGCCACCAGTAAAACATTTTATACAAATTCTCTTTATAGGCCATTGATATAGTTAATTTATAATTTCTAGACCATAGTATCTGCCATTTATCAAGATCTATTCCATATCCAAAATTTCCCCCCCACACAATCATTGTTTCTTTTACTTGTTCATCCTCTAACTTCACTCCTAATAGATAACCATATAGTTTTTTAATCAACTTCTCATCAGTGCCTGTTAGGATTTTATCTAATTCAGTCAATTCTGTATAAAACCCAGTCATCTTAATGTCTTTTTCATACCCTGTATGTATTTGCAAGTACAAGTACCAATTTATAGTTATCCCTTGTAAATCAAATTCTTGCTTTGTTTTGAGTTCACGCTTTTCATTTAAAATTTTATCAAGGCTTCTAAAGTTGATAATTAGACTGGGAATTTCAAATAATGATAGTCTCTTATCTTTTCCCATACTGTTAATAAAGCATCTCTAATATTATGTCTCCTAAAGTATCCATGTGCCTTGCTTTCTTTATATCATAAAAATGCATGCCAATCCAATTATAAATCATGTCCTTCTAACATTAGTAATCTGGCATTTTTCAATACAATCCATTCCTTCATCCACATCAATATTGTTGCCTGATAGTATAATTCCCAATTGGGTAATTTCTTTTTCTGCCTCTTCCTCTCCTCTGAAAAATTCTGTGTAAAATGATTCAGCTTTCTCAATTGAGTCAATTCTATATCTCTGTTCTTACCATGTGAACATTAAACTTTCTGGAATCAGCCATCCATAATTCACTTCTTTTTAAAGTAGCAATTTGGTCAAAAATTGGTATTCTCTTCTCTTCTCATCTCTCTCACTCTTCTGGGTACTTGTTTCAAGACCACAATCTCCTTATCTTTGTATTTCAATGTTTTCTCTCTTGCCACTTGAAATATTTGTGTTTTAATGGCTTTCTTTGTAAATCTGATGTGAACTTCTCTTGATAAGCTATTTCTCATTGCATATCTTGTGA
This sequence comes from Hydrophis major, assembly GCA_033807585.1. Taxonomy (NCBI): domain Eukaryota; kingdom Metazoa; phylum Chordata; class Lepidosauria; order Squamata; family Elapidae; genus Hydrophis; species Hydrophis major. Next base: position 96,335,393 of record CM066330.1, on the reverse strand, counting down.
AGACTCAATAAACCTCATCTATTCCACCCATCATCTTCTCTTCAGTTATTTCCAAAGCTTCAGCCAATATTTCTATCATTATCTCAGCTAGATTTTGTCCTTTTTCTTCCTCTATGTTTTGGAATCTAAGATAAAATTTCGATCTGTCCATCTTATCTCAGCAAACCACTTTTATCTTGTTCAACCACAGTTAATCTGTTATCAATGTCTCCAATCTTCTTGTCTCTTTGTTTATCTTCTTCAATTTTTTGGAGTCTCTCATCACACATCATCATCATTTGTTGGATATTCTCCACTTTTTCATCGGTTTTCCCTGTTCTTTGTTCAATGTTCTCTATTCTCTTTTCAATATTCTCTGATCTTGTTTGAATATTTTGAATTCCTTGCATAATAATCTGCAGGGTCACTTTTTCTTGTTCTTTTTCTTGCCTTAACATTGTCTGTATTGTATGTTGTCCTCCAGATGGTGGAGAGGAAGTAGTAGAAGTTGAAGAACCAGGAGCTGTTAATTTCCTCCTCATTTTGAGCAATTCAAAATCTTCAGGTTCTTCTAAACCTTAATCCAATTGTGGAATAACCAATTGCAGTTCCAAATAAAAATAGTAGGAAAAAAGAAGCCAAATAGTAATAATAATAAAAAAGAAGAAAAAAATTATTCAGGTTCTTGCATACCTTAATCCAATTGGTTAGTTAGATGGCAGTAAAAATTCAAAAATGAAGGAAAAGACCATAAACACACCATAAACACACACAAAAAAGAAAAAGTTGTAAAATCCTAAAAAAGATGAAAAAGTGAAGAAAACGGCTAAAAAAAGAAAAGAAAAATTCAGGTTCTTCAACACCTTAATCCTATTAAGAGGTCTCAGATATAAAAGGATGCATAAAAAAAAAAAAAAACAACCAACCCAATATGGAAGGTAGATGGAAAGAAAAAAAAAAAAACAGGGAGAGAGAGAAAAAAGGCTACTCCCTTAAAAAGAAAAGGAAGGGAAACATTAATACTAAATAAAAAGCAGGCGTAGAGATTTAACTTTCAAAGACAAAAAGAAAAAAACAAAGAGCCAAAAATCCATATAGCTATTACAAAAAAAAGTAAACTGATGAGGAGGGGTAGCACAGCTTAAAAAGAATAAAAAGAGCACACTGCACTTTGTTTAGTTATCCAAGGCTCTTGTTATAATTATCTTCTCCAAAGAGTTATCATCTTTTATTTTCCTAAGCTTCAACACCACACTGCAGCTGTTGATAGAAACCCAGAAGAGCACCTGTAATAATACTCTCCCATGCTCTTCCCTCTATCTTATCAAACAGGCAATGTCCTTGAAACAAAGTCTCAGTTCTTTCTTTCTCAGCTTTGTCTGGTCACAGGGGAAATAGAATATTTCCAAGCCTCTAGTTGGCAGTGTTACAAAGTTTTTTTGCTTTCACTTTCCCCCTCCTTTTTCAAGCAAAATATAATAAGAATTAATTAATAAAAGAAAAAGATATTTTAAAAAAATAACTACAAGGGAGTCTCTAGCCTAAAAAATTATAAAGTTAAAAAGGAGAAAGGAATAGATAAAAAGAAGAGAAAAAAACCAGTCCAGTTTCAAAATACAAGATCATGTGTAGAAAATCCAGCAATGAAGAAAAAAATATTACTTTGACATTCCTGTTTAAAATTGCCACTTAATCACTTCTGTCAAAACTTTTACAGATTCTTTCTTTCCCTTGGGGTGTCCTTTCAAGTCTTAAAATAAAGAAAAAGTTCTCACCAAACCTCTCTTTCCGTTCTCTTTTGTTTCAATGTCCCAACTTCAGCAGTTTTAATGGCTGCCTCTTTGCCGCTGGCAAAAAGAGCTTCTCCTGGATCTACCAGGGACTTTGCGATATCCCTGGGATCGACAGGAATGCGCTCTTTACATTCACCCTTTCTTCGGGATGGTTTAGATCCACTTGGACCATCCAGGAGCAAAAATATCGGCAGCAATCTCAGACCTTTAGGATTGCATTCTGTATCATTGCAACGCCAGCTCCGCCCTCCATAGTTATTTTCTTTAAGTGTTCTACATCTAGCTGTCATTTGTATTCCTATTTAATTTTTTTTGTAATTTGAATATTTAATTTGTCCATTAGTCTTTTCCTTTGTTTTTCTTTCATATTTTTCACCAAAATTTTGGTTTTTTCTTTGTTTATTTTCAGTCCTGCTACTTCGCCAAACTCCTCTATTTCTCTAATCAACTTTGAGCCTGTTTCCAATGGTTCTTCCAATATAAAAACCAAATCATCTGCGAATGCTTGTAGTTTATACTCTTCATTTTTTTTTATTTTCATTCCCTTTATTTCTCCATTTTTTTCTAATATTTCTATTCAAGACTTCCAATGTCAATACAAATAATAGTGGGGATAGCCTTGTCTAGTTCCTTTTAAAATATTGAAGTTTTCTGTCAATTCTTCATTTATCATTAATCTTGCTATTTGCTTATTATATATCACTTTTAATACATTCATATACCTGTCTCCAAAACCCATCTCCTCCAATTGCATCAACATAAACTGCCAATTCACATTATCAAACGCTTTCTGTGCATGGATCTTTGAATTTTTTTGGGAAAGGGAAAACCCAGAACTCTCAGATTTGGTTTTTCCCAGATGTGCTAATATGAAAACTCTAATAAAATGGAACTTTGAGGAAATGCTTTTATTGGGTTGGAGCTTGTTAGTTGGAATGCTGACACTAAAATTGTTTTTTGTTTCCAGAGTGAAACAAACATGGCATAGGAAACAACTTTTGTACATTATGCTAGGTGCTCTTTATATTTCATTTATATCCAAACACTTTCTGCATTCCTGTGATGAATGTAGCATACAACATTCATGTCATAGCTACCTTTCCATCATGTTTAGTCTAAGGAATGTCTCTAGTTATGACTAAAAACTATGGTAAAGGAAAAACACCAGCAGTAATGCAATTGGGTAAACAAAAATCCTGGATTTAATGGTCATATTGTCCACTTATCTCAAGGAGGCATGTGCATTACAGATAGTGTATTAAGATATTTATTTATTTTTAGTTGGAGTAGTGGGGTTTTTCTACTGCAAAGATAACTTCTTTGTGGTGATCCAGAACACACAGTTGTGGTTGATTGGTACTGGCTCCTGCATGACGCAATCTGCACTGTGATAGGTTGTTATGGATGTAGAGGGGCAGTTTTCCTTTTTCCACACCTTTTTCTCCTGTGTAGCCTATGTGCTCTGTGATTTACCTGATGAGGCTCCTATTTGCCTGACTATCTAGTTTGCTGATGTAAAATGTATTTATTTTTATAAATCTACAAGCTTGTGTCAGTGTCTATGGGCTTCATTTGGACACCTGCTGCACAATTCCCTGATGTAATGCTTTGTTTACCATTCACTTATTCATTGACTTTTCTAAATTAGGATGCTAAATGAGCATTACTTATGAGTGGGTCCTCAGAGTTGTGGCTGTCACAGAGTCCCTGCAGTTATGTATCTATCATTGGCAATTGACTTTCAATTACAGTGTCACAGCTTCCTGTGTCACATTATTATTTTGTGAACTTCACTGTGAGTTTATGACAAGCAATGCCAATGGGAGAGCTGGCAGGAAGTCTCAAATGTGTTTATTTATTTAATGAATTTGTATTGCCATCCATCCCACTTACACACATCTGTGTGGCTATACAATTAAAAGAAAACTAAACAGTCAATATCATTTATTCATTAAAAACAGCTAAAGCAATTAATAACTACACTAACAAAAGGGAGGAAAAAATTCAATCAATTTATACCAGCCATTTAATGGGCTCCATATTTCCATGTGATCCCTAAGCCTGATAACAAAGATAAATTTTGAGGGCCCTCTGGCAGGTCAACAGGGTTGATCTCAATTTCACCTCAGGGGAATGATGTATCAAAAGGTAAAAGATATAGCAGAAGCTTTTTTCCTGAACCTGCCAAATGAAAGTTCTTCAGTGACAGGGCTCACAACATGTCACCCCACCTGTAGTTGTACTGATGAGACAGACAGATTTAATTGGGTGGGTACAATTGGATGGAAATATGTAGATATTGATTATATGACAATGAACATTGTGGGACTCACCTAACAGTAACAACTGGAACTACTGTTGTAAATTTGCAAGATCATGTGACATTGTGCTTTATGACTGCTTCACTTCCCATCCTAATTACTGCTGGTGTTCTGTCCTTCATTAACATACTCGAGATCCCCGCGCTTTGATTGGCCAAAGCGCAGGGCTCTCCGATTGGTCAGGCGAGCCGCGCCGATTGGCTCGCTAAGAATCTCCCGCGATTGGTCCGTTCAGACCGTGGGAGATTCAAAGTGGTGCCATTGGCCGCGGCCGCCACGGCGAAAGGAATAAAAGCCGCGGGCTTTTTTCCTTTCGCCAGTTCAGTTCCCGCAGATCAATAAAGAGCTTTGCACTAAGTCACTGATTCCTGGCATCATTTCGCGGACACAACACTGGCGACGAGGATGGGATCCAGACCCTGAACCGAACCACGTGTCCGACGGAAGCCAGACGAAGCACCGAGATGGCGAAAATCGCACCGCCCGCCCCCTTCAACCCCGCCACCGAGGACTGGGAATCGTTCTCCGACCGATTCCGCATGTACCTCGAGTGCACCGGCATGAAGGACGCCTCCGGCCCACTGAAACGCGCTGTCTTCCTCACCCACTGCGGGACCGAGGTCTTCCAGATGGCCAAAGCGTTGGCCAAGCCCACCGATGCGACCGCCATGGACTGGGACGTCCTCGAACCCATCCTTCGGCGACACTACGCCCCAGAGGTACCCATCCTGATCCAGCGCAACGAGTTCTACCGGCGGGACCAGAGATCGGGTGAGAGTTTCAGCGACTTCGTCGCTGAGCTGCAGCGCCTAGGGGGGCTCTGCAAATTCAATAACCTAAACAACGCTCTGAGAGACCGAATCGTGCTCGGTCTGTGGGACCCCGCCCTCCAGAGCCGGCTGATGGCTAAGGGCGACATCAGCCTAGCAGACACCCTCATCGCAGCCGCAGCCGCAGAAGCAACCCGAACTTCCGCCGACAGCATGCGCAGACCGGACACGAGGGACCGCGGCGGAAACAACAACCCGGCGAGGTCGACCGAGCCAAAAACCGAGACGACAACACACCAGGGCGATTTCCACTCGGCATCCGGCACGTCCGATGATGAGGAGGACATCCACCGACTCCAGACAGGGCGCGACCAATGGAACCGGCGAGGTCGTAAGTCGAGGACCAACTGTGCCGGCTGCAGCGGTGACCACCCCAGGTCAGAATGCCGGTTTTTGAATTCAATCTGCCGGCATTGCGACAAAAAGGGACACATCGCCCGGGTTTGCCGCCTGAAGAAAAACCGCAGTCCGGCACGATGGGACCAGAGCGACCGGAGGAGGGAGAGCACACCACCCCGGACCAGAGATCGCCCCTCGGACAGCCGATGGGACCGGAACGGACGATCCTCGCAAGGTGGCGACAACCGGCGGAGAGAGGAGACCCACCAGACGGTCACCATCGGCCATGCCATCACCAACGACGCCCGGAAGGTCCACGTCGAGGTACGCATCGAGGGCCAGCCGTGCAAAATGGAGGTGGACTCCGGGTCCTACCTCTCCATGATTGCATGGCACGAGATAAAGCGGTTGGTGCCTACCCTCCAAAGGGTAGACAGCCAGAGACTCATTGTGAAGGACTACCAGGGAAACCGCATCCCGGTAGTCGGCACCAAAAGCTTTAACATCACGTATAAGGGGCGCACCGAACGACTCCCCCTAACGATCGTCGCCCAAGCCTACTGGAACTGCAATGGTTCGCCCCGCTCGACATCGCCCTCACGGGAGTCAACCACGTCACCGACGATGGCTGGGAGCAGCAACTAGCCCGGGAGTTCCAAGAGGTCTTCGACGGGAACCTAGGCAAGTACCGAGGGCCCCTTATCTCATTCGACCTAGACCCTAACGTCCCCCCCAAATGCCTGAAACCAAGGCGGGTGCCATTCGCACTGAAACCCAAAATAGACGAGTAAATTGATAAGCTCGTCAAACAAGGGGTCCTGCAGCCCATAGACCACGCCAGGTGGGAGACCCCCATAGTCACCCCGATCAAGTCCGATGGGTCGGTGAGAATCTGTGGGGACTATAAGGCCACCCTAAATGGCGCGCTGCAACAAAGCGCCTACCCCGTCCCAGTAGTGCAACACCTACTGCACTCACTGGGAGGGGGCAAGGTTTTCGCCAAGCTCGATCTCGCCCAGGCATACCAACAGTTGCCGGTCGACGAGCAAACGGCAGAAGCACAGACCATTGTCACCCACCGGGGAGCATTCAAATGCAACCGACTCCAATTCGGAGTCAGCGTGGCACCGGGCATATTCAAGAGCCTAATGGAGAGGCTATTGCAAGGTGTCAAGGGGGTGGTACCTTATTTCGACGATGTCCTAGTGTCGGCAGCCAACCAAGCCAAACTAGAAGGTCGACTAAGAGAGGTCCAAACTAAATTTAAAGAGACGGGGCTAAAAGTAAAGAGGGAAAAATGCCAGCTTTGCACAGAACGAGTGGAATTCCTGGGCTACCTCCTAGACCGGCACGGCATTCACCCCACAAGCAAAAAAATCAAGGCCATCAAAGAAGCCCCCACACCTAAATCAAAGACTGAACTACAAGCATTCTTGGGGTTACTGAACTTTTACAATGTTTTCCTACCCCAAAAGGCGACGGCGGCGGAGCCCTTGCATAGGCTCCTGGACAAGGCGGCGACCGGGACTTGGGGGAAACGGGAGCAAGCCACCTTCCAAAGAACGAAGGACCTCCTCACCTCCGACGCCGTCCTCATACAATTCAACGAGACCCTACCTCTGGCCGTCACATGCGACGCATCACCCTTCGGCGTCGGCGCTGTCCTCAGCCATACCCTTCCCGACAGAAAAGAAGCGTCCATCACGTTCTTTTCAAGGACCTTCACCAAACCGGAGCGGAACTATAGCCAACTGGACAAAGAGGCTCTGGCTATAGTTGCCGCCATAAAACGATTCCACGAATACCTCTACGGCCGGACTTTCACCATCATAACGGACCACAAGCCACTGCTGGGAATCCTTGCAGGGAACCGGGCCACCCCGAACATTCTGTCTCCCCGAATGACAAGGTGGTCCAAGGTCCTGGCAGCCTACAACTACGAACTCATACACAGACCGGGTAAGACGATCTCCCATGCAGACGCCTTAAGCCGCTCGCCGCTACCGGAACCCGACACCGACCCAGCACCCACAACGACCACCCTCAGCATAGAGACTCTACCCAACCTGCCCATAACCGCGTCAGACATTGCCCGAGAGACTAATAAAGACAAACGTCTGGCGCGGGTGTTGCATTGGGTGGAGAAAGGGTGGCCGGAAAGGGACAACGACGAGTCAGTCAAAACGTTCCGAAACCGCCAAACGGAGCTCTCGTTGTTAAAAGGGTGCATACTATGGGGGGACAGAGTGGTCATTCCGGAAAAGCTACAGGGGAAGGTTTTGGAAATGCTACACGAGGGGCACCCTGGCATCGTGAGGACTAAAGTCCTGGCCAGAAGTTACGCTTGGTGGCCAGGGATGGACAAACAAATAGAGGCCTGGGTAGCTAGGTACCAACGATGCCAGGAAACGAGGCCCAGCCCACCCACAGCACCCGTCCTAGAGTGGGAAACCCCAAGTGGACCTTGGTCTAGAATCCATATAGACTTTGCTGGGCCCACAAAAGGACACACCTTCCTCATAACAGTTGACGCTTACTCCAACTGGCTGGAGGTAAGCAACATGAAGACAACAACCACGGAGGCCGTGACCAAAGAACTCTGCAAACTCTTTGCAACACACGGCCTCCCAGATGTCGTTGTCGTCTCCGACAACGGGCCCCAGTTTACCTCGCTGGAATTCGAAAAATTCCTAGCGGAAAGGGGCATCCGCCACGCGCTGACAGCACCGGCGCACCCGGTGGCGAACGGTAGGGCGGAACGGATGGTCCAATTCACTAAAAAGACCATCCGGAAAATAGACCACGGGGAGATCCAAGAGAAAATCAACAGACTACTCTTTACCCAACACATAACCCCGAATACCACAACCAATAAAAGCCCAGCCGAACTACTAATGGGTAGAAAGCTAAGGTCCCCACTCGACAGGTTACACCCCACGTATAACCCGGAGAGGCCCCCAGACTCAAGCACCAAAAACCGAACTTTCACACCCGGGGACCCCGTATATGCAAAAAACCTGACGGGAGACCCTCTATGGATCCCAGCCGTCATCACCCAAGCAATAGGCCCACACTCGTACCGGCTACAAACAGCAGACGGACGAGCCTGGAAAAGCCACATCGACCAACTTAGGTCGAGAACTGCAAACCAACAAACCGCCGACGCACAAACAAACAAACCCAACCCCCGCAACGCAAGCCAAGGGGGGAGGGAATACCCAGGGGACCGAATCCAAAGAAAAATAAACCAGCAGTACTCACCGGAACGCATCCATCACGACCCCTCGCCAGAAAGGAACAGCCAAGCCAGCTCGACTGACCCGGAAAGACCGAGCGGGAGCGGCGAAACCCGTAGCTCAACCAACCCGGAAGGCCCAGGAGGGAGCTACGGAGAAAGGACCAGCCCGATCGACCAGCCGGTTCCCACGACAGCAGCAGGAGCAACGGAGATCCCGACCGAACCGGCCGGGATCCAGCCTACAACTGAGTTGCACAGGTCAAGTAGGACCAGACGGAGCCCCGCCTACCTACGTGACTACGCAACGTAAGGACTGAACCAAGAGGGGAGGGGTGTTCTGTCCTTCATTAACATACTCGAGATTCCCGCGCTTTGATTGGCCAAAGCGCGGGGCTCTCCGATTGGTCAGGCAAGCCGCGCCGATTGGCTCGCTAGGAATCTCCCGCGATTGGTCCATTCAGACCGCGGGAGATTCAAAGCGGTGCCATTGGCCGCGGCCGCTGCGGCGAAAGGAATAAAAGCCGCGGGCTTTTTTCCTTTCGCCAGTTCGGTTCCCGCAGATCAATAAAGAGCTTTGCACTAAGTCACTGACTCCTGGCATCATTTTGCGGACACAACAGCTGGTAAGTGGGGACAGACTGTATTTCATTTGTGAAACATCAGAAATTAATGCTTTATTGTTTTTGGTTGCCATATTCTTATTTTAGCTATTGTCTCAGATTGGAATATGCCCGCATCCTGGATATGTGGGGCCAGGGTATTTGTCTTGAAGTTCAGCCCACCTACAATATTGAGTTCTATTAGTCATAATCTTCCTTCAATAATGACCAAGTAGAGTAGACTTGTTATCAGGAATATATGGTATGGTGGTCTCTCATGGAAAGAAGATACAATGCAAGGTTGTCTCGGGATGAGAGCCCAGAGCAAACTCCGAAACCCTCTTTTATTAGAAGCAATCTTTGTTAACATAACAATTTTTGTTAGCGTCCTATCACAAATGCATTACATCACACAAAATGCACTGATCATTCGCATAAGCATTTAAGGCTACAAAGTTTAAGTTTGCTACAGTTCTGGTTAAGAAATGGCAACAATTTGTCCTTGCTCCTTGCTCTGTGTTCCAGCCAACTACCAGAAGGCTCCGTTGTCCTAGCACGTACACAAAGAACAAAGAATCATAGTTCCCACAATATGGCCTGTTGCCCAATTGTAAGAACATTTTCAAAGAAAACAGTTGAGCTAATTAAATTATTTCCATTCCTGTCAATTGTACCTCTGCAGACATTTAAAAAAAAAAACAACAACATTTTTTTACAGGTAGATTTGGCACCTGGAAGCAGGACACAAGAGGGAAACTGGCCAAAACTGTAGGAGGTTAGAACTCTTGTCAGCAGATTCTTCCAATAAAATGCCTAATAACGCATCACCATGCTGTTTTGATCAGCATGAGACTATTATCATATTTTGCAAAGGTAACAGTGTTAGCCATATCAGGTCTTTGTTCTGTTTTCTTCCCATTTTAAATCCTTAAGACAAACTCTTGTTACCCATTTCTGATGCATTGCTTTTATAGGATGTTTACCTTAATGTTTACCTTAACATGCCAATCTTATTGCTGTATCTATGGAAACTAACTAAAATGGTAATATCACAATTCCTTAGCATTACACTTTGATACAAAACAAAACAAACAAAACAAAAACATGGATTACTGAGATGAAAATTCCAGTGCTTCAGGCTTTGGTATAGTAATTTAAAATATAGAGAGAATTATCTACACATTTCATTGAAATCTGAAGAATTGTCTGCCTTATTGTATGAAAACAAAAGAAGTGCAGTGACATCTTTGAGGCTTCCCAGTCTTTGTATAACTGAAGCTTCAAAACTATTGTTATTTTTATAGAACAGTTGGTAGTTTTATTATATGGAGAATGCACTCAAAAGTGTTTTTAATCATCAAAAATTATTTATGGTCCAAGACCAAACTTAATAAAAGATCAGCATACAATGTGCAAAAGGGAGGAACCAGACAACTACTGATAAGAATCTTGCAAACAACTCAGATTTTCCAAAGACTGGTCATCTAAGAGAAAGGTCTCCAGGTCACAATGTTAATTAGAGTTATTAACAATTGGAAGCATTAAACATGATTGCACATAATGGCAACTTTTATAGCACATGTGAGCCAGATTCTATCTCTGAGTCTGTACAAAACTAATTTGATTTTCATATGGAACATTTATATTGTATATCTACCAGCTGTTGCCCTAATAGCTAACACCTCAATTTGGGCCAATGCAAATAGTATCCTGTACGGAACATATAAGATAGCAATATGCTTAAGCATCATTGCTTTGCCTTTTCAAGTTGGAAGAGAACCTATCCAGAAAGGTGAGATGAACTAAGAAAGTTGCTTCAGCTAGAATCTAATATGACAAAGGGGAAATGTAGCCTAATTCTTGTTCTTATTACATTGAAAGTTGAATAAGGAACTTGTAGAGTAGTAAGATTTAAAAAAAAAAAAAGATTTGATTGCTTCGAAGCAAGGAGATATACAATTGAGTGTTAATAGTTTAATTGCTGTTAGGACATAATTGTTACCAATTAGCCTGCAAATTAGTAATTGCCAGGGATGCTTTCAAGGCTTTTATTAAAAGCTCTCTTCTTTGAGGTAGAAGAATGAAGAAAGAGACCCAAATATTTAAAAGATTTTATCTCCTTGATGACTTTGGCATTCATTATTCTCTGATTGAGGCCTTGAAATGTTTCCTATGCTTCAGGTAAAAGCAGGACTTTGGTTTTGCAGTTAATTTATTTTGTGGTGTTTTCTAGAGCAGTAAATTGATAGAGCTTTAAGGCATATTTGGAGGTCTACTTAGGTTACAGATAGTATGGCTGCATCATAAACATAACAAATAATATACATGGGGCAGTGGACAAGGGATGGAGGATGGGATTCTACCTTAGCAAACTTTTCAACAATTTTGTTCATATAAAAGTTGAATAATAGTAGGGTGAGAACAGCCTTGCTGTACACATTTGCTACTGAAATGGGTTCAGTTAAATCATCAAGGGTATTACCATTTATTTGAGTGATTGTCCCTTCGTGTAACAGTGTTATTAGCCTAAGAAGACCATAGAAGTCTATAACTATAATGACTCACACTAGATTGAATCAAAAGCTCCCCTCAAGTCTATTTAAGGCTAGAGGGTACCTTTGAGCTGACTGTAATATTTCTCAGCTAAATGATGTATATATACATAGCTGAATATTCAGATCTGAAACTAGATTGCTCTGGGGACAAAATATTTTCAGAGGACATCCAGTCCTCCTTTGCCTCCTATCAGGAATAATAGCTGAGTTCTACAAGGGAGGGAAAGAAAGTCAACCTCTGGTCAGTTGTTAGTAGTATATCTAAAACAGATTTAGGGGCATTTGCCTGAAATGAAGCTTATGAAGCTATGATTGAAATTAAGAATGTAATGCCAAATATATCTCTTAATTTTCCCCAAAGTGTTCTGTCATGGTAAAATATGCTGTTTTTCTTATTTTCATTGTTATTTAGAATCTTTTAAAAGGTGGATTTCAGCCAGTTCGGACCGGTTCTGGTGTATTGGTAGCGGAAATTTTGACTAGTTTGGATAACCAGCAAATACCACCTCTGGCTGGGCCTGCCCACCTGCTTCCGCCCTTTCCTGTCCTATATTCCCTTGTTTTTTAGCTCAGCTGATTCGCACTGCAATGCTCTACTGCACTCAGCTGAGCTAAAAAGCAGCTCACCTCACTAGCACTGACACAGAGAGCGGTTTTTGAGTGCTGCGCACATGCACTCTCATGATAGGATCAGTAGGAAAAAAATTTGGAAACCCACCACTGTTCTCTTATGAATTTCTTCTAATGATTATTTTGAGCTTTTTGTTGAATTACAAAAGGGCAGGAGTGGAGGATTGATCTGGTATTCTTTTTTCTCTTATACAGTATTTTCATCATACCACAGACTTTCTATCCTACTTGTTTCCAGATTTTTCTTTAAAAAATGTTATCGGGGAACTTCTGAAATGCTGGTTTTCTTTAGTTATTAAATTGATTTAATAGGGAAAAGACTATTAACACTGATATCAAAACAGATTGTTAAATAAATATAAGGAAATAGTGGCACGTTGCAAACCTTTCATTCTTATGTTAAATCCCAGTATATGTAAGCTACGTGTTTTCTACAGTACCATGGAATCCCAATACAAATTTTGTCATTTTCTCTTCTTGTTCTGCCTGCAAATGTCTATAGATACAAGGTATAGAAGAAGAAACAATGCAAGGAAAAATAGGGCAGGACACACTTCTGCTGTTCAAATTCAATTCAGTTATCCTAATTAGAAGAATTTCATCAAAATTATTTCACCATTTTTAATTAAAAAAAAGATGAAACAATTTTCTATATGAAATGAAAGAGATATGGTTTAGATGAAAAGATTGCAGAAGAATATGGAAAAAAAAACACTGAAGAACAATCTCCCTTATTTATATCACTGGAGTCCGTTTTCAGGGGAGAGTCAGAGAAAGTGGATGGAGCTGAATATTTACTGGTTAGATGCCCTTCCTGATTCCTACACAGTTCCCAGTGTTTTTTTTTTTTTTTTGTGTGTGTGTGTGTGTGTGTGTGTCCTAGGAGAGAAACATCCACTGCTACTTAGAATTGAACTCACAATCTTCTGAATGGAAGGCAAGCATTTATAACACTAGACCACCACACTATTCCTAATATGAAATAACACTGAAAATAATACTAAATTATTCTTACTGGTTTACAGTATATGAACCAAATGAGGCAGCAAAACTACGTTTCTTTTCCAATTTGAATACTTAATCTTTTTTCTTCGCGATTTGTGAAAAGCTAGGTAAAGTGCACCCTAAACTAGGGGTGTCAAACTTGATTTCATTGAGGGCCACATCAGAGTTGTGTTTGATCTCAGGAGGCCAGATAGGTGTGCTAGGATGGGCATGGCCAACTTGACGTCACTCGATGTCACTCGATGTTGAGGGTGCCTGTGGTGGCCCGAGCGTTCTGCCAGTGAAAATGGAGCTTGGGAGGGCCTCATATGGCCCTCTTGAGTTCCTTTTATTTTTTGCTGGCAGAGGGTTACAGGAAGCTGTCAAAGTTGAAAATGGAGGTTGGGAGGGCTGCACATAGCTTTCCCAAGCTCCATTTTCACTGGAAAAGACATCGCAGGCCAGTTCTTCATTGTTTCCAGGGCAGCCCTGTGGGCCAGATGTGACCCACGGGCCTTGAATTTGACACCCATGCCCTAAACTAAGAAATGTATCATTTTCCATGCCAGTTTAGTTTGATGGACATTTCCAATCCCTCATCTGAGTAATGAAAGTTCTTCAGTAAGAAATAGTATTTTAATTATCCATCTTCCTGTAACAATAACTTAGGAAGTGATACCACAATTGGTTGTTAACGTTTTTAATTACATTTGCTAGTTAGGCAAAACATCTCGTTTCCCCTCCACCCCTTCCTGTCTATCAGAATAATTGGCACCAATGAAACTTGGTGTCAATATAGCATGATAGCTCTCTATAAACTTTAATGCATCCCATTATAGCTTTATTATCATGCAACAATCTTTTACTAATAATTACGGCTTAAATATCTAATCCCCAAAGGTTTAGCAAACTAGGAGCTGTCATTCACCTAATCAGAGTCCCATGAGTCAGCTTCTTACAACCCATATTTGGGCACAAGGAGATGTATTTCTCTTTTGAATTAGTTTTCTTTTTAACCAGCCAGTCAAACTCATGCAAAATTTTAAATAACATTGGTAGGCTATAATGAAAGTACAAAAGTCATTGTTTGTGCTCATCTCACTAAAAGCTGATTCTCAATATAAGGAATTGAAAAAAACATTTTGATTAAATAGCAAGCAAATGTGCCTTTGGTGATTTACTAACAACATTTAAAAGTAAAGTCTTTGTTATGGATTAAGCCAACGCAGCGATACAGCCCTAAACAGCTTTACTTTACAGCAGGCTTGTAATCCTGCACTTCTCATTGGCCCGCAAATAGCGAGTCGTGATTGGTCGTTTTTGGCCAGTCTGATTGGCTGTTAACGGGCCCCCCTGATTGGACGCTTGTGAAAGCGGTAAACTCAAATCATTGGTTGTTTTGACATCAGCCAGCTCTATAAAAGCCAGCTGCTGCTGCCCAAGTATTTGCTCTGCTCTGTTCTTACTTTACAATAAAGAGTTGAAGTCACTGTTCGATGTCTCATCTCCGTTCCTTGCGCCCATGCTCAGGACTTAACACTGGCGACGAGGGTGGGATGCGGAGACGATAGAGCTGACTAAGTACACATCGAACAAGACAGAGCACGTGGCTGAAGAGCGCATGCAACAAATGGCAAGGTGACCAGCAGCGCCATACCACCCACTCCATTAGACCCAGCAACCGAAGACTGGGACTCGTATATAGATCGCTTCCAGATGTTCCTGGAGACCAACAATTTAAAAGATGCTATGCCTGGCAAGAAACGAGTCAGGTGTTCCTGACTCATTGCGGCCCCGCCATTTTCAAAATGGCTAAAGCACTGGCAAAAATGGCAGAAGTGAAGACCATGGATTGGGATACCCTCGCCCCAATCCTCCAGGCCCATTACACACCCGCAGTACCTACACTGATACGAAGACACATATTTTACCAGAGGGACCAACGGAAGGATGAGAGCATTGGAAATTTCGTAGCCGACCTCTGGAACCTAGGAGGCCTTTGTGGTTTTGCAAACTTAGAGGAAGCCCTAAGAGACCACATAGTTCTGGGATTAAATGCACCGCACGTGCAGAGTAAACTGATGGTGAAAGGCAACATCAGCCTTACAGATGTCATCGACGACGCTACTGCCGCAGAAGCAACCAGGAAGTCAGCCGTTCAAATGCGCCGAGCGAACGCACCACTTCGCCAACTCACTAACAATAGCCCACTTGCCGCTGAGAAGCACGTTACCATCACCCACCACGAAGACCTTGAGTCATCCTCAGACAGTGAGGAAGAGGAGGTCAACCGGCTCCGCTCGGAACGAGAGCAAAGGAACCAGAGATGTCTGTGCCAATGTGCTGGTTGTGGGGCAAATCACCCGCGATCGGACTGCAATGTTGTAACTATCAGTGCAATTCTGTACCATCCTAGCATTGTAATGATTTAGCTTTCTTGTGTAAACATCAGACTCCTGTGAAAAAGCATAATAAAAGAGCCAGTGCCGAGGCATTTGGCGCGCGCTCATCCCGAGGAAACCTCGTCTCGTGTCATTTCTCTCTCCCTTGCTCCCTTTCATGAGGCGCCCATCTAATGCGGGATGGCAGATACCGCATTTTGGTGACCCCGACGTGATTCCCTAAGGGGGATACGCAGCGGCGCGCCCATACTTATCAGCTCGGTTGGAGCTGTGCATCGCCAGGCGCCTGAGCGAATTGCACCTCATCGGATCTGAAAGACGGTCTTGACTTTAGTAAGTATGGGTGGAGGCTTTTCTCAACAGCAGACGCAGCATCTGAAGGAATTGAGAGAGCTAGTCGCTTCTTCTAAATACTCTGCTAATTTAAAGGGCTTTCCCATAAAAAGGAAATCTATTGCTACGTTATTGGCTTATGTGTGGCAACATTGTCCCAATTATTCAGAGGAAGGGTCCTTAAAAATTTTCCAATTGGCAAAAAATTGGTGAATATCTCCATTGTCCTCCTCGTGCACCTATTGGCTTTTTGGTCACTTGGAGGAAAATTATGGAGGCTTTAAAAGTCCATCAAAAAATAGAAGCAGGGAGTGTGTTTGAATCTCCCCTGCCAAGTTATGATAACTTTTTAATTTTCTCTAACTCAGGCAGAAGCTGCTACATTCCATTCCCATAGGAGTAAAATCCTAGAGGATTAAAAGCTTGTGAAATTTGGCAAATGGATGTAACTTAGTATCCACCTTTTGCCCCATGGAAATATTTGCACGTTTCAATAGATACATATTCAGGATTTATTTTGGCTACTCCTCAAAGGGGAGAAGCTGTAAAACAATTATTCAATTCGTACCTTTGCCTCGCTGGGACGTCCAAAAGAAATAAAAAAAGACAATGGATCTGCCTACACAAGTTCTGCTTTTCAGGACTTCTGTAACAGATGGGATGTAATCCACAAGTTTGGAATTCCCTGCAACAGCCTGGGGACAGGCTATTAGGCTATTGTGTAATGAGCTCACTTATCTCTGAAATGTGCTCTTAATTGGTATTCATTGCGGGAAAACTCCCCCGAACCTCCCAGCATTGCAAAACTCTCTTAACATTTGTCTTTTTACTCTAAACTTTCTTAAATCTAAATTCCTCCTACTTCTGCTGCTTTTTGTCATTTTTCCTCCCCCCCACCCCTCCTAACAGATTGTCATTATTCTGCTTGGCAGAGTCCTGCTGAGCTTGGGGGAGAGGAAACGCTGCGATCTTACTGCCAGACAAAACCACTCTCTGAATCCCTGGTCAGGCAGTAAGACCCTATCATGGGAATTTATCTGCTACATCTGTATCTTAAAAATCTTTCCTGATATTCTTGCCTATATCTTCTTTGCAATTTCTACCTTACTTCAACAAAACCTATGCTTCCTGTCAAAAGACTATTCGTGTTAAAATCATTTCATTAACAGAAGGCTATTATACTTGTTCCACGTGGGTATGTCATGAAAATGCTATCCATAAGTTTTCACTCTGTCATTTCTGTTTTATTTTAAAGAACACTCTACCCCTCGCTCTTTTGTTTCTTCTTTACTCTTCCTATGGAAAGGAACCTTAAAATCTTTTCCTCTTTTCAATCTAAACATAGGGGGATCTAAATGTCCTTATATTGTATCAAGGGTTTTCCCACCCCATTTAACGTTCTTAATGAATGATCAAGTTAATCTTCATTGTCATTATTGTAATTATTATCCTTTTTCTATTAATTGTATTCCTTCCTCATCTGGTAAATGTTCTACAACTAATTTGTCCATAAGCCTCTCTCCTGCTTGTCATGTTTTTATATACCCGAGCTCTGATCCTGTCAATAAGCAACGCTTCCAAAGAACTGCCCATGACGATCTGCAGAAGCCTCATAGAAGAGATAATATTGCCTGGACTATAACTGACTCTCAAAAAGTTCATTTAAGTTCTACAACCAATTTCTCTTGCATAAAAAACTTCTACCCACCATTTCAATTCAATTTGGCAGACGCACCCACACAACCGGGGGATATCCTGCAATCCACATCACTGCAGGATCACGCCTGAAAGGAATGTATTTTATCCCTGGCAATAATTTTGTTTGAGTTTGTTACACTGGTTTCATGGCATGTATCCACGGGGATGAAATTGTTAAATCCAAATCATTTTTGCATTCAAGTATGGCTTGTGAGTATAACTCTGATGATTTTATATCCCTATAGGTATCCATGGAACACCCCCTCTCTTGCAAAATCGTAGAGGCTTAGATCTGTTATTTTTAAAACAAGGGGGATTGTGTGCTGCGCTTAAAGAAGAATGTTGTTTTTATGCTGATAGCAGGGGGGGGGATTTAAAGGAGAATGTTGTCTTTATGCTGATAGAAGGGGTGGTGGTTTAAAGGAGAATGTTGTTTCTATGCTGATAGCAGTGAGGTCGTGCTGGATTCTATGAATGAATTAGAAAAACGCTTAAAAGATAGAGAATACGAAAGATCAAACATGTATAATTGGTATCAAGGTTCGTTTTCTATTTCACCATGGCTTACAACCCTTTTAACTGCATTGGCAGGACCATTAATAATCATTATATTGATATGTATTATAGGACCTTGTTGTTTTAATAGAATATTGCAATTTTTTAAAAATCAATTATCTTCCATGACTACTGATGCTGATGTGTTATTGCAAGCTCATGTAATGTCTTTAACATCGGATGAAGAAATATCATTGCTGAGTTACTGCTCCTTGGACAACCCTGATGCTGACGGGTCGCACGCCTGCCTAGATGACGGGGACGGAGAACATTTCAGAAAAGTAGTTCCTGTTTTCTTGGACAAGGAAGAAGACTCATCATAAAAAAAATAAAAACAGAGGAGATGTTGTAACTATCAGTGCAATTCTGTACCATCCTAGCATTGTAGCGATTTAGCTTTCTTGTGTAAACATCAGACTCCTGTGAAAAAGCATAATAAAAGAGCCAGTGCCGAGGCATTTGGCGCGCGCTCATCCCGAGGAAACCTCGTCTCGTGTCGTTTCTCTCTCCCTTGCTCCCTCTCATGAGGCACCCATCTAATGCGGGATGGCAGATACCGCACTGCAAATTCCTCGACACACTCTGCCGTACTTGTGGAAAAAGAGGCCACATCGCAAAAGTCTGCAGAAGCAAGCGAGAGTCTAGTCCCAGCTGAAGGGAGAACAACCTCCGTTGGGAGACAGGCAAACCTCCTGAGAACCAGGACTGTCTGAACCACCAATGGAACAACCACTACTACTACAGAGATCGAGCACCTGCCTCTTCAACGAGACGAGAAGAGGCCCATCAAACCATTATTATTGGCCATGCTTCATCGTTCGATGCAAGAAAGATCCGCGTAAGGGTTACTATTGAGAATTGACCGTGCATGATGGAAGTCAATTCAGCATCGTCCCTATCAATGGTATCCTGGTAAACCCTCAAACAACTGATCCCTGCCATCTGCTGCCAGGACCTCAGCATGCAACGAATCATCCTGAAATACGACCAGGGAAACAGAATTACAGTTTTTGGTTCCAGCCACATCCAAGTATACTTCAAGGACCACACAGCAATGCTTCCCCTGACTGTCGTCGATCGTGACTGACCCAGTTTGTTAGGGTTACAGTGGTTCACCCCACTCGGGATTGAACTAGCCGGCATACACCAAACCAGAAGCGATGACTGGGAAGAGGCTCTCATCCAGGAATTCCAGGATGTGTTCACAGGAACATTAGGCAAGTACAAGGGGACCCCTATATTGTTTAATCTCAGCCCCGATGTAGCTCCCATTTGGCTTAAGCCTCGTCAGGTGCCTTTTGCCCTAAAGCCGAAGATCGATGAGCAGCTAGATAAACTGATAGCCCAGGGTGTATTGGAACCAATTGATCATGCCCACTGGGAAACTCCAATAGTAATGCCCATGAAGCCAGATGGTTCGTTAAGAATTTGTGGGGATTACCGGGCCACCCTAAATCAAACAAAGTGCTTACCCAGTACCGGTGGTTCAACACCTTCTTCATTCCCTGGGTGGCAGGAAAACATTTGCAAAACTGGACTTAGCTCAGGCGTACCAGCAACTACCTGTAGACGCAACAACTGCAGAAGCCCAGACAATAGTTACACATAGAGGCACCTTCAAGTGCAATAGACTCCAATTTGGAGTAAGCGTGGCACCTGGCATATTCCAAAGTTTAATGGAGAGACTATTACAAGGCATAAAAGGCATCGTGCCTTATTTTGATGACGTCTTAATAGCTGCCCCCACTAAAGAATTATTAGTACAATGACTCAGAAAAGTTCTTCAGAAATTTAAAGACGCTGGTCTGAAGATAAAAAGGGACAAGTGTCAACTTTGTATGGAGAAAGTGGAGTTCCTGGGATACCTTCTCAACAGACAGGGAATCCACCCCACCGAAAAAAAACTAACTGCAATCAAAAATACCCCGAGACCTAGGAATAAGACAGACCTCCAAGCTTTTCTGGGACTCATTAACTTTTATAGCATCTTCTTGCCCAGAAGGCGACCATAGCTGAGCCCCTACATAGACTTCTAGATAAAAAGGCTCCCTGGGTCTGGGGACAGCGTGAAGAAAGGACATTCCAACAAGTTAAAGACCTCTTAACCTCCGATACTGTATTAATGCAATACAACGAGACTCTACCTTTGACGGTTACCTGTGACGCCTCACC
This sequence comes from Hydrophis major, assembly GCA_033807585.1. Classification (NCBI taxonomy): domain Eukaryota; kingdom Metazoa; phylum Chordata; class Lepidosauria; order Squamata; family Elapidae; genus Hydrophis; species Hydrophis major. Next base: position 96,314,965 of record CM066330.1, on the reverse strand, counting down.
ATTTGGAGTGGGAGCCATTTTAAGCCATGTCCTACCAAATGGGAATGAGACACCTATTGCATTCTTTTTAAGAACTTTGTCTAAAACCGAAAGGAACTATAGTCAACTTGATAAAGAGGCTCTCGCTATTGTATCCACAATTAAACGTTTCCATGAATATGTGTATGGGAGACCCTTTACTATAATTACAGATCACAAGCCGCTACTTGGTATTTTGGTGGGAAACAAACCAATTCCCCATATCTTATCACCAAGAATGACACATTGGTCAGAATTTTTAGCCACCTACGATTACCGATTGCAACACCGCCCGGGGAAAACCATTCCCCACGCTGACACTTTGAGCCACTCTCCACTACCAGACATCATAGAGGACCCTGCTCCAACCTTAGCCATATTGCAAATTGAAACCCTCAAATCGCCGCTGCTGACCGCTCGAGACATTGCCTTAGAAACAAAAAAGGACCCTGTTTTGGCATGAGTCCTTAGCTGGGTAGAATGGGGTTGGCCAGTCAGCGCAACCAATGACACGTTCAAGCCATTTCGGAATAGTCAAACAGAGCTATTCTCCCAGAAAGGCTGCATAGTGTGGGGAGACAGAGTCATAGTCCCGGAGAAATTGCAATATAGGGTATTGAAAATGTTGCACGATGGACATCCAGGCATCGTGTGAATGAAGGCATTGGCTAGAAGTTACACATGGTGGCCTGGCTTAGACAAAGAGATAGAGACGGGTAGCAAAATATAGCAAATGCCAGGAGACTCGCTCCACTCCTCCAAAAACTCCCCCAACTCAGTGGGAAATGCCTCGAGGTCTTTGGTCCCGTATCCACATTGATTTTGCAGGACCCACAAGAGGACACACTTTCCTCCTTACAGTGGATGCCTATTCAAACTGGCTCGAAGTCCACAAGATGAAAAGCATCACCACAGAGGCAGTCACTAAAAAGCTGAATAAGCTATTCGCTACCCACGGATTTCCGGATGTCCTGGTCTCCGATAATGACCCCCAATTCACTGCCCTGGCATTCGAACAGTACCTGGCAGATTGGGGCATCCGCCATGCCTTAACATTGCCAGCTCACCCTGCAGCCAATGGTAGGGCTGAGCTAATGGTTCAATTTGTAAAACAGACCTTGCACAAAATGGACCACGGCGACATTGACAACAAAATAAACTGGATGCTTCTCCTCCAGCACATAACCCCAAACAGTACCACGAACAAAACCCCAGCTGAACTCCTGATGGGCCAGAAACTTTGCTCGCATCTTGATTGCCTCCACCCAAACTACACACCGGAACAACCCCCGGGATCCAGCAGCAAGTGTTGGGCATTCCAGGAAGGTGACCTCGTGTTTGCGAAAAACTTCTCGAGTGACCCATTGTGGGTCCCCGCGACCATAACCCAACTTACGGGACCCCGATCCTATCACCTACAAACTGCAGATGGTAAGATGTGGAAACGCCACATAGACCAACTCCGTCCAGATTAGCACCTATTCCTATCATAGCCCCGAAACCTCTAGCTGGAGGGGGGGGAAGGAACATTGAGGAGGCCGAAGAAGAAATGATAATCAAAACCCAACAGCCTACACAACCAACCAGGGGATACTCACCATCAGAAGGAGAACCGAGCCAGGGAGTGGCCTCACCACGTGACAGCACTGCAATGGAAACAGATCCAGGGAACCCAGAAGACAGCACTGGCGTAAGCAGGGAAAGCAGCCCAGGGCCACAATTTTCACCATCCAACCCAGCCAGCAGCCCACTGGAACCAGAACCAGGACAGAAACCAGTGGAACAGCACAGGTGAAGCAGACAGGTGAAGCAACCTGCCTATTTACGAGAATATGTCACCCCACCCCTCAGATGGAACCTAGGGGGGAGGGGTGTTATGGACTAAGCCAACGCAGTGATACAACCCTAAACAGCTTTACTTTACAGCAGGCTTGTAATCCTGCACTTCTCATTGGCCCGCAAATAGCGAGTCGTGATTGGTCGTTTTTGGCCAGTCTGATTGGCTGTTAACGGGCCCCCCTAATTGGATGCTTGTGAAAGCGGTAAACTCAAATCATTGGTTGTTTTGACAGCAGCCAGCTCTATAAAAGCCAGCTGCTGCTGCCCAAGTATTTGCTCTGCTCTGTTCTTACTTTACAATAAAGAGTTGAAGTCACCGTTCGATGTCTCATCTCCTTTCCTTGCACCCATGCTCAGGACTTAACAGTCTTAATGTAAAGGTTGGTTCCCAGACTGATAAAGATTCAGTAGCAATTTTTATTCCATCATTATCAATGAAAAGACCTTTTCCTTCACCAATTTATGGAAGGGAAGTTTAAAAGAAAGCAAAGAAGTATATGCCAAACTGTACTTTGGGTTATATTGGTGGGAAAGAGGAGATTGCTGGGATTCTTGCAAGCCCATTGTTTTCTTCTCAATAAACCTTGCTAAAAGACCTCTAAGAATTTAAGGCAGATGCCAATAGACTCTGAATTGTCTGAAAGCTGTAGAAAAGAATTTTAAGGCAGTCTATGGCTCAGAGGCTAAAAGCTGCCTATCCTTATTTGAAGCAACCTAACAGCCTGCTACTTATAATTGAAAATAATTTTCCTCATATGTACAATTTTTGAAGCAATGTATTTAATCTTCCTTAAATCATAGCAACACTATGGCCAGAAGAGCAAACTAGAGCTTGATCCTTGGCTCAAGAAAAGGTTAAATTATTTTAACACATAAAAATAATAAAATGAGTATTTTTAATTGTGCATGTTCCCATGTTTATTTCTATTCTGAATAGTAGACAATATTTCAAAACAAAACAAAACAAAGAATACTGCAGGGAAAGGAGTCATCTCTGACTACTCCTGCCAACCCAGGTGATGATGCCAAGTTTGCTTGGTTCTTTTCCCATCTTCTGATGCTCTCTGCATCGTTATTTGGAGAAGCTTCAGGCTGTGGGACTCTAACTGTATCACTGCACAGTTTAATTGTCTCTTTTGGAAGGCATAAAAGTATCTTGCATTTGTTGGCTCTCTTCAATAAATCCATCACAATGACACCTTTAACATCTGGCACAGTAGAACACCAGTCTATAATACAGTTATTCAAATGTTATTGGAATGGGAAATCAGAAACCACATTAATTGTTTAACAGATGATTTGGGACTTTTAAATGCATCCAGCTACATAGGGCTTGGAAGGGGAGAAATATACAAATAAATATGAACTTCTGTGGTCAGCTAGAGTTGCCTGTGCCTTCCCGCAGAGAAAAACCACAAACTTTACTTTCTGGTGATTATCCAGCACTAACAATCTCAGATAGATTTATCTACAATATCTCAATACATTGTTTTCTTTCATCATATTTCTTGAGTGTATCTGAACTTCTCCTGTCTCCTCCATACTTGGGAATAGAAACAAAGTCCAACAAAGAAGAAAAACAAGATGAAGCTTTTCTAAGAAGTACTGATAATGAGAACTGTATATACAATCAAACCACAGATGAACACATTACATATGAATTGTACCATATGCTTGTTCAACAGAATGCCACCAGTGGTAATTCTTCTGAGATGATGGAACGCTATATGTTGCTGTTAGTCTAGTGTTTAAATAAATGAGTTGAGACAGAATAGCATCACTGGATCAGCATTTTAAAGTGCTTGTCAAATTGAGGTCTGCTTCCAAAATGTATACAAAAGTTACCATCTTTTTTTTTTCTTTAAAATCAAGAAGTTGGTGTTCATTTATAGAGTAACAACATTATGACAGATTAAAACATTGAAATGTCCTTTTCAGCTCTTTCTTTAGAAGTACCAAAATGAAACTTCACATGTAGACAACCACAAAGTATCTTCTGAGTAAGTACGATAAGAATTCTGTTGAAAAGAAAATGTAATCAGATTTATTACTTTGTTGGATCATGAAGGAATACACAATAAAGAAGAAAAATCTACTTCGATTGAAGAAGAACTTTTCTTTATTCCTATTTGTGCAGGAAAGAATCCTACAAATACAGATCAAATTAAAGCCACAATTTTTATCAAGACAAAATGTATATATGGCCTTTGAGTGGCATGCTTTCTAGGTTAAAGAAAGCCTAGATCATTCATGAAACCAAGCCAGGGTGTAACATTATTTTGGGGATGAGGTAATGCTGGAAGTAGCATTGCAGATAATAGTTAATGGGGCCAGGATAAAAATAATAATTTTATTTTTATTTACATGTAATTAAAATGGAGAATATCTAACAGGACTACTCACCATTGTTGAGGTATTCCCTGTTAGGAGAATGAGTGCACTCAGGGAAACATAGTGAGAGTGATGTTGAATAACACACAGCCAGCATACAGATACACTGAATAGTAAAATGTAGGTTTACTTCCAGTAAATGGGTAAACAAAGTCCAACAAACAGTCCAAATCATACACAGTTAAAGCAGTTAGTATCAGTCCAGGGATAATCCAAAAATGAAGTCAAGTATCATAAACAAAGTTCAGTAAACGGAGTTTGCTAACAGTTGCAAGACTCACAGCAATCCAAGCAGAATGACAAACAGGCAATATGGCAAAACAGGAAATGAGAGAAGAAAGAAACCAGATTTCTGGCTCCATCTTATGGCTGTTGGAGCAACCTCAGCCAATCACAATTACAGCATTCTCTTAAAGATACAGTATTAAATTACTATCTTGGTTTATATATTTACAACCCAACTGTTAGGTGACTATCATTCCTAACAACCATTTATTCAATAAATCCCCACCCACCCCCACATGAAAAATTACAAATTTTTGAAGGCTCATCCAATATTGTTGGAACCCACTGAAGGACCAAGGATCTAATATTGTGACCTCTGATAAAAGAAAATCTGACACAGAATACTAAGTTTTGTGAAACATAATTGATTAGAGAAGCTTGTTCTTACAAACCTAGAAAAGGGCAAATGGCCCCACTCTGTGCTATATTGTCCACTGTCCAACTAGGACAATTAATAAATTTGTATTAGACTTGGGAAAGGAATATTTTCGGACTGTACAGCACTTAATGGGTAAAAGTACTACTTGCATAAAGTTGTACTCTTATTCTTGTCCATCTGCTAGATAGAGAAAAAAAAGGTAAAATTGCTTATGCTGCCCAAGATTGTCCTCCTGATACCCACCTCATTTGGAAGAATTCCAAGGCCACAGTCACCTATGATTGGAAAGAAGGAGATTCATCACAATAGCAATAGCACTTAGACTTATGTAATGTTTCATAGTGCTTTACATCACTCTCTGAGTGGTTTGCAACATCAGCATATTGCCTTCAACAAGCTGGGTCCTCATTTTACTGACCTTGGAAGATGGAAGGCTGAGTCCACCTTGAGCTGGTCAGGATCAAATTCTGGCTGTGGCAGAATCAGCCTGTAATACTGCATTCTAACCATTGCACCATCACAACTAACACAATGTGTTAGAAGAGCCCCCAATTAAGTTTTAAAGTCCCAGACAATGGGATAAGAATTTATAGATTGATGACACAGACTGTAACTTATATGACCCCAAAAACATATTTCTTGCTTAACAGTCACTATTTATGGGATATAATGGCTCATCCAATATATACACATTCTGTGATTGTTAGTTTTCAGTTCATCCTTCCAGTTAACAGAGAATCAGCTATTTTTGTCTTCCAAAGATGGGAATTAAGGTAACTTTAGGTAAATGTGTAATCCTAAATTATATATACACAATCTCTAAGTAACAGAATATCTTCCAGGCAATTCTGTGATCATTTAGATAACTGCATTACATTCAGATTTCAGTTGAATGTGCACCTTGGCATGCACTTTCAAACTTGTATAATGTATTCTTTTCTCACAAATGGATGTAAGACAATATCAATCCATAATCACACTGGCTGGCCTCGTCTAAGGAGACCTTGCGTGAGTTGATTCAGTGAATTTCCACTGGATTAAAAAAATGTATGCAGGAAGGAGAGCTAACTATTGATCACTCAGAGCAAATTACCCATTGAATGATTTTTGCTATATAGCAATAGTAAGAAAATATTAAAATGAGTTTCATTCTTGATAAGAAAACACTTGTGAACAGAATATTGATTGATTGCCCAGATCTGAAGTTCTCCCATGAGCAACTTCAACAAAAGGCAGACAGAAAAGGTCAAAATGAGTTTTACATTTCTTCTCCCCAAATCAATATTTTTTATGCTCTATCTGCCAAAGTATCTTATTCAATAGGGATTTTCTTTACATCCTTATCCAGGCACAAGTTCACAAACAAGTCCCAGTTCTCATTGTTTTAAAAATGTTCTATTCCCTTTTTGCATTCAAATTATCAGTGCTGATGAGACTTGTAATCCAATCAATCTTTTAGCATTAACATTAGGCAGAAAAGTCACATTTGCAGAAGGAAGGAAGGGAGTTAGTGAAGAAGATTCCATATGATGTCTCTTCCAGTCTCAAGTGTCTGCTATGTTGTGAAGACTTTTCCCCATGTTACAAGCCTAACATTGTGTCATATTGGGGATTCAGGATAATCTGAAGGAAACAGGAGTTCTGATCAAATTGGGGAAATTGTTCCTTTTTCCAGGATATTTTTTCTCTAGATTCATATAGTATTTAAACAAAAAACAAACAAACAAAGGTGTTTTTTTTTTTCTGTTATACCATTGCTGTTGTTTTTTAATGACTATCTCTCTTCCTCTCTGGTGCCTCATTTTGTTTTCAAATGCCATCATTTTAAAAAAAAAATCTCTTATGGCTCTCTTCCTTAAATGAGAGGAGTGGAGCCTTCTGCATGTGATTATTTGCACATAATATCATGATACCTCTGCAGACATTATCTATTTTTTTTAAAAAAAAATCACATATTTTAACTATTATTCAGTATTACCTTGCTTTATTTTGTAGCTTTTGTTCTGTTTTATTGATTTAACTTTTTAATGTGGTTTTAACTTGTGCATTTTTAATGACTGTGATCATTTTCTCAAATGTTGTAAATCATCCTGGGAATAAAATGTTTTTCTGTATTACCTTACTTGAGCAGAAGCTGTAAAATAGGGTTATTCAATTAATCAATCATACAAACAAACAATACATAAATAACTTTCCTGCTGTCAGGGAATCAAAACCAAATGACATTATTAAATATAATAAATTGACAGATATAAGTTCCATTACCAATAAAGGAGAATATTTGTAACTTGGGGTTGAAATCTGGAGTCCTTGGTACTCTCCAGACTTGCTTATTTTCTTGCAGATGTTTCATTACCCTAACTAGGTAACATCATCAATGATAGTCAATTTTTTTGCAGCCATAGAATAGGCATTTAAAACCACCAAAATTGCCACATACATCAAAGAAAACATTAGACAAAGCATCATTCCACAGATCAGAAGAAGACACAAACAGAGTTAATTTACAACAGAACACAAAACAGCCCTCAGAAATCTAAACAAAGACCAGACCATTATCATCCTACCTACAGACAAAAGCTGAACTACAGTGATTATGGACAGAGCACAATACCTACATTGACTAGCACTGATGATGTTAGTTAGGGTAATGAAACATTTGCAAGAAAACAAGCAAGCTCAGAGAGCATTTAGGTCACCTTAAGTTCCATTGAAAGTTCCATTCAATTGATTTACTCAAAGGCTGACTGAACTTCGATCCAACAAATTATAGTTGTTCTGTCCTTAATTTGAATACTTGAAATCCCCGCGCTTTGATTGGCTAAAGCGCGGGGATTTCTGATTGGCCAGGCGAGCCGCGCTTATTGGTCCGATTGAGGTCTCCCGCGATTGGCTCGCTCCAAGAGCGGGAGACTTGAATCGCTGCCATTGGCTGCGGCCGCCGCAGCAAAAAGGATAAAAGCCGCGGGCTTTTTCCTTTTCGCCGGTTCGGTTCACAACTATTAAATAAAGAGCTTGAAACTTAGTCACCGACTCCTGGCTTCTTTTGCGGACACGACACTGGCGACGAGGATGGGATCCCGACCCTGAACCGAACCCCGTGTCCAACAAGAACCAGTTTCAGCACGGAGATGGCGAAAATCGCACTGCCCGTCCCCTTCAACCCCGCCACCGAGGACTGGGAATCGTTTTCAGACCGTTTCTGCATGTACCTCGAGTGCACCGGAATGAAGGATGCCCCGGGCCCGCTAAAACGCGCCGTCTTCCTCACACACTGCGGAACCGAGGTCTTCCAGATGGCCAAGGCATTGGCCAAGCCGGCAGACGCAACCGCCATGGACTGGGACGTCCTCGAACCTATCCTGTGGCGCCATTACGCCCCCAAGGTCCCCATCCTAATCCGGCGGAACGAATTTTACTGCCGAGATCAGAAACCAGGCGAAAAACTGAGCGATTTCGTCGCCGAGTTGCGGCGCCTAGGAGGACTCTGTGAGTTTGAAGGTCTGAACAGCCTTCTAAGAGACCGATTCATACTCGGCCTATGGGACTCTACCCTCCAGAGCCGGCTTATGGCCAAAGGCGACATCAGCCTAGCAGACGCCCTCACCGCAGCCGCAGCCGCAGAAGCAACCCGCACTTCCGCTGACAGCATGCGAAAATCAGACGCGAAGGGCGGAAACAACAACCCGGCAAGGTCGGCCGACCCAAAAAACGAATCAACCGCACACTACGGAGAATTCCAGTCTACGTCCAGCACGTCAGAAGACGAGGAGGACATACATCGCGTGCAGACGGGCCGCGGCGACCAGCGGAACCGAAGAAGTCGCAGGTCGAGGACCAACTGTGCCGGGTGCGGCGGCGACCACCCCAGATCAGAATGCCAATTTTTTGACTCTATCTGTAGGCATTGTGAAAGACGGGGACACATCGCTCGAGTTTGCCGCCAAAAAAAGACCCGCAGCCCGCCCAGATGGGAACATCACGACCGAAAGAAGGAAAGTCCCCCGCCCAGGACCAGAGATCGCCAATCGGACGGTCGGTGGGACCGAATCCAACGATCTTCAAGAGGCGGTGACAGTCGGCGGAAGGAAGATACCCACCAGACGGTGACCATTGGCCACGCCATCTCCGACGGCGCCAGAAAGGTACACGTAGAAGTCCATATAGAAGGCCAACCATGCAAGATGGAGGTGGACTCCGGGTCCTACCTCTCCATGATTGCATGGCACGAGATTAAACGGCTAGTGCCCACCCTCCATAAGAGGAACATTAATGCCCAAAAAATCATTATAAAAGACTACCAGGGAAACCGCGTCCCGGTAGTGGGCACCAAGAACTTTAATGTGACTTACAAAGGCCGCACCGAAAAACTCCCACTCACAATCGTCGATCGCGACCGCCCAAGCCTGCTGGGCCTACAATGGTTCGCCCCGCTTGACATCGCGCTGACAGGAGTCAACCACGTCGTCGACGATGGCTGGAAACAGCGGCTAACCCAGGAGTTCCGGGAGGTCTTTGACGGAAGCCTGGGCAAGTACCAGGGGCCCCTTATCTCATTCGACCTAGACCCTAGGGTTCCCCCCAAGCGGCTAAAACCTAGGAGGGTACCATTCGCCCTAAAACCTAAAATTGACGAGCAGCTCGACAAGCTCGTCAAACAGGGGGTGTTGCAGCCGATAGACCATGCCCGATGGGAGACCCCTATAGTGACCCCAGTCAAGCCAGACGGGTCCGTGAGAATTTGTGGGGACTATAAGGCCACCCTGAATGGCGCATTGCAACAAAGCGCCTACCCCGTCCCAATCGTGCAACACCTACTGCACTCACTGGGAGGGGGCAAGGTCTTTGCCAAGCTCGATCTCGCCCAGGCATATCAGCAGTTACCGGTCGACGAAAAAACAGCGGAAGCCCAGACCATCGTTACCCATCGGGGGGCATTCAAATGTAACCGGCTCCAGTTCGGAGTCAGCGTGGCACCAGGCATCTTTCAGAGCCTGATGGAACGTTTACTACAGGGCATCAAGGGGGTGGTGCCCTATTTTGATGACGCATTAGTGGCGGCGCCAAACGAAGCCGAATTAGAAAATCGACTCAGGGAGGTCTTAACAAAATTTAAAGTAACGGGACTCAAAGTAAAACGAGAAAAATGCCAACTATGCACAGAGCGAGTGGAATTCTTGGGCTACCTTCTAGACCGACAGGGCATTCACCCTACAATTAAAAAAGTGAAAGCCATCAAAGAAGCCCCCGCCCCAAAGTCTAAAACGGAACTACAGGCTTTCTTAGGCTTGCTGAATTTTTATAATGTTTTCCTACCCCAAAAGGCTACGGCGGCGGAGCCTCTGCATAGGCTCCTGGATAAGGCGGCAACTTGGACTTGGGGGAGACGAGAGCAAGCCGCCTTTCAAAAAACCAAAGACCTCCTCACCTCCGATGCCGTCCTGATCCAATTCAGCGAAACCTTGCCCTTGGTTGTCACTTGCGACGCATCACCTTTCGGCGTCAGCGCTGTCCTCAGCCATACTCTCCCCGACAAAAGAGAAGCACCCATCGCCTTCTTTTCCAGGACTCTAACTAAACCGGAGCGGAACTATAGCTGGACAAAGAAGCTTTGGCTATAGTTGCCGCCGTTAAGCGATTCCACGAATACCTTTATGGCCGCCCGTTTACCATTATGACAGATCACAAGCCGTTGCTGGGCATCCTCGCCGGAAACCGAGCCACCCCGAACATTTTATCACCCCGGATGACAAGGTGGTCCGAATTCCTGGCAGCCTACAGCTACGAACTATTACACAAGCCAGGTAAGAAAATTTCGCACGCGGACGCTTTAAGCCGCTCGCCTTTACCAGACTCTGATCCTGACCCAGCACCAACAACAAACACCCTTAGCATCGAAAACTTGCCCAACCTACCCATTACCGCGTCAGACATTGCCAGGGAAACTATCAAGGACAGACGTCTGGCGCGAATTTTACATTGGGTGGAAAAAGGCTGGCCTGAAAGGGACAGTGACGAATCCGTTAAGATATTCAGAAACCACCAGACTGAACTTTCACTACTCAAGGGATGTATTTTGTGGGGTGACAGGGTGGTCATCCCGGACAGGTTGCAAGGGAGGGTCTTAGAGATGCTGCACGAAGGGCATCCTGGCATCGTCAGAACTAAAGCCCTGGCCAGGAGTTACGCTTGGTGGCCAGGGATGGACAAGCAGATAGAGGCATGGGTAGCCAAATGCCAACGATGCCAGGAGACCAGACCCAGCCCACCCGCAGCACCCATCCTGGACTGGGAAACACCAAGGGGACCCTGGTCCAGAATCCATTTAGACTTTGCCGGTCCCACGAATGGACATACATTTCTGATCACAGTTGACGCTTACTCTAACTGGTTGGAGGTAAGCGACATGAAATCCACTACCACGGAGGCCGTTATTAAAGAACTTTGCAAACTCTTTTCCACGCATGGCCTCCCAGACGTCGTTGTCTCAGACAACGGGCCCCAGTTTACTTCCCTCGACTTCGAGAGGTTCCTGGCGGAGAGGGGTATCCGCCACGCATTAACAGCACCGGCGCATCCGGCGGCGAACGGTAGGGCAGAACGGATGGTCCAATTTACCAAAAAAACCATCCGGAAAATGGACCACGGGGAGATCAACGACAAAATCAATAAACTCCTCTTTATACAACACATCACCCCGAACACCACTACCAACAAAAGCCCAGCCGAGTTGTTAATGGGCAGGAAGCTGAGGTCCCCACTCGACAGGTTACACCCAACATATAACCCGGAGCGACCCCCAGACTCCAGTACAAAATACCGGACTTTTGCCCCCGGTGACTTAGTATACGCAAAAAATCTGACGGGGGACCCCCTATGGATCCCAGCCGTCATTACTCAAATCACAGGTCCACGGTCGTACCGGCTCCAAACCACCGATGGGCGAGCCTGGAAATGACACATAGACCAACTCAGGTCACGAACTGCAACAGACCTCAACCCCCAAAACACGAACCAAGGGGGGAGGGAATACCCGAATAAACAAACGCAAGAAAAAATAAACCAGCAGTACTTACCGGAACGCAGCCATCGCGAGTCCCCACCGGAGAAGAACCAGCCAGCCAGCTCTACCGACTCGGAGAAGCCAAGCGGGAGCGGCGAAACCCATAGCTCAACCAACCCGGAAGGCCCAGGTGGGAGCCACGGAGAAGGAACCGGCCCGATCATCCAGCCGGTTCGCACAGAAGAGGGAGCAGCCAAGAACATGACCGCTCCGGCCAAAATCCAGCCTGCAACTGAGTTGCGCAGGTCAAGTAGGACTAGACGGAGCCCCGCCTACCTACGTGACTATGCAACGTGATGGACTATACCAAGAGGGGAGGGGTGTTCTGTCCTTAATTTGAATACTTGAAATCCCCGCGCTTTGATTGGCTAAAGCGCGGGGATTTCTGATTGGCCAGGCGAGCCGCGCTTATTGGTCCGATTGAGGTCTCCCGCGATTGGCTCGCTCCAAGAGCGGGAGACTTGAATCGCTGCCATTGGCCGCGGCCGCCGCAGCGAAAAGGATAAAAGCCGCGGGCTTTTTCCTTTTCGCCGGTTCGGTTCACAACTATTAAATAAAGAGCTTGAAACTTAATCACCGACTCCTGGCTTCTTTTGCGGACACGACAATAGTCATGTTGTGTTCTAGTTTTCCATGAAAACTAAATATTTTTATTTTGTTTTTATCAGGACAACTATAGCAATAATGGTTTCTTTCCCCATTGTCAACAGACTAGATATGCTATGGTGGTTATTGTTAAGAGGAGCAAGAAGCTTCTTGCATAAGTAGGGCAGGAAGGTTTCACAATATTATTATTTTTTTATAACAAACTTTATTTATTTTTTTTAACACACATAAACAAAACATAGGATGTAGTAACATAAAATATCTTTTCTAGAAGAAACAAATCTTATTTAAAAAGAAGATAATTCCAAATTATCACACTTCTATATATATATATTCATCTTATCTTATCAACTTCATATCTTTTCAAAACTTTTCTTTATTACTCCCTTTCGTTCTATTTAGTCATATTTCTTCTGTCTTAAAAATATATATATTTTCATTAGTATTCTTCCACATCCTGTCAGACTTAAACAAATATTACACAAAACATAAACACATAAAACTTCTTTTTGGAAGGCAGCTTACCCTGAGTTAATTCTTTTTATACAGACATCAATCAAAATTTATACTCACTTAATATACTATCTCATATCTTATTTAACATTCTCTATTTTCCATATATTTTCTCTCTCCTACTCATTCTTTTAATTCTATTTTATTTATTCCATCTCAATTAAATAATTATATTTGCATCTTTGGTCTGTTTTCTTTCAATCACCAACTTATCCTTTCTATCTAATACAATATTTCTCCTGTAAACCCAGATTGAAGTATGACAACTTTTTATCTTCCCCCTAAATAACACTAAAAATAATACATATTTTCCGTGCTGATTCTGCTCCGTATATTCAAAGTATTACATTTCAAAATAGTAAAACAAACAAATAATATTGAGTTTAATAAGTAATAATAAAACTAAAAACAAGTAAAAAAGAAATATTAAATTTATAATATAGCAAAAGCAATGTTTCATAAGAAATTAAATTCTATTATTAATTCTTAAACAATACTATTATGAAATTAAGAAATTGAACTCTATAATTAAATCATGACTTCGCTTTAATACATTTTAAATCATATAATATTCTAATTTTCTAACTCAACTTCAAATACTAATGTCTACAATGCATTTTTATGTACTTTTGCAGAATCATTTTAAAAAAAGATTATCTCACCCCTTATCCCTGAGGAAAAAAACAACATTTTTTTGCATCTTGTTTAAAGCTTTATGACTTCTCTTTCCTTTCCCCCTTTCTTCTCCATTCTGTGGTGGTCTCCCATGGAAAGAATGAGACGCAGGCTGGTGTACTCGGGATGGGAGTCCAGAGCAAATTCTAGTGCTCCCTTTTATTGAGAATTTTGTACATAGTAAGCATTCACATTGTGGATTAAAATAATTACACAGAATTGTTTACAGTCGTCTGAGCTGCTTAAATGTTTCTGATGTTTGCTTTTAATTTCCTTGCATTATCTCAGTGATCCTTAGGCAGACATGTATGTATAAGGTCTTAGACTAATCATTACCCAATCCTGAAGTCAAAGTTTATTCCCACATCTCCCCTGTTTTAGTTTTTTGATGATCGCGGATGCCTCGGTAGCTTTTCGCCATCTGCAACAACAGTTCTCCTTCTGTAGGCTTCACCCGACACATTCCTAAAAGTCCAGGGAGACATTGGATACAACAGCATACACAAAGAGAAAGTATAAAAAGCAATATCACTCCAACAATAAGGTGACGAATCCATGAACCAACTGGCAACCAGGACCAAAGTGCAGACCACACGTCCAGTCCTTTGTCCTCCGATTGTAATGGATTCTCATTCAGGGTTTGTTCCATATGCTGTATAGTAGCTGTAATATTTGGAGAATAATCAGGGGTATACATGCAACAATGTGTATGAATCACAGTGCAAACTCCCCCTTGCGCAGCCAAAATAGTGTCCACTGCATATCTGGTTTGCAGGACAAAGTCAAGGATTTTTCCTTGCTCTTCTTCAAGCAGCTTTAGAGTTTTAATGGTGTCTTTAAACATAGTAACTGTCCAATTGTTTAAACGATGTAAATCTCTATAGTTCATCATGACTCCTAAAGCAGGAATAACTCCCCTTGATATCTGTGTCCAGGAGTCATGATTCAAAACAGAGTTTACTTCCGTTGCGGAACGCGCATTGCGGATATGAGCAGTCCCCAAAGATTTTAAAATGACATGAGATGGGATTACTTTCCCAAAGGTGCAGACTCCTTTCCATCGTGCTGGCACGCGATCATAGGCCATCCGTCCACACAGCAACCATAGATTTGCTCCCAGGAGATGACCAATTGTATTTGGTTCAGCATAGATTAATTGTGCAAAGGATTCCATTAACATAGCCAAATAAGTGGGAGGTGGTGCGTATTTTCCATTTGCACATTTGGGCAACTGGTTTTCTATCATGGTGGGACAACATGTGGCAGGGATAAATGGACACCCATTTTCATTGATCAAAGATATGATATCAAATTTAGAAATATTATGTACAAAGTAAGTGAGATTTTTAGTTTTCATGTCATCCGGATAAACCCGACTTCTATTGCCAATAATAATTGTTTTGTTACAAAATGGATATGTTCCCAAGTAAGTCATATTCTCTACTGTCTCATTGTGGGTCCAGCAGATACCCGCCACCTCTTGGATTCGGCTTCCAAGATGCAATGTATTTATGTTACTTGTAGTCCAACTGTTAGACCACATCCCTGAACAACCATAGCATTGTCCCTTATACCTTTGGGCAGAGGTACTGCAACCATTGGAAGCCCTGATGTTTTGTGAGTTGGCGTGTGCATACATATCCAACAATCAGTTTTATTTTGAAGGTTTGCTAGCTTCCCCATGTCCTGGATCAACATGTTTCTTTTCCATTCCCCCAAATCCACCCCCTTGCCCCTTTGGCTGATGATAAGGATGCACACAGTGATCAGGAACCCAAACAACTGTCCCCTCATCTTCAACAGCAGCGTATCCTCAGCCCCAAGTTATCAGCAGGACATGTCCTTTTCACATTGGATCTGGTAGTCTCTTATACCGAACTTTTGGTCTTGGCGTACCTGCAGAAGGGGAGGAAGCAAAATGCCTACTGGCTACCATAGCAACGGCAGATCCTGTCATGTTTAAAAAATTTAAAGTGTATAAGGTAATATTAAGAATGTTTTGTATGTAAGGCAAGCGATATCCATCCACTTCCCCTGTTTTTGTTTTTGTGTGAAGGAGTGCTTGTTTTAGTGTCTGATTAGGTCGTTCCACAATGGCCTGACCAGTGGAGTTTAGGGAATGCCAAATTTATGTATAATTGACCATCGGTGACAAAATTCCGCAAAGTCGGTGCTAATGTAAGCAGGGCCATTATCGGTTTTGATCTCCATTGGTGGCCCCACATGTGTGAAGGCAATGGTTGACTACATGTTTTGTAGCCTCTCCTCGTTGAGGTGTTACCATAATAAATCCTGAATAGGTATCAACGGTGACATGCAGATGGTGCCATGGTTTGAAGGGAGGGTGTTGTGTGACATCCATCTGCCATAGTTGACAAGCAGATGTCCCCTGAGGATTTACTCCTTGAGGAAGA
The DNA here is from genome assembly GCA_033807585.1 of Hydrophis major. NCBI lineage: Eukaryota > Metazoa > Chordata > Lepidosauria > Squamata > Elapidae > Hydrophis > Hydrophis major. The sequence goes on along the minus strand of CM066330.1, from coordinate 96,298,782 downwards.
GCAGTGGATTGAGCACTGCAACTAGGACATTGTTGAATAATAGCTGCAGCTTCTGCAGCAGTGAGACCAAATTGTTTACAAAGAGCTTTGGCATTTTGATGAAAATAGCTATGTGAGTCCCATGGAGTAACAGGAGAAAGCGAGAGACAGGACATGACTGAGGCCGCTGCGTCAGCCACGTCATTCCCTTCCTGCAGCTCCCCGGGAAGTGGCTGGTGGCTGTGAATGTGTGTGATATGTAGAGAATGTGTGCGAAAATGAAGACAGCTTTGCAGAGCTAGAAACAAACTCATAAGATTAGCATCAACATATGGAGAAAGATAAGCAAATTCAATGTTAAGTATCAATTGATAAATGTAAAGAGAATCCACAATAAGATTTAGCGGTTCTTGTGCAAATTCCTGTAAGGCCAAAATAACAGCTGCTAATTCAGCCCTTTGTGCTGATTGCTGAGGAGGGGTAATTTTTGTTTTCCATACCCCTTCCTGTCTTCATGCACAAGCGCCGTAGGTCTTACCACCGTCCACATAAATGGTCACTCCCCCAACTGGCTGCTTAGCAATAACTGAATTAAAATTTACAGATATGTTTCAAAGCAACTAGAAATGAGGGTCACTGGGGGTGTGGCAAGAAATCTTCCCTGGCCAATTTTCAAGAGCAATTTGCAATTCAATGGATTGACTGTACCAAGTTTCCCACAGAGTGAGGGAGATAGGTAAAAATAACTGAACTAGATCTATGCCATATAAATGCATACTGCGATTTCGGCCTTTGATGATTAACTCACTATAAAGCATAGCCATAGTAGAAACTGATTTTCTGGGAGTATTCTGCAAATGCAACCATTCAATGATATAAACCTGAGCTTCATGTAATTGAAATAAAGCTGCAGTAGGCAAGGCTGGAGTTTGTAAAATTGCCAAAGCAAACGGAGTATCAGGAATGCATCGATCAACCCAATGCTGCGTTAAAGCTGCATTTACATGTATCAGTACCTTCCTTTGTTCTGCTGATAAGGTTATAGCAGAATCCAGTCTCGCAGAGCCCTTTAGGGCCAAGAACAAGGGCTGGAGTACTGCTGTAGTTAACCCCAGGTAGGGTCTAACCCAGTTAATTGTTCCTAGTATTTATTGTAATTTTACTAGAGAAATCTTTTCCTCAATTTTGATTTCTGGAATGACCGGATGAGCATAGGTTGCAAGGACCTTATGCCCTAAGTAGGCATATGACGTTTGACTTTGAATTTTTTCTGGGGCAATATGAAGTCCAAATTGTAATAATACCTCTTTAAGGCAAGGTAACACTGCCTTAACTGTTCCCGGTGGGCCAGGAGCTGCAATTAAAATATCATTCATGTAGTGGTAAACCTTCCACCCAGGATGAGAGGTTCTGAATGGAGCCAGAGCCATTCAAACATATGACTGGCACATCATTGGACTGTTTAGCATTCCCTGTGGCAAAACCTTCCATTGGTAACGAAAGGTAGCTGCATTGTTATTCAACTCAGGTACAGTAAAGGCAAATAATTTCTTGTCATCTGCATGCAAAGGAATAGAAAAGAAGCAATCCCATAAATCTACTACAACTAAATCCCAATTACGTGGAATCAGGTTAGGGTTAGACAAACCACATTGTAACGCTCCCATTGGTTGAAGGATGGAGTTAATGGTTCTCAGATCATGCAAAAATCTTCATTTTCCATTTTTCTTTTTAATAACAAATACCGGAGTGTTATATGGACTAGAAGTTGGCTCAGTGTGTCCTAATTGTAGCTGCTCAGCTACCAATTGATGTAAAGCTGTAAGCTTTTCTTTTGGAAGGGGCCATTGGTCAATCCAGACTGGCTAAGAGGTTAACAATTGTAATTTTTCCATAATCCAATAACAATTTTTGTGCGAAATTGTGACAGTAAATCTCTACCCCGCAAGTTTATATGCAGAGGCAATACAAGAGGTTGAATCCTTGAAGTCTCACCAGTTTCTCTATGCAATGCCTTCAACCAACGTACACTACTTCTTGCAAACTGCATACCACCCACTCCACGAATAGCTGGAGAGTCTTCAAGTGCCCATTCATTTGGCCATTCCTTTTGGCGTATCACAGAGACATCTGCTCCAGAATCTATAAGGCCAGAAAATGATTTTTCCTGAATTTCAATTGTCATTTTTGGTTGGTCTGTAGTCAAATTTTTTGTCAGCGCTAGCAATTCTGCAGCAACTGGAGAACTTGCCATTTCAGTGGATTCAAAACCACCAGTTCGTGGGATCCCAATTAAAGGATTTATAGGGATGTATGGAAGCAATAATAACTGGGCAATAGAGTCACCGGCCATTAATGATGCAGGCATATCAGTGTACAATTGTATCTTAATAACCCCTTTATAATCTTGATCAATAACTCCTGGAATAACAAAAAAACCCTTTTCTGATGCAGAAGACATGGGAAGTACTAATCCCACTTTTTTTCTGGCAGTGGCCCATGCAAATGAGTGTCCTCAATATACACTTGATTAGGAAATGTCACATTAATTGAGTTCAACATTTTTAAACCCAAACCTGCACTCCCAGTAATTGCAGGTGATGCTTTTGTGACAGCCTTGGGAGCGGGGCTAGCTGCATGCCCCAAATTTAGTTTCCCAGATTTTGGTTCTGATCAGAGCGACATTGATTTGCCCAATGAAACCCTTTTTTGCATTTTGGACAGACTGATTTTGGATGGACGTCCTTAATTTTGTTTTTGTTAAATGCCATCCCCCCCCAGGGGCTCGGCACTGGGCTTTAAAATGGCCAGGCTTTCCACAATTAAAACAATTCCCTGTAGGTTTCATCCCTTTTTGCAATGCCATAGCCAAAGTCTCCATGTTGTAAGAGAACCCACCACTGCACATGCCTTTAACAGATCAGCCAGAGTAACCTCACCTCTAGCCACCAAGGGCTGTAAGATATGCTTGCAGTCAGCGTTTGCATTTTCAACTGCCAATTTCAGCAAAAGTTCTTTTGCAGCTTCCTCATTAGAGATTTGCCTGGTAATAGCCAATTGTAGCCTTTCCACAAAATTGTTATAAGACTCAGATGCTGGTTGCTTAATTTGAGAAAAAGACCGTGCTGGGGTTCCCACATCCTGCATGCGGGACAATGCCCCAAGGACAGCTGCCATAACCACTGGAAATACGTGATCAGGCAAAGTAGCAGCTTGATCAGCAGTGGATTCAAACAAGCCTGCCCCATAGGTCTAGCGTATACAGCCCCCCCCCCCGAATTCTTTCCCCTAGTGACAGCTTCCCTTTGGTATTCTGAGTCAAAAACCACATACTGAGTAGAGCTCAATATCATTCTCATTAAATCTTTCCAGTCACTAGGAATCATGCGTGATGTAGCCAAACTTGTCAGGAGCCCCTTTGTAAAAGGACTTTGAATACCACAATCTTTAACTGCTTTTTTAATTTCCCTAAGAACTGCTAAAGGAATCAGAACCCATTCAGTCTGCAGATTGCCTTGAGCATCCACTTGCCTATTGACTGGAAACAAATTCATCTGGGGAATCTCATCAGGCTCTGATTTCCCCTCATTGAAAGCCTGATGCATCATTGCTTGAACTTTTCCCATTTTTGGTTGGATTTTCTCATCCACTGGAGTAGGCGCTGTTGGAAATGATAAAGCACACTCCAGTTTTGGGGTAGGAGGGTGCAATACAATTCCTTTATAAGGAGGAGGTTCTACTAAATTTTTAAAAGAGGTTGTTGCTGGGTCTCTAAAGCAGTCATAACAACCTTCCAATACATCAAAATTTCAGCTGTTGCCCGTGGCTCTTCATGAAGGATAGTTCCAATTCTCCTCCATGTGTCTAACTTTAAAGAGCCTTTCTCTGGATACCAGAGACATTGCCGCCAGATCTCTTGCAGCAGCTCTCTCACATTATCTTTTGAAAGAACTATTTGCTCCCCCCCAGAGGGTTTAAAGATAAAGAAGTTTGTCCTGACTAACTTCAGCAGCTTACTAACATGCCGTTCCTGTGGCTGAGAGAGTTTTCCCCCCATGTTCCCTGAAAAAATTGTCCAGTAATAGTTAAGTATGTACTTTACCTATTCCAGGTGAGGAAACACGGAGGTCTGGACACGTACCACCTGCAGTGGATCACATCGGGGTCACCACTTGTGGTGGTCTCCCATGGAAAGAATGAGACACAGGCTGGTGTACTCGGGATGAGAGTCCAGAGCAAATTCTAGTGCTCCCTTTTATTGAGAAGTTTGTACATAGTAAGCATTCACATTGTGGATTAAAATAATTACACAGAATTGTTTACAGTCGTCTGAGCTGCTTAAATGTTTCTGGTGTTTGCTTTTAATTTCCTTGCTTTATCTCAGTGATCCTTAGGCAGACATGTATGTATAAGGTCTTAGACTAATCATTACCCAATACTGAAGTCAAAGTTTATTCCCACACATTATAACTTTTTTACCCCCCCCCCAATCTCTCCAATTTCACTCTCTTAATCTTCCCTCTCTGTTGTATTTCTCTTTTCTGTTGCTTTCTGACATCATATCTCTTTTTCATCTCCTTTTTCTTTTTCTTGGCTGCTTTTTTAAGTTCTAAGTTCATCTTTTCCTTGCTCCCCTTCTGCTTTTCTTCCTCCACTAAGTGTGTTTGTCCATTAAAGATGGCTTCTTCTCCTTCATCCCAGCCTTCCTGTAGTATTTCTTGGTAGGTAGAAATCACCATTTCCAAAAAGCGAAATATAGATCCAAAAGAGCCCTTATCTTCTTTTTTAAGTTTTTGAAATTCCATTTGTAATCCATCAAAAGATAATGCCATTTTTTCTTTCTTTCTTTTTTAACGCAACCCTAATGTCTTTAGTCCCTTTTTAAAAAAACAAAATTTCACAAAGATCTCAATGTCACAAAGCAAACCAAATCAATTTTAAATTGTTTTTTTTTCTTTTTTTAATCCAATGTCCAGAAATCCTTTATCCCTTGGCTTTAAATTTCAAATTGAGTTACCTTCCGTGCCCAAGTAGATTTTCCAGATCTCTGTCTGCTATTTCTATGGGAAGGGAGAGTTAAGAAGAAGAAAAAAAATTCCCCTTAACAGCTTTAACCGCAGCTTTCCAGTCTTCTTTGGGAAACAAGTATCCTCAGGCAATTCAAACAGTTCAGTTTCCAGGGTAATTAAGAGTTGTTATTGTCTTGGCTCAGCCAAATATTCACTTCCTCCTGCAACCTCCAGCACAAATCTTACCCGGCTGCAGGCTTCTTTGTGATGGCTATCATTGACCACCGCTCCACCACCTTGGGAAAAAGGGTTTTTTCCGGCTGGGGAGGGGGTCTGCAACACCCCCAAACCCCTGTCCGCATCCCCTCTCTCTTCGGCTGCCTCTACAGGGCAGCCATATCCCCCAGACCCATTTGGATCGGGGGCACCTTGGCAGCAAGCACAGCAGGAATTGCAGACAAGCAAATTCCTGCTGCTGTCGAAGCCACGCAAAACCGGTTGTTGTGTTTTAGTTTTCCATGAAAACTAAATATTTTTATTTTGTTTTTATCAGGACAACCATTGCAATAATGGTTTCTTTCCCCATTGTCAACAGACTAGATATGCTATGGTGGTTATTGTTAAGAAGAGCAAGAAGCTTCTTGCATAAGTAGGACAGGAAGATTTCACAATATTATTCATCAGATACAAATCTATCTTTTGACTCATTTTGCTGTGTTTAGATTGTACTTGGCATTTAAGCAAATTTGTGGTGCTCTATGTTGTGAAAACTAAAAGTCGAAGATAGAGAAGAAAAAAAGCAATCAGGCAAGGAAGATTAATTACTCTCACCCAGATGATTTTGAAAAAGTATTTCTGCCATCACATCATGAATACTAAGTAGGACAGACTACAGAGCTGACCTCTAACTTTATTGCATTTCAAAGCACATCATTATAGTAAGATTTTCATTCACGAACATATGGCCATGAAGCTTGGCCACAGGAGACTATACTTAATTTTCACAAATTGAATGTACAAGAAAACAAGTCTCAATACACCATTTATTTTGAAAGAAAAAGAGGTGATCAGGATGACATAGCATAGGGATAGATAAATCTATGATTTTCATGATTGCATGCACTTTTCCAAAAATTTACTTTGGGCCATTTTTGTATCAAGTCTTTTAAAAAAAAACTGCATAAAACTTCATGCATATCTTGTCTGTTTATGTGAATACATTTTCTACAATATTCACATGTTTGTGAATGCTTTTCCTAATGTATAGATGCTGTCAACCTTGGTATCCTTCTAAGTTGGTTCTGTGAGCATTGTTTTTACAGTGCATCTCTTTCTTTCTCTGGGCTCTTCCAATCAGTGTTGGTAGTGGGGGGGGGGGATTGTCTCCTGAGGCCCTCACTTATGGGATACTACAGGATTCTATTCTCTCTCCCTTCCTTTCCAATATTTACATGGAAACACTAGGTGTTGATTTGGATTCACTGAAGACACCCAATTATATCTTTCAATTCTGGGCCAGCCAAGTGAAACTGTTGAGATATGCTCGCAGGGCCTGAAGGCTGAGTGGATTTGGATATGGAAGAACCTTCTCCAATTCAATCCTAACAAGACCAAGTGGCTGTGAGTGACTGGATAGTTTTGACTTTGAGTAAGGAGAAAGTACAGAATTGTATGTTTCCAATTAATGATGATGTTGCAATTTGGGGATCATCCTGGACTCATAGCTCCTTCTCAATGAGCAGGTGGCAGCAATGGCCAGGATGACCAGTTGGATCTGCCTAGCTTGATCTGATGAACAAGTTGCACCTTTTTCCTAGATCAGGGTTTCTTCAGACCATTGTTCATGCCCTAGTCATGTCACAACTTGAAAAACTCTCTACAATGGGGCTTCCCTTCAAGGGGCCTGCTCTTGAAAACTACCCAGAAACTTCAGGTGCTTAGAATGCAGCAGCCTCAGTAGGGATGGGCATATCTTGAGATGTTCATGTAACACATCTGCCTCATGAGCTGCATTGGTTGCTAGTTTGCTTCCAGGTAAAATTTGGAATATACATTTACTAAATTATTATTTTTGTACATATATCTATAAAATGTTTATGTGTGCTATACAGGCACACATACATACATGCATGCTTTCCACCACCGAAAAATATTTGGCAATATACACAGTTTTTCAATTTGATATGCAAACCTTTGTAGTTGCACAGTGATGTATTTAATGGATTTTGACACAAAGCTGCATTCCATGCTCAGGTTCAGATAATGGGAAAATAATATTTTTCATTAAATAATAACCAAACAAATATATCTTGGGTTTTTTTTTTTTATTCATCTTAGTCCCCTTCAAAGAAGGACTTGATCTTTCAAGAAACTTTTTGAGTAAGTATCAAGACAGAGCTGGAGTACAAATAAAATTTCCCCATAAATACATACAACTGAATAATGACATAAATACTTTCTTGCAGTCAAGACTTTGAAATGTTTATACTTTTCTTACCACATGAAAGCATCCACATAAATACAGTTTAAACACATAATGCTGATGAGATTTCCTGTGTTTTCTTGTATCTGCAGTTGTCATACTACAACAAGCCCTAGTCAAGAACAACACAACAACTCAGTTGACAGGTGGATATATATTTTTTTAAAGTACTCTTTCCTTCCTGTCATGGGCTTTATAAGAAGCCTAAATGAAATATTATGACCAAAAAAAAAAATCAAATCATGATATTTGATAAAAGAAGAAGAAAGCAACAAAATGTATCCCCCTTCTGTGTCTCTGATATGAATGGTCTAACCAAAAGGTCTGTGTACTGATTAATTCAGAGCAGTTGGCAGGAAAAAGAGAGTTGACATGAAATTTGGCATTATTGACAATCAGAGAGAAGCTTCTTCTTCTTCTTTTCCTGTTAGATGCCTGTCCACAGTGGCTTTGAAAGGCTGAGCCAGTAAAGATAGCTTTGGAATTGGCTTGGCTTAGTCATGCTGGTGCAGCTGTCTGCAATAAACACTCTTGGCTGTTCATTTATCAAAAGGACAGTTTTGTGACAGACAGTATTCTAAAGCTAATCTTTACATGTTCTAACCCTACAAACATAGGAATTTTCTATAATTCTGAATATCTCTGCTCTCTTTATTCAGAAAAAAAGTTCTGTGTACTTTTAAAAATAAAGGATCTGCTTGTAAGGAAAGGTGGACAACTTATGAACTTACATGATTCTAGCCCCAACACCAAGCATAATTCTATGGATGCTTATTTGGAAAGAGAGTCCAATATATGTGTGTGTTTGTGTATACATACACACACTCACACTCATATGTGTGCATGCATACACACACACACACATATGATTTAATAATTATTAAATAATAATTGAATACTTGCAACCTGTAATATAATACTAATGTGAGGGGAGAAAATGAATAAATCCATTGTGTATTGTATAGCTGTGACTCAAATCTCAAAACTATCAGTTGATACATTTCTACTGCAAAGGGAGAATTTGAAACATTGAACAATCACATGTTGTGTTCTGGGAAAACCTGGGAGAATGTGTACATGTTAAGGAGGCATTTAACTTCCTGATGTCCCATATTAAGTAATGAATTGTATACTGAAATTCAATAGGTAGATTGTAAACCAAGCCACCTCACACTAAATTAGCTTTGTTTTTTAAGTGTTACAAAACAAATGATCAGAGTTGGAAGTGTTAAGCTATCAGTGATCAATGACAGAAATATGAGCAGGTCGACAAGGGTGTAAAAATACTCATAATGTTTTGAGCATAAAGCAAATATTTCATTGAAAGATATGATAATTTTTCACAGGGATTTTGAAAAATTGCACTCAAGACTCAGTCTACTGTTCTTGAAAGACCAAACAGTCTTTAGTAAGAAGTGTGAATTATCTCTCTAAACTATATATCTGTATAGAAACAGTTTGCAATTTTGGGAGGAGAGTTTAGAATAAAAGAAAAAAACAAGACAGAAGAATAAAGGAAAAATTCTCCCAGACTGAAGCAAGGGTGGCGGGGGGAGGCAATTAAATGCTGGTGAAGACTTGATGGAACAATTCAGTGGTAAAGTCAGAATACTATGATATTGAAGCATTGTAACATCTCTAAACTCCCTGCCAGCAAAAGTGTGGCAGGCCCCAAATATGGACAAGGAAATATTTGCTATTCTGTCTACTTCATTGGGAGGGAAATAGTTTCATTAATGTCTTGACATTTTTCAAAACATTTAATGTTTTTAAAAATTCAGTTCCGTGTAGGTATTTAAAATATTCTTTATTCAATTTGAATTAGGAGTATGTGCCTTTCGAATGAGATAACTGTAATAAACAAGAATGGCACTCTACAAGTTGAATAGCAAAGTCTGTATTTCATGGTTTCTATGTTATAGTATGCTGGATGGGTCAATGAACATTGGGTTTTGGACACAGGGTGGTTGATGCTCTTTTGGCTTCATATATTTTTACATAGGGCATTTGGAAAAAAAAATAAGGGTCAAGCTATTACTTTGATGCCTAGTTATATTCCAAATATTGGAACTGGAATGTGAAAAACTTTGGATTTATCATGTATGAGCAGCATACTATATACTTTTATGATGGTTTTCCATTAGATAAGAGATCATGACTTTTTCCTTAATTCAGGACGTTCCTCAGTAGACCCAAAGCATTTTGCTTAAAGCTGTGGTTTTCTGTTCTGTTCTCTTCACCTATGCAAAAACTGAGAGAGGCATTAATCATCATCAACAAGGCATTTACCAAATCACTTCCATTATATATAGAACATTAAAAAAATAATTTAAAAAAAATCTACTTTAGATTTTGTGACGAATACAAATAGTGCATCTGAAGTTGGTTGAATAATGACTTTTAAAGGTAAATATCACATATTTAAGTTAATATACCACATAGTTATCTGTCTGATAAGTTAAAGTATGAGCTGCAGCTAATTGTTCCAGCACTCTATATATCTTCAGGAAAGTCTCCTAGCTCTTCAAAAACATTGCTGTTAATCTCTCTCTCTCTCTCTCCCTCTCCCTCTCCCCCCCCCTCTCTCTCTCTCACACACACACCATTTATACATACAGAATATATAATGGAATATATTTTGTTATACATAGTATCTCACGTACCGGGAGATTAATAAATATATAGGGAATAATATCAACTCCATTTTAATGAATTTTAGCCGAACAAATAATATGTATATGCAAATTATAAAGCACATTTAGTTCCTATCCACTTTTCTCTATTCTTATTGGTACTACCCTTGATTGCTTTGCCACAGTCATTCTATTTCAATTTTTAGGTGTTTGTTACCTTCTCCAGATCTTTCTGTTGTCTCCAGGCACTGCCACATCCACTATCTATACTTTTTTGTCTTTCTTAGTGACAATTGTTAAGTGTGGGATGTTATGTGATAGGTGTTGTATATGCAATATGATTAATAAAGTGTAAGCTTGGAGTAAGTGCAGGGTTCTGGCCCTGCACTTCTGATTGGCTGTTAAGCGGCCGGACCGGATTGGCCCATTCCGGGGAATCCGATTGGCCCTTAACAGAGAGTTCTTATTGGTTATAAAAGCTAGCATTCCTAGCTTGTTATTGGTTAAACGTTACAAGGTTTGCCTATATAAGGCGGGTTTTACTGCTGTTAAATGAGAAAGTCACAATGTAAATAAAGAGCTGACGTTCACCGTTCAGAGGTTGTCTCCATTCTTTCTCGCTCATGCTCAAAACTTAACACTGGCGACGAGGATGGGATTTGGAGATATCTGAACCAACGAAACTTCGAAGAACACCGAGCACATGACAGACGACGCCAATAACGGAACCATGTCCGGCGGCATCGTACCACCCGCTCAGTTCGATCCAACCCAAGAGGACTGGGAGTCCTACATGGATCGCTTCCAAATGTTCCTAGAGACGAACAACTTAAAGGACGCCACACCAGGAAAGAAGTGGGCGGTGTTCCTAACGCATTGCGGTCCAACCATATTTAAGATGGCTAAAGCACTAGCCAAACCCCGAGAAGTGAAGGCCATGGATTGAGATGACCTCGAACCTATCCTGCGAGACCACTACGCTCTGACCGTGCCTACGCTCGTGAGACGCCACGAGTTTTATCAAAGAAGCCAGCAAAAAGGAGAAAGCATGGCCGACTTCATAGCAGACCTCCGAAATTTGGGAGGCCTCTGCAGATTCACCGATCTAGAAGAAGCACTAAGAGATCGCATAGTTCTGGGATTAGATGCGCCAGGCGTCCAAAGCAAGCTGATGGCGAAAGGTGACATCAGCCTTGCCGACGCCATCACCGATGCTACTGCAGCGGAAGCAACCAAAAAGTTGGCTGCACAACTACGCCAAAACCGCGCTCCGGTACCACCACCGACCAGCGAAATCTCACCTAGTTCAGAAGGGCAGCTTGCGACAACGCACCATGAGGACGTCTCTTCGTCATCAGACAGTGACGAAGAAGGGGTCCATCCGACTGGGACCCTCACCCGAAGCCCTTACACCCTTGCGCTGGCTGTGGAGCCAACCATGTCAGGTCGGAATGCAAATTCTGCAACGCACTCTGCCATTAGTGCGGGAAATGAGGCCACATCGGACGGGTCTGCCGCAGCTTGCCAAGACCCAGCCAGGCCTCAAAAGGGGCTAACTATCGCCAATCGACAGGAAACCGTCCTGTAAGGCGAGAGCCAGTAAACCACTCCTACAGAAATTGAGCTTTGCAAAGAGAAGAAGCTCACCATACTATTACTATCGATCACGCCTCAGCCTTGGACACTAAGAAAATCCGAGTCACGGTAGCCATCGAGAACCAGCCTTGCCACATGGAGGTCGACTCGGGATCGTCCCTCTCGATGGTGTCTTGGAAGACACTCAAGCAACTCATCCCCACAATTCAATGCCAAGATCTCCATTTCCAACGCCTCATCCTCAAGGACTATCAGGGGAATCGAATCCCCGTCGTCGGGCCCTGCCGAGTCCGAGTATCCTTCAAGAAGCACACAGCATACTTACCTTTAACGGTCATCGATAGAGATAGGCCTAGCCTACTGGGCCTCCAATGGTTCGCGCCACTTGGCATTGAAGTGGTCGGCGTAAACTGAGTCGGTGGCTGTGACTGGGAGGAAGACCTTATCTCTGAGTTCAGGGATGTCTTTGCGGACAGCTTAGGCAAGTACAAGGGGACCCCGATCTCATTCAGCCTAGATCCAAAAGTAGCTCCCATTCGCTTGAAGCTCCGTCAAGTTCCGTTTGCCTTAAAATCAAAAATCGACAAACAACTCGACAAACTGATAGCTCAGGGGTTGTTGGAGCCCATCAATCACTCCCCGTGGGAAACCCCTATTGTAACACCCATTAAGCCAGACAGGTCAATCCAAATTTGTGGGGACTACCAGGCCACCTTGAACCACACCCTGCAGCAGAACGCGTATCCAGTTCCGGTGGTGCAGCACCTCCTCCATTCCCTGGGGGGTGGGAAAGTTTTCGCTAAATTGGATTTAGCTCAGGCATATCAGCAATTACCAGTAGATGAAAAAACAACACAGGCCCAAACTATTGTGATGCACCGAGGTGCCTTTAAATGTACCCGGCTGCAATTCGGAGTTAGTGTAGCCCCGGGGATCTTTCAGAGCCTTTTGGAAAGGTTATTGCAAGGAATTAAGGGCTTGGTCCCCTATTTTGATGATGTATTAATTGCAGCCCCTACCAAAAAAATCTTACAGGACCGGTTAAAATTAGTCCTAAAAAAATTCCAAGAAGCTGGTCTTAAGGTTAAAAAAAAACAAATGTAAATTGTGTACTGACAGTGTTGAGTTTTTAGGGTACCTGATTGATAGCCAGGGCATTCACCCTACCGAAAGTAAATTAAAAGCGATCAAAAATGCTCCCAGGCCATGAAACAAGGCCAATTCCTAGGCCTCATCAATTTTTATAATGTATTTTTACCGCACAAAGCAACTGTCGCTGAACTGTTACACTGATTGTTAGATAAAAAAGCAATTTGGTTATGGGGTTCCCGTGAAGAACAGGCATTCCAAAATGTTAAAAAACTGCTCACTTCTGACTCTGTACTCATGCAGTATAATGAGACTTTGCCGTTAGTTATAACCTGTGATGCATTGCCTTTCGGGGTGGGCGCCATTTTGAGCCATGTACTGCCTAATGGGAATGAAGCCCCTGTTGCATATTTTTCAAAGACTCTTTCAAAAATGGAGCGGAATTATGGACAAATTGATAAAGAAGCCCTCACAATCGTCTCAGCTGTGAAAAGATTTCACGAATACGTATATGGCAGTGTTTTTACTATTGTGACTGACCACAAACCGTTGCTAGGGATAATAGCCGGAGATAAGCCAACACCCTACATATTATCCCCTAGGATAATATTTACGGTTGTGGCTTGCAGCGGCCAGTCCGCAACTCCCCTATGACCAAACTGAGGGCAGGGGAGGTATGGAAGAAGATGAAGCCCTAGGAAACCTGTTCGAAGGAAACGACGATTTTATAGAAACTCAAGAAGTGGAGCCGGAGGGAGAAACGTTTGCACCTCAGGGAATTGCGGAAAATGTGGGCAACGACGTAGAAGTGAACTCTGAACCAGAGGCAGCCCCACTGCCAGACAACGATCTACCTCAGCGGGATTGCAACCAGCCAATACAACGAAAATCAAAGAGACTAAAAAGACAACCGTCCTATTTAAGGGACTATGTAACTGCGCCCTGAACTAAGAAGCCAGGGGGAAGGGGTGTTGTGTATGCAATATGATTAATAAAGTGTAAGCTTGGAGTAAGTGCAGGGTTCTGGCCCTGCACTTCTGATTGGCTGTTAAGCGGCCAGACCGGATTGGCCCGTTCCGGGGAATCCGATTGGCCCTTAACAGAGAGTTCTTATTGGTTATAAAAGCTAGCATTCCTAGCTTGTTATTGGTTAAACGTTACAAGGTTTGCCTATATAAGGTGGGTTTTACTGCTGTTAAATGAGAAAGTCACGATGTAAATAAAGAGCTGACGTTCACCGTTCAGAGGTTGTCTCCATTCTTTCTCACCCATGCTCAAAACTTAACAATAGGTGCCTGTCTTTTTGAATTCTGAAGTCCCAGAGTAATTTAACTTCATTTTCTATGACTTTCACTGTTTTATGGTCCCACCAATTCTTGCTTGTAGGCAAATGATATTTCTTGCAGATCTTCTAATGCACCATTGTTACTACTTTGTCATGCTGCTGCGTATAGTCAGTTTGAGCAATCTTCCAACAGCAGTTTACCAGGTGTCCCACTGTTTCTTCAGTTTCTTTGCATATTCTTGCCATGGATAAAATAGCATGATATTCAGCTTCAGTACAATAAATCTTCAACCCTTCCCATCCCTAAACATTGATTTCCAGGGTTTTCTAGGAAGATGAATTACTGTCAGATTAAGTAGAGCATGTTAATTGTTGTAAGCACAGTCTTGCTGTTAACTATATTCATTCTGTTGTCATTATTGCACACGAAAGAAAAATAAGGAACTTCTTTAGTATGAAAAAGAAGCAACCTCACAATCAAAGCAGAAAGATTGACTCCAAAATTAAGATTTGTATAAAAACATATATTTTTAGCAAGTTAATTCATCATAGCCTTTGGCTTTCTTCTGGGAGTGAATGAATTATAGCTTTATGTGCCTTTCAAAATTATTTTTATGCTTCAGCGGAAAAATGTAATAGCAGTTATGTTCACAAACAAGACTATATAAATCAATAAAATCTAATTGGTATAAAGTTAATAATTACAATAGTTCAGGTTTTATCTACCATAGAAATTGATATGAAATTGATACTTTTTTAACCCCAACATATCTGTTAGAGTTGTTTTTTATAGGAAAGAAAAAAAATAGACAGATGGAGTCTTATATGTGTACTATGTTCACCTCTTGAGTGAAAGGGGCGATAATTATTTAATAAGTTATTGAGTCTTTGTACATGATAATTAAATCTCTGGAAAGTAATCCAATTTATTTTTAGATTGGGAGGAAAAGTCCTCAATTTACAACCACAATTGAGCCCAAAATTTCTGTTAAGTGAGGCATTTGTTTTTGTTTTTTTTTAACAAAATTTTTATTTTTTACAACAAACATACAAACAAAACATAAAACCCTCTTTCAATTATATACATACAGTGTGTCAGTTGGTTACAATCTTTTGTGCTAACCTTTTTTTAAATCATTACTCACAAGTGGTACTGAAACAGGTACTGAGAAGAGTGAGAGAGATAAGAAGAGAATATTTATTCTTGACCAAAGAGTTACTTAAGAGAGGAATAAATTATAGATGGCTGACATCAGAAGGTCTCATGTTTACCTGGCAGGAACAAAGACACAGAACTGATACAGTTGAAAAAGCTGAGTTATTCTATCTGGAATATTTCAGAGGAAATGAGGAAGATACAAGAAAAGAAGAGTCATTAATTGAATTGCAAGAAGAATGTGCAGTAATTGAAAAAGCTGTAGGTGGTGTACCCAGAGAGCAATGAAAACCAAGACCTATTAGAACAACAAACCCTTCTTATAAAGTCTAAAATGGATAAGAGAAAACTGATTACAATTAATATAAATGGACTTAATTCAGCTACTAAAAGAAGAAAAATATTTCATAAGTTAGAGAAATTAAAATTTGATATAATCTGCCTACAAGAAGTACATATTAAAAAACAACATAATTATATATTGAAACAACAAAAATGGGGAAATTATTTACAGCATTGACACAGTATAAAAAGAGAGGAGTGGTGTTATACATTAAAGATACAATCTCTGTGGAACAAATATATATAGATGATGATGGAAGGATTTTGATGGTGGAGATAATGGACAATAACCTAAAGATACTTTTAATAGCAATTTATGCTCCAAATGATAATCAAGAATATTTTTACAGGAAATTACATAAGAAAATAATTGAACTGGACTGTGCTAATATTTGTCTGATGGGAGATTTTAATGGAATAATAAATGATAAATTGGACTATAAAACACAAAAAACAGCAAAGAAAGCTCGAAAGACATTGCCAAAATCCTTCTTCCAAATGGTAGATGAGATAAACTTAAAAGATGCAAACTTAAAAGAGAGAAATGTGGAAAATAAACAATATACCTTTTATTCAAATAGACATGCATCATGGTCTAGAACAGATATGATATGGATGACAACAGAATTGCTTTCTAACACACAAGACACTGAAATAGAAACAAGTACCTAGGCAGATCACAATCCAATGACACTTGTATGGAAAGAACAAAAAAGGAGATCCAGATGGACTTTAAATAATACGATATTAAAGGAAAAAGATTTTAAACAGAAAAATGAGAGAGAATTGACTTTTTTTAAAAAAAGGAAATACAAAAGAGGATACATCATTACAGAACCTCTGGGACAAAGGCTTGATAATGGACTATGCAAGGAAAAGAAATATAAAACAGAGAAAAACCTTTAAGATGACTACAAGAGGCTGGAAAAAGAACTACAGAAATTTCCACAAAAAAGAACATTAAAATTAAAATGGACATAACTAAACATAAAATGGGGCTAATGGAAAAAGAAGAAATAGCACAAAAAATTAAAAATGCCAAGCAGAACTATTTTGAAGATGCAAATAAACCAGGCAGATGGCTAGCATATAAATTGAGAAAGGAAAGAGATTTGAGAAGAATAAATCAATTGATAAATGAACAAGGACATGTATGCTATGGAAATGCAGAGAAGAATGAAAATTATTCAAGATTATTATGGAAAATTGTACTATCAAGAGCATGTTCAGGAAGAAAGAATTCAACAATACCTACAAGAAGCAAATTTGCCCCAGATACCCAAAGATATTGAAATAATGTTAGAAAGTAACATAACAATGATGGAATTAACAGAAGCTTTAAAAAAGCAAAATATTGGGAAAGCATCAGGTCTGGACAGTTTGCCAGTAGAATTTTATAAAACATTCCAGGAAACATTGAATCTTCACTTGATAGAAGTTATGAATGAAGTTACAACAAAGAAGAGAATACCCAAAACATGGTCAGAAGCATATATTACACTTGTACTGAAGGAGGACACAGACCCACAGCAAGTTAAAAACTACAGACCTATATCACTATTAAATTCAGATTATAAAATTTTTGCTTCAGTTCTGGCAGAAAGACTGAAAAGATACTTAAACAATTTTATTCATCCTGATCAAAATGGATTTCTGCCAAAGAGACAAATTAAAGACAATATGAGAATAATTTTAGATACACTAGAATACTATGAGGCACATACCAAAAAACAAATGGCTCTGTTGTTTTTAGATGCACAAAAAGCTTTTGATAATGTGAATTGGTGTTTTATGCTGTTACAATTGGATCAAATGGGCTTTGGTAATTTACTCAAGCCATAGAAACGATATATTATAAACAAACTGCAAAGGTTATGATAAATGGAGAGTTAACAGACTTTATAGATATAAGAAAAGGGACTAGACAAGGCTGTCCACTATCACTTCTGTTCTTTGTGTTAACACTGGAAGTGCTGAATAGGAACATCAGAGGAGAAAAAGAAATAAAAGGAATGAAAATTTAAAAAGAAGAGTATAAATTACAAACTTTTGCAGATTACCTGGTATTCATATTGGAGTCAGCACCTACACTGATAGAAAAGGTAGAAGAGTATGGGAAAGTAGCAGGTTTGAAAATAAATAAAGATAAAACAAAAATTTTAACAAAGAACATGTTAGCAAGATGAAAGAAAGAATTGGAGGAAGTTCTGGGGATCCAGGTCACAAATAAGGTTAAGTATTTAGGGATACATATAACACCAAGATGTAGCACATTTAAGGAAGATAATTATCTTAAACTCAAACAACAGATTGTGACAGATTTGATAAAATGGGAAAATTTACAATTATCACTGATTGGGAGAATATCTACAATTAAGTTGAATGTATTGCCTAGAATCTTATACTTATTCCAGACAATTCCAACCAAGATTAGGGAAAGAATTTTTTGAAGATTTAAACAAAATAGTGCTAAAATACATTTGGCAGGGGAAAAAAAATGAGAATAAAACTTAAATTGTTACAAGATGCAAGAATAAGAGGAGGATTTCCTTTGCCCAATTGGGAATTATACTACCAGGTGATGAGTTTGATGTGGGTAAAGGAGTGGATAACACTAAGGAATACTAGATTTTTGAATTTAGAAGGACATGACTTGCTGTTAGGGTGGCATGCCTTCCTCTGGTATAAGGGAACTAAAATGCAGGGGTATTTTAGAAGACATTATTATCGAGAAACATTATTTTTAAACTGGGAGAAGATAAAAAAAGCAATATTATTTAAAAATTCCACTATGGTTATCTACTATTGAAGCTTTTTCCTATCTAATAATATATAAAAAGGAACAAACAGTTAGATATGGTGAGATATTGAATGAAAAGAGTGAACTTAAATCTATGCAAGCATTGGAAGAACAGGGTGTAAAAATGAATTGATTTTCATATTTGTAAATACAATCTAGATTTGATAAAGATGTTAAAACAGAAGGTATTTATGATAAATTGACTGATTTAGATAAAAATTTGATGGGTACTGATGAAAAAGTAATTAAAAAAATTATGGACATTAGCTGGAGTTTAAATTAGAGGAAGAACAAGTAAAAGAAACAATGATTGCATGGGGGAAAATTTTTGGATGTGGGATTGACTTAGATAAATGGCAAAAATTGTAGTCTCAAAATTATAAAATGACAATGTCAACTCCATGTAAAGAAAATTTGTATAAGATGTTTTACAGGTGGCACTTACCCCCGATGAGAATTGCGAGGATGTTCACAAATAAATCGGATAAATGTTGGAAATGTCATCAAGTACCTGGTTCATATTACCATATGTGGTGGACATGCTTGGATGCAAAAATGCAAAAATATATTGGACTATATTGGTTGTATTTACTAAGGATTCTTAGGAAACAACAACTGGCTGAGAGTCTATTGACTACTTTCTATCGGAGTTCAATTGAGAGTATATTATCCTACTGTCTCTGTGTATGGTTCTTGAGCTGCACAGTGGCAGAGAAAAAGGCAATTCAGAGGGTGTTTAAGATGGCCCAAAACATCATTGGCTGCTCACTTCCCTCTTTGGAAGAACTGTATAGGAATAGATGTAGGAGGAAGATACTTAATATATTGAATGACTCCTCTCATCCGGGACATCAGCTCTTTGAACTATTACCATCGAGAAGGAGATTTAGGGTATTAGGAACAAGGACGACCAGATTTAAGAACAGTTTTTATCCAAGTGCAGTTTTGAGTTTGAATGCAGGGTCATAAGATTTATGTGGAAGTGAATGAGAGTAATGGGGTTTTACATTTTTAAATTGCATAGAGATCATTGTATGGTCGGCTGTGTTTAGTTTTAATTTAATTTAATTTTTTTCTTTTAGTGGTGTTTGTCCAGTTTTTACTTGTGGAAGAGCACCTCATTTCATTGCACCCGCTTGCGAGTGTAATGACAAATAAACTCTATAAACTATAAACTATAAACTATAATCCACACATGGTTGGAAAAAATGATAAAACAACACATAGACTTTAAACCTGAGATATTTTTATTGGGAATCATGCCAGAAATATATCATAAAGAATTGAAATACCGTATATACTCGAGTATAAGCTGAGTTTTTCAGCACATTTTTTGTGCTGAAAAAAACCCCCTCGGCTTATACTCGAGTCAGATTCCCCTCTGAAAAAAAAATGGTGTGGAGCTCCGAAGCTGGGCAGCCGCTTCCCTGCTTCCGTGTTTCCTTTGCAACTTTTAAGCATGAGAGGGGGAGGCTTTTCTGAGCTCTAGGCTGAAAAAGCAACGCGACCCGAGGTCGCTCCACTCAGTTTCATTTCCTCAGCTCCAGCTGCTTTCAGTCCACTCGGGAGGAGGGGGAGGAGGAGGAGGGGGAGGCTTTTCTGAGCTCTAGGCTGAAAAAGCAACGCGAGCTGAGGTCGCTCCACTCAGTTTCATTTCCTCAGCTCCAGCTGCTTTCAGTCCACTGGGGAGGAGGGGGAGAGAGAGAGAGAGAGATATCATAAGAACGGCTCTTGGTTTTTTCTTGCAAGGGAGAGAGTGACTCCTGCCTACCACTGCCATCATCATCATCTTTTGGGTTAGTGAATCAATCAAACCTTTCATGATAGTGAGATCGTTTCCCAAATTTCCCTTAAATCAGGGAAGAAATCAGAAACAAACCTTTGGGCTGAGAATAAGCTTGTTCCTATGATGCCATTTTTGTTCACTTCAGTGTGAAAAGTGTGAAAAAACACACTTCTTTTTCTTCATCTTCTTGTTCCCTATTTACTGGTCTCTTTCAAAGAGGAAATTGTGAACATCAAACTTATTCTCAACTGTCCTAGTGAAATAGATGCCTTTTTATTGGCATCTATTTTTATTTTTGAAATTTACCAGTAGCTGCTGCATTTCCCACCCTCGACTTATACTCGAGTCAATAAGTTTTCCCAGTTTTTTGTGGTTAAATTAGGTGCCTCGGCTTATATTCGGGTCGACTTATACTCGAGTATATACGGTACTTGATTGTAAAAGTTTTAACAGCGGCTAGAATTGTATCCACTAAGAATTGGAAAAATGAAAAAATACCTATGCAGGAGGAAATTATTAAGAAAATCATGGACTGTGCTGAAATGAGTAAATTGACATTTGAAATTAGAGAACAAGAGGATAAACAATTTTATATGATATGGGATTTATTTTATCAATGGTTAGATAAAAAGACATGGTAAACAAATAGATTAGTAAGCCTTACAATGAAAGTTAATAGATTGATATAGAATACAATATAAAATATATAACCATTGGATAAATGTATAAGATTAAATCATAATGAAATTTAGAATATTTCATATAAAATGATGGAAAAATAGTGTAGTCAAATGAATGTTTAATAATTGATATGATATAAGCACAAGATAGATTGATAAGATGGGAATTTATATAACTTGTGAGTAATGGTTTAAAAAGGAATTTGTTAAGTGAGACATTTTATGTCCTTTCTTGCCACAATTGTTAAGTGAATCACTGTAGTTGATAAATTAGTAATCTGGTTGTTAAGTGGATCTGGCTTCCCCATGGCTTTTACTTGTCAAATGGTTGCAAAAGAGGATCACATGACCTTGGAACATAAGTATGAACTGTCGTGTCCGTTCGGCAAGGAGACCAGGAGGCAGTGACTGTGGTTTCAGCTCTTTATAAGGTCCCCGGAACCGATCTGGCTCCAAGGGAAAACTTGTGGCTTTTTATTCTCAAGCCGTGGCCGTGGCCAATGGCACCGCTTTGAATCTCCCGTGATTCGTATCCGCCAATCGCGGGAGATTCTCAGCGGGCCAATCAGCACAGCTCGCTAAACCAATCAGATCACCCCGCGCTTTGATCAATCAAAATGCGGGGTTTCAAGAATGCAAATGAAGGTACAGAACACCCCTCCCCTCTTGGTTTGGTCCTACGTAACGTAGTCCCATAAGTAGGCGGGGCTCTGCACTTGCCTACTGGACCTGCACAGGTCAGTTGTTGGTTGGCTCCCGGCCGGTTCGGTCGGGTTCTCTGTGTCTCTCGGCCTCGTCGATGGAACCGCCTGGTAGGCCTTGCTGGGCTGCTTGTCGCAGCTCCCTCCTGGTCTACCTGGGCTGGTTGAGCTGCGGTTCTCACTGCTCCTGCCCGGTCTTTCTGGGCTGGTCGAGCTGGCCTGGCTGCTTGTCCCTGGTGAGGCTTCGAGCTGGCTGCTTGCTGATGAGTATGGTTGGTTTTCTTCTGGGTTTTGGTGCCCGGGGTATTCCCTCTCCTGTTGACTTGTGTTAAGGGGATTTTCTGTGTCTGGTTGCGTGTCGGTTGTGTTTCTTGTGGCCATTCTCGATCTTATTTGATCGATGTGGCGTTTCCACGCTCGTCCATCGGTTGTTTGCAGCTGGGGACCTGTCAGTTGGGTTATGGTTGCTAGTACCCATAGTGGGTCTCCAGTTAGGTTTTCTGCATAGACCGGTGCTTGCTGGAGGAGTTTGGGGTTTTTTCTGGGTTGTATGTGGGGTGCAGTCTGTCGAGTGGGGACCTTATTTTCCTCCCCATCAGTAGCTCTGCTGGGCTTTTGTTCATTGTTGTGTTCGGGGTTATATGTTGGATAAAAAGCATTTTATTTATTTTGTCTTGGATTTTCCCATGTTCGATTTTCTGGATGGTTTTTTTCGTGAATTGAACCATCCATTCCGCCCTTCCGTTCGCTGCCAGATGCGCTGGAGCTGTCAGTGCATGTCATATGCCCCGTTCCGCTAGGAATTTTTCAAATTCCAGCAAGGTGAATTGGGGCCCGTTGTCCGACACGATGACATCCGGGAGGCTGTGGGTTGTGAATAGTTTGCAGAGTTCCTTAGTTACGGCCTCTGTGGTGGTGGATTTCATGTTGCTTACCTCCAGCCAGTTGGAGTAAGCATCTATGGTTACTAGCAATGTATGTCCCTTGGTGGGCCCGGCAAAGTCTATATGGACCCTAGACCAGGGTCCCCTGGGGATTTTCCATTCCAGGATCAGTGCCGCGGGAGGGCTCGGTCTTGTTTCTTGGCAGTGTTGACACCTTGCCACCCAGGCCTTGATTTGCTTATCCATCCCTGGCCACCAAGCATAACTTCTGGCCAGGGCTTTCATTCTAACTATGCCCGGGTGCCCCTCATGTAACAACCCCAATACCTTCCCTTGCAGTTTTTCCGGGATAACCACCCTATCACCCACAGTACACACCCTTTTTGCAGCGAAAGTTCCATTTGCCGGTTCCGGAATGTCCTGAAAGACTCGTCATTGTCCTTTTCCGCCACCCTTTCTCTACCCAATGTAACACCCATGCCAGACGTTTGTCTTTATTGGTTTCTCAGGCAATGTCTGACGCGGTTATGGGTAGATTGGGCAGAGTCTCCATGCTGAGGGTGCTAGTTGTGGGTGCTGGGTCGGTGTCTAGGTCGGGTAGCGGTGAGGGGCTCAAAGCATCTGCATGTGTAATAGTCTTACCGGGTTGGTGTGTGAGCCGGTAGCTGTAGGCGGCAAGGAATTCGGACCACCTTGGCATCCTGGGAGATAAAATGTTCAGGGTGGCCCGGTTTCTTGCCAGAATGCCCAGCAACTGCTTGTGGTCCGTGATGATTGTGAAGGTGCAGCCATAGAGGTACTCGTGGAACCTCTTCACTGCTGCGACGATGGCTAGGGCCTCCTTGTCCAGCTGGCTATAGTTCCGCTCCAGTTTGGTGAGTGTCCTGGAGAAGAAAGCGATGGGTGCTTCTCTTCCATCCGGGATTGTGTGGCTGAGGATGACGCCAACACCGAAGGGTGACGCGTCGCATGTGATGGTGAGTGGTAGCATTTCATTGTATTGGATGAGGACGGCATTCGAGGTGAGCAGGTCCTTGGTTCTCCTGAAGGCGGCTTCCTCGCACTTCCCCCAAGTCCAGGTAGCCGCCTTGTCCAAGAGCCTATGCAAAGGCTCCGCCGCGGTCACCTTCTGGGGCAGGAAAACATTGTAAAAATTAAGCAGTCCCAGAAATGCCTGCAGTACTGTTTTAGTGCTGGGTGTGGGACCGTCCTTAATGGCTCTGATTTTAGTTTTGGTGGGGTGGATGCTGTGCCGGTCTAGGAGGTATCCCAGGAACTAGACCCGCTCTGTGTAAAGTTGGCACTTTTCCCTCTTCACTTTTAGCCTGGTTTCCTTGAATTTGGTTAACACCTCCCTTAGCCAACCCTCTAGTTCTCGCTGGTTGGTTGCCGATACCAGCACATCGTCGAAGTAGGGCACCACCCCCTTGATGCCCTGCAAGAGTCTCTCCATAAGGCTCTGGAAAATTCCAGGTGCCACGCTGACTCCAAACTGGAGTCGGTTACATCGGAAAGCTCCCCGGTGGGTGACTATGGTTTGCGCCTCCGCGGTTTCTGCGTCGACTGGCAGCTGTTGGTATGCTTGGGCCAGGTTGAGCTTCGCAAAAACCTTGTAGAAGGTGCTGCACTACTGGGACAGGATAGGCGCTTTGTTGCAAGGCGCAATTTAGGGTGGCCTTATAGTCCCCGCAGATTCTCACCGACCCATCGGGCTTGACTGGGGTGACTATTGGGGTCTCCCACCGGGCATGATCAATTGGTTGTAGGACCCCTTGCTTGACGAGCTTGTCAATTTGCTCGTCAATTTTTGGTCGGAGTGCAAAGGGTACCCACCGTGGTTTTAGGCATCTCGGGGGAATGTTAGGGTCTAGGCTAAAGGAGATGGGGGGCCCTCGGTACTTGCCTAGGGTGCCATCGAACACTTCCTGGAAGTCCCGTGCCATTTGCTGCTCCCAATTGGTCTCAGCGATGTGGTTGATGCCCATGACTTCGATGCCAAGCGGCGCGAACCATTGCAGTCCCAAAAGGCTGGGCCGGTCTCGGTCCATGATTGTTAGGGGAAGCTTTGCCGTGCGGCCCTTAAATGTTACTTTGAATTGTCCAGTTCCGACGACCGGGATGCGGTTTCCCTGGTAGTCTTTGATGATTAGTCTCTGGTTCTCCAGTCCCTTCTTGTGGATGGTAGGCACCAAGCATTTGATTTCTTGCCAGGTGACCATGGATAGGTAGGACCCAGAATCCACCTCCATCCTGCATGGCTTGCCTTCGATGCCTACCTCCACGTAGACTTTTCGGGCATCGGTGGTTGATGCGTGGCCAATGATGACCATCTGGTGGGTTTCCTCCTTCCGCCGGGTCTCTCCGCCTCTTCGGGTTCGCCCACTCCGGTCCCATAGGCTGTCGGCTGGGCAATCTCTGGCTCTGGGGGGTGTGCTGTCCCATCTCCGCTCACTGTGGTCCTGCCGTCTGGGGCTGTAGGCTTTCTTTAGTCGGCAGATGCGGGCGATGTGGCCCTTTTTGTCGCAATGCCGGCAGACTGTGTTGAAGAAATGGCACTCCGATCTTGGGTGGTCGCCTCCACAACCGGCAAACGCGGTCTCCGACTTACGACCCCGCCGATTTCGCTGGTCGCGTCCCGCCTGGAGCCAGTGGATTTCCTCCTCCTCGTCCGAGGTGTCGGAGGTGGAGTGGAATTTGCCATGGTGGGTGGTGATCTCGCGGTGACTTGCTTCCGGTTGGGGCTCAGTCGCCCGTCCCGAGTCGGTGGTCATGGTGTGGTCCCCGGTGTCCGATCTCCGCATGCGGTTCGCCAACTTCTGAGTAGCCTCGGCTGCGATGGCTTCAGCGATGGCATCAGCGAGGGCGATGTCGCCTTTGGCCATCAGTCGGCTCTGGAGGACTGGATCCTGAAGTCTGAGCACAAGCCGGTCCCGTAGGGCCTCGTCCATGTCGGAGAATCTGCACATGCCTCCTAGGTTCCGCAACTCGGCAACAAAGTCGCTGATGCTTTCACCTGGTCTCTGGTCCCGCAGGTAGAAGTTGTGCCGCCTGATGAGGGTGGGCACGGTGGGGGTGTAGTGGTTGCGGAGCAAGGGCTCGAGGTCGTCCCAGTCCATCGCTTTGATGTTGGCGGGTTTCGCGAGGACTTTTGCCATCTTGAACACTGCGGGCCCGCAGTGTGTCAGGAAAATGGCTCGATTTTTTGGCCCGGTGGCGTCCTTCATGTTGCTGCATTCGAGGAACATGAGGAATCTGTCCGTGTAGGATTCCCAGTCCTCGCTAGCGGGGTTGAAGGGCGTGGGCGGAGCGATGCTGGCCATCTCGTCGGTCTTGCTTCCGGCAGACACGTGCTCAATGGGGTTCAGCCTTGGGATCCTACTTCATCGCCAGTGTCGTGTCCATTCGGCAAGGAGACCAGGAGGCAGTGACTGTGGTTTCAGCTCTTATTAGGCCCCCGGAACTGATCTGGCTCCAAGGGAAAACTTCCGGCTTTTTATTCTCAAGCCGTGGCGACCGCGGCCAATGGCACCACTTTGAATCTACCGCGATTTGTATCCGCCAATCGCGGGAGATTCTCAGCGGGCCAATCAGCGCAGCTTGCTAAACCAATCAGATCACCCCGCGCTTTGACCAATCAAAACGCGGGGTTTCAAGAATGCAAATGAATGTACAGAACATGAACCAATTGCTAATCTGAATTTTGTTCACATGATCATAGGAATGCTTCAAAGGTTGTAATTGTGAATAATGGCCATATGTCACTATTTGCATTGCCATTGTAACTTCAAATAGTTACTAAACAAACTGTTGTAAGTTGAGGACTACCTGCATTTTTCACATTTTACAACTGCTTATCTCTCTTAGAGAAGGATTTTAGGCAGTATGCAACAAAATGTTAAATTATAAAAAAAAAGTTAAAATTTGAGAGGAGGAAAGCTTAATTAAATAGTTAAAATAATTGAAAGACAGAGTGCAACTTCTCAGGGTACAACCAACCCCATGCGGACTATGACTTTAATATTGAACATTTATACCCCAAATGAAGATAGAACAGCATTTTATAAAGGACTTGTAGATAAATTATTGGATTTTACATTGGTGTCTCCTGGAAAATTGGAACAGAGTGGCTTCCTCACAAAATGATAGAATTTCTGAGAAAAAAAAAATGTTAAAAGTATGCAGGGTACCTAACAATTTTTTTTTTTACATCTAAGAGACAATTATTAGAAATGTTTTGGATATTTTGGAATACATGGAGCAACATCACGAAAAATAAGCGGTGTTGATATGCTTACGTGCAAAGATATTTTTGCCATTGAGATGTGGAAAGTATGAACCTTGCAGACAATTTATTAAATTAACTTACCCATTTTACTAAATCCATAAACAATAAAGGTTTACCAGAATTGGTGGTTAATAAAATGGAACATTGAGTAGAAATAAACTTGACAGAACAAGCCATTTTTAGTTCTGATAAGAAGAAACTGTATTTGTAGAGATTCTGGATGCTATGAGATGTTTTCTGCATGGATAGATGCACTTGGGGACCATTGCATGAAGACCAAAATAGACTCAATGCATTTTTTGAAGGTCTGCAAATATTGACTGGTACACTTGTCAGCTTACAGTTAATCTTTTATATCTATCTTTTAAATGCTTCCTCTGATTTATTGGCTGCCTTTAGAAATAGAATTTCAGTCTCAATGGATCATTAGCTTGAACCAGCCTGATCAAGGGTTTAGCTGAGTAAGTTCTATGTTTGCCAACCTTTCTAAACCAAACTGGATAACTTCATTTTTCAGACTTGCATGTAGGTAAGAAAGAAATGTAAACAGTAATCTAAAAATCCAGAAAGGCAACTAACAAACAACATAGTCCAGTTATTAAGAGAAATAGTGATTATATGAAAACACACACACATACACACAGAGCTAAACAGAGAGAAAGAAAAGCATTTAAAAATGTGCTTTCCAAAGTACATAGTGTAAGCAATGTGCCTTCCTTGAAGCATTAAACCAATTTGGGGTTTGGGTAAATTTCACATAGCATGCTTCAGATGCAGAAGTGGAATTCAGCAGGTTCTGACAAGTTCTGGAAAACCGGTAGCAGAAATTTTGAGTGGTTTGGAGAAATGGCAAATACCATCTCTGACTTGAGATTTTATACTATCCTTCCCCTGCCACACCCACAAAACCAGTAGTAAAAAAAAAATTGAATCCCACCACTGTTCAAATGTATGATGTTAATCCTCTTTCACCTGGAACCACAGTTAAGCATTTTCAGACAACGTTTGAAGCTACTATGCAAAGCTTTCCAAAGGTAAAGTCTACTTTAATACTTAAAGTAGGGCTGCTTGCCTGCACGACATGCTTTGAATTTTTTTAATGATGTCCATTTGGATGTATGTATTTGAGTTTATTTGTACCTGTCCCTTCCAGTAGAATTGTCAGTGTATACTTGAGCCAACTAAGAAAACATCTCAGCAAAAATTATTTGCAGACACTCCACTACCAGATAGATACACACAGAGAAAGAGATTAGATGAATAGATGGATGTGGATGGATGGATGGATGGGTGGATGGATGGATGGATGGATGGACAGGCAGAATTTCATGGTTGGGAATCAAATAATTATTTATTTGGGATACCAAATTTTATATATCATCTAGGTGTGAGATGGAGGAAAGGGTTGAATTTCCAGTTTCTTTCCTGTTTGGTAAGAATTGAGTATCAAACCTCCTGCTGAAACAAAGCATAAGGTGAGGTGTGAGGAGCAAGTGAATGATTACGGTTATTGGTTTTAGACACACTGAGTATTAGGCAGAAATGTTCTGAAGATTTAATTAAAAACTGACTGGTTGGGTAGATATAATTGGTTTGTCCAGTAGTGTAGAGAGCTATGGAGAGAATGTTCCATCCCTCTCTTCAGAAAGCCATTGTTAGATCTGAAAATGTTGGAAAATTGTCATCCTGTCTTCAGCTTTCTGATTTTGGGGGAATAGATTCTATATCCATTCTTTCCTTGCTTGACTTTTTAGCAATTTACATATTGATTTTAATCTCATGTTAGCTGCTCACACAATGTTAGTTTGCAATCTGTGAATGGGGCAACAATATAACTTGATCAAATGAATAAATAATTTTTAAAACTAAAGGGGAGGGGATAAGAGGAGTCTATCGCCATAATGATCCCTATCTTATGGAATGGACTTTCAGAAGTTAAATTAGTCCTGAAAATTTCTTCCCTTCCAGAAGCATTTTAAAAACCTCTCATCTATTGACGTTTTTTAATTCGCTGATAGACACCAGAGTGGTGTTGATTTTTATTCTGAGAAGATTATTGGTTGTTAGTTATGGACGATAATTATTTTACCATGGGTATTTTATGATTATAATATTTTCTCTTTTTTTTAAACAAATTTTATTAATTTTAAAGACAAAAAAACCATCATTAACCATTGAATACATAAACTCTCTTTCCATTATAAATTTTACAAGTCGAATAAGACATTATTTTATACAACATAGTTCTGTTTTACACCATTTCCATATAAATATATAAATATCTCTTAGCAAATTTCTCATTATTTCTCTTTACTCTTATTCAATTTCATTATTATTATTATTATGACTTCCGGTTTGTCAGCTTCGGCAGCAGCAGGGATTCGCGATCCTGCACGATCCCTGCGGTGCTAGCCGTCTTGGTGCCTCCGATCCTGACGGGTCTAAGGCTGCCCCGCAGAGGCAACCGAAGATAGGGGGAGCCGGAGAGGGGTTTGGGGGATGTTGCAGACCCCCTCCCCAGCCGGCAAAACCCCCTTTTCTCAAGACGGTGGAGCGGCGGTCTGTAATGGCCACCACAAAGAAGCCGGCAGCTGGGTAAGACTGAGCAGGAGAAAGAGGGAAAAAAGTTTACAAGAGAAAGTTTTTTGGCTGACCCAGGACTTTAAGAGACGCCTAACATCCTGAAAACTATGCCTATTTTTGAACGATACTTTGTTTCCAAAGGAAAATTTCAAACAGCAAATTTGAGGTGCTGAAAGGGAAAGTTTACTTTCCTTCCCTATGGAATCAACAAATGGCCATTGAGAAACCTGTCTTTTTATAAAAGGTAAAAACTTGGCTTCTTGTTATAAGTGGGAAGGGAGAGGACAAAAAAAAGAAGAAAATATTAAGATCTTTCTGGAGGAGATACCTTGAAGATTTTGAGACTAGAAATTAATTGCAATAAAGCTTTAAAATATAGATTGGGCTTTTTTTCTTTTCCCTTCTATTGATATCACCCCAGGAAGAGAAAGTGAGAACTTTGTGCTTTGTTTGGATTGATTGATGTCTCTGGGACTTTGGGGAACTGTTCTAACTTTTGAAACATCTTGGTTGTTTTAAGAAGAAGAATAAAGAAAAGATTTACAATGGCTTTACCTGTTGATGAACTTAGAAAGGAATATGGAAAAATAAAAAAAGAAGGCAAGGACGCTGTGAAAGAAGCCTTCCTTTTTTTAGAAATGGTGCTTGCTATTTAGCAGCAAACACAACAACAGATGGAGGAAACAGAAGAAGAAGAAGAAGAAGAAGAAGAAGAAGAAGAAGAAGAAGAAGAAGAAGAAGAAGAAGAAGAAGAAGAAGAAGAAGAAGAAGAAGAAGAAGAAGAAGACACCATCTTCAATGAATCTCAAAACTTAATTAAGAAAGAAAGGAGAAAGAGAGGAAGGAAAATGAAGGACTTAAGACTTAAAAAAACACCCAAGAAAGAGAAAAATAAGATGCAAAATCAACACAATGTTAGTAAGCAAAAGAAAAATGGAATATAGCAGAGAGGGGAAGCTAAAAAGGCAGAAGGTAAGGGGGGGGGTAAAAAGGCCAGGTGGGATAAGAAAGAAAGGGAAAAGGGGGGGAAAAGCCACAAAGGTATGAAACAAGATGGGAAAAAAGGAATTTTTTTAGGGATAAAGGGTAATGTATAATTTCTTTTAAAAAGAAAATTCTGCAAGGTACATAAGATGGTATTGTAGTATTTGTATTAGAAATAGAAAACTAAAATGTTATAAGAATTAATAAAAGATTAAAATATTGAAATGTTTAGTAATGATAGACTTTAAAATTTAACAAAATATTAAAAGGAATGTTTAAAATATTGAGTTTAATTGAAGAGTTTAATTGATTGTTTTATTGATGTTACTATAAACTTACTATTGTAGCGTTTGTTTTTGAAATAGATAATTGGAATGTTACAAGATTTAACATTTAGATTTATTATTTAACTATATTAATCATTTTGGATTTATTATTCTTTCCTCTTTTTAAAAGTTAGCTGGTAAAATGTACTAAGCAGAATCAGATTGGGTAATGGGCATTATTTTAAATATTAATTTAGGGGGAGGATAGAAAGGCATCATACTCTGATCAGTGATTTCAGGAGAAATCTTTTTTTTTGTAGGGAATGAGATAAATGGATAATTTGGAAAGAATGGACAAAAGATACAAACACAATGATTTAAATTAAAATGAATTAAATAGAATAGAATTAAGAAGAGTGAAAAGCGGGGAGTAGTTATATAGAAGATATAGAATGGTAAATAAAATAGGTAATGGTATATAAGATGAGCACGAAGCTAATTGAAGTCCATATAAAGAGAGGTAATCTGGGTCCAAACTACTTTCTTAAAAGAAGTTTTATTATTGTGTGTTTTGTGTGTTTATGTTTGTTTGAGAATTAATAAAACCTCGGAGGAATGTTGGATGAGAATAATGGTAACCAAGTCAGAGAGAAATGTAGATGATGATTATAAATTGAATAAATATAGGATTATAATATTTTCTTGTACCCCAACAAACACTACACGATGGCTGCAGCTTAGGAAACCAATAAATAAACTCTGGATAATCTTACCTATTTGGGAATCTTATAGCTAGATTAAGATGTAGAATATATAGACATTACCGGATGGTATATACACACATACATACCATACTATATACATATACTATATATGCATACTATATACACATACCATATATACACATACATGCACACTGCATATGAATAGTTCATTTGAAATGCATATGGATCATTTTCTGTTGAAAGCTCATTTGCAGCCAAAAAGGTTAGTTTGAGTTCAGCAATAGAATGTAGTTTCATGGACATTGGGCACTGTTCAGTATCCCAACACAATTTATTAACTGAGCCAAAGGTCTCTGAAGGCTTCTGCTGGATTTAGTGACAAAGTGACTGCTGGTTACAGAAATCTCATTGCTAGGACAGTACTGAATGTAGGAAACCATACACAGTGGAGGTTCTGGTATGTCTTCAGCTGTTTGAAATGCAAACAAGAATATTGTTTTGTGTTAAAAAAATAGCCTGAAGACACAAAAGGCACTTTTGTTACCACATGCATTATTTGTTTAAAAAACGGTTTTTTTAAAGGAAAGAGCAAGAAAGATTACAACAATACTATATGATACTCCTTATAGATAGCTTATTAATGTAAGG
This sequence comes from Hydrophis major, assembly GCA_033807585.1. Taxonomy (NCBI): domain Eukaryota; kingdom Metazoa; phylum Chordata; class Lepidosauria; order Squamata; family Elapidae; genus Hydrophis; species Hydrophis major. Next base: position 96,266,869 of record CM066330.1, on the reverse strand, counting down.
CAAAGGAGCAACTGACATTTGAAACAAAATGGGGGAAAGAGCTTCTGAAAAATTAGGTATCCTTAAGTGATAGCATCTACAGTTAACAAAATTAGCACAATTCATAATATTGTTAATATTTAATTAACTAAGGAGGCTTGCACTAAACATTTGGGCAGAAAACTAGAAAAAAGAAGCAACAAACTTTCATTTATTCCATATTCCACATTCATTATTCCATAATCTCTCCCACTCTCCTCTCTCTCCCTCTCCCTCTCCCTTGCCCCCCCCCTCTCTCTCTCACACACACATCATCAGCATCATTTTGTCTTGGAAGTTCAAATAATGTATGATGGCTTATAATATAATAATATATGCTCCCTGCCCAGCCAAATTCTCAATCCAACCTGTTTCAGTTCTCACCTTTCTTCATTGAGAGGGGAAAGTTTTAGTTTGAAATCCTGATCATTCATAGCTGTGGGAATAATTATAAATTCATATCAGCTGAATATGCAAAAGATGCGTATACAGACATTCCTATGAAGGTCAGAAAGATTATGGCTGGAATTAAAATATAGATCCATTGGGATGAGGATTGCCATAAGTGTACTACATCTCCTCTCTGCCACCTTTTCTAATGTTCTTTAAATTTTATCATTAAGCCTGCCTAGTGCACAATATATAAGAACATTCATAGGTATCCATTCCTAACCATGATGACACCAAAATAAGGAAATATACATTCTGATACCATGATACAAGCTTGTGGTTAGGTACTCAAATTGCATCATCACACACAAGTATGTACTTGACTAATGTTTGCACTATAACATTGTAATAAACACTTAATCATTATCCTTCTTTTGTCCCCTAATGGAGTATCTATAGTGGGGTTATTTAGTTTCTTCATATGATCACATGTTAATAATTTTCATAATGTTATTTTTTTTTCTTAATGCATAGATATATTAAAAATAACTAAAGAAGGAAAGTGGAACTGGAGGCTAAAACATATAAAGAAGAGTTACTGGAATTATGGTATGTCTAGTTTAATGAAAAAAAAGGACTTGGGCTTACATAATAGCAGTGTTTCAATATTTAAGGTGTTGTCACAAAGAAGAGGGAGTCAGCCTATTCTCCAAAGCATCTGAAGGCAGGACAAGAAGCAATGGAAAGAAATGCATCAAGGAGAGAAGCAAAGGTGGTATTCAGTAGGTTCTGTCCAGATGGCAGTTACCAAGTTACCACACAAGTACTTTGGTTTTTATGAACCTCAATCGATGTCAATTGCTTTCCTCCTCTTCTTTGAGGACATGTGGTTTCCATTTGTGTAAATAAACAACAGACAACTTCATATAATCAGAATTGGAAGCAGAGGTGGTATTCAGCAGGTTCTGACCAGTTCTGGAGAACCAGTAGTGGAAATTTTGAGTAGTTTGGAGAACCAGCAAATACCACCTCTGACTGGAGATTTTACAGTATCCTTTCCCTTTCACGCCCATTAAGCCATGCCCACAGAACTGGTAGTAAAAAAAATTGAATCCCACCACTGGAAAGAAGCAACCTAGAACGAAGGAGAAATTTCCTGACATTTAAAACAATTAATCAGTGGAACAACTTGCCTCCAAAAGTTGTGAAAGATTCAACACTGGATGTTTTTAAGAAGAGATTGGACAACTATTTGTCTGAAATGGTATAGGGCTTCCTGCTTGAGCAGGGAGTTGGACTAGAAGACCTTCAAGGTTCCTTCCAACTCTGTAATTCTGTTATTCTGTTGTGTCATATAAATTAAAGCAGGGATGGGATTCAATTTTTTAACAACCAGTGCTGTGGACGTGGCTTGGTGGGCATGGCTTGGTGGGCATGGCTTGGTGAACATGTGACTGGGTGGGCATGCCCAACTTGACATCACTCACATTGAGGGGCACTTCTCCTCGCCTGGCCTCTCATGACCATGGGCATGCTGCAACAGTCGTAAGTTTGAAAAAATAGTCATAAGTAACTTTTTTCAGTGCCATTGTAACTTTGAATAATCACTAAATGAACTGTTGTTGCTGTCGTTGTTGATTACCTGTACAAAAATACAAAAAGCTTCTTTGCTTGCAAAAAGCAAGTCCTTAAATACCAATCATTAGATTAAAAATACCTGCAAGCCGGAGTTACAAATCAGGCAGGGTACCAGAATACCTTGAGGAATTAAAATAGTTAAAATGCAGTGATAACTATCAGCAGCTAACTCTTGCTCATAAAGTGAAACTTTTTAGCAGAAAGATCATTTAAGCTCTTTCTAGAGAGAAAGAGCACACCCAGAAAAAACAATCCTTAGATTCATTTGAACCACTTAAAGATATTCTAAGGAAATAATCCAGATTTAAGGAAAGATCACATGCCCCCCAAAAAGGCAGTAAAAAAATCAGTGCCACTCTTGCATCCTGCCATTTGGAAGTACACCCTAAAAGGACAGTGCTAGGAACCACTAAAGCAGTGAAGAAAGATCCCTTTCCTAGATAGAAAAAGAAACCATGAGGCAGGAAAAAATTTCAAACACAATACAAATAATTAAATCACAACAGTAGCTATTGCTTGTTAAACCAAATACCAGAACAAATAGACACAGGAACTAGCCAGATTTCTCAACCCAGTTTCTTTTCAGGAACAGAGATTAACCTTTTTCCTTCCAAACAAAGCTGAATAGGGAAATTATCCCATTAATAAACACAGGATTAAATGTCACCAAGCAAAGAATTAAACTTCACCAAAAACCAGTTTTAGACCAAAACTCAGAAAGGGTATGTAAACTCAAGTTTGAATGTCAATCTTTCTAGCTAGCCAAGAAGCCTTGCTGAATGTCACTCATCTTGGTTCCTTGTCATTAAAAACTTCTTTCTGGCAGCTCTGCTTCATTATTCAATTATTTCTGATACCGTCTGGAAGAACTCCAACAGAGGAGTATTTCCTCCCAACAGCAGTGTAAAAATCTTAAAACAACCCTTCCCCTTTAAAAAAGAAATAGCAAATAAAAAAAAAAAAAAACTCTGAAGACAGGAAGTCTAGGTGTACTCCCAAGAATATAATAAAAGTTAATGAAGAGGCAGTCTCTGTTAGTAGGGCAATAAAGATTATGCTAGAAACAACGCTAGAATGTTTCCTTCCTGCCTTTCCTACAGGATTAGCCTGTAAAGTGAAAAAAACAAAACAAAAGGAGATTTCTTCCAAGAATCGGTTCTCCAAACTGCTTAGAAAGTTAAGAACAGGTTCTAGTGAATAGGTGAGAACTGGTAGAATCCCACCCCGGTTTAAAGAAGCAAGATTTTATTTGTAGCCAAAAGGAAATGTGGCTAGTTATATTGATCCTTACAATTGAGAGTCATGCTTTTTTTGTGTGTTTATGTTATTAGAATGTATGCAAGTAGACAATTGATGCTCTCACAAAGGTATTGTCATTTTTTACAATTTTTTTGCAACTATGCGATAGTACAATGTTAGCCCTTAACCAAATATTTTCCCTTGTTTTGATTCATTTCCTGATCAAAAATTGTGTACAACTATTTGTATTATTCTATGTACACCATAGAATAATGTGTGCAAAATCTTTCATTAAGGAGAACTGCATCCCATTTGTCTAGGGAAGTTACATGTGAAAATAACATAATTTAGAATGGTTTTAAAATGAAAAAAAAAAAAAAACTTAGTGTGGAAATTGAAAGGCCCAGATTTATGACTATTTCTTAAACTGACACATTCCAAAAATAAACTGATTCATTCATCCTTAACTCTACCTCTATGCTTCATAAGTAGCTTGGGATAAAATGAAAATCTGAGTTGAATAATCTATGTGGTGTGGCACATAATAAATAACTATTTGATTTATTGTTTCTTTCATAAACAGTTGACAACCCAATATGCATTAATTATATCAACACTCAATCAATTTTGGGAAGCCAACTGGTAGTTCTCATATGAATGTCCTGCCCACACAGTTTACTGCATGAATTGATTTGTCTGACTGAACCAACCAATTACACAGAAAAAAATATTCCATTTTTTTAAAAAAACCTTGTATCAAGAGGATGCTTTTTGATAGAATCATCTAGTAAGCAACAGTACCTTTATAAGTTGACAAGTACTTCTAAATTATATACACACACATACACCCGTGTGTGTGTGTGTGAGAGAGAGAGAGAGAGAGAGAGAGAGAGAGAGAGAAGAGAAAATCACATATTTGATAGTGGACAAACCAAAGGGGCCTTTAAGACAGAAGTTCATTGGGATGAGGGAGGGAACTAGAGAGAATGCTATCAAAGTCATGTGCACAACAGCCATTGGTTAATGTATGTGTATACGTACACACACACACACACACACACACACACACACATATTCATGCATGTATGAATGAATAATGTGACTAATAATATGAACAATTGTGATCATGTACATAAGACTGTATGCTTTGTAAGATAAACATGTCCTAGAGAAGTTTCATGATTGATTCAAAAGGGTTAGGTCCACAAATGTAGGGTTGTATCTGATGATCAAAATAAAAAGTATTGATTTACATATTTGGATAAGATCAGGGGTGGGAATCTACCAGTTCACACCTATTCGCTAGAACCAGTTGTTAATACTCTAAGCAATTCGGAGAACTGGTTGTTAGAAGAAATTACTGGCCTAATCCTGCAAGGAAGGCAGGAAGGAAACTTACTTACAGAAACTGCCTCTCTGTTAACCCTTATTACATTCTTGCAGGACTAGACTTCCTGTCCCAGGAACTTCTCTGGAGTTTTTTTTCCTTCCTTTTCTGGTACTTTGTTTGTGTGGAGTGACCATTCAAAGTTACAGTGGCACTGAAAAAAAGTGACTTATGACCATTTTTCACACTTACGACTGTTGCAGCATCCCCACAGTCATGAGAGGCCAAACAAGGAGATGCATGCCTTGATGTGAATGATATTGAGTTGGCCATGCCCAGCCAATAACATGACCACCAAGCCACATCCACTCAGTCACATGACCATCAAGCCATGCCCACCAACTAAGCCACGCCCACAGAACCAGTTGTTAAAAAAATTGAATCCCACCCCTGGATAAAATGCCCCAGATAGGAATGGTGCAGTGGCCTAGAGGTGGAGTTCTCGCCTCACAATCAGGAAGCTGTGAATTCGATCCTAAGTAGAGGCAGATATATCTCCCTCTGGGCACAATGAGAATATATCTGCTGAACAAAAGTCTGCCCTGGTGACAGGAAGGGCATCTCTCCTAGCTCCATTCAGTTTCCCTGACTCCACCCTACAAAGGATTATAGGGTCATTAAAAGAAGATGAATAGATATCCAAGATACTTTATTACAATAGAACCTAAAATCATATCAGTAATAGTGATCTATAGAATGATGAACTCACATTTCATCCATCTGCTACACAAATGTAAGGTGTCTAGCATAAATAAATCAGAAATACATAATAGAAGCATGACAATTTTTGGTCTCTTGGAGAGCCAGTTTGGTCTTGCAGTTAAGGTACCAGGCAAGAAATCAGGAAACTATAACTTCTAGTCCCACCTTAAGCAAGTCAGCTTGGTGATTTTGGACCGGTCACTTTGGACCAGTCACTCTCTTTCAACCCAACCCTCTTTACCAGACAAGCTAATATCATATGACCCATCCTATATTCTCAGGATATTTATTAGGATTGTGAACTGATCTGGCTGTCAACTAAATGAAATAAAGAATCAACTAAAGCAGAATTAGAAGTCCAAGAAAATATGTGTCTGTGTGAGAGAGTGTGAATCTAGCAAACTCTTGTAGAAGATCCTTTTTTCCCCTTAAAGTTCTATGTGTATTTTTCAGTATTTCTGTGTGAGGAAAGTAACATTTTAATTTCTTGCTATCCTTGTCCATTAATTTGCTGGGGGAAAGATCTCTGCCAATGACCTTTAGATAGATTGTTGGAATAAATCCTCAGAGCTTTGGAAGAGGCAGGAAAAGGTGAGGAAAAGAGGAGGATAAGGTTAAGGAATACTCAAGTGAGCACTGAGATGCCCCTTTAATCTCTCTTATTAGGAGCATGGACATTTAGCAACATTTAAAACCCCTATAAACTAAGAGTATAAAATTAGACTTCTGTGTCATTTAGATATTTGCTGTCAGATAATCTAAGTAGAGTCTATTTCTCTTCCTGAATCAAAGCTTTGGAACTATAATAAGCCCCAAATTAGTATGTACAAGGTCACCTAGCAGCAATTATAAATAAATAAATAAAAACTGCTGTTAGCAAGCTTCTTGTTCAATGCTCATAGCTTATCTGCTACATTAGTAATTAGTGTGAGGTGACAGCTGGGATTACATGAACCATTTTTATTCAAAGCATATATTGTTTCATCCAAAACCTCTCCATCTTTACTAACACTATAGTTTGACATTGTGCACTTTCATCACTTAAAGGGGAGAGGAAATGAGGCAAAAATGAGACATTTGATTTGAATTGAAATAGTTGTCTAACATGGTAGCATAAGACCTTGTACAAAAATTATAAAGTTGTCAGCCATTTATTGCAACCAAGACTTCTTGGTTATAACTCAAGGAAAAATGAAGTACTGTTGAGTGAATGCTATGACGCTTCAACAGTGCATATATAAATCTTAAATTTTAATTAATGTTATATCAGTTATTGAAATCTAGTTTGCAGCACAGGCCATGATCAACTATGCTTGTTTGGGAGAAGGATCATGACTAATTACAAGTTTATTTTTGTGGGTGCAGCAAGGTATGGTTGGGGGAGGCCAGAGGGCAATATGGCCTTCATTATGATTTCAGATGGAGTGTAAAAACATTGTTCCTCAACCATATTGAAGATAAATTCATCTGTCAGTCCAAACTGCTATGATATATAGAATGGAAGGACTATGGCCTGGCATTCATCTAATGCTATTATTAATGTCCTAATAACGACCCACAAGTAAAACTAAAGTATAGTGTTCCCACATCAGCTTATGAAATCACAATACCAAAATATAACAAATGGGCATAACATTTGCTCTAGCTTCCCAATGCTAACAATCATATAGCTTCCCATCTGGTTTTGGGCATTCCAACATTTCCACTTCATGTTGTGATACTAAGCAGAGGTGAACAACCTTTTTGTATGGAGATTTGCATTCAGTCTGTAAGTAGCTCCTAGAAGCCAAGTAGGCAAGATCAAGATAAAAGCTGGGCAAGGCCAGGGCAGCAGCTATATTTGGTGTAGTTTGACACAGTCATTCAAATTACTAACCATATATTTAATGAAGCCATGTGAAGCTTTGAAACTATCATGTTTCGTTCAAAGTCTGGAATAATATGAATCACAGACGGACATAAAAGTGAGGAATGGAGGCTACCAGTCAGAACAGATTGACTGTGCCCAGCAGAATCCCTAACCACCACAATGATGTCAAAATAAATACATGTGTATGGTGACACCATCAGACAATGACATTCCTGAATCATGAAGTCCAGGACAAATATATAAGTTGCAACATTAATATAATGACTTTACTACATATGGCATCAGTTGCCTTCCTTCCCCCTCCTCCAATTGTTTATAGTTGAAATATTGTACATCTAATTGAAATGGAGTATTTCACTTTACACAGCTCTACTATTTAATATCCTCCCCTTTTGTGAACAGTTATAGTTCATGAGCAATTTTGAGAGGAACTACATTGAAGTTCAGCTATAGTCTGGGGGCCTCAGATGGTGAAAAATATTGATTAGTTCTGAGCTGGATATTCATACAAAAATATATTCCAGTTTTATTTCACTTTCAGAAGATATGATAGGGCATATTTGTTTTATGTTTCTTTTGTCAAAGAAATTCCAGTGTTTCAGTTAAATTTCTCTTAGCCTTTTGAGAAACAGTATAATCCCTTTAAGGATGTGTTGTAGAGCGGCGGTTACAGAACGAGACGGAGCCATGATGAAGCTAACAGACTTTATTCCATTGAACAAAGAGTCGCTGTGGCTGCTGGGGCTAAACGACAACCAGCTGGCGGTGACAGCTGATGCCGTTTGACAGCTCCCTTTTATAGCTGGCTGTCAAACGGCATCAACCAATGGGAGTGATTGGCGCTCCCACATAGGCGGCGGACCAGAGAGAGGACTGCTGTCAGTCTCTGAACACAGCACTCTTTTCCCCTGGCCACAAGCATGCATAGTTCTGCAAGCGGGCTGGCCGCTTTCGCTTGCGGCCTGATCTTTGCAGTTCCTGGGGTTTGCCGCTGTCATCGAGTCCTGCTCTCCCTGGGTGGTGTCTGGAGCTTGAAGATGGTTGTCGGATGTCCGAGTCCTGGTGCCCGGCTGCTGACTGGGTAAGTCCTTTCGATCGGCTCGCAGCAGGAGATGATCAGGTCGCGGCTGATAGACTGGGTTGTTGGGCAACTGATAGACCGGGGCCTCTAGTGGGTTGGCTGCAGTAGGCAGCTGGTAGACCGGGTTGTCTGGTGGCTGGTAGACTGGGATTTTGGTGGCTGTCTTCTTCCAACATCTCCTTAGATGATCTATGTGTCTTCGCCAAACTCGACTGTCCTCCAAGAGGATCCTGTAGGACTTGGGTCCTGTAATAGAGACTATTTGCCCTGGCAGCCACAAGGGATGCCCCGCATAGTTCCTGGCATAAACCAGGTCTTGCAGGGCAAATTCCCTGGCATGACTGTCAGAAGCCAGTGGTGTGTTAGGAGCATAGTGGGGGTGCAACCTGTCCAGGGTGGTCCTGAGGCGTCTGCCCATCAAAAGTTCTGCTGGGGTCTTGTTGGTAGTGGGGCATGGAGTAGCGTGTTGCGTGAGCAAGTAAGTGGACAGTTTGGAGTGCCAGTCTGCTTGGCCAAGCCTGGCCAAAACTTCCTTCACAGACCTAACAGCCCTCTCAGACATCCCATTGCTTGCAGGATGAAAGGGGGTTGTGAGGGCGTGTCTGATGCCCAGTTTGGCTGCGAAGACTACGAACTCATTGGAACTGAATTGGGGGCCATTATCTGAAACCAAGGTGTCAGGGAGTCCATGTGTAACAAACAGTCTGGTCAAGGCTCTTGTGAAAGCCAGTGTAGTGGTGGAGGGGAGCAAAGCCACATCAGTCCATTTAAAGAACGAGTCTACTTTAACCAAAAAGGTCTTCCCCTGCACAGGGCCAGCCAGGTCAATATGCAGCCTGTACCAAGGGGCCCCAGCATCTTCCCATCTGGTTGGGACAGCTGTTGGTGGGGCTGCTCTAGTTGCCTGGCAGGGCTGGCATGTGCTTACCCAGTTGGCAATCTGGGCATCCAATCCTTGCCACCACACGTAGCTGCAGGCCAGGGCCTTCATCCTCACGATGCCAGGGGACCCTCGTGCAGTGCCTTTAAAACTTGTTCTTGCAAGGTGGGTGGTATGACCACCCTTGTCCCCCATAACAGACAGCCCTGAAGTGAAGACAACTCTTGCCTGCTGGTCTTAAATGGCATGAATTCAGGGGTGTACTGAATATCAGGCCACCCCCTCCCCACCCAGTCCAGGACTTGGGAAATCACTTGGTCCCTTCTGGAGTGGGCAGCAATATCCCCGGCTGAGACTGGCAGGTAAAGTACATTGCAGTCGAAGATTGCGTGGATGGGAGCTGGGTCTTCGACTGGTGCTGGCAGGGGGCATCTGCTGAGGGCATCTGCATGGCACAGGTTATTCCCCGGGCGATGTACCAGTTTGTATGAGTAGGCGGCCAGGAACAGAGTCCATCTGGTCATTCGCGGGGATAATTCCTGTGGGGTTTGCTTATCTCCAGCTAAAAGTCTCAAAAGTGGCTTGTGATCCATCACAAGTTCAAAACAATGGCCATAGAGAAACTCGTGGAATATTTTTACAGCAGCAACAGCTGCTAGGGCTTCCTTATCAATTTGACTATAGTTCCTCTCTGCTGCAGAGAATGTTCTTGAAAAGTAGGCAATGGAAGCCTCAGATCCATTTGGGAGCCTATGGCTCAATAGTGCTCCTATGCCAAAGGGTGAGGCATCTGAGGCTAACACCAGGGGCAGGTTTTGATTAAATTGGATTAACACAGCATTTGAAGTTAGAAGAGACTTAACTGCTTGGAAAGTGTTGGCTTCTCTTGATCCCCAGTGCCAGGGGGCCTTTTTATCTAAGAGCCTATGTAGGGGTTCAGCTACAGAGGCCTTGTGAGGCAGGAAAATCTGCATAAAAATTCAGGAGCCCTAAAAAGGCCTGCAATGTAGTTTTGTTAGAGGGTGTGGGTACCTCATGGATGGCTCTAACCTTAGTTTTTATAGGGTGAATTCCAGAGGCGTCAATTTGATAACCAAGAAAGTCCAAATGCAATGGTGCATTTGTCTTTTTCAATTTAAGCCCGTTTTGCTTAAACCTGTCAAGGACTGACCTGACTCTGAGTAATAATTGTGTTTTGTTGGTGGCAGAGACTAAAATGTCATCAAAGTATGGAACTACCCCCTGGAGGATTCTCTCCATGAGGGACTGAAAAATGCCTGGGGCTACACTAACTCCAAATTGTAAACATTTACATCTAAAGGCGCCCCTGTGTGTAACTATAATTTGCAAGTCAGTGTTGTGTTGGTCCACAGGAAATTGCTGATATGCTTGGGACATGTCTAATTTTGCAAAAATTGTACCTGGCTCAAAGGAGTGTAGCAGTGTTGAATTACAGGTACTGGGTATGCACTAATTTGGAGGAAATGGTTCAGGGACGTTTTATAGTCAGCGCAGATTCTCACGCTGCCATCTTTTTTTAAGGGGGTGACTATGGGCATTTCCCATTTTGCAAAATCTACCTGCTCCAGCACTCCTTGTTTAATAAGTTTGTCTAATTCAGCATCCAATTTAGGCCAAATGGCAAAAGGTACTCTTCACGGTTTTAAATGTATTGGGGTGGCTTGTGGGCCCACATCGAAAGAAATAGTGGTGCCAGAATAGCAACCGAGTTCACTACTGAAAACATCAGAGTAGTCCCTGAAGAGGGAATCTACTTCAGAATTTACCACAGAGTGAATTCCTGTAATGTTAAGGCCTAGGTCAGGGAACCAATCTAGTCCTAGCAAGCTAGGAAGGGCACCATCTACAACCACCAGTGGCAAGTGGCCTCTAAAGTTCTGGAATTGAATGAGGAATTTGCCCTTACCCAGGACTGGAATGGTCTTTCCCTGGTAGTCTCGAAGAGTCAGGTGGCAGCTTCTTCTTTGAGAGCGAAGGTAACAACTTCTTGAGGGTGGCCCATGAGATGATGGAGAGGGCAGACCCGGTGTCTACCGCCATCCGGCAGGGTTTACCTTCTATAAAGAGAGAAATGCTTATTTTGTTAGACCTAGGGGTGGTATTGTCTGCGTGGTAACATGTGTAGCAATCTTCGACTTGCCTTTGGAAGGAGGCAGCAACCTGAGGTCTTTGCGTGGAGGTCTATTCGGCTTGGCAAACCCTGGCTATGTGCCCTTTCTTCTGGCAGTTCAGACAGATAACATTTCTGAATCTGCAAGTTGATCTGGGGTGGTTACCCCCACAGCTCATACAATTGGGTTGCTGTCTGACTGTCTGGTTGTTGTTTTTCTTAGGTAGCTCTGGGGGGGGGGTCTTGGACGTCTGAGGCGGTTTACCTCAAGAGGTTCCTCTTCTTGGGAGACCTCATCATAGTGAATGGTAGAATGCCCTTGCCTTAAGGGGTTCCCCTGAATCTCAGCTGCTGATATCTCTGACAGCTCAGCAGCCTGAGCTTCCTCAATAGCTAAGGCCAGGGTTAAATCTTTTTTAGCAAGTAAACGCCTCTGTAGCTTTAGGTCCCTAACTCCTCCCACAATTTGGTCAAGCAGCATGTCCTCAAGGTAATCCTTAAACCCCCTTAAGGCTGCCATGTACTGACTCACAGTTTCCCTTTCAGCTTGAACTCTCCTCCTAAAAGCCAATCTCCTAGCTATCTGAGAGGGTCTGGGGGAATAGTGATTTGACAGGATTTCCTTCAACTCATCCCAGGGAATAGTCTTTATAGATCGTGGGGACACTAGTGCAGAGGCTGTATCGAAAACTGTAGCCCCACAGAAGCTTAAAAAATAGGACCTTTTCCTCAGGTCAGTGGCTTCAGTCAGATCAATGGCATTTAGGAAGCATTCGAATCTGTTCATGTATGATTCCCATGTCTCTGCCCCCGGCTGGAAGGGAGGGAATGTCGGGTTTGAGGCCATTAGAGTGGCAGCGTTGGTCTCGTCAGCTGAGGGAACTTTAAATTTCTGCTTTTAGAAAAGTGTTTCTGGCTGTGCCTGTCAAGCGGCATTCGGCTCCTCAGCTGGGGAGCTTTAAAGTTCGCGCTCTTTGGAGAGCGTCAGCAGCGGTGACTTTGTTCAGCTTGCAGCGGCTTCAGTCTTTTTACTGTGACTTCGGCTCAGTTGTCTTGCCTGGTCGTCTTTACTGCATCCCACCTTCATCGCCAGTTTTGTAGAACGGCGGTTACAGAATGAGACGGAGCCAGGCTGAAGCTAACAGACTTTATTCTATTGAATAAAGGGTCGCCGCAGCTGCCGGGGCTAAATGACAGCCAGCTGGCGGCGACAGCTGATGCTGTTTGACAGATCCCTTTTATAGCCGGCTGTCAAACGGCATCAACCAATGGGAGCGATCGGCGGCGGACCAGAGAGAGGACTGCTGTCAGTCTCTGAACACAGCAGGATGAAAGGAGAATGGGTAAAAAAAAAAGAAAACTTATTTGTGTATGTGTTCATTCTCTACAGCTTTTGACTTAGGAAATGGATATACCTTGATTGTACCTTCCTTTTGATTAGGTAAACTGCAGAATTAAGTAGTATAAGCTCCTCATAATAATCAGTTATCATTCACACTGAATGCAAACTATAGTGGGCATCCACTAATTTAATTTTCCTAAGTGTTTGCCATGTTCCAGATTTTTAAAGGCCAGCTCTAATGAAAATTCATTCATCCAAGAGAAATAATTCAACCATAAAATGGTATTTTCCTTCCCATTAAAAGTTTTGAAATTAATGTTAGTATCAAAAAGATGATGAGGGGAAGGGAGAAGGGGCAACACCCTGCTATTATGTGTCTTTCTCGGGACAATTTAATCTTTTTTTTCCTGTGAACTGATAAGAAGCTAGCTTACTGAAGGATCCTTTTTTGTAATGTATAATTGGATTTGCCTGTAGGTCTGAGTTTGTATATAATGAGGCTGTATATGTGTGATGATCATTGCCCAGCTCAGTTTCATATGAAATATTTTCCTACACTATCACTTCCATGTATTGACACCATGAGTACAAAAGACATTCTGTTTTGGTATATGTTTTTGTGACAAAAAAGAAATATGAGTTCCTAAATGCAACAGGAATGTACACTGGAGATATATGGTAAGGTCTCTTGAGGAAATCAGTTTCTGTTTAATAAATCTAATATTGTTAGTCTGTTGAGAGAGTTCTAAAAGAGGAAACCAAAAACATGAGTACTAATTCTACATTTATTGTAATATTACAGTAATAAAATCTTGCTAGGCTGAAAACACTTTACTGTTCCCCTACCTTGACTCTCCAGAATATTGGGGAGAATCCTTTCTGAGATGCTTTCTCTATCCTCATCCTTCATTTGGATTTGGATTTATTTTACTTATTCTGTTGTCTAGGCTGTAGCTCTTCTTTCTCTCTCCCAAGGTAATTCTCACATCCCATTGCAAGCATTTAGTCATCTATCTTTAGACCTTTAACTCAACCTGCAAAAAGAATGTTGACATAGCAACTGCCAAAGAACTGACACAGAGAACATGGGGCATTACTGCTGCTCCTATTGATGGGGGTCCAAAAGTACAAGTTTAAAAAGAGAACAAGAAAGTAGCTATGCTTGATCTAAGTCCCACCCAATGTTACATGAGTTGTACATGCACTCAAAGGTGCTTTTTCAAGAAGTAACTGGACTTTCTGGGTTTTTTTTTCTTTGAAGACATTTCACTTCTCATCCAAGAAGCTTCTTCAGCTCAATCTTGGATGATAAGCAAAGCATCTTTAAAGTAAAAAAATAAATAAACAGTCCAGTAGCATTTTGAAAAAGCACCTTTGGGACAACCATGACCTGGATGACTGAAAATCTCCATAGACATCAAATGTGCACCATACTTAGAAAGGGAATTGTTTATGAGGCTTACATGGTTTTGGCCATCATCTTACTGTTATGACCTTCCCCCAGGACTTTTTATATCTCCTAACCTAAAATTATGCTATTAACCGTACCTAATGCCCAAAATGTTGCAAGGTCATATCACTATATTTGGTAGTACCCTGCAATCCTCCATTTAAAACAAGTTTACTAAGTCATGTTGGAGAATTTTATCTTATTGCTCTATGATTGGTTTGATTGTCATAATCAAGAAGTTGTTGCACAACATGCCCAAACTCCCTAATTGCCATTAATTTAATTCTGCGGGACATAGAAACACACATCTTTTCACTTTCCACTCATTATCATGCAGAAAAAATGTCTTCCATTATTTTCTGTCAGTTATCATTCAGTGCCAAAGAAAATAGAGCCAAATGGCCTGGGAAAGCACATGCTACCTTTAAAAAAATTGCAAGGAAGAAAACTTAATGAGATATCTCTGAAGGGAAAAAGCCAAAATATTTATATAGTCTATAGAAGAAGCAATATTACCAGATCATACAATAACAGCAATTCTGTGGATAATCCTTTATAATAGTTATTATTGCTCATTGTTCCTGTACTCAAAATAATCACATTTTTTCAATGCTGGGAAACAGAAGCAAAGGCAGATGAGATCAAATAATTGGGATGGAAGTGAAGACCTGAGCAAAATGAGCTTAACTAAAACTTTATTCCGGTTCCAAAGTTTCTGGGTTGTCCGTAAGGTGTTTCTATAAAGATACTTCCATATAAGATGAAATATTAATCAGAGCATAATACCCTCACCCTTCATGCTAACATAAAGTCTCAAGGCTTGCAAAATTGAATGACCACAAAGTTGAAACAACCTCAGTTTATAAAGCCTTAGGGCATCTAGGCTAAAATTAAAAATATTTTCAATAGTAGCTGCAAGATTTACAAGGTTTACTTCCAGTTTTGCCAGTTATATCTAAAAGAATAAGATCTAAAAGATATAAGTGGCATACTTCTGCAAGTTTCTGCAAAAGAAACTCAGTGTTTCTTTTAACAAGATGATTTTCTACATTTGGCCTGTTAAGTTCTGCGCATGGGCGCAAGGAACGGAGACAAGATGGTGAACAGTGAACTTCAACTCTTTATTATACATTCTGAAAAGAGCAAAACCCTAGAGCAAAAGCAGCCCTTTTATAGGCATGCTGCTGCTCTAGTAACCAATAGGAAACGTGGAGTGTTAACCCCCTTAACCAATGAGAATGGCTCATTAACAGCCAATCAGATTCTCCTGAATGGACCAATCCAATATGGCTATTATCGGCCAATCAGAAGTGCAGGGCTAGAACCCTGCTATTTTCTAAAGCCTTTGATAAACTTTATTTGAGTATTTTATTAGTTCACAACACCCCTTCCCCCCGGGTTCCGTTTGGGGGGTGCAGTGACATAATCTCTGAGGTAGGAAGGTTGCTTCGACTGTCTATTGGATTTATGTTGTCCCACCGGTTCTTGTCCGTAAGCCTGTTTTGGCAGGGCATTTTCAGGCAAGTCGGGTGCTGGTGGCTCTTCATTGGAAGACTCGGTGCTGCTAATGTTCTCGTCGTTGTCCTCTGGCCCTTGCGGGCTTGCCTCTGTTGGGTTGTTCCTCTGTGGCGAGGCCACCCCCATCCTTGATCCTTCTTCACTTGTCATGCCCAATGGCTGACTTCTTTTGTTCCTGCTTTCCACCATCTCGAATTCGGTTTCTTCGACATCCCCTTCCCCCTCAGTTTGGGAGTTACCGGAGTTGCGGAAACTAGGTTGTAGCCTTGAGCAAAGCTGATCTATATGGCGTTTCCATATTTTTCTGTCGCAGGTTTTCACTCGGTACGACCTGGGCCCAGTGGCTTGAATAACAGTGGCCTCAATCCACAACAGTTTGCCAGAAAGATTTCTGGCAAAAACTAAGTCACCTATCTTGAACTCACGGCATTTTCCACTAGATCCACAGGGTTTCTCTGGCTCGTAAGACGGGTGAAGCCAGTCGAGGTGGGAATGGAGTTTCCGTCCCATCAACAGTTCAGCTGGAGTCTTGTTGGTGACGCTATGCGGAGTGATGTGTTGGAGAAGGGGCATTCTGTTTATCTTATCTTCAATGTCCCCATAGTCCATTTTGTAGAGGGTTTTTTAACAAACTGTACCATGCGCTCGGCTCTTCCGTTAGCCGCAGGGTGCACTGGCGAAGTTAGCGCATGGCAAATACTTGCAGTCCACTAAGTATTGTTCAAAAGGAAGTGCGGTAAACTGGGGTCTTTTGTCAGAGACCAGAACGTCTGGCAGTCCATGCGTTGTGAATAATCTGTTCAACTTCCGGATGATGGACTCGGTTGTGGTACTCTTCATTTCGTGGATCTTGAGCCAGTTTGAATAGGCATCCACTGTTAATAGGAACGTATGTCCCTTAGTAGGTCCCGCAAAGTCAATATGAATGCGGGACCACGGTCCCTGAGGTGTTTCCCATTCTGTTGGAGTTGCTTTTGGTGGGGCATTGCTAACTTCCTGGCACTTATAACAAGTCTTTACCCAGGCTTCAATTTGTTTGTCGATGTCCGGCCACCACGCGTAGCTTCATGTGAGCGCTTTCATATGCGCGATGCCGGGGTGGCCTTCATGCAGTGTCTTTAATACCGCTCGTTGTAATCACTCTGATACGATGACTCTATCCAACCACAGGATGCAGCCCTTTTGCAAAAAAAGTTCCATTTGCCGATTCTTGAAGGGAATGAAGTCATCAGGGGTTTGATCTACTGGCCATCCTCATTCGACCCAGCTAAGAACCCGCTTTAAAATAGGATTGCGTTTTGTTTCGATTGCAATATCTCTAGCTGTTAACGGTGGTGACTGTAGAGTTTCAATCTGGAGCGTTGTAAGTGTTGGAGCTGGGTCGTTGACATTTCCGGAAGTGGTGCACGGCTCAATGCGTCAGCGTGGGGAATGGCTTTCCCCGGGCGGTGCTGCAGCTTATAATTGTACGCAGCCAAAAACTCCGACCAGCGAGTCATTCTAGGTGATAATATACAGGGGGTTGGCTTGTCTCCCGCTATAATCCCCAGCAATAGTTTGTGGTCACTAACAATAGTAAAAACTCTTCCATAAACATATTCATGAAACCGTTTCACAGCAGATACAACAGTAAGAGCCTCTTCATCGAGTTGACTACAGTAACGTTCAGCCTTTGATAAAGTTCTTGAAAAATAGGCAACAGGGGCTTCACTACCATTTTGTAACACATGGCTCAAAATGGTGATGCATCACATGTGATTGTTAAAGGCAAAGTCTCATTATACTGCATTAAAACAGCATCTGAAGTTAATAGATTTTTCACTTGTTGGAATGTGTGCTCCTCTCGGTGCCTCCAAACCCAGGTTGCTTTTTTATCGAGGAGCTGATTTAGGGGCTCAGCTATGGTCGCTTTGTGGGGCAGGAAGATGTTGTAAAAATTAATAAGCCTCAGGAAAGCTTGGAGATCAGTCTTGTTTCTGGGTCTTGGGGCATTATTGATTGCTCTTAAATTGCTACTGGTGGGGTGAATGCCTTGTTTATTGATTAGGTACCCCAGGAACTCTACTTTATCTGTACACAGTTGACTTTTTTTTTTTTTTAACTTTAAGGACAGAGTCTTTAAATTTCTAGAGAAGCAGTTTAAGACGCTCCTTTAGTATTTCTCTATTCAGGGCAGCAATTAAAATGTCATCAAAGTATGGCACGACCCCCTTTATTCCTTGTAATAGCCTCTCCATCAAGCTCTGAAAGATCCCTGGGGCCACGCTAACTCCGAATTGGAGTCGGTTGCACTTAAAAGTGCCTCGGTGCATAATGATCGTTTGTGCCTCTGCTGTTTTTTTATCTACAGGCAGTTGTTGGCACGCCTGTGCTAAATCTAATTTAGCGAAGACTTTTCCGCCCCTCAGGGAATGGAGGAGGTGTTGTACCACCGGCACCGGGTAAGCGTTTTGTTGAAGGGCGTGATTCAGGGTGGCATGTTAGTCCCCACAAATCCTTAACGATCCATCTGGCTTGATGGGTGTTATGATTGGGGTTTCCCAAGAAGCATGGTCAGTTGGTTCTAAAATGCCTTGGGCTATTAATTTATCAAGCTGCTTGTCAATCTTTGGTTTAAGGGTAAAAGGGACTCGACGAGGCTTAAGGCAGATGGGGGCTACTTCAGGGTTAAGGTTAAACGATATCGGGGTCCCCTTGTACTCACCTAGTTTGTCTGCAAAAACGTCCTGGAATTCCTGGACAAGGGCCTCCTCCCAGTCGTCACTGCTGGTTTGGTGAATGCCGGCTACCTCAATCCCAAGTGGAGCGAACCATTGAAGGCCTAACAAACTAGGCCGATCACAGTTGATGACGGTCAATGGTAAAGATGCAGTACGATTTTTGAATGAGACCTGGACTAGGCTGGATCCAACGACCGGAATTCGGTTTCCTTGATAGTCCTTGAGAATGATTCTTTGGACTCCGAGGTCTTGTCACCGGACGGCAGGGATCAATTGTTTAAGGGTCTTCCAGGAAACCATCGAGAGGGATGATCCTGAATCGACTTCCATCATGCAGGGCTGGTTTTCGATGGCGACCTTCACTCGGATCTTCTTTGCATCTAATGATGATGCGTGACCAATCGTGATGGTTTGGTGTGCCTCTTCTCATTTCATTGAATGGGCTAGTGGTTTATTTCTGTAGGAATGGTTGTTCCATTGGTGGTTCAATTGTTCCTGATTCATAGGATGACTTTCTGTGGGTTGGCAGTAGTCCCCCTCTGAAGTGGGCTGGATCCTAGCTTGCTTCTACAGACTTTTCCGATGTGGCCTCTCTTTCTACAAATATGGCAGAGCACGTCGAGGAATTTGCAGTCTGATCATGGGTGGTTTGCCCCACAACCTGCACATTGGTACTGCAGTCTCTGGTTACGTTGGTGGTGTTGGTCTCGTTCAGACCGGAGCCAGTTGACTTCTTCCTCACCACTTTCTGATGACAATTCGAGGTCCTCATGGTGGGTTGCCATTGCATGTCCCTCAAGGTGAGGTGAGGTTTCGCCGGCGAGTTGTCAGAGCGGGGCGTTGGTGCGGCGTATTCGAGCAGCCGACTTCCTGGTTGCTTCTGCTGCAGTAGCGTCAGCGATGGTATCTGCAAGGCTGATGTCGCCTTTCACCATCAGCTTACTTTGCACATGAGGTGCATCTAAACCCAGAACTATTTGGTCTCTTGGAGCTTCTTTGAGGTCGGCGAACCCACAGAGGCCTCCCAGGTTCTGGAGATCTGCAATGAAATCTGCAATGCTTTCTCCTTTCCGCTGGTCTCTCTGGTAAAATTCATGTTTCAGACAAGCGTTGGTACAGTAGGTGCATAGTGGGCCCATAGGAGGGGCTCGAGGACGCCCCAGTCCATAGATTTCACCTCAGTTGGTTTCGCCAGTGCTTTAGCCATCTTAAAAATGGCAGGTCCGCAGTGAGTCAGGAATACCGCTTGCTTTTTTCCAGTAGTGGCATCCTTCAAGTTGTTGGTCTCCAGAAACATTTGGAACCGGTCCATGTATGAGTCCCAGTCTTCTTGTGCTGGGTCGAATGGAGCGGGTGGTATGGTGCCGCCGGACATGATTTCTGCCATTGATGCGCCTTCTGCCACGTGCTCTGTTTCGTGCTCTGTAGTGTTCAGTCAGCTCTGACGTCTCCGGATCCCACCTTCATCGTCAGTGTTAAGTTCTGCGCATGGGCGCAAGGAACAGAGATGAGACGGTGAACAGTGAACTTCAACTCTTTATTATACATTCTGCACAGAGCAAAACCCTATTGCAAAAGCAGCCCTTTTATTGGCAAGCTGCTGCTCTAGTAACCAATAGGAAACCTGGAGTGTTAACCCCCTTAACCAATGATAATGGCTTTTTAACAGCCAATCAGATTCTCCTGAATGGACCAATCCGATATCGCTATTATCGGCCAATCAAAAGTGCAGGGCTAGAACCCTGCTATTTTCTAAAGCTTTTGATAAACTTTATTTGAGTATTTTATTAGTTCACAACATGGCCTTTGTTGTCTTGCATCCACAACATGTTAGGAATGTGCTAGCCAAGAGTATAGATCCCTATGCATCCAATAAGAAGAGACTTATAATAAGAAGAGACTTATAAACCTGGTTTTTACAAATCCAAAATAGCTCATAAATCTCAATAAAACCCATGGCATTCTATTATATCAGATAATGGATGTCTTCTTTTAAGCTATTGTTAAATTATAAATATAAGACTGCCATGTAGGATGTCAAGTAAAAAATAGATATGTTTTGCTCAGAAGCCACAAAGGTGCAATTTCCTCTGTACTCAAAGAAATTGTTGCTTTGTGGGGTCTGCCCTATGGGCAGATTTCTATTAAGTATTATTAAATAAATAGAAGAAAACCTGCAACCTATATTTACAGGTGGGCAGGAATGATCCCAATTGTTAGCTCCTTTGAATAACTGACATATGGGGGATTCTTGGGAGACGGTAACATGGCCAGCAATAGCTTTGATTTCCTGCATGAGCTGTGGAATTTAGTATCTTGGTGAAGCTATTATATTCTGTTATGCTGCAGCGATGGGGTAAGAAGACATAGCTCCCTGTTTTCTGGAAAAAAAACTACAAGGACCCTGTTTTGTATCTTTAATACAAAATGTCTACCTGAAGGTAAAGGTGTTTTGTTTTGTTTTTCAAGTCATTCTTGACTCATGGTGCCTGCCTAAACAAGAACCCTTCACTTTTCTTGGCAAGGCTTTTTTCAAAAGTAGTTTGCCATTGTCTTTGTCCTAGCACTAAGAGAGAAAGAGAGAGATGACCCAACATCATCCAGCTGGCTCATACTTAAGATGGGACTAGAACTTGTGATCTCTCAATTTTTAGCCAGATGCCTTATTGTTTGCTTGTTTATTTATTTAAATAATAAAGATTGGATAATAAATAAACAACTTAAGATGGAGAACATATATAATATTCCTTCTTCCTTCTATTTTCCCCACAACAACAATCCTGTGAGATGCATTAGGCTGAGGGAGAATGACTAGCCCAAGGTCAGCCAGTCATCTTTTGAGGCTAAGGCTAGACTTGAACTCCTGGTCTCCTGGTTTCTAGCCTGGTATTTTAATCACCACACCAATCTAACTTTCTGAAACAGGAAAATAAATTTCAAAAGACTTAGGGAAACTGTTCAACTGATACTAGTTTTCTAGCTGTGGGTGGTTGTTTCCCAGAACTGATTCTGGGTGCAGAATCTTCTATCTTTGGATTGGAAAGATGGTTATAGCTTTACAGTTGTTGATCCTGGTTTAGATTCTGATGAAGCTGGGACAGACTTAAAAAAACTCACATGGGTTTAAGCTGAATGCAAAGCCAAAAATTGAATGCAAAGCCAAAAATATCTCACTTGCTCCTTTTTTACCTAGGAACAAGTTGTTGTTTTTGTCATGATTTCAATTATGCATGTTCATTGTCTGGAATGGGGAACAAACATATTTCTAACAAATATATATGTACAGGCACCTATGAACGCTTGACTCTTGTGACAATATAGATTTTATACTTCATGTTATTTGGTATGTAGCTGTGTTTCTGTTGTATAATTGCTATATTCAAATAGTAACTTAAGCAGGATAACCATTCTTCTGTCTGCATGATTGACAAGTGTTCATGTAAAGCTTTCAGTATTGATGCATGAATATGAAACAACATATCTAAGTGTGTTCTTACATTTTTATTTTCTAAGCTGTTGAGACTACAGTGGGGCTTAAGAGCAAATAGGATTACATCATTGTGCACTACCAAGGAACTAAAGATCTATGGAGTTTCTCAATCATCAAGGTCATAGTTATTGCAAAGATGATTCCCCCCACAAAAAAAGGTGATCATGAAAATCCAGGTACCATTTGGGGGAAAAAGCACCTTTAGAACTACCAAGGAGCTAACCTCATGGAGGTTCCATTGGTTGTGTCTGCCATGATAAATCTCTGTTTTTAGAAAAAAAGGAAAGAAAAATAATTCTAAGCTCTGTAGATCCAGCTATTATTTTAATATTGATTTAAAAAATTACTTACGTAACTCATTTGAGGGAACTGTGAGCAATACTTGGAAGGCCTGTTGCTTCAATCAATCACTATATGAGTCTGCATATTGACGAGAGGTATGTAAATCAGCTTGCCCTCTGGTGAAGCTGGAACAATTTGGAACTGAACACTCTTAGAAATGATAGTAGATTTTAGAAGAAGCTGTCCTATTCTACCACTTCTTACAATATTAAACAACATAGTATTTACAGTAAAGACCTTCAAGTTTATAGTTTCTATTATCTCCCAGGACTTAAACATTAGAACCCTCATTAAAAAGGCACAACAAAGAACTTTCTTCCTGCATCAACTCAAAAAGCTCAGATTGCCCAAGGATCTACTGATACAGTTCTACAGATGAATTATTGAGTCTGTCATTTGTACTTCAATAATTGTCTGGTTTGGCACAAAACTGGACAGGTACAGACTTCAATGAATAGTTAGGACTTCAGAAAAAATGATCTCAACCAGCCTGGCTTCCATTGAGGATCTGTATACTGCATGAATCAGAAAAAAGGCTGAGGAAATACCTATAGATCCCTCACATTCTAGTTTTCCCCCGTGCTACCACTCTGCTGAACATTGAATTCCCACAGCACTGTCTCATATTTTTTCATCTTTCCTAGTATCTCCTCCTATTGATACCTCATGATTTATCAGTTGTTGTTTGTAACTTATGATTAATGATTGTAACTATGATTTATGACTTATTACTTGCTGTTTATATGTACACTGTGAGCTTATGCACTGGAGACAAATTCCTTGTGTGTTCAATTACACTTGACCAATAAAGACTTCTACTCTACTCTACTCTACTCTACTCTACTCTACTCTACTCTACTCTACTCTACTCTACTCTACTCTACTCTACTTTAGTCTACTTTAGTCTATTCTATTCTTTGTTGCTGGTTAACTCACCAAGGCATGCTGATTGAGCAAAGAACCTGCTAGCTATTTTTTCTCCAAGACTACCTTAATCGGAAGCTGTCCTAAGAACAGTTATGGTGACCTTGCACCTTTACTTTGATGCCAACATATAATAGAAAGTAAGTTTGGTTGTTTAGAATGTATCCTGAATGAGATTAACACAACGGTATTCACCCTTTCCTTCTTGGCAACCCAGAGGAGGAGGGGGAAGAGGAGACATTTCTATGTGTGCAGTAGGTGCATGTGTGAGCATGCACAGCTCCATTTGCATGAGCAGCAGGCACACATACTACTTGCACAAATGGAGCTTTGTGAGTGAGTGTGCATGCTGTTAAGTCCTGAGCATGGGTGCAAGGAACGGAGACGAGATGATCAATCACGACTTGCTATTCACGGGCCAGTGAGAAGTGCAGGATTACAAGCTTGCTGCAAAGTAAAGCAATTTAGGGTTGTTACTGATGCAATGGCTTAGTCCATAACACCCCTCCCCCCAAGGTTCCGTCTGAGGGGTGGGGTGACGTATTCTCGTAAATAGGCAGGTTGCTTCACCTGTCTGCTTGACCTGCGCTGTTCCACCGGTTTCTGTCCTGGCTCTGGTTCTGGTGGGCTGCTAGCTGGGTTGGATGGTGAAAATTGTGACCCTGGGCTGCTTTCTCTGCTTATGCCAGTGCTGTCTTCTGGGTTCCTTGGATCTGTTTCCATCGCAGTGCTGTCATGCGGCGAGGCCACTCCCTGGCTCAGTTCTCCTTCTGACAGTGAGTATCCCCTGGTTGGTTGTGTAGACTGTTGGGTTTTGATTGTTATTTCTTCTTCGGCCTCCTCAATGTTCCTTCCCCCCCCAGCTAGAGATTCCGGGGCTGAGATAGGACTAGGTGCTAATCTGGAATGGAGTTGGTCTATGTGGCGTTTCCACATCTTACCATCTGCAGTTTGTAGGTGATAGGATCGGGGTCCCGTAAGTTGCGTTATGGTCGCGGGGACCCACAATGGGTTGCCTGAGAAGTTTTTCGCAAACACGAGGTCACCTTCCTGGAATGCCCGACACTTGCTGCTGGATCCCGGGGGTTGTTCTGGTGTGTAGTTTGGGTGGAGGCGATCGAGATGCGAGCAAAGTTTCCGGCCCATCAGGAGTTCAGCTGGGGTTTTGTTCATGGTACTGTTTGGGGTTATGTGCTGGAGGAGAAGCATCCAGTTTATTTTGTGGTCAATGTCGCCGTGGTCCATTTTGTGCAAGGTCTGTTTTACAAATTGAACCATTCGCTCAGCCCTACCATTGGCCGCAGGGTGAGCTGGCAATGTTAAGGCATGGCGGATGCCCCGATCTGCCAGGTACTGTTCGAATGCCAGAGCAGTGAATTGGGGGTCATTATCGGAGATCAGGACATCCGGAAATCCGTGGGTAGCGAATAGCTTATTCAGCTTTTTAGTGACTACCTCTGTGGTGATGCTTTTCATCTTGTGGACTTCGAGCTAGTTTGAATAGGCATCCACTGTTAGGAGGAAAGTGTGTCCTCTTGTGGGTCCTGCAAAATCGATGTGGATATGGGACCAAGGACCTTGAGGTGTTTCCCACTGAGTTGGGGGAGTTTTTGGAGGAGTAGAGTGAGTCTCCTGGCATTTGCTGCACTTTGCTACTCAGGTCTCTATCTGTTTGTCTAACCCAGGCCACCATGCGTAACTCCTGGCCAATGCCTTCATCTGCATGATGCCTGGATGTCCATCGTGCAACATTTTTAATACCCTATATTGCAATTTCTCCGGGATTACAACTCTGTCTCCCCACAAGATGCAGCCCTTTTGGGAGAATAGTTCTGTCTGTCGATTTCTGAATGGCTTGAAAGTGTCATTGGGTGCGCTGATCGGCCAACCCTGTTCCACCCAGCTGAGGACTCATGCCAAAACAGGGTCCTTTTTTGTTTCTGAGGCGATGTCTCGAGTGGTCAGCAGCAGCGATTTAAGGGTTTCGATTTGCAATATGGCTAAGGTTGGAGCTGGGTCCTCTATGACGTCTGGTAGTGGAGAGTGGCTCAAAGCGTCAGCGTGGGGAATGGCTTTCCCTGGGCAGTGTTGCAATCGGTAATCGTAGACGGCCAAAAATTCCAACCAACATGTCATTCTTGGTGATAAGATATGGGGAGTTGGTTTGTTTCCTGCCAAAATACCAAGTAGTGGCTTGTGGTCTGTAATTATGGCAAAGGGTCTCCCATACACATATTCATGGAAACGTTTAATTGCGGATACAATAGCAAGAGCTTCTTTATCAAGTTGATATAGTTCCTTTCGGTCTTAGACAAGGTTCTCGAAAAGAACGCAATAGGTGCCTCATTCCCATTTGATAGGACATGGCTTAAAATGGCTCCCACTCCAAATGGTGAGGCGTCACAGGTAACCATTAAGGGTAGAGTCTCATTGTATTGTATCAAGACAGCATCGGAGGTTAAGAGGTCTTTTACTTGTTGGGATGCCCATTCTTCACGCCGTCCCCAGACCCAGGAAGCCTTTTTGTCGAGAAGTCTATGTAGGGGCTCGGCTACAGTCGCCTTCTGGGGCAAGAAGATGTTATAAAAGTTAATGAGTCCCGGGAAGACTTGGAGGTCTGTCTTATTCCTAGGTCTCAGGGCATTTTTTATTTCAGTTAGTTTTTTTTTTTCGGTGGGGTGGATTCCCTGTCTGTTGAGAAGGTATCCCAGGAACTCCACTCTCTCCGTACAAAGTTGACACTTGTCCCTTTTTACTTTCAGGCCAGTGTCTTTAAATTTCTGAAGAACCTTTCTGAGTCGTTGTACTAATAACTCTTTAGTGGGGGCAGCTATTAAGACGTCATCAAAATAAGGCACGACACCTTTTATGCCTTGTAATAGTCTCTCCATCAAACTTTGGAAAATGCCAGGCACCACGCTTACTCCAAATTGGAGTCTATTGCACTTGAAGGCGCCTCTATGTGTAACTATTGTCTGGGCTTCTGCAGTTGTCGCGTCTACCGGTAGTTGCTGGTACGCCTGAGCTAAGTCCAATTTCGCAAATATTTTTCCGCCACCCAGGGAATGAAGAAGGTGTTGGACCACCGATACTGGGTAAGCGCTCTGTTGAAGAGCAAGATTTAGGGTGGCCTGGTAATCCGCATAAATTCTTAATGAGCCATCTGGCTTCATGGGTGTTACTATTGGAGTTTCACAGTGGGCATGGTCAATCGGTTCCAACACGCCCTGGGCTGTCAGTTTATCTCGCTGCTCGTTGATTTTCAGCTTGAGGGCAAAAGGCACCCCACAAGGCTTAAGCTGAATGGGAGCTACATCGGGGCTGAGATTCAACGATATTGGGGTCCCCTTGTACTTGCCTAATGTTCCTGTGAACACATCCTGGAATTCCTGGATGAGGGCCTCTTCCCTTTTCTCTTGCTTCTGTTTGGTGTATGCCGGCTAGTTCAATCCCGAGTGGAGCGAACCACTGTAACTCTAACAAACTAGGCTGGTCACGATCGACGACAGTCAGGGGAAGCGTCGCTGTGCGGTGCTTAAAGGATACTTGGACGTGGCTGGAACCGACAACTGGAATTCTGTTTCCCTGGTAGTCTTTTAGGATGATTCGTTGAGTGCTGAAGTCCTGGTGGCAGATGGCAGGGATCAGCTGTTTGAAGGTTTTCTAGGATACCATCGATAGGGATGACCCCGAATCGACTTCCATCATGCACGGTCGATTCTCAATAGTAACCCTTACGCGGATCTTTCTTGCATCTAACGATGAAGTGTGGCCAATAATAATGGTTTGGTGTGCCTCTTCTCATCTCATTGAAGAGGCAGGTGCTCGATTTCTGTAGTAGTAGTGGTTGTTTCATTGGTGGTTCAGGCGGTCCCGATTCCCAGGTCGTTTGCCTGTCTCCCAACGGAGGTTGTTCTCCCTTCGGCTGGGACTGGACTCCCGCTTGCTTCTGCAGACCTTCATGATGTGACCTCTTTTCCTGCAGGAACGGCAGAGTGCGTCGAGGAATTTGCAGTCCGATCGCGGGTGGTTTGCCCCGTAACCAGCACATTGGCGCTGGTTCCTTTGCTCTCGTTCCGAGTGGAGCCGGTTGACCTCCTCTTCCTCACTGTCTGAAGATGACTCGAGATCTTTGTGGTGGGCAGTAATAGCGTGCTCTCAGCGGCGAGCGGGCTATCGTTAGCAAGTTGGCAAAGTGGTGCGTTTGCTCGACGCATTCGAGCGGCTGACTTCCTGGTTGCTTCTGCGGCAGTAGCGTCGATGATGACATCTGCAAGGCTGATGTCTCCTTTCACCATGAGTTTACTCTGTACCATGGGGGCATCTAATCCCAGAACTATGCGGTCTCTCAGGGCTTCCTCAAGATTTGCAAAACCACAAAGGCCTCCTAGGTTCCAGAGGTCAGCTACAAAGTCCCCAATGCTCTCATTCTTCGTTTGGTCCCTCTGGTAAAACTCGTGTCTTCACATCAGTGTAGGTACTGCGGGTGCGTAATGGGCCCGGAGGATCTGCGCGAAGTTATCCCAATCCATGGTCTTCACTTCCGCCGGTTTGGCAAGTGCTTTAGCCATTTTGAAAATGGCAGGGCCGCAGTGAGTCAGGAACACCGCTCGTTTCTTGCCAGGAGTAGCATCTTTTAAATTGTTGGTCTCTAGGAACATCTGGAAACGATCTATATACGAGTCCCAGAGTTCATTTGCTGGGTCAAATGGAGTGGGTGGTATGGCGCCGCTGGTCATTTTGCCGTTTGTTGCATGCGCTCTTCAGCCATGTGCTTTGTCTTGTTCAATGAGTACTTAGTCAGCTCTATCGTCTCCGCATCCCATCCTCGTCGCCAGTGTTTAGTCCTGAGCATGGGCGCAAGGAACGGAGATGAGACATCGAACGGTGACTTCAACTCTTTATTGTGAAATAAGAACAGAGCAGAGCAAATACTTGGGCAGCAGCAGCTGGCTTTCATAGAGCTGGCTTCTGTCAAAACAACCAATAATTTCAGTTTACTGCTCTCACAAGTGTCCAATCAGAGAGGCCCATTAACAGCCAATCAGACTGGCCAGAAATGACCAATCACGACTTGCTATTCGCGGGCCAATGAGAAGTGCAGGATTATGAGCCTGCTGCAAAGTAAAGCTATTTAGGGTTGTTACTGATGCGTTGGCTTAGTCCATAACACATTCCCACTGCTTACATAAATGGAGCTCACACGGCGCTTGTATGGCTCAGTCTCAAACAGGCTTTGGCCCATTAGTGGGTCACAGCCTGGAAGTTGGGGATCCCCAAGTTAACAGACACAGATTCCAATGAAAAGCAAATTTAGATACAGAAAACCTGAAAGTATTTGAATATTGAGACCCAGAATTAAATTAAAATGGGAACATTCCTTCCAATTTGGTAGCAGTTCTTGGAGTAGTTTCCAAATTAGTTTCTCTATATTGTCACATTTTAGAGAGCACAATCTTGTTTTGTTGATTTCTAGGTAGACTGCTTCCCAAGG
The DNA here is from genome assembly GCA_033807585.1 of Hydrophis major. NCBI lineage: Eukaryota > Metazoa > Chordata > Lepidosauria > Squamata > Elapidae > Hydrophis > Hydrophis major. The sequence continues at coordinate 96,238,253 of CM066330.1, read as the reverse complement.
AGAAAAGCAGGGAAGAGTTTGCTGTCTCCAATCCATCTCCATATTGTTGTTGGTGCTTTTAACAAATTGCATAGAAAATTTTATTTTACTCACCTTATTTTACTGTAGAAAATCCTGCTATTCTCATACTTTTTTGAAAGATGAAAGTCCAAAGACCATATATTCATAATACATATTTTTTTTAAAAAAATGTCATCAGTTAAGAAACTATATCAGTCTAATTCATGGAAATAACTTTGCATGCAGCAGGTGTAACAGAAAGTTCTACATCCTCAAAAACAAATGAAGTTTCTGCAGTATTCTTACTCCCAACTATTTATTATGAAGACAGATCAGGAACAATTTCCAATGAGATCAGGAAATCTCCTCAAACCCCTAGATGGAAGTGGATTGTTTGGATCTGTATCTCTATCAGCAATACCTTTCATAGGAGCCAAGTGTGAAACAGGAGACATTCTTCCATTTAGGATGCCCCCCAAGGAATTATGCCCTGTTTAGTCACTGACACCATGACTGTGATGAATTGGAATTAATGGACTAAGGGCAACATTTCTTTCCTTTAAACTAAGATTAGTATGAAGAAAGTGTATAAGTATGCCATCGATGAGAAAAATGAGGTTATTTAGGAGGCTATTCCTTATGGGCACTCTGCCTGGAGGTGGATTTCAGTGTCAATAGAGGTGAAGGCTTGTCTCCTTTCCATCAACTTTTGGGTAGAAGCTCATTTTTGTTCCATTAGATTTGGCCCTGTTAATTCTGTTTGATAAATTTACCTACAAGAGTATACTGGAGAAGCTTCAAACTTTGCAGCTTTTTCGCTGAATTATCATTGCTCTGGGTCTTGAGAACATTAAAAAGAGTTATTAAGCAATGAATCTGAGAAGCGAACCTACAAAAAAGACTCAAATCTTATTTCTGCTCATATCTACCTTATGTAGAGGTTACAGAGATTTACTCTCATCTTTTACCTATCCAATGTTACACTGCTAAAACAAACATCATCAGGCTTGGATTATATATACTTCCTTTAGCTTTATTAACATTGTATACTATTTACATTGTAGGTCTACCACTCGGAGCCAGAGGATATAGAACTGTAGGTCATGGCTGCTATGGTTCTGGCCATGAAAGGACTTTTGTTTTTATGCATTTGTTTTATATTACAAATTATAATCCAGCCATTTCCAGCAGCGCAGTTGGGTTCTGGCCATCTGTACTGCACTATATTTTTAAACTTTAAACATAAATCTTGTTTAGTGAACATTGTATTGATGAAAAAAAATCATAAATGTTTTTATAAAGTAATGTCCTTTGGCTAATATTTATTGTTTTATTGGATTGCTGTATATGCCTCAGAATAACTTTCTTTAATATAGGTGGTGATATAAAAATGATAAATAAATAAATGATATCTTATTAAGTGTACAAAAATCCATTTTCTTTAATATAAATCCTCAGAAAGAATTTTAATATTTTGAAGGAGGCCCCAAAATAGGTTGAAGCCAGTCAAAAATCCCTATAAATTTCTTTTTTGAAAAAAAAAAAAATTACTGAAATTTTTACAAAGAGCATAAAACTAACACAAACCAATAAAAAAAAATAAAAAGAGAAAAGAAGAATAAAAGTGCTGAAGGAAAGAATAGCAAGAAAAAGAAGAAACTCCCAATTTCCTTTGAGCCATATATAAGGTCCATAACAAAGTTATTTCTTAACCTATGATTACAAAAGATAGCTCACTACTCTTCTCTGTAAGGGGTTTACAAGTTTAAATGCAGATATTGTTTTTTGCTCTAATCAAAAAAGATAAGTGAGTTAGATAGAACTCCACAAGCTCCATCATCTTCACAAACCATTCCTCCATTGTGGGTATTGTTAGTATTCTCATTACAGTTGTCATGCTATTAGAACAAAGTTCCATGACTTTTTCCTACCGTGTTTCTCCAACAATACAGCCTCCACCAATAGGAAGCCCCAGCAGGATTTATTGGCATAAAATCAAATTAAGCCCATCCCCCCAAATTAAGGCCCATATTAAACATGCAAAATGGGGGGGAATGGGGAGGGGGCTTGCCATTAGGAAGTACTTTGTTGCATGCCTGGATATGGTGCTGCCTTCATTGGTGGGGCACTTCATTTTGGGAGTCCTTCTACCACTGTTGCTTTCCCTTCTCCCTTGCTGCCATGGTGTTAGAGCAACACCGTGGCGTTTGGTGCAGCCACATGCAGCCAGTCAGGGCTCCTCCCTGCAACCAGAGCCCTGAGGAGAAACTTGGCTTCAGGTGCTCCTGTCGCCACCTTCCCTTTGCCTTCGAAGGTAAAGCAAATTATTTTTAAAAACTCCGCTCATCCCACCAGGGCTGCGCCGGAGCCGTGCAGGCTGGGCAGAGCCAGGAAAGCAAGCTGTGGATATTTCCTGGCTCTGCCCAGCCCTCACGGCTCTGCTGTGGCCCTGGCGGGATGAGCGGAGGGCCCGGTGGGGAGGTACTTGCTGCCTTAGTGAGAGCTCTGCCGCCGGGCAGAAGGGCCTACCTGTCAGCTGCGCTGGGCACCCCAGGTGGAGCGCGAAGAGCTTCTGCTGCCGGAAAGGAGGGCCCGCCTGCCCAGTGCAACTGAAAGGCGGGCCCTCCTTCCCGGCAGCAGAGCTCTCACCAAGGCAGTGAGCGCCTCCCCACCAGGCCCTCCACTCATCCCGTCAGGGCCATGCCACAGCCGTGAGGGCTGGGCAGAGCCAGGAAACACCCGCAGCTTTACTTTCCCAGCTCTGCCCAGCCTGCACGGCTCCGGCGCAGCCCTAATGGGATGAGTGGAGGTTTTCAAAATAATTTGCTTTACCTTCGAAGGCAAAGGGAAGGCAGCGACAGGAGCGCCTGAAGCCAAGTGTCTCCTCAGAGCTCCGGTTGCATGGAGGAGCCCTGACTGGCCGCACGTGGCTGCACCAAATACTGCAGTGTTGTTCTAACACTGCGGCAGCAAGAGAGAAGGGAAAGCAACGGTGGTGGAAGGTCTCCCAAACATCAAAGCTGTCATCGCCCGCCCATCCGAGGATGCAAGGGGGGGAATTAAGTCACCCCCGAAAAGACACCCTAGCAGTTTTTTCGGGAGTCAAAAAAAAAATAAGGCCCAGCCTTATTATGTGAGAAACACAGTAGTTGCTTGTCCATTAACCCACTAAACAAAAGATTCAAGTTTGTATTGCACTTTAATCTTTAACATCTTCTGAATTAACATATTTGCACCCAAAATTTTCTTGCTTTTTTGCATGTCCACAAGGCATGATAAAATGTACCTTTACCCCATTATAATTGAATATTTTTCTGTTTTAATTTGTCATCCTAAAAGAAATATTATATTCTCTTCTACAAAATACTGATGGGCTAACAAAATAATTTCATTTCACTGCGAAGTGCAGTGGGAATAAAGGATCTACATGTAATTAGAGAACTCTAGACATCTGGTCTCATCAATGTTTTATTTTACCCAATAAAATAATACTAGAACAGAGAAGACATAATTCTGTGAACAGCGAATTGGTTTGCTTTACTTTATAATTCTACTTCCCAATACATTTCTATCTGTAATGTTCTTTTGGTAAACAGAATCCATTATGGTACAATACACTACATCTCAAAAAGAGATTATGACAACAATAATTTGGGGGTTTGCTAAGAGAGCTATGCAGGTGTTTGGTACTAACATGAATATTCAAACAGATGAATTCTGCTATCCCGCATTGCTGACTGCCTTAGAGATATTTTCAAGAGCTCAAATCCTGAAAACACCCAATTTTTTTTTTAGACATTCATATGAAATATGCAGGGAGGGAAAGAAGTGCCTGTTAGAAGAACTATTTCAAATTCCATCTCAGTATTGTGAGAAAACTGCTAACTTAAACAAGAAACCAGAAGCACTTGCAGATGGAGATATTGAAACAACCTCCCTGTTATATTTCACACTTGAGATATCCTTCATGATATTATGAACATGTACAATAAATAAATTGTTTACACCATAGCCTGTTGTTACATTACTCCATTCCTCTTTCCTATAAAGACAGCAGTCACTAGATGCCAGCTTGTGCAAATACAATGTTGCCTTTTAGCCATATTAAAAATCATATCTAAATCTATGGCTGTGTATGTTTTAAGACAAATGTGACGTATTAAATCCTCTTATACCAGCACCATCAGGAAGCAAAATGCCTTGGATTGGCTCTCTTGGTTGGGGAAATACAGTAGGAATGAGCTCTATAAACTGCCAGGACTCCATTGGGAGTATGAAGGCACAGAAGGAAATAAGTATATAAGTAAACCAATCTACCTACCTTCTTACCTTATTACTTATGGATTTCCTGGGGCATCACAGGTTCAGTCATTCTGGGAAACCAAGTGTCACAACTGATTGACTCTCTGCCAGCAGGATTCTTTTTCTTTTTATTCTTCTACATTTTTAGTCTTAGCTTACTCAATTCAGCCACCTCTCAAGTCTCTGACCTGTTGGCATTTTGCTTCTGTCATTGTTATAACACATGGAAATAAAAGTGCCACTGATCTTTCCTTTTTTTCCCATTCCCATATTAAAGTTATGATAACATAAAGGGGGAAAAAGCCTCCTATCAATTATTTTTCTTACTAACAGATGTCTATCCTACAAGTATTTTAAGGCAAGCTACTTTTTTATAGAGCCACATTCCTATTGCTGTTCACCTGAAAGTTTATGTAAGATTTTGCCTTGAGCAAAACAAAAAGGCTGAAGAATGATGACCAAATTAAACTGAACCTTGTAAGCTTTGTGAATGCCCATTTTCAGGTACCATTACAGTACACAAACAATTCAACCCACACCCTCCACAGTAGCTTTGTGAAGAATTGTGCTGTACTTTATCAGAGTGTCTTTTTATCCTCGGGACCATGTTTCAGAGAGAAGATTGAAAGAGCAGCGGGAAAGACTCAAAGAGGATTCACTTTTGAAACACCCCTGGGTAGAAGTGATTATACTCTGAATGAAGAAATGTCAACTTTGTGGCCTTTTATTGTCCTCTGATCACAGGTGAAATACCAAGAAACTTCCTTTCCTTTTGTAAGTTCATGTCTCTATTTGCCTATTATCACTGCTCATGTTCACATACTTTGAAAATTCATTTAGCAAATAAAATAGATCAGAATTTTTTCTATATGCCTGTACTCAAGATTTGGGGTAGCCAGCTCCCCCAACTCTATTGGGAAGAAAAAAAATTGCACTGGTTTATATCTTCCTCCTCCCACTAAAAGGTCAAATAACAATTGTTTTATTTTACTGTCTGCAATAATTCTTCCCTCAGCTTACAAATAATCATTCTTGTATCAATATAAAATAATTTTAATTCCCCCAGTTTCTCTGCAGAGTGTCTGCAGGGTATAGTAGAGTAGTGAGAATTATTTCAAAAAAGAAATAAACTAATCAACACTTAGCATAACAAAATAGCATATAAATAACTTTTGTCTTTATCCTATACACCATGGAAAGTTCCATACTGGGGAAACTCAGCAGGATAAATTTAGTACGATTTCTTAATTTGGACTGTATGTACTACTAAATATAAAACGAAGATTAGCAATAGCAATAATAATAGCCAGTGATGCGATGCAACTGATGTAACAACCAATTTGGTGAGCGTTTACTGTGCATGTGCACACACACTTTGCACATGTGCTCTACATTTCAAAAAGCCCATTTTCAACTCAATTACTTACCTTCTGCTGCATCCCCAGTGAGTAAAACAGTTGATTTGCGGCAAACTGCTCTGGCACATGAATCAGCTGTGCTAAAAAACCAGGAAATAAAGCACAGGAAAGAGCAGGGATGGATGGGCAGTGCCAAATCCTCACCAGAACTACCAGTTTGCCTGAACCGATCCAAGCCAGTAGAATCCCACCCCTGACAATAGCATTTAGACTTATATACTGTCTCATAGTGCTTTACAGCATTATGATTTATTTGATATCAGTGTAACTCTCGTCCCACGATGAGTTGCCCTGCAGTGAGTTGGCCATGGCGAGTTGGCTGTGGTGAGTTGTAGATGGGTTGTTGTAGATCCTTTGCAGCCAACACCCAGAGACAAGAGGACCACCTCCGGTTTCTGGGAAGTGACTACAAATGCTAAAATCCTGCTTGGAATTAGAGACAGAAAAAAAATCTTTTTTTTTTTTTCATGTTTTTCAGCCAGCTGCAGAAGTTGTGAGGGTGTCCTCTTGGCAGGCTTTGGATCTTTCCTGTTAGCTTCCCCACTGATTTTCTGGGAATGCTGGCAGGCAAAATTGCAGATGAAAATAACATGAACACAGGGCAGTTGACAACCAGTCATAAGTATTGCTAAGCACCCATATCACAATCAAGTGGCTGCAGAGGGATTGCAAAAGCTGTAACTTCAGGCATAGGTCATAAACCCCTTTGTTCACTGCCTTCATAATTTTTGAATGGTTAATGAATGAATGGCAATTAAAGAAGGACTTGCCATATTTAATATACTTATTAAATTTTTAAAACTGCCCAGCTCCCTTGTGGGAAAGTATACATACCCATCATTTTTGGATGACCAACATTTGCAAGTGCCAAAAGGGAATACAAATATTAAGTCAAAGACGTGGAAGACATAAGAAAAGGAAATAAGAAAATAATAACTTATTTAATAACAAAATAACACTAATTATACCTCTCCATATGTTTGTTCTTAAAAACTATGGTGGTTTTAAACTTCTCTCACTTGTTTTGTGGAACTCATTAACTCCACTTTCTCAGTTGTCTGTGACTTCTCAGTTATTTCACTTTTCCATCAATTACTTGTAACATCGGTAAAGATATATGGCTAAGATCCCCATGATTTACAATATAGCCTCCCCTCCAAATTTTGTGCACTTTCCTCTAAAGTAAGATGTGTTGAACAATGACTCTATTCTCTCTCCCCCTCCCCCCTCCCTCCTCTCCAATTTCTGGGAAACCCAAGCAGAATCCTTACTTGTGAACACTGCCAGTTTTATTTCCTACAACATTTAGACAACTACACAGGTATAAAACAATATTGCACAGATATGGAGATAATTTTTATGGCTATTAAATTCAATGGAATGAGTCCAATTTTGTCCATAAAAAGGATTATGCTGAGAACAGCAATTCATCCTTCCCCAGCCCCACTCTCCCATTCCTCCACCAACCTCTTATGCACATGAACTCCTGTCCTAGCTGTTTTAAATTTCTCCACTCATTCCAAATTGAGCTGCCTTAAAGGCACAATACTAAAGACACCAAGCATAATGAATAAACTCTCTCTGTTGTGTATGTACCATAGTTAATAAAGTATGAGCTTGAGGTAAAGTGCAGGGTTCTGGCCCTGCACTTCTGATTGGCTGTTAGGCGGCCAGATCGGATTGGTTAGTTCTGAGGAATCCGATTGGCCCTTAACAGAGGATTCTTATTGGTTAAAAGAGCTAGCGTTCATAGCTTACTATTGGACAATTCTTACAAGGGTTGCCTATATAAGGCAGAGTTCACTGTTGTTGTTTTGAGAAGTCACTATGCTAATAAAGAGCTGAAAGTCACTATTCAGAGGCTGTCTCCATTTACTCCGACCCATGTCCAAGTACTTAACACTCTCTTCATATAAAAATAAACTATTAGCTGTGCAAGAACTAAAAGTCAGCAGTTTTCTTCTCTTCACTGCTGTATCTCTTCTTCTGGTTTTGATCTTCTTCATCCTGACTCATCTGATGCAATCTATAACTCCATTTCCTGATATTTCTTTGGCTCTCCAAGTCATAATCATTACACCCAGTCACTTCATTGGACATTTTCTTCATTGAAGAGATTGCTGACTTCTCTTCTTTTCCCTTTCATTAAATAGGCCTTGTTTCTCTTCCACATGTGAGGGGTGTATCTATTTTGTGACTCAAAACTCAAGATGAAAAAGGGAGGTTTTCCTTTGAAGTAAGGAAAGTACCAGGCACCAGTTAAAAGACGCCAATTAAAATGTCGACCAATCATGGAACGCCTTTGAAGTGCTGGGAACTATTGAAACCCCTTGGAACATTTCTGAAATGGGGGGGGGGGTACCAATTGAACTGTTGAACTATCATGCACTTCGCGCATGATATGTCGATGTATGCCCTCGTGTTAGGGAGGTGTTCGCTGCGTGCTATGCACATATAAGGTAATGAATTGTAACCTGTGTTCTAGAAGGTAGATTGTAAACCAAGCCATTTGCATAATGGGGAGGGGGGAGTAGTTTTGGGTATAAGAATAGAGCCTTTAAGCTTTGCTTTTCATTCTCTCCTCAACTGCAAAAAGGGGAGGACCCATCTGCAGATGTTTATTCCAATAAAGCCTTTTTCCTTGGATCAACTTTGAATCCTGGTGGTTTTTCTTAGCTACAATCTCACAATTTGGGGGCTCGTCCAGGATCCTAGACAGCGGTCAACTGGAAAGCGGGGACCAGGTAAGAGAGTGGCCACAACCTCCCATTGAGAGGCACCTCTCCCGAATTCGGTCAGACTCCCGCGGTGACTGGGAAATCCAGACGATCCTTGGAAAAAGAACTGAGATGAAATGCCGGCTGAGAGTGTGTGAGAACGATCTGAGTTGGGGACGCCCACACATACTTTGACTTCAGAGAGTCCAGGAGTGATCAGATCAGGTAAACTTTGTTTCCTTTCATTTGAAGCCCAAAAGAAAGAGGTCCTTAAACTCTCTGGGAGAATCCAGCATCTGCTGGAGGATTGGGCTTAGGAATCTGAAAGATAGGGGTCCTTAAACTCCCTGAGGGAATCCAGCATCCGCTGGAGGAACGGGACTGGTGAGTCAAGGCTCTGGGAGTCTGAAAGAGTAGAAGATGGGAAAGGGACAAAGCAAGGCTCTGGGAGCCTGGAAGAAGCCTGTCTGGGACAGGGAAGATCTGACAATGGTAGAAAACCAATTCCGGTAGATTCACCTTTGGGACAGCTACTCCAGCAGTGGTTCTCCCCGAATTTAAAGGAATTCATCAGATATCTCAAAAAGAAAAACATGATTTATCTTTGTCGAGACCGATGGCCAAATACTCTTTGATTGATCCTAAATTCCCATATCACTGGAGTCCTGAGGGGGAAACCAGTATCTATTGGATGACCAAATTGCGAGACTATATTCTCCAACACAAAATGACCACTCAAATTGCATACATAGATGTAGGGTTTCATGTGAAATTTGAAGGTCCCATCCCTCCAATTGAGGGTCAATACATGTCACAACAAAAACACAATGAGAGTGAGACGGACAATTGGCTGCAGAGTCTGCCGCCCGCAAATCCTAATTTGAATAATGCGCCTGCCAATGTTCCTATGACATCACCGCCATTGCCGGTGGCACAACTCCCTCCTCAGCCACCCCTTTATCCATGGCTGAGAAAAGAAGTGGAAGGATTAAAGAGAAGTGTTCAGGATTTTCCATTCAGAGGAAAACCTGAAGTGGATGCATTTCCTCTTAGGGAAATTCCTAATGGGGTCAATGCTGCAGGCAACCCGGTGACAGTCTTTGTGGCTGTCCTCATAAAACCAGCCGAGTTGCGAGAATTAAAAAAGACTCTTCCAAAACTTCATGAAAATGCTTATGAGGTGGCTGAACAATTAGATCTATGATTGGGTCCGAGTGATTAACGAAATCTCATGTGGACTTCAGCCTGGAAAGCATGGAATGCAAAAGTGAATGGGCAACAAGGGGTGGCGGCAGGAGATCAAAAATTCCCCATAGCAGTTCCGGATTGGGATCCAAACACTGTGGCTGGCAGAGCAAGTACGAGGGATATGAGAGAACTGATCATGGAGAGGATAAAATTGGCAGTCCCACAAGGGAAAAATTTAACTAAAGCCTTTGAAGTAAGCCAAGGCAAAGATGAATCCCCTGGAGATTATTGTACCAGGCTCTGAGAAAGTCTGGCCAAGTACTCAGGAGTAGATCCCAGCACGCCTGCTTTTGAATCCATGTTGAAAATGCAGTTCGGGGCTTGGCCAGATATCCAAAAGAAAATTGAGAAAATGGATAATTGGGGAGCAGTGGGAATTGTTGATATCCTGAAAGCAGCCCAACAAGCTTTTGTGAACAGACACACTGTAAAAACCAGACAGAAATCACAAATGATGATTGCAGCTGTACAAGCTGCATCGAAGAATGAGGTGAAGAAAGGTGGGAATTTTGGGAAGGGTCCAACTGGAGAAAGGAGAGAGAATTTTGGGGGATACAATCAGGGAAGTTCTCGGGGTAGAGGAAGAGCTTTCAGAGGAGGGGGTATGGGAATGAGACAACCTGGAATGGATAGGAGTTGCTTCAGGTGTGGGAAGGAAGGTCACTTTGCACGCGAGTGTCCTACCAACCGGGAGGAAAGGAGTTATGCATTGTATGATGATTAGGGCTGTTATGGCTCCTTTAAGAGGATCTGTGGGGAGCCATTGGTAAACATTTTAGTGGGTCCTAACCGTCAGGAGCGGCTATTCCTGATAGATACTGGTGCAAGCTGGACTTCTGTGTGTGATCTGATGGAAGGTGCACATAGATCCAAGAAAGTGCTAAAGGTGGTTGGGGTGAGTGGAAAATCACAGGACGTGAGTGTGTTTGAACAAATCAGACTGGAGATGAATGAAGTGGTGACAGAAGCGGAAGTATTGTATATTCCTGATCCTGGAGTAAATCTATTGGGAAGAGATTTGTTGCCCGTGTTTGATATCCAGCTGTGGGATACCGGGAAGGGAGTAAGGATGACTGTGGAATATGAGAAAGCAATTTCAGATGAGGTTTGGGCAGGAGGAGAAAAAGCAGAGTGTATGAGCATTCAGCCAAGTGCAACCTGGGGTGACAAAGCTTTGGACTCCACAATACTCAATGACTAGAAGGGGGAGAGAGGGGCTGAAACCAGTGATTGATAGATTGTTGAAACAGGGCATGTTAGAACCTACTATGTCACCCTTCAATTCCCCAATATGAGCTGTATTAGAGAAAGATGGAAAATCATTGTCTGGTCGTGGATCTGAGGAAAATTAATAGCATAGTGGTTCCCAAATTCCCAGTAGTTCCTGATCCCTACACTATTTTGGGATGAATCCCTCCCAAAAACAAATGGTTTACTGTGATAGATCTGAAGGATGCTTTCTAGGCATGCCCCCTTGAGAAGGGAAGTAGGGACCTGTTTGCATTTGAATGGAATGATCCTGAGACTGGGAGAAAACAGCAATTGAGGTGGACAGTACTGCCCCAGGGCTATACTGAAAGCCCTTTGTTGTTTGGACAAGCTTTGGAGGAAAAATTAGTGTCCTTTGAGAAAGGGAAGGAAATCAAGTTGATTCAATACGTGGATGATTTGTTGCTGACTAGGGATAAAGAAGGAGAGGTTAGGGCAGCATCTGTGGCTTTGCTAAATTGGCTGAAGGAGCAAGGATTGACAGTTTCAAGGGAAAAGATCCAGTTTGTGGAAAAGAAGGTGAAATATTGCAGAGCTTGGGTGGATCAATATACTGTGTTAGCTCGATTCTTGCACAGGAAGCTGATAGGAAAAGGAGAGAGTATAGTGTCGTGTCCTCGAAAATGATGCCAGGAGTCGGTGACTTCAAATCATGCTCTTTTATTTGTGTAGGAACCAAACTGGTGCTATAGAAAAGTTCGCGGCTTTTATTCCTTTAGCCGTGGCGGCCGCGGCCAATGCCACCTCTTTGAATCTCCCGCGATTCGAATAGACCAATCGCGGGAGATTCTTAGCGAGCCAATCAGCGCGGCTCGCCTAACCAATCAGAGTGCCCCGCGCTTTGGCCAATCAAAGCGCGGGGATCTCAAGAATGCTAATGAGGGGACAGAACACCCCTCCCCTCTTGGTTTAGTCCTTACGTTGCGGAGTCCCGTAGGTAGGCGGGGCTCTGTCTTAGCCTACTGGACCTGCGCAGCTCAGTTGTAGGTTGAATCCCGGCCGGTTCGGTTGGGGTCTCTGCTTCTCCGGATGCCGTCGTGGGAACCGGCTGGTCGGTCGGGCCGGGCCGCTCTCCGTAGCTCCCTCCTGGGCCTCCCGGGTTGGTTGAGCTGCGGGTTTCACCGCTCCCGCTCGGTCTCCCCGGGTCGGTCGAGCTGGCCTGGCTGTCTCTTCCTGGAGAGGGGTCGTGCTGGCTGCTTTCTGGTAAGTATGGTTGGTTTATTCTTCTTTGGTTTTGTTCCCCTGGGTATTCCCTCCCCCCTTGGTTTGTGTTGTGGGGATTGGTTTTGCCTGCTTGTGCGTCGGTGGTCTCTTGGGTGGTTGTCCTCGACCTTAATTGGTCGATGTGGCGTTTCCATGCTCGTCCGTCTGCTGTTTGTAGCCAGTACGAGTGTGGGCCTGTTATTTGTGTGATGACGGCCGGTACCCATAATGGGTCTCCCGTCAGGTTTTTTGCGTACACGGGGTCGCCTGGTGCGAAAGTTCGGTGTTTGCTGGTTGAGTCTGGGGGCTTCTCCGGGTTATACATGGGGTGTAATCTGTCAAGTGGGAACCTAAATTTCCTCCCAACTAACAGTTCGGCTGGGCTATTGTTCGTTGTAGTATTTGGGGTTTTGTGTTGGGTGAAGAGTAATTTATTTATTTTCTCCTGGATCTCCCCGTGGTCTATTTTCCGGATGGTTTTCTTAGTGAATTGCACCATCCGTTCCGCCCTACCGTTCGCCGCCGGATGCGCCGGTGCTGTCAGCGTGTGTCGGATGCCCCTTTCCGCTAGGAATTTTTCGAATTCTAGCGAGATGAATTGGGGCCTGTTGTCGGAAACGACGACGTCTGGGAGGCCATGCGTTGCAAAGAGTTTGCAGAGTTCCTTGATCACGGCCTCCGTGGTTGTTGTTCTCATGTTGCTTACCTCCAGCCAGTTGGAGTAAGCGTCTACTATTATAAGGAAGGTGTGTCCTTTTGTGGGCCCGGCAAAGTCTATGTGGATCCTAGACCAAGGTCCCCTTGGGGTTTCCCACTCTAGGACGGGTGCTGTGGGTGGGCTTGGCCTAGTTTCCTGGCATCGTTGGCACTTTGCTACCCATGTCTCAATCTGTCTGTCCATCCCTGGCCACCAAGCATAACTTCTGGCCAGGGCTTTAGTCCTAACGATGCCAGGGTGCCCCTCGTGTAATAGTTCCAGAACCTTCCCTTGTAGTTTTTCTGGAATGACCACCCTATCCCCCCATAGTATGCACCCTTTTAATAACGAGAGTTTCATTTGCCGGTTCCGGAATGTTTTGACGGACTTGTCGTTGTCCCTTTCCGGCCACCCTTTCTCTACCCAATGCAACACCCGCGCCAGACGTTTGTCTTTATTTGTCTCTCGGGCAATGTCTGACGCGGTTATGGGTAGGTTGGGTAGAGTCTCTATACTGAGGGTGGTCGTCGTGGGTGCTGGGTCAATGTCAGGTTCCGGTAGCAGCGAGCGGCTTAAGGCATCTGAATGGGAGATCGTCTTACCCGGTCTGTGTATGAGTCCGTAGTTGTAGGCCGCCAGGAACTCGGACCACCTTGTCATTCAGGGAGACAGAATGTTCGGGGTGGCCCAGTTCCCTGCAAGGATTCCCAGCAGCGGCTTGTGGTCAGTTATGATGGTGAATGTCCGGCCATAGAGGTACTCGTGGAATCTTTTTACGGCGGCAACGATAGCCAGAGCCTCTTTGTCCAGCTGGCTGTACTTCCGCTCCGGTTTGGTGAGGGTCCTTGAAAAGAATGCGATGGGTGCTTCTTTTCCGTCGGGGAGGGTATGGCTGAGGACAGCGCTGACGCCAAAGGGTGATGCATCGTATGTGATGGCCAGGGGTAGGGTCTCGTTGTACTGTATAAGGATGGCGTCCGAAGTGAGGAGGTCCTTTGTTCTCTGGAAGGCGGCTTGCTCGCGTTTCCCCCAAGTCCAGGTCGCCGCCTTGTCCAGGAGCCTATGCAAAGGCTCCGCCACCGTCGCCTTTTGGGGCAGGAAAACATTGTAAAAGTTAAGTAGCCCCAGGAATGCCTGTAGCTCCGTCTTCGACTTGGGTGTGGGGGCTTCTTTGATGGCCTTGATTTTTTGGTTTGTGGGGTGAATGCTGTGACGGTCTAGGAGATATCCTAGGAATTCAACCCGTTCCATGTATAATTGGCATTTCTCCCTCTTTACCTTGAGCCCGGTCTCTTTGAATTTGATTAGGACCTCCCTTAGGCGACCCTCTAGTTCGGCTTGGTTGGTTGCCGACACTAAGACGTCGTCGAAGTAAGGTACCACCCCCTTGATGCCTTGTAATAATCTTTCCATTAGGCTTTGGAATATTCCCGGTGCCACGCTGACTCCGAATTGGAGCCGGTTGCATTTAAATGCTCCCCGATGGGTGATTATGGTTTGCGCTTCTGCTGTTTCCTCGTCGACTGGCAACTGTTGGTATGCCTGGGCGAGGTCGAGTTTGGCGAAAACCTTGCCCCCTCCCAGTGAATGCAGTAGGTGTTTCACTACTGGGACGGGGTAGGCATTTTGTTGCAATGTGCCATTTAGGGTGGCATTATAGTCCCCACAGATCCTCACTGACCCATCGAGCTTGATCGGGGTGACTATGGGGGTCTCCCACCGGGCGTGGTCTATTGGCTGTAGACCCCTTGTTTTACGAGCTTGTCAATTTGCTCGTGTATCTTGGGTTTAAGTGCGAATGGCACCCACCTTGGTTTTAGGCGTTTTGGGGGAACGTTTGGGTCTAGGCTGAATGATATAAGGGGCCCTCGGTACTTGCCTAGGTTTCCGTCGAAGACCTCTTGGAATTCCCAGGCCAGTTGTTGCTCCCAGCTGTCATCGGTGACGTGGTCGATTCCCGTGACTGCGATGCCGAGCGGGGCGAACCATTGCAGTCCCAGTAGGCTTGGGCGGTCGCGATCGACGATTGTCAGGGGAAGCCTTTCGGTGCGCCCTTTGTATGTTATGTTGAACTGTCTGGTTCCAACTACCGGGATGCGGTTTCCCTGGTAGTCCTTTACGATTAGTCTCTGGCTGTCGAGACTTTTCCTTTGGATGGTAGGCACCAAGCGCTTTATTTCTTGCCATGCTATCATGGAGAGGTAGGACCCGGAGTCCACCTCCATTTTGCATGGCTCGCCCTCGATGCCTACCTCCACGTAGACCTTCCGGGTGTCATTTGTTGTGGCGTGGCCGATGGTGACCATCTGATGGGTCTCCTCTCTTCGCCGGGTCTCGCCGCCTCATAGGGATCGTCCGTTCTGGTCCCATCTGTTGCCAGAGGGGCGGTCTCTGGTCCGGGGTGGTGTTCTCTCTCTCCTCCGTTCGCTCTAGTCCCATCGGGGCGGGCTGCAGTTCTTTTTGAGGTGGCAGACGCGGGCGATGTGTCCCTTCTTGTCACAATGCCGGCAGATT
The DNA here is from genome assembly GCA_033807585.1 of Hydrophis major. NCBI lineage: Eukaryota > Metazoa > Chordata > Lepidosauria > Squamata > Elapidae > Hydrophis > Hydrophis major. The sequence continues at coordinate 96,222,885 of CM066330.1, read as the reverse complement.
GACTCGAAAAACCGGCATTCGGACCTGGGGTGGTTGCCTCCGTAACCAGCACAGTTGGTCCTCAACTTACGACCCCGCCGGTTCCGTGGGTCGCGGCCTGCCTGGAGGTGATGAATTTCCTCTTCTTCGTCAGAAGTGCCTGATGCCGAGTGGAAATCGCCCTGGTGGGTGGTCGTCTCGGGTCGGGCCTCGGCCGACCTTGCAGGGTGGTTGTTTCTGCTGCGGTCCCCAGCGTTCAGTCGGCGCATGTGGTCGGCGGATGTTCGGGTCGCTTCGGCGGCTGCGGCTGCGGTGAGGGTGTCTGCAAGGCTGATGTTGCCCTTGGCCATCAGCCGGCCCTGGAGGACAGGGTCCCACAGGCCGAGCACGATTTGGTCTCGCAGGGCGTCGTTCAGGTTGTCGAATTCACACAGCCCCCCTAGGCGCCGTAGTTCGGCAACAAAGTCGCTGAAACTCTCACCCGACCGTTGGTCCCGACGGTAGAATTCGTTGCGTCGGATCAGGATGGGTACCTCTGGAGCGTAGTGCTGCCGAAGTATTGGCTCGAGGACGTCCCAGTCCATCGCGGTCGCGTCGGCGGGTTTGGCAAGTGCCTTGGCCATCTTAAATACTTCGGTCCCTCAGTGGGTCAGGAAGATGGCGCGCTTCATGGGGCCGGTGGCGTCCTTCAGATCGCTGCACTCGAGGAACATGTGGAATCGGTCGGAGTATGATTCCCAGTCGTCGGTGGCGGGGTTGAAGGGTGCGGGGGGTGCGATTTTCGCCATCGTGGAGAATCGTCTGGCTTCTGTCGGACACGTGATTCAGTTCAGGGTCTGGATCCCACCTTCGTCGCCAGTGTCGTGTCCTCGAAAATGATGCCAGGAGTCGGTGACTTCAAATCATGCTCTTTTATTTGTGTAGGAACCGAACTGGCGCTATAGAAAAGTTTGCGGCTTTTATTCCTTCAGCCGTGGTGGCCGCGGCCAATGGCACCACTTTGAATCTCCCACGATTCGAATAGACCAATCACGGGAGATTCTTAGCGAGCCAATCGGCGCAGCTCGCCTAACCAATCAGAGTGCCCCGTGCTTTGGCCAATCAAAGCGCGGGGATCTCAAGAATGCTAATGAGGGGACAGAACATATAGAATGGTTAGAGGGAGATGATGAGAGATGGGAAGTTTTGAAGAAGGCACTGTCATCCGCACCGGTTTTGGCTTTGCCCAATTTGAAGCTCCCATTTCATTTGTATGTGTCAGCAGCTCAGGGAACGGCACTAGGAGTGTTGGCGCAGAAGGGGGGGGCAATACCAGCCCATCGCTTTTCTGAGCAAAATTCTGGAGCCGGTGGTGAGAGGATGGCCGGTGTGTGTGCAGACTGATATAGTTTCAGGCATGGGTGAAATGACTGGAGACAATCTTAGTTGGTGAACTTTCAGCTCTTTATTACATAGTGACTTAAGAGGGTGAACAACAACAACTCTGCCTTATATAGGTGACCTTAATGTGAAATAACCAATAGGGAGCTGTAAGACGCTAGCTCCAGAACCAATGAGAGTACTTCGTTAAGGGCCAATCGGATTCTCTGAACCCAACCAATCCGATCGAGCCGCTTAACACCCAATCAGAAGTGCAGGGCCAGAACCCTGCACTTTACCCCAAGCTTGCTTTTATTTAAACTATTTACATACATAACACAGACTGTGGCTGCTACAGCTATGTTGGTGGTATAAAGCAGGAAGTTAACCTTTGGGGGGGGGCTTGTTGTGCATTCACCCCACCAGGTTACTTCTGTGCTAAGTCAGTTGGCAACAACTTGGATGACAGAGGGGCGGATTCTCAAATATGAGACCATTTTGAGAACCAGCCCAGATGTAGTGATTGGGACAGATAGGAATTTGAATCCAGCAAAATTCCTGGAAGGAAGAAGACAGGAGTGGGAAGCTGAGGACCATGATTGTTTGTTGCAAGTAGATTTGATGACAAAGGTGAGGGAAGATCTGGAAGAGACTCCTCTGAAGGAAGGGGAGAAATGGTTTGTGGATTGATCAAGCAGGGTTGAGGAAGGGAAAAGAAAGTCAGGGAGTTGTTTGCTTTGAAGAGGGCCTTGGAGTTGACTGAAGGGATTGATGTGACAATCTGGACTGATTCCAAATACGCCTGGGGTGTAGTCCATACTTTTGGTAAGATCTGGCAGGAAAGGGGTTTTATCAAGGCTGGTGGAAAACAAGTTGAACAATTGCAGCCTTGGGAGCCCTGCAACTGCCAAGCCAAGTGGCAATAGTTCACGTGAATGCTCATCAGAAAGGAAACACCCCAGAGGTAGTTGGGAACAAATGGGCAGACAAGTGGGCAAAAGAAGCTGCAGGGGAGATAGAGCTGGTGAGGGTATCAATTCCCTTACTAGAAGTGGAAGAGGATGAGGAATGGAAACCTGAGAGGAAAGAGAAAGATGATTTGGAAAAAGAAGGGTGTACATTAACTGAGGATGGGTGGAGAACCTCGGAGGGGTGAAGGTGGTTCCTGTACAATGAGAGGAATTCTGGAAAAGGTACATGGGGCATTGGGGGACAGAAGCACTGGTGACAGCTGTGAAGCCACACTTTTGGAGTCCAAAAAATGTGGGCGCTAGCCCAGGGCATCTGTTGGAAATATTTAATATGTTTAAAAGTGAATAAGAAAGCAGCAAGAGAAAGAGAAATGGGAGGGCGTCCCCTAGTGGGCTGGCCTTTCCAGAGAGCACAAATTGATTTCACCGAATTACCAGAGAAAGGGGGATGGAAATACTTATTGGTGATTAAAGATCATCTGACAGGGTGGGTGGAGGCCTATCCAACTAGGAGAGCCACAGCATCCACAGTAACCAAGATCCTGTTAGAACAAATCATTCCTTGTTATGGGATGATGGAAGCTATTGATTCTGATAGGGGGACACATTTTACACAAAAAGTGTTGCAGTCAGTGATGGCTGCGATTGAGGTGAAATGGGATTTTCACACTCCTTGGCATCCGGAGGCCAATGGCCGGGTGGAGAGAGCTCATGGCGAGTTGAAGAAACAACTGACCAAATTACAATCGGAAAATGGGTTACCATGGACAAAAAAACTTATCCTTGGCACTACTCAGAATCAGAACATGCCCAAGGAAGGACACTGGGGTCTCTCCATTCGAGATGCTAATGGGGCGACCCTACTTGGCAAAAATAGGGAATCCAATTCCTGAATTTAAAGATTTGTTCTTGAGGAAATATTTGCAGACACTGTCCGGGTCTTTGCTTTCTATTCACAAACAAGGATTGTTGGCGCAACGACCACCTTTAGCTGGCAGTCAACATCCTCATGAAGTTGGAGACTGGATCCTGATAAAGACTTGGAAGAGTGAGAAGCTGCAGCCCAGCTGGGAAAGCCCATACCAGGTGCTGTTGACAACTGAATCTGTAGTTCGCACTCAAGAAGGAGGCTGGACGCACTACAGCAGAGTCAAAAGGGCACCGGAACCTGAAAAACCTTGGAGGGCAGTTCCAGTAGACGGTCAGCCGCTGAAGCTCACTTTGAAAAGATGAAGAAGTCTGAACCCTGGACTGAGTTAATTGTCTTTATTCTAGGACTAGGACTAGGAACTTCCTGGGGAAGCAAGAATTTACACCAACCCCAGAATGTTACTTGGGTTATACTCGATTCCCATTCAGACATAGTCAATTGGACTAGTGAGAGGAGGCCTCCCAATACTTGGTTTCCAGAACTGCAATTTGATTTGGAAAGGGTCCTTTTGTCCACCACCAATGACACGTTCATAAAGAAACATCATTTTTACATCTGCCCTGGATATAAAACTGAAAGAAGCTACAACAAGACTTGTGGAGGGGCTGATCAATATTATTGTGCAGACTGGAGTTGTGTGTCTATGGGACACATCTGGTGGGACCCTCTGTTCAAAGGTGATCTGATGCAGATCATTCCGGGATAGTGCAGGACTCCATGAAAAAACTGAGGGAAGGGTTGAATCAAAGGAAAAGAGAAAGGGATGACCAACAAGGCTGGTTTGAATCTCTTTTCAATACATCACCTTGGATAACCACCCTAATCTCCACCTTAATAGGACCTTTAATTTTGTTACTATTGATCCTCACCTTTGGTCCATGTATCTTAAATAAATTAATGAAGTTTGTGAAAGATCGAATTGACACAGTACAAATGATGGTGTTAAAACAACAATATGACCCATTGGGACACCTAGAGAAATCTCCTGAAGAAGGATGGAAGACAGCAGATTTGTTATTAACTGAGTTTGAGTCAAAAATGAAACAAGAACAGGGGGGATTGTGAGGAGTGTATCTATTTTGTGACTCAAAACTCAAGATGAAAAAGGGAGGTTTTCCTTTGAAGTAAGGAAAGTACCAGGCACTAGTTAAAAGGTGCCAATTAAAATGTCGACCAATCTTGGAATGCCTTTGAAGTGCTGGGAACTATTGAAACCCCTTGGAACATTTCTGAAGTGGGGGGGGGTATCAATTGAACTGTTGAACTATCATGCACTTCACGCATGATATGTCGATGTATGCCCTCGTGTTAGGGAGGTGTTCGCTGCGTGCTATGCACATATAAGGTAATGAATTATAACCTGTGTTCTAGAAGGTAGATTGTAAACCAAGCCATTTGCATAATGGGGAGGGGGGATAGTTTTGGGTATAAGAATAGAGCCTTTAAGCTTTGCTTTTCGTTCTCTCCTCAACTGCAAAAAGGGGAGGACCCATCTGCAGATGTTTATTCCAATAAAGCCTTTTTCCTTGGATCAACTTTGAATCCTGGTGGTTTTTCTTAGCCACAATCTCACACATAGATGCAGCCTACTGCTTTCAATATCTCTGTTGACTTGCTGTTGCCACCCAAAATTCTATTATCCATTCTACCCTTAAATTGTCATCCCCCCGTTTTTTGTTTTTTTGTTTGGTTGGGAGAGGAAGGGAGAAAAGTCCTGTGCTTTCTCCCTTCTGTTTCTTTGCTTACACCTGTGCTTTCTCTGCTTACTTGCTCCTCTTTTTGTTTTCATATCACTATTTGTCAGGCTGGACTTCTGCCTTATCCTTTTTTTCTGTGCAATCATAGTAAATTCACTTTTATACTGTACTTGCTTCTAAATTTCATTTCTCTCTTTTTTTTTCTTAGCAAAAACCCTCTCCCCTTTTATTACTGGCCTGCTTTGTCTAAGGCAGCTTTGACCTCTTCCTATATTTGCACCTATTTATTCCATCTCCAAAAGTTATACATTTTAACTACTTGCAATATATTTACTCTATTTTATACCTTTTTGATGAGTCCTCCAGTTTGCATGAAATCCTCCAGTTTGCATGAAATGTTAATGTCTTTTACATTTAATTGTGACTGGATCCTCATTCATTCTCTTCATATGACCAAATTCAATGTATACTTTCTATTCAAAGTGCATTCATTCAGATTTCTTTTATTTTATAGTCTTTTTGCTTTGTCACACAAACATTTTAAGTATCCCATTCAAGTTGCATTCAGCTTATCTTTATATGTACAATATTCAGATTCACAATCTTAAAGGCATCCATTTTCATTGATTTCAACAAACCTGTATTCTTTCAGCAACCCTTTATTACCCAATATCTTTCTACCTATTTAAAAAATAAATTCTCTATTTACTTACTTATATTTATTAACTATCGTATCCAGGCCCAGAAATTAACTATCGTATCCAGGCCCAGAAATTTGCCTACTTTTTCTCTTTTTTTTGCCATTTATATATGCATTTTCTCAGTCAAACACAACTGCTTTAGTCTCTGCTATATTTTAAAATCATACTTCCCACTGCATTAGACAATCTAAAATATGCTGAAATCATTGGCTTTTATATATTTTTTATCATCCATACCTATTTCTCCTTATCATTCCACCAACATCTTTTTTCACAGTCCAGTTTTGTAACAGTTTTTGCGGTATCTGCCATCCCGCATCTGATGGGCGGCTCATGAAAGGGAGCAAGGGAGAGAGAAACGACACGAGACAAGGTTTCCTCGTGATGAGCGCGCCCAGAATGTCTTGGTACTCGCTCTTTTATTATGCTTTTTCACAGGGGGGGTGAAATTTTTCAGAGCCCAAGTCAAACAGGGTATTCAAGATTTACAATGGTTCAGGTCAGTTAAGATACCAGGTTAAACAGGATGCACGTGATTTACAATAGTTCAGGTCAGTTAGGATACCAGGTTAACAGGATGTGTGTGATTTACAACAGTTCAAGTCAGTTAGGATATCATTCTGTATTGACAGTTGTTTATCTCCCCGTCCCTTGTCCGTGCCTTGAAAAGATCACTGAAGAGACAGAAGTCTAATGTTTACACGTGAATGATACAATGTTGCAATGCTTGAATGATACATAGTTGCAATGATACATAGTTGCAATCACATGAATGATACATAGTTACAACATCTCCTCTGTTTTTATTATTTATGACGAGTCTTCTTCCTCATCCAAAACGACAGGAACTATTTTTTTGAAATGTTCGCCGTCCCCGTCATCTAGGCAGGAGTGCGACCCGTCAGCGTCAGGGTTGTCCAAGGAGCGGTAACTCAGCAATGATATTTTTTCATCCGGTGTTGAGGATATAACATGAGCTCGCAATAGCACATTAACATCAGCAAAGGATAATTGATTTTTAAAAGTTGTAATATTCTATTAAAACAATAAAGTCCTATAATACAAATCAATATAATGATTATTAATGGTCCTGCCAATGCAGTTAAAAAGGTTGTAAGCCATGGTGAAATGGAAAACAACCCCCCCCCCCGCTATCAGCATAAAGACAACATTCTTTTTTAATTAGAAAACGAACCCCCCCCCTGCTATCAGCATAAAGACAACATTCTTTTTTAAGCATAGCACACAATCCCCCTTTGTTTTAAAAATAACAGATCTAAATCTTTATGATTTTGCAAGAGAGGGGGTGTTCCATGGATACCTGTAGGGATATAAAATCATCAGAGTTATACACACAAGCCATACATGAATGCAAAAATGATTTGGATTTAACAATTTCATCCCCGTGGATACATGCCATGAAACCATTGTAACAAGTCCAAACAAAATTATTGCCAGAGATAAAATACATTCCTTTCAGGCATGATGTTAAAGTTCCTCCTGCAGTGGTGTGGATTGCAGGATATCCCCTGGTTGTGTGGGTGCGTCTGCCAAATCGAATTGAAGTGGTGGGTAGAAGTCTTCTATGCAAGAGAAATTGGTTGTAGAACTTAAACGAACTTTTTGAAAGTCAGTTATAGTCCAGGCAATATTATCTCTTCTATGAGGCTTCTGCGGATCGTCATGGACAGTTCTTTTGAAGCGTCGTTTGTTGACAGGATCAGAGTTCGGGTATATAAAAACATGACAAGCAGGAGAGAGGGCTATGGACAAGTTAGTTGTAGAACATTTGCGAAATGAAGAGGGAATTCAATTAATAGAAAAAGCATAATAATTACAATAATGACAATAAAGATTAATTTGGTAATTCATCAAGGATGTTAATTGGGGTGGGGAAACCCATAATACAATATAAGGACATTTAGGTCCCCCTATGTTTTAGATTGAATAGAGGAAAAGATTTTAAAGTTCCTTTCCATAGGAAGAGTAAAGAAGGAACAAAAGAGTGAGGGGTAGAGTGTTCTTTAAAATAAAACAGAAGTGACAGAGTGAAAGCTACGGGTAGCATTTTCATGACATACCCACATGGAACAAATATAATAGCCTTCTGTTAATGAAATGATTTTAACACGAATAGTCTTTTGACAGGAAGCATAGGTTTTGTTGAAGTAAGGTAGAAATTGCAAAGAAGATACAGGTAAGAATATCAGGAAGAGTTTTAAGATACAGATGTAACAGATGAATTCCCATGATAGGGTCTTACTGCCCGACCAGGGATCCAGCAAGTGGTTTTGTCTGGCAGTAAGATCGCAGCGTAGCCTCGTCCCCAAGTGAGAAGCTCAGCGGGACCCTGCCAGGCAGGATCTGGCAATCTGCGATAATATACCAGAGGTCTGTTAGGCGGGGGTGAGGGGGAGGAAAAATGACGAGAAGCAGCAGAAGTGGGAGGAATGCCAGTCAGATTGAGAAAGTTTAAAGTGTAAAGACAAAGGTTAAGAGAATTTTGCAATGCTGGGAGGTTTGGGGGTTTTTCCCGCAATTAATATCAATCAAAAGCACGTTTCAGAGATAAGTGAGCTCATTCCACAATAGCCTAATAGCCTGCCCCTGGCTGTTGTAGGGAATCCCAAACTTGTGGATTACATCCCATCTGTTACAGAAGTCCTGAAAAGCAGAACTTGTCTTGGCAGATCCATTGCCTGTTTTGATTTCTTTTGGACATCCCAGCGAGGCAAAGGTATGAATTGAATGATTAATGACATGTTTTACAGTTTCTCCCCTTTGAGGAGTAGCCAGAATAAATCCTGAATATGTATCTATTGAAACGTGCAAATATTTCCAAGGGGCAAAAGGTGGATACTGAGTTACATCCATTTGCCAAATTTCACAAGCTTTTAATCCTCTAGGATTTAATCCTATGGGAATGGAATGTCCTTGCTTACTACATTTGGGGCATTGTTGAATAATGGCAGCAGCTTCTGCCTGAGTTAGGGAAAATTGAAAAGTTATCATAACTTGGCAGGGGAGATTCAAACACACTCCCTGCTTCTATTTTATAATGGACTTTTAAAGCCTCCATAATTTTCCTCCAAGTGACCAAAATGCCAATAGGTGCACGAGGAGGACTATGGAGATGTTCACCAATTTTTTTTGCCAATTGAAATTTTTAAGGACCCTTCCTCATAATAATTGGGACAATGTTGCCACACATAAGCCAATAATGTAGCAATAGGTTTCTTTTTTATAGGAGAGCCCTTTAAATTAGCAGAGTATTTAGAAAAAGAAGCGACTAGCACTCTCAATTCCTTCTGTTGAGAAAAGCCTCCACCCATACTTACGAAAGTCGAGACCATCTTTCAGATCCGATGAATGTGCCAGGCCTGGCGATGTTCCCACCGAGCAAATAAGATATGGGCGCGCCGCTGTGTATCCCCCTTAGGGAATCACGTCGGGGTCACCAGAATGCGGTATCTGCCATCCCGCATCTGATGGGCGGCTCATGAAAGGGAGCAAGGGAGAGAGAAACGACATGAGACAAGGTTTCCTCGGGATGAGCGCACCCAGAATGTCTTGGTACTCGCTCTTTTATTATGCTTTTTCACAGGGGGGGTGAAATTTTTCAGAGCCCAAGTCAAACAGGGTATTCAAGATTTACAATGGTTCAGGTCAGTTAAGATACCAGGTTAAACAGGATGCGCGTGATTTACAATAGTTCAGGTCAGTTAGGATACCAGGTTAACAGGATGTGTGTGATTTACAACAGTTCAAGTCAGTTAGGATATCATTCTGTATTGACAGTTGTTTATCTCCCCGTCCCTTGTCCGTGCCTTGAAAAGATCACTGAAGAGACAGAAGTCTAATATTTACACGTGAATGATACAATGTTGCAATGCTTGAATGATACATAGTTGCAATGATACATGGTTGCAATCACATGAATGATACATAGTTACAACAAGTTTTAGCATACTTACTTTATATACCAGTAGTTTTGGCATTTATATGTATTCCCAGTAATATTCTACATAAGACTCTGTTTTATTATATCCACATTGCATTAGGAAATTTATCTTTTAATACTTTTTTCATATAGGATTATTTCTGTAGTTACACTTCTTTCACTCCAGTTCTTTTCATTTTGATCCTTTTCTTTCATCTTCATTTTGTTCCCAAGATCCATTTTGACCTATCCTTACAAAATAATACCCTGTTCAACATTTTAAACTATATCATTCCTTTTCTCAATCTTTCACTGTAAGCAGTCAAATCAATTGTGTTTTTAATTTTATATTCATCCAACTGCTATATACACTTGAATAGATTTATTTATTTGTTGGTTTGTTTGTTTAACAGTTGCCCATCTCACATATGTGACTCTGGGTGATATGCAAAGTTAAAACACCAGTAACAAAAAAACAAAACAAACCCATATTAATATAGGTCAATATAAATTAAAAATAATTAAAGTATTGTTAAAACTGTGAAAATATTATATGGGGAAGAGAACACATTTAGTTTCCCTAACAGTGAAATCACTTTGCCAGCTCTCTGCCACCATCACTGGTTCACCTACCCAGATGGCAAAGCCCTCTTATTCAGGCATTCTGGAAGACAAACAGTCTGATCTCAGGGGAAATGATGTGCTGGAACAGATGCTATTGCAGGGGGAAAAAAGCTCTTTTCTTAGATTCTGCAACTTAAAATCCTTTATGGGTAGGATTGCAAATAAGTTCTTTGTTAAGTGTGGAGCATGGGTGTGAAGAATGGAGACGAGCTGGTGAAACAGTGAACTTCAATTCTTTATTTACATGGTGTGACAGCTCAAACTGGATGGCTGCTATAGCCTTCCTTATATAGGCAACATTAACTATTCAACCAATGAACACCTGGGAGCGCTCGCTCCATTGACCAATGAGAACGGCTTGCTAATGGCTAATCAGATTCTCCTGAATGGACCAATCTGATCTTGCCATTGAACAGCCAATCAGAAGTACAGGGCCAGAACCCTGCACTTGACTTCAAACTTTAGATAACTTTATTAAACATTTATTCATTCACAATACCCCTTCCCCCTGGGTTCTATTTACGGGGTGCGGTCACGTAGTCCTTGAGGTAGGATGGTTGTTTTGTTAGTCTTTTTGATTTTCGCTGTGCACCCGGTATTTGGCTGTACTCTTGTTGAGGTAGGTCGTTGTTTGGCGAATGGGGTGCCTCTGATTCTGAGTTCGCGTTTTCGTTGTCACTAACATCTTCGGTATCACCCTGAGGTGAACTCACTCCCATCCCTGATTCCTGTTCTCGTGTTTCTGTTCCACTATCGTTTCCTTCAAAAAGGTTTTGTGCTAATTGAAGTTCATCTTCCTCTGTATCTCCCCCTCCCCTCAGTTTGGTTATTAGGGGATTCGGAGATGCCTGACTGCAACCTTGACCATAGTTGATCGATATGGCGCTTCCAAAGTCTATTGTCAGGGCATTGTACAAGATATGATCTCGGGCCGGTTACACGGAGCACAGTCGCTTCTTCCTACAACGGATCACCCGATAAATTTTTAGCAAACACCAAATCGCCTACCTGGAAGGTATGGCATTGGCCGCTGGATCCGAGTGGTTTCTCCGGTTCGTAAGCTGGGTGTAACCGGTCGAGGTGGGAGCGAAGCTTTCGTCCGATTAGCAGCTCGGTGGGAGTTTTGTTGGTGATGCTGTGAGGAGTGATATGCTGTAAAAAGAGGATTCGGTTTATCTTCTCTTCGATGTTGTCATAGTCCACTTTCTGTAGCGTTTTCTTGACGAATTGTACCATGCGCTCGGCCCTTCCATTGGCCGCAGGATGCGCAGGCGAAGTGAGTGCATGTTGAATACCGCGGTCCGCCAAGTACTGCTCAAAGGACTGCATGGTAAATTGGGGCCCATTGTCGGATATCAGTACGTCTGGTAATCCGTGGGTTGCAAACAGTCTTTCTAGTTTTTTAATGACTGCTTCGGTTGTCGAGTTTCTCATTTGGTGGATTTCGAGCCAGTTTGAGTAGGTGTCTATGGTTAACAAGAAGATGTGACCTTTGGTCGGCCCAGCAAAATCCAGATGGATACGGGACCAGAATCGCCGCAGTGTCTCCCATTCGGTTGGGATTGCCTTTGGTGGAGCGTTGCTTACTTCCTGGCATCTATGACAAGTTTTGACCCACGTCTCAATTTGCTTGTCGATGCCTGGCCACCATGCATAGCTTCGTGTGAGGGCCTTCATGCACATGATGCCGGGGTGGCCATTGTGCAAGGTTCTTAGCAGTGCTTGTTGGAGTCGTTCTGGGATAACGACTCTATCACCCCAGATGATACAGCCCTTTTGAGAAAACAACTCTGTTTGTCAACTTTTGAATGGTACGAAGTCATCTGATACTTGGTCCAATGACCATCTGCGTTCCACTCACGTGAGGACTCGTGCTAAGGCGGGGTCGTGTTTTGTTTCTCTCGCAATATCACGGGCGGTTAATGGCGGTGCACGAAGTGTCTCGATCTGCAATGTTGTCATTGTTGGTGCGGGGTCGTCAATAGTCTCTGGAAGCGGTGCACGGCTCAACGCGTCGGAGTGGGGAATAGCTTTCCTGGGGCGGTATTGCAGCTGATAATTATAAGCAGCCAAGAATTCTGATCAGCGAGTCATCCTGGGAGATAATATATAGGGGGTTGGCTTATCCCTGGCTATTATTCCCAGCAAAGGTTTGTTGTCAGTCACTATAGTAAAAGCCCGGCCGTACACGTACTCATGAAATCTTTTGACGCTCTCAAAATTGCAAGGGCTTCTTTATCAATCTGGCTATAATTTCACTCAGATTTTGAGAGCGTCTTTGAAAAATAGGCAACAGGGGCTTCGCTACCATTAGGCAATACGTGGCTCAAAATGGCACCCACTCCGAAAGGCGATGCATCACACATGATATTTAATGGTAAGGTTTCATTGTAGTGCATTAGTACAGCGTCAGAAGTCAGTAGTTTTTTCACATTACGGAACGCCTGCTCTTCTCTATGTCCCCATACCCAAATTGCTTTTTTGTTCAGTAGATGATGTAAAGGTTCAGCTACAGTCGCCTTGTGCGGCAAGAATACGTTAGAAAAATTGATGAGGTCTAGAAATGCCTGGAGGTCAGCCTTATTCCGGGGTCTGGGAGCATTTTTTATTGCTCTCAATTGCTATCTATAGGGTGAATGCCCTGACTGTCAATTAAGTACCCTAAAAATTCGACACGATCTGTATACAGCTTACACTTATTTTTCTTCACCCTAAGGCCTGAGTCTTTGAATTTCTGGAGAACCAATCTTAAACGATCCCGTAAAATTTTTGAAGTAGGAGCAGCAATTAACACATCATCAAAGTAGGGGACAATGCCTTTAATCCCTTGTAAGAGTCTTTCCATCAGGCTCTGAATGATCCCCGGGGCTACACTCACTCCGAATTGGAGCCGCGTACATTTAAAGGCACCTCGGTGTGTCACGATCGTCTGTGCCTGTGCCGTTTTTTTCATCAACCGGCAGTTGCTGATAAGCCTGAGCTAAGTCTAGTTTAGCGAAGACTTTTCTGCCCCCCAGGGAATGGAGGAGGTGTTGCACCACCGGCACCGGATATGGGTTTTGCTGCAGGGCGTGGTTCAGGGTGGCTTGGTAGTCCCCACAAATTCTAATCGAACCATCCGGCTTAATGGGTGTCACGATTGGGGTCTCCCAGGGAGAGTGATTGGTTGACTCTAACACTCCCTGGGCCATTAACTTATCAAGCTGTTCGTCGATTTTCGGCTTTAGTGCGAACGGAACTCAACGAGGCTTAAGGCGGATGGGAGCTATTTTTGGATTAAGGCTAAATGATATCGGGGTCCCCTTGTACTCACCTAGCTTTTCCATGAAGACGTCCCTGAATTCATGGACGAGTTCCTCCTCCCAGTCACTGCCGCCGTTTCGGTTAATGCCTGCCACTTCAATGCCGAGTGGTGCGAACCATTGGAAGCCTAACAGGCTAGGCCGGTCCTTGTCGATCACAGTCAGGGGTAAGTACGCTGTGTGGTTTTTGAACGAAACCCGGACTCGACTGGATCCCAGGACTGGAATCCGGTTCCCCTGATAGTCTTTAAGTATGAGTCTTTGGGAATGAAGGTCTTGGCGCCGGATAGTAGGGATGAGTTGCTTGAGGGTCTTCCAGGGAACCATCGAGAGAGACGATCCTGAGTCGACTTCCATTTGGCAGGGCTGATTTTCGATGGCCACTTTAATTCGAATTTTCTAGGCTTCCAAGGAAGAGGCGTGACTGATAGTGATAGTTTGGTGAGCCTCTTCTCGCTTCGTTGGGCGATTCATGGTTCGGTTTCTATAAGAGTGGTTTACTGGTTCTCGCCTTACAGGACGGTTTCCTGTTGATTGGCGATAGTTGGCCCCCTTCGAGGTCTGGCTGGGTCCTAGGAGGCTTCTACAGACCCGTCCGATATGGCCTTGTTTCCCGCACTCATGGCAGAGCGCATCACGGAATTTGCATTCGGACCGGTAATGGTTGGCCCCGCAGCCAGTGCATGGTTGCTGGGACTTCGGGTAATGGTCCCGATCGGACCGCAGTTGATGGACCTCTTCTTCGTCGCTGTCTGATGACGAAAAGAGGTCCTCGTGGTGGGCCATCGATAGCTGTCCTTCTGACTTAGGTGAAATGTCGCAGGTTGGTTGGTGTGTCGGAGTGCGGTTGCGGCGCAGTTGGGCAGCCAACTTCCTAGTTGCTTCTGCTGCAGTAGCATCAGCGATGGCATCGGCAAGGCTTATGTCGCCCTTCGCCATTATCTTGCTCTGCACGTTTAGCGCATCTAATCCCAGAACTACTCAGTCTCTCAAAGTCTCTTCCAGGTCGGCGAACCCGCAGAGGCCTCCCAAGTTTCGGAGGTCCGCAACGAAATTGGCAACGCTCTCTCCTTTCCGCTGGTTTCTTTGGTAGAACTCATGCCGTCTTACGAGCGTTGGTATGGTCGGTGCATAGTGGGCCCTTAGTACAGGTTCGAGGACGTCCCAGTCTTCACTTCAGCCAGTTTTGCTAGTGTCTTGGCCATCTTGAATACGGTCGGCCTGCAATGCGTTAGGAATACTGCCCATTTCTTCCCAGTTGTGGCATCCTTCAAATTATTGGTTTCCAAGAACATTTGGAAATGATCCATGTAGGACTCCCAGTCTTCTTGCGCTGGGTCAAACGGAGCGGGTGGTACGATGACGCCAGACATGGTTCCGCCATTGTGCATTTCAGCCATGTGCTCGGTTGTCTTCTTCGTTGTTTAGTCAGTTCTGACGTCTCCACATCCCACCCTCATCACCAGTGTTAAGTGTGGAGCATGGGTGCGAAGAATGGAGACGAGCCGGTGAAACAGTGAACTTCAATTCTTTATTTACATGGTGTGACAGCTCAAACTGGATGGCTGTTATAGCCTTCCTTATATAGGCATCTTATTAACTATTCACCAATGACAGCCTGAGAGCGCTAGCTCCGTTGACCAATGAGAACGGCTTGCTAATGGCTAATCAGATTCTCCAGAATGGACCAATCTGATTTCACCATTTAACAGCCAATCAGAAGTGCAGGGCCAGAACCCTGCACTTGACTTCAAGCTCTAGATAACTTTATTAAACATTTATTCATTCACAACATTCTTCCTGCCAGACCCTATAGGATGGGTAGAGGTGATTGGGTAGAGGGGTCCCTCAACTAACTCAGGCCCATGCCATGTAGTGTTTTATACATCATTCTTAAAACATTGAAAATTGGTAACCAATGCAGTTTGTAGATGTCAAGCTCAAAACTGACATGTGTGTAGCCATTTTAGTTAGGCTTAATATATATTATTTTCCTTACTTTCTCTGTGGCAGTCATGGGGGAAGGGTTTTGGGCTCGCCACATTCCTAAGGGGGGGAGGAGTGGAGAAAAGAGAGTGTTTTGGCTAGGTGATCCTTCTTCCCATGGGAAACGAGCTGTCCTTGCTTGGGCCCCTTGAGGTAGAGATTTATGACATCAAGCAATGTTGAATTACTTCTATTGGAGAATGTGACTTTTGGGGGTTGTTTCTAACTTGTATTATTGTGGGGTAATTCCGGGTTGTATCAGATCTGGAATTACCATGGACTTTGCCAATTTGATGGTTTCCTAAATAAAAAAAAATTCTTTTGAAGATTGACTTTGTTCTCTTCTTTTTAAACCTGACAGTAGACCACAAGTGAAATGTTTGTTAATTTAGATGCATACATAACTACCTGCACAAACTAAAGTTTTTGGGCAGTCCCTTGCAAAGAACATTATAGTAATAATGGCTTGACCAGGACATTAGTAACTGAGAATAGGGCCTCCCAGTCATGGAACAAGCATAACTGGTGTGCAATCCAAAGTTGTCAAAGGCCCTCCTAGTCACAGCTGAGTCCAGAAGGACACCCAGTTCATAACCTGTCTGAGGCAATGCCATTCCACCCAGAACTATCCTCACTAACAATAAGACAGACATTAATATCACTTCTAGCTCATGTTTAGGTGAGTCCAATCATTCAAATGGTACTCCAGGTCCTCTTCACCTGTTTCTTGTCCCTCAACTGTATCAGAAACCATGGCGAGTAATGGCTGACAGGTTACATGGGCACATCCATCCCAATGCCTCTGCACTCTTTTATTCAATGTAATGACCACCAATACCTAGTAAGAATATAAGGAACAATCCCAAACTCCCCTTTGAACCTTTCTGGATCAATCTGTTGCTGGAGACAGATTGATTGAATAGGTTCTGTTTTCCTGAGATGGAAGACAGCAGTGAAAAAATCCTATGGTTATCAGGGTGTGATTTCACCATGATAGAGGGGCCATAAATAACTTCTCTGATTCCAGAGAAGAAAAGGGAAGAAGGAAGAAGCAATCAGTTATCTAATTACTACTTCATATTGGGTTAAGAAGACTTGGGATAGGACATGGCTGTCATGGTGTCTATTAAGTGCACAACCTCATACTCCATTCATCAGTCATATTTTCATAGACACCTAATTAGAGATTCACTACTAACCAATTGGAAAAAAGTACGGAAAAAACACTATTTAAAAATACCGATTTGGCTATCGACAATGGAGGCAATGGTTCATCCCAACAATTTGGACATCACAAAAATGATTAAATACAAAGACTTATTAGGTTCACAAGGAAAACTGAAAACAAGACAAGAATTACAAGAGCGAGGATTTAAAATTGATCAGTGGGTATTTCTCCAAATCCATAGTAGATATCAACAAGATAATAAAGATGGAAGAAGCAATCATTTATCTAACTACTGCTTCATATTGGGCTCAGAAAACTTGGGATAGGACATGGCTGTCATGGTGTCTATTAACTGCACAACCTCATACTCCATTCACCAAGAAGTTGTCCAGGACCAAAAGCCTGGGAAATTTCATTGTCAGCCCAGTCAGGCTGGGAAGTTACTATGCATTCGGAAGATTGGATCAAAAATCTGAACAATATGAATATTTCCTAGAACCCAACTTAATAAACAGAGTCTTACAACCAATAACTTATGGAGCAATACCCTTGAAAGTCATTAGGTACAATTTCTGCTCCCTTAACCCATGCCCTGGATTCTTGGCTGAGATAACACCTGAAATACAGTTGGGACCATGTGTGAAAGTGGATTCAACCACCCTTCTGGACCCAGCTAGGTCTCAGTAATGTATTCTATATCCTGCTTCTCATCCATGATCAAGTCCTAAATATAAGTGGCTTTGTTATAGAATGATTTGGTATTTAGCAACCAATACTTCCTAACATGTGTTGACTAGGCATTGCAGTTGAGTTAAGGGACTGGAATGCAAAACCAACACAAGATACTGAGACCACACTTTCTGAGAGCACTCTACTTCCTTCTCTCACCATACCTCCCATTCCCATCAGGATACTTGAATTGCCCCAAGCCCTTGAGATACCAACAGTCTCTGACTCATACAACTTCTCTCCACAATTCCACAGACAGAAGATCCTCACCTCATAGTACTCCAAGTCACTACCACAAGTGGTGTCAGCATGATGAGGAATCCACAAAGTTCACCTCCTTTAATAGAATTGTGGACAATAAACTGGACTATATAGCAACAACAACAAAGAAAATAGAGAGACTCTCCCTAAATCTTTTTTTAAAATGATAGATGAATTAACTTTAAAAGATATTTGGAGAGAAGGAAATGTTAAAGCTAAACAATATACTTTTTATTCAAATAGACATTTATCATGGTCCAGATTAGATATGATTTGGATCTCAACAGAATTAATATCCAATATTCAAGAAACAAATATCGAAACAAGACACCTTCATCTTTTGTTGACATAACATTCTATTGGATCAAATAAACTTCAATAATTTGATAGGCAGCAATTGGAAACAATCCATATTCTGCATATTTTAATTATATTTTTATAGATTTAGTTTGTATTTTTGTAGGGGTCTCTGTTTTTTAAAACTAGTATGTTGTAATTTTGAGAAATTGTTTTAGTAGGAAGATTACTAAATTTTATTCAATAAGTAAAAATCAAATGTAATAACACACTTTCTATACAGCCAAGCCTTTAGAGAAATCAGAAATACATTTTATTGTGAAAATTAAATTAAAATGTGGCATCCCATGGACTTGCAAAATATCTAGAAAGTATTTTGTTATTTATCCTAACATTTCATTGGTTTTGCTTAGATGCTGTAAAATTTTTGCAATCCTTTGTTTTAATATCAAAGACTAGTTTTCCCATCTTTGTTGAGCTGCTGTAATTTGTTACCAGGCTTTCATCTTGAAAGCCTCAATTATTTGGGCTTTGAAAACTCCAGCACTGGATATTTTAAAGAAGAGATTGAACAACCATT
Organism: Hydrophis major; assembly: GCA_033807585.1. Lineage (NCBI taxonomy): Eukaryota > Metazoa > Chordata > Lepidosauria > Squamata > Elapidae > Hydrophis > Hydrophis major. The sequence goes on along the minus strand of CM066330.1, from coordinate 96,204,360 downwards.
TGCCTGAAATGATATAAGGTTTCCTGCCTGAGGAGGTGTTGGACTAGAAGACCTCCAAGGTTCCTTCCAACTCTGTTATTCTATTATTCATTTAAGAGAAAAAATGGGGCACTGAGGTTTTCAAATAAATACAGCTTTGTATAACCGAGAACAAGATCTTAATCCCATTTGGGTGAAAATCATAGTGTTTTTTCACCCTAAAATGTAGAGGAATATTTACAGAAAAAAAATACTGGCACCTTTTTCAGTAAGGGATGCCTGCACAAACTTTGTTTTTTTTTTTTTTTAAATGAGTCCAACAGAAGAACATGTGTTTCTAAAGTATCACCCAAAAAATAATAGTTAAAACAACGCAACATTTTGGATGCAAAGATAAATTGGAATGCTTCCAATCATATGGCCCATAGTAACTCTGCACTTCCTTAAACTAAATATTTCTCCCCAGGAATAAGGTTGTAGCTGCAGAGATAAGCATATGATCCTATGAAACACAAAGTTATTTTAAGGAGACATAGACAAGTGCCATATCTGAGCACACCAGCATGTTCTCAAACACCCAAGCACTGCACTGCTCTAGTAATTAAGTCATCAACCATAGGGATATCTACTTTTGAAAGCTTTGCAACAACAAAAATAAATAAATACAAAAATGTGTTTTGTACAAAAATGTACAAAAACATTGAAATGTATTAGAAGTCCCCCGCCCCTGAAAAAAAAAATTCCATTGGAAATTGTTCTGGATTTTTCATATTTTTAATCAGTTCTTTTTAACTCTCACTACGTTGCTTAGTACAAGATTCATTGAGAGATGGCAGCTACCCTTTTCTGCTTTTCTATCTGGCTGCATGGTTGTTATGACTTGATAAATGTGCGTGATGAACTGCCATGTTCCATGAGATTGTTAAAGGAACAGGAAGACCTTGGTGTATGCTTTCTCGTGATTGCAGAAAACCTGGTTACAGTTCTTTGGTCATAAAGAGCAAAACACTAACTGTTCTGTCCCCTCATTAGCATTCTTGAGATCCCCGCGCTTTGATTGGCCAAAGCGTGGGGCACTCTGATTGGTTAGGCGGGCCGTGCCGATTGGCTCGCTAGGAATCTCCCACGATTGGTCAGTTCGAATCACGGGAGATTCAAAGTGGTGCCATTGGCCGCAGCCGCCGCGGCTAAAGGAATAAAAGCCGCAAAATTTTCCTATAGCCCCAGTTCGGTTCCCACATCAATAAAAGAGCTTGATACTAAGTCACCGACTCCTGGCATCATTTCCGAAGACACGACACTGGCGACGAGGATGGGATCCAGATCCTGAACTGAAGCACGTGTCTGACAGAAGCCAGACGAATCTCCACGATGGCGAAAATCGCACCCCCCGCACACTTCAACCCTGCCAGCGAGGACTGGGAATCGTACTCCGACAGATTCCGCATGTTCTTCGAGTGCAGCGACCTGAAGGATGCCACCGGCCCCATGAAGCGCGCCGTCTTCCTGACCCACTGCGGGACCGAGGTATTTAAGATGGCCAAGGCATTTGCCAAACCCGCCGACGGGACCGCAATGGACTGGGACGTCCTCAAGCCAATACTTCGGTGGCACTATGCTCCAGAGGTGCCCATCCTAATCCGACACAACGAGTTCTACCGTCGGGACCAAGGGTCGGGTGAGAGTTTCAGCGACTTCGTCGCCGAACTACGGCGCCTAGGAGGGCTGTGCGAATTCGACAACCTGAACGACGCCCTGCAAGACCGAATCGTGCTCGGCCTGTGGGACCCCGTCCTCCAGAGTCGGCTGATGGCCAAGGGCAACATCAGCCTTGCAGATACCCTCACCGCAGCCGCAGCCGCCGAAGTGACCCAAAAATCCGCCAACCGCATGTGCCGACCGAACGCTGGGGACCGCAGTGGGAACAACCACCCTGCAAGGTCGGCCGAGGCCCAATCCGAGATGACCACCCACAAGGGCGATTTCCACTTGGCATCGGGCACTTCCGACAAGGAGGAGGAAATTCATCGCCTCCAGGCAGGCTGCGACCCACGGAACCGGCGGGGTCGTAAGTCGAGGACCAACTGTGCCGGTTGCGGAGGCGACCACCCCAGGTCCGAATGCTGGTTTTTCAAGTCGATCTGCCGGCATTGTGACAAGAAGGGACACATCGCCCGCGTCTGCCGCCTCAAAAAGAACCGCAGCCCGCCCCGATGGGACCAAAGCGAACGGAGGAGAGAGAGCACACCACCCCGGACCAGAGATCGCCCCTCTGACAACAGATGGGACTAGAACGGACGATCTCTACGAGGCGGCGAGACCTGGCGAAGAGAGGAGACCCATCAGACGGTCACCATCGGCCACGCCACAACCAATGACGCCCGGAAGGTCTACGTGGAGGTAGGCATCGAAGGCAAGCCATGCAAAATGGAGGTGGACTCCGGGTCCTACCTCTCCATGATAGCATGGCAAGAAATAAAGCGCTTGGTGCCTACCATCCAAAGGAAAGGCCTAGACAGCCAGAGACTAATCGTAAAAGACTACCAGGTAAACCGCATCCCGGAAGTCGGAACCAGACAGATCAACGTAACATACAAAGGGCGTACTGAAAGACTTCCCCTGACAATCGTCGATCGCGACCGCCCAAACCTACTGGGACTGCAATGGTTCGCCCCGCTCGGCATCGCAGTTACGGGAATCGACCACGTCACCGACGACAGCTGGGAGCAACAATTAGCCCGGGAATTCCAAGAGGTCTTCAAAGGAAACCTAGGCAAGTACCGAGGGCCCCTTATATCATTCAGCCTAGACCCAAACGTCCCCCCAAAACGCCTGAAACCAAGGCGGGTGCCATTCGCACTTAAACCCAAGATAGACGAGCAAATTGACAAGCTCGTCAAGCAAGGGGTCCTACAACCAATAGACCATGCCCGGTGGGAGACCCCCATAGTCACCCCGATCAAGCCCGATGGGTCGGTGAGGATCTGTGGGGACTATAATGCCACCCTAAATGGCGCGTTGCAACAAAGCGCCTACCCCGTCCCAGTAGTGCAACACCTACTGCATTCACTGGGAGGGGGCAAGGTTTTCGCCAAACTCGACCTCACCCAGGCATACCAACAGTTGCCAGTCGACGAGGAAACGGCAAAAGCGCAAACCATAGTCACCCATCGGGGAGCATTTAAATGCAACCGGCTCCAATTCGGAGTCAGCGTGGCACCGGGAATATTCCAAAGCCTAATGGAAAGACTATTACAAGGCATCAAGGGGGTGGTACCTTACTTCGACGACATCTTAGTGTCGGCAACCAACCAAGCCGAACTAGAGGGTCGCCTAAGGGAGGTCCTAACCAAATTCAAAGAGACCGGGCTCAAGGTAAAGAGGGAGAAATGCCAATTATACACGGAACGGGTAGAATTCCTTGGATATCTCCTAGACCATCACGGCATTCACCCCACAAACCAAAAAATCAAGGCCATCAAAGAAGCCCCCACACCCAAGTCGAAGACGGAACTACAGGCATTCCTGGGGCTACTTAACTTTTACAATGTTTTCCTGCCCCAAAAGGCGATGGTGGCGGAGCCTTTGCATAGGCTCCTGGACAAGGCGGTGACCTGGACTTGGGGAAAACGCGAGCAAGCCGCCTTCCAGAGAACAAAGGACCTCCTCACTTCGGACGCCGTCCTTATACAGTACAACGAGACCCTACCTCTGGCCGTCACATGCGACGCATCACCCTTCGGCGTCGGCGCTGTCCTCAGCCATACCCTCCCCGACGGAAAAGAAGCACCCATTGCGTTCTTTTCAAGGACCCTCACCAAACCGGAGCGGAACTACAGCCAGCTGGACAAAGAGGCTCTGGCTATAGTTGCCACAGTAAAAAGATTCCACGAGTATCTCTAGGGCCGGACATTTACCATCATAACCGACCACAAGCCGCTTCTGGGAATCCTTGCAGGGAACCGGGCCACCCCGAACATTCTGTCTCCCCAAATGACAAGGTGGTCCGAGTTCCTGGCGGCCTACAACTACGGACTCATACACAGACCAGGTAAGACGATCTCCCATGCAGACGCCTTAAGCCGCTCGCCGCTACCGGAACCTGACATCGACCCAGCACCCACGACGACCACCCTCAGTATAGAGACTCTACCCAACCTACCCATAACCGCGTCAGAAATTCCCCGAGAGACTAATAAAGACAAACGTCTGGCGCGGGTGTTGCATTGGGTAGAGAAAGGGTGGCCGGAAAGGGACAACGACAAGTCCATCAAGACATTCCGGAACCGGCAAACGGAACTCTCGTTATTAAAAGGGTGCATACTATGGGGGGATAGGGTGGTCATTCCAGAAAAACTACAAGGGAAGGTTCTGGAACTATTACACGAGGGGCACCCTGGAATCGTTAGGACTAAAGCCCTGGCCAGAAGTTACGCTTGGTGGCCAGGGATGGACAAACAGATTGAGACATGGGTAGCAAGATGCCAACGATGCCAGGAAACTAGGCCAAGCCCACCCACAGCACCCGTCCTAAGTGGGAAACCCCAAGGGGACCTTGGTCTAGGATCCATATAGACTTCGCCGGGCCCACAAAAGGACACACCTTCCTAATAACAGTAGACGCTTACTCCAACTGGCTGGAGGTAAGCAACATGAGAACAACAACCACGGAGGCCGTGATCAAGGAACTCGGCAAACTCTTTGCAACGCATGGCCTCCCAGACGTCGTCGTTTCCGACAACGGGCCCCAATTCACCTCGCTAGAATTCGAAAAATTCCTAACGGAAAGGGGCATCCGACACACGCTGACAGCACCGTCGCATCCGGCGGCAAACGGTAGGGCGGAACGGATGGTGCAATTCACTAAGAAAACCATCCGGAAAATAGACCACGGGGAGATCCAGGATAAAATAAATAAATTACTCTTCACCCAACACATAACCCCAAATACCACAACGAATAAGAGCCCAGCCGAACTGTTAATGGGGAGGAAATTAAGGTCCCCACTCGACAGATTACACCCCACGTATAACCCAGAGAAGCCCCCAGACTCAACCAGCAAACACCGAACCTTCGCACCAGGCGACCCCATGTACGCAAAAAACCTGACGGGAGACCCGTTATGGGTACCGGCCATCATCACACAAATAACAGGCCCACACTTGTACCGGCTACAAACAACAGATGGACGAGCATGGAAACGCCACATCGACCAATTAAGATCGAGGATGACCACCCAAGAGACCACCGACGCACAAGCAGGCAAAACCAACCCCCACAACACAAACACAAGGGGGGAGGGAATACCCAGGGGACCAAAACCAAAGAAGAATAAACCAACCATACTTACCGGAAAGCAGCCAGCACGACCCCTCGCCAGGAAGAGACAGCCAGGCCAGCTCGACCAACCCGGGGAGACCGAGCGGGAGCGGCGAAACCCGCAGCTCAACCAACCCAGGAAGCCCAAGAGGGAGCTACGGAGAGCGGCCCGGCCCGACTGACCAGCCGGTTCCCACGACGGCATCCGGAGAAGCAGAGACCCCGACCGAACCGGCCGAGATCCAACCTACAACTGAGCTGCGCAGGTCCAGTAGGCTAAGACGGAGCTCCGCCTACCTATGGGACTACGCGACATAAGGACTAAACCAAGAGGGGAGGGGTGTTCTGTCCCCTCATTAGCATTCTTGAGATCCCCGCGCTTTGATTGGCCAAAGCGCGGGGCACTCTGATTAGTTAGGCGGGCCGCGTCGATTGGCTCGCTAGGAATCTCCCTTGATTGGTCGGTTCAAATCATGGCAGATTCAAAGTGGTGTCATTGGCCGCGGCCGCCGCGGCTAAAGGAATAAAAGCCGTGAACTTTTCCTATAGCCCCAGTTCGGTTCCCACATCAATAAAAGAGCTTGATACTAAATCACCGACTCCTGGCGACACGACACTAACTCTGCAGCATGTCTTGTTTAATTATGTCTGGTTGTTTCTGCTTTGCTTTCCTGAGCCCACTTTCAAGATGATGTTTGTTGGAGAAATTTTAGATTCAAAAGTATCTGTAAATCACACCATCTGATCTTTTATTCTTCTATAGCCTATAATATTCATTTGGTTCCAGAGAAATAGCTTATAGGAAAACAGTAGGCTCATACAATGTTCTACCAAGTTTGTTCTTGCTCAGTCTCTCATTTTCCATCCTGAAGTCCTTTCTGTTTTATTCACAAAACAAACAAATCAACAGCATGAAAAATGTGCACACATTTGCATGTATGTATTTCCTATCACCGACATATTTATATACATTTCTCCGCATAAAAGACATTTTATTTGCTCTTTCATACAAGTGTGCATTAATCTACATAATCTTAGTTTTCAGTTGTTTGCAAACCTGCATTGTAAAATCCAGACAAATATGCTCTTCCAATGGAAGATCCAAATCAGGGGACTTTGCATTACAATATGTGAATGAATCCATCCATTGGTGGGACATACTGTATACTCTGAACATGACAATAATTTCCATGCCAGATCAAACTCTTTTCAGAATGTAACTAAAATCAAGCATATCTACATTCATTTTTTTGTTCTTAAATTTTAAAAGTTGGCAGCCAGAGTGGTGTAATGGTGATGATGCTAAAATAGGAGGGAGAGACCCAAGTTCTAATCCTCTGTAGGCATGGAAGCCACTTGGGTGACCTTAAGATCAGGGGTGGGCTTCAAAAAATTAGATTCAGGGGTGGGCATGGCCATGGTGGGTGTGGCCTACTTGGCCTCCTGCACCATGGTGGGAGGGCGGTTTTCATCCTCCCCAAGCCTCCATGTGGAGACTCCTGAGAGGGGTAGGGCAGGCAGAACAGTTGTTGCAACTACTGGTTTGGCAAACCAGATGTAAAATTAACATCCAGTTTGCCTGAACTGGTGCGAACTGGTAGCAGCTCACCCCTGCTTGGGATAGTCACTTCTTCTCAGCTATGTCTCAGGTTCTGTGACAAGCCAGCTGAAAAACAAAATTCCTTATTGCATTATGCACAGATCTGCTACTGGAGAAGTGCAGGAAAAATAATAGATACTACAATTAAGTAGAACAATGACAACTATGTTTAAAAGTGGCTTAAGTCAGGAGAAACTTAAAATTTTACACATAGGGAAATATGTTTCTTGGTATTTCACAAGCATTGTTACCTTTATCTTATGGATATGGATATGTGCCTGTGTTGGCCAGACAGGCTGAAGGTATTTTACTCCCTGAAAAAGCTAATGGCTCCCTACATCAACTAAGTTAAGAATACCCTGAATTAATAAAGCTAATTTAGTCCAGAAAGAATCAAATTTTCAAATGATCTCTTCCCATCTTTGATTTAAAAATGCAATACTAAATATGAATATAACATTAAATACATAATTAAGCATCTACCTCATGATCACGTGGTCCTGGAATATGAATCTAAAACAACTAAAGTCAGAAACTTATCCTGGATAAGATTCATTTTTAATTTCCAGACACTATTTTTTAACTTTATCTAGAAATAATTATGTTTTCTCCAATAAAATCCATTTCCTTTATTGAAATTTATTAAAATATTTCTATATTTTTTCAGTGGTGAGACCCTGGCATTCTGGCCAAGTTCCAACCATTATTATTTATTCTGCTGTGAATTGTGTTGGATTGGGCCCATAATATTAGATAAAATTCAAGGTGATCACTTAATAAAGTTGTTAAAGTTTGGTCTAAATTTTATTTTCAGGGAAAGGCTGAGAATCACTTTGCATATTATGGTTAAAGTTGAGGGAAAAGCCAATTATCTTTCCTTCAAGGACAAAAAGAGTTAAAGTTAAAATGAAATAAAAAAATAAATAAACCATTATACTTCAAGATATGCTGGATACTTCTGGATTTATTATGGGTGAAGTTTCCATTTAAAAGATTGCCATGGGTTTCTTTATATATACCCACATCATTGGGTTCCAAAACTCAGGACAGCCAGTACAACAAAATAGGTGGTCCCCAGACAACACACACACACACAAGCACAGATGAGTAATCACTGCTCATATTCCATTCTTTCCCACTTCTACTGCACCTCCTGCTCCTGCTCCTTCAATACTACCCCTTGTGAGTCCTACTGTTGGAGATCAGTATCTCTTTCTAGCCACATTAGGTTGCTTTAGGAACACACACACATCCACACCCCACCAATAGTTATTATATTCAGTAGTTGCTGTGCTGGCAATCTGTTCTCTCACAGGCATATTCTATCTTTTCTAGGAAAAAATAAGACGAGGAAGGAATATTTGGTATGTTTTGTCAAGTAAGATACAGATAGAGGTACAGGTACAGATTGTGATAGATATGCAGATAGATAGATAGATAGATAGATAGATAGATAGATAGATAGATAGATAGATAGATAGACAGACAGACAGACAGACAGACAGACAGACAGATGATAGATACAGATAGACTGTTACATTTCAAGCTTCCAGCACCAGAAAACAGCAACCAACACCATTTTTGGCATGACATGTGTTGAATGCAGGTTTGAAAACTTGGCCCGAAGTGACCCGCAATCAAAGTCAGTGCTATGCACTGCTGCTGCATTGCCAAGCTGTAGGTTTACACCAATATCTCAGGAACCCTCCATCATGTTACGCATATGTAGAACAAGTACATCCTATTTAGTCCAGTGGACCACTACCTCTCATAAGTGTGCATAAATACTATGCCTAAAATACCTAATTATAGCTGAATGTAACTATAAAATATGGATACAAATGCTTCTCACTGGCCAGTTATGAACCTCTGAAGGGCTTGGGTTAACCTTTCTGTACACATGGAAGAAAGTATTTCATTTAGGATTGCCAGTCGTTCTTGGACGCTACATTTAGATTATTACAGTCTATCAGCTTGGTTTTTATTCACCAACATTTCTTCATTATATTATCTGGTGTAGATCCTACCTCTCTCCCAAACCTAGATCACTAAATAAATGGATAAAACACTTTCAGTACAATGTTGACTTGAAAGACCAAGACGAAATGACTTGTAAAGCCATCATAACAGATGACACCATACAATATTCTCAATTATACATTGGAAGAGAAGCAATATTGAATACATATCATTGAGGGCTCAGCTTGATAGCTCTTATGAAGTCCTCTTGAAATCTTAGTAAGTGCTTTGTATTAATTATTATAAGAATTTCCTTACTTCTCTCGTACTGAAAAAGATTAGACAGGTTTGGACCTTATTACGTAGAAAATTTAAATTTGGTTCTTCTTATAAGAAATTGATACTTTATAATAATTTTATCATATTTCCTGCTGTGATCTCTGGATAGAAAAGGCATATGGCCAGTAAATGTTCAGCTCCATTCAATTGCTACAACTCCATCCCAATGCAAGGAATTACAGGGTCATTAAAAGACAAAAAATAGTTTTAACATGAAAACAGATAGTAATCCATTTTGGGGATTTGGTTTGGAAAACATGGGCATTTAATGGAATCATTATCTTCTATCAACTGTTAAGGAACATTATTTTTAAAATGATAATGCATACAGTTAAACTTTCCTATCTATACTTTTTGGAATTGATTATCAATTTGGCTGTGAATAAGCTATCTGCCTGCTTAATTTTCAGTTCTAACAAGTGGTTCCATCCTTTACATGTATATATTCCAAATGCCTCAGAAAAGAAGAAGAATCAATATACTCTATTGAAATGGAGCAATAAACTTTACCCATACATTTAATAATATTTATATGTACTTTAATGAACCAACAACAATAGTGTGATTATTTTTTCACAAGCAAAAGGAACACATTCCTTTCACAAATAAGGAGGAATCTCTGTGTCTTAAATTTATTTCTCTCACACATATATTTACCAATACTTTCATTAAGTAATCCAAATTACTAAAATGCATCCCAAGGAAAGCATTACAATTTCAACCAATTACATTTGAAATCTAACTAACATGTAGAATTGTAACAAAAAAAAAAGAGAAGAAGAAGAGAATTGTAACAAAGGAAGGCTGAATACCATTTATGTACCCTATAACAAAAGCCAAGGAAAGGTATTTCGAAGACATCTTTAGCTGTAATAGACAGGTCAGAGAGAAATGAACCTGAAAGCGAGAAGGATACACTATTTAGATGGCTTTTGTGAATTTGAAATTGGGTTCAAAATAGAATTGGTTTGAAATTGGGTTCAAAATAGAATTTTTTGCTGCATAAATTGGGTCTACTACAAATAAATAAAATCAAGAGTAGACCACATTATGAAAGCTGGGGGCTACATTTAAGATTTTTCTCCTTTTATCTCAGGAATGAGGAGAATTATAGCAAATATAGTAATAGGTCTCATGCACCTAGATAGAATTCTTGTTCAGCTTGTTTTAAAAGGATTATGTTTATTTCAAGATGTATAACACTGGTTCATGTCTATAAATGCTGATTTGTTTGGCAATAATGACATCAACATTCATGAGTACAACTGAAAAGTGCTCTGGAAACTACACAATTTTTGTTTCAGGTCTACATGTGGCTCTGGGGCTCTAGATTTGTCAATCACCCATTGATAGACATGGGGCAGAACAGAAGTGGTATTCAGCAAATTCTGACCAGTTCTGGAGAACCGGTAGCAGAAATTTTGAGTAGTTCAGAATACCAGCAAATATCACCTTTGACTGGAGATTTTACAGTATCCTTCCCCTGCCATGCCTACCAAGCCACAACCACAGAACTGGTAGTAAAAAAATTTGAATCCCTCCACTGGGGCAGAACTATTTCCTCCTGTACACTTACATGTACTGTGTGAAAAAAAAAAAATCAGTAACCCTTGTAAATGACATGATTTGAAAAACCTGAGTAAAGTCTAAGACCTATGAAGAAAATAATTGGATATGTAGTGTAGAAAAGTTGGTTTGGTGAACGTTGGTGCACGCAATTCCAGTCCTATAAAAACATGGGAATTTTGGAATATGCCACACCATTTTTCCCATTTATTCTCTAAATTATCGATCAGGTCAAGTCATTTAATTGGCCATTTAGAGACCTACAGAACAAATTGCATTAGCATCATCAAGACTATCAAACATATTATTGTTTTTTTAAATAATTAAGGTTCTACATTCAGAATTTCCAAAACTTTACACTTATCCATTATAAAAGTTGCTGAAAACTTTAAATATTCTTTTCTCTTTTTTCATCTTAAGAGAAAATTACTTGCTTAAATTAAGATATTAAGGAGGTTTTACAATTTTCAACTAAGTGTTCACCTTATGCTACTCTCCCCGAAAGTTCTTTTCCTTCCATTATTCTCTATCTTTCTACCCTTAGTTGGCTTTCTCATTGCAATTCTTTTTTATCATTTTCTACTCAAGAAATTGGACTAAATAATAGCTCATCAATATCATCAATTTACCCTATTTTGCTTTTACCACATGAATATTTTAGTCTTGACTCATAAAGTTTGAAAGTCCCTTACTGCAAGGAGATCAAATCAGTCTACCCTAAAGGAAATCCATCCCAACTGTCATTTGGAAGGAAAGATACTGAAGCTGAAGCTCAAATACTTTGGCCACCAAATGAGAAGGGAGCACTCACTGGAAAAGATCTTGGTGTTGGGGAAAAAAAGGGTAAAGGTAAAAGTTCCCCTTGCACATATTTGCTAGATGTTTCTGGTTCTAGGGGGCAGTGCTCATCTCCGTTACAAAGCTGAAGAGCCAGAGCTGTCCAAAGACGTCTCCATGGTCATGTGGCTGGCATGACTAAATGCCAAAGGTGTACGGAATGCTGTTACCTTCCTACCAAAGGGGTCACTATTTTTCTACTTGCATTTTTAATGTGCTTTCAAATTGCTAGGTTGGCAGAAGCTGGGACAAGTAATGGGAGCTTACTCTATTACATGGCACTAGGGATTTGAACTGCTGAACTGCTGACCTTTCTGACTGCCAAGCTCAGGGTCTTAGCCATCACATCCCTTTTGGTATTGGGAAAGACTGAGACAAAAGGTGAAGGGGATGGCAAGAGATTGAGATGGATAGATAGTGTCATCAAAACACTATCTAAACACTCAGGGAAAGGGGGGGCAGTGGGTCTGCATTTTGTGATTCATGAGATCATGAAGAGTTGGACATTACTTAGCAATTGAATAACAACAGTTTAAGAACATAACAGTTTTACATTTTGCTATCCATTCAAATGAGACAATGAGAGCAATTCTATTATCCTTACTATCACCACCCACTTTTCAGTCAAGTCTACCTACCTTTTGTGACTTGCATTTTAGTTCGAATTGCAATTCCAGTTCTCTCTCTTTTTAATATACTCTTTAATATACCCTTCTATCTCTTTATTTGGAGTAACTTTTCATTTTCTCACCAAAATATATTGTACTACCATGCCCAGTGGTGGGATTCAAATAATTTAACAACTGGTTCTCTGTCCTAATGATTTCTTGCAACAACCAGTTCACCAAAATGCTCAGAAAGTTAACAACCGATTCTCCCAAACTGGTGCGAACTGGCTGAATCCCACCACTGACCATGCCTCTTACTATACCTTAGTTCTTCCTTTATATAAAATGTTCTACGGGTTAACTAAAGAGTTGTTCGTCCTACTGAATATTATCTTTGCTGTTTTAAGAATACACTCAGTTCATCTAAACTCTTATCCATTCAATTACCCCAGTTCTTGCTATTGGATGCCCAAGTGAATAACATAAATGATAACATTTATTTCTCTGAATTCTGTTTTTAGAATAAAGATTTAACCTGTAAGTGAACATTCCACTTAACAGTGGTTAGAATACAATATTGCAGATTGACTCTGTCCACTGCTAGGAGTTTGATTTTGACCAGCTCAAAGTTGACTCAGCCTTTCATCCTTCTGAAGTTGGTAAAATGAGGACCCAGATTGTTTGGGACAATATGCTGACTCTGTAAACTACTTAGAGTGCGTGTAAAGTGCTATGAAGTGGTATATAGGTTTTAGTGGTATTGCTATTATATTATCTTCTAAGAAGACTTTGCCTTAGTTAGCCACTGTTATTTTTGCATTTGATGTCCAGAAGTGAGCAGTTTACTAACTCCAGTCATTTCTTATTAATTTATGAGGTATAGAATATCTCACCATCTACAAAATCTTATCTATGCATGGAGATTTCCTGCATGATTTAAATCCTTAGGTGATCTTTATTTCAAATCATTTTCTCTTTTCCACTTTTAGGAAAATTAAATAGCAAGTGAGAGGAACATGACAAGGGAGAACAAGGCGAACTAATAGTCCCAAAGAATTATCTTCACAATCTTAATCCAATGTATATAACATAATCCAACATTTTTAAATACAAACACACTCTGGCATAAGTATCTGCAATTCTTAACTGTCTATGAGGTGATATTTTGTACTATATGGTGCATTTAAACTTAACTTTAAGAAAGGGGGCTGTGAAGTCTCATGGAACTAGGAAAGTTTATTCTACGAAACAAAAGTGCCTTATATTTTTACTTATTGCCTTTGTCCTTCAAGATAAAAACTAAAAATGACCTTTACTTTTATGCTTTTGTTTTTTTAAACAAATGCTAGCTTGGATCATTATTTTCTGCATTATTTATAATCCTTTTTTTATGGGAAGGATGGCCTTTATGAAAACAGTAGAAAGGGGCAGAATACAAATGCAAAGGCAGAGTTATTCACATTAAGTAAAGAACAGGAGCAAAACAGACCTCCTCCCAAAAGAGTTCACATATCACACAAGTACAACATTTTGATGAGTAGTGATTAGAAAGATTGGGATGCTGTTACAGCAATCAATGGAACAAAAAAAAAGTTCGTCAGATGGGGAGAGAAAAAAAAAATCTCATATAACTCAGATAAGATGAAATAATTTCAAATCAATCTTTATATAATGGTTATTTATATAACATAATGATCATTTTCTGAAAGGGAAACATTTGGAGCAGATAAGAGGTAGCCTATTCAAATGTACTTTGGATTTTGATTTGTTCTGAGTTATTGTTAAAAAAAAAACATAATTAAGATTGTATGCCAATTTGAATCATGGCCACTGAAGAAGGATGTGCCATTGCTTCAGTTGACTCCAGGTAGTGTAGGCATTGATATGTCAATTTCTCGATGATTGGTAGACAAAATTTTATATTCTGGCTTAACCGCTTACAGCATTGTTCCTTTTTGAATAGCTTCCTTTTTTCAGGGTTTATCAGCTTGCTATTGATCCTTTCATTGTTTATGAAATTATATAATTTCATATATTTTTTCTCCCTTCAAAATGTAACATGCCCCCGATTTAAAAAGACATCAATTTTGTCCTTAAAGATGCTTTCTTCACAATAAAACTTTCTGATATGTATTCATCAACTCCATTGCACATAATCAAATAATCTTCATTTAGATTTATTTTATTGCTCCATTTCTCTCTAGACACACATTTCTGTGGTTTTTTTCCCCCACTAATTCATTTTTACAACCATTTATTCCTCCTATATTTTATGTTACATTCTTCTATAACAAGATTAAAGATTGATCAACCAAATGTATATAGCTGCTTAATTGATCAAATATATACTATCCACTCAGACTATTGGAAAGTTATAATAAAGAGAAGGAAGGAAGGAGGGAAGGAAGGAAGGAAGGAAGGAAGGAAGGAAGGAAGGAAGGAAGGAAGGAAGGAAGGAAGGAAGGAAGGAAAGAAAGAAAGAAAGAAAGAAAGAAAGAAAGAAAGAAAGAAAGAAAGAAAGAAAGAAAGAAAGAAAGAAAGAAAGAAAGAACAACAGGAATAAAATCCAATACACAACCCAAGGTAAACACTATTGATCAGTCAATAAACGGGGGTCAGTTTGTTCAAATTAAACAGATGCAATGTTCTCCATGTCAATAAAGTGGGACTACATCATAATTACCAGTACACTCATCATGATTTTGATCAACTTAGACTTTTTACTAAACTGAAAAGATTAGATGCTTATTACCAGCTTTAGTCACACCTGTTTCACATGGAAGATTCCCTGAAAACTGTGAAAGTTACAGAATTCTCACACAGGCAGCAAGAGAAACAGGATTAAATTTCAAACCATTATTTAAACAAGGGAGAGACACCAGAATTCTTCTTTCTCCAATGCAGGACTAATAGTCCATTACTTATGGCAGACAAAAGAAGGAAGTGCGAAAGGCTTCAGAGCTAAATCTATTTGTACTTGAATTACTTAGTTGTTGGAATATTTTCAATATTATTTCTAACTGTTAAGCTTGCATAGAATAAAATTAATTTATCACGCAAACCTGGATTCTTGTGTCTCTCTAATAGTCCTGTCTTTCCAGCAGAAGCCTGATAGGGACTGTTAGGGTTGTACTTGTTCATTTTGGAACATTTTGGTTGATATGTCAGAAATGCAACTAAAGCCCATTTTTACCTTCACATACTACACTATTGTGTCTTTAAGTTTAAGATGAACTTCAACTCTGAGAATTCCCCAGCTAGCCATCCTGGCTGAGGAATTCTGGAAATTGAAGTCCATCAGTGGTGGGATTCAATTTTTTTTTTTTTACTTTCAGTTCTGTGGGGATATCTTAGTGGGCATGGCAGGGGAAGGATACTGTAAAATCTCCAGTCAGAAGTGGTATTGGCCAATTCTCTGAACTACTCAAAATTTCCACTACCAGTTCTCCAGAACTGGTCAGAACCTGCTGAATACCACCTCTGAAGTCCATCTATTTTAAAGCTGCTGATTTTGAGAACCACTGTACAACACTGTACAAGTTAGATTGCCTAATCTAAGCACTAACTTGAAAGATAGAGTTGTCTACATCCTGCCAGCCAAGAATTATATATTGTCTAATGATACATACATGTAGGATAATCACTGTATATACTGTATCCCCACTGTACTGACTCATAGACCAGATAATCTGATTTTTTTGAAAAAGATACATTTGAAATTTTATCAACTGTGCTATCATAACTGTACTGTGCTATCATAAAATCACAAATCTGCTGACCTAAAATCCCAATAGGTACATAAAATTAACCTACAGCAGCTCCACTGAAGTAAGTGGTGAAAATAGCTTTTGAAAAGTGCAGTAAATAATTAGAAGCCTTGGGGCTCATTGCAAAAATAATCCAGCAGCAATTGTTAGAATATAGGCACAATGAGGAAATCATCCATTAAAGCAGGGAGAAATAAATGTTCCTTTCTGAATGCTAAAGGAATGAAGAAGGGGAAAAATCAATTTTAGGAAAGGGTCTGTAAATAAAAATATCATAACCTAATTTCTTTAAAGCAATGAAGTCTTTAAAGAAACATGGTATGCATCTCGATTTCTTGACTTCTGAGCACAACAGGGTATCTGAATTTATTATCTGAAAACTGCCTGAAAAAAGATGGAAAGTTCTCTTGGATTTTTTTTAGAAGTATCATTGGAAATAATTGTTATAGCTAGTCCTTGTTTAACAACAGTAATTGGGATCAGAATGTCAGTCACTACACAATGCAAGTTTATAGTACAGATGTATAGATTTACAATTAGAGTCAAATCAAAATAGGATTTTTTAGTTGTCCCTGTTCCTCTGAGCCACATTTTTCTATTCTGCTTTTTTACAATTACAGGATGGTTGATGTTACAAAGATAAAACAATACCCGCCTTTTTTCTGTTTTCCCTTGCAGCAACTGACTTTAGTCCCTCTGGTTTATACACTTTATATCTTTATCTTGAGCAACAACCTTGACTGTGGATGGACTAAGCAGCCAGCCAAAAACAACAGTTTTTAAGCTTTTTAAGTCTAGTTGGGAATGAAGAAATGGAAAAACCTTAATTCTAGTCTGATACGCCATCAAAAGCTTCAAAGGAACAAAAACAATGAGGGCTTATGTTACCCAAGGAATGAATTACTGTAAATGATGATGAATCAATTTCATTAAGTAATCAATTTGAGCCAGTAATGATGATAGATCCACACGATGAAGATAACAAAAGCTGCCTAACTTCTGGAACACAAACTCCATTTTAGATAAGAGTCCAGAGATAGTTAATCTAAATGAAGAAGGCAATATTTCCACAGAGCTTATAGCCAGGCAGTGCCTCTCCACTGTAAATATCTTGGCTCTAATTTTTCAGAATTTGCAGGATATTGATGAAAAAATAGGTTAGTTATAACAAAGGTTAAATTACATCTGGTCCCACTATAATTGAGAATTGCTTGAGAGACTAGTTAAGAAAGAAATTTATTTTCAGATGGTTGCAAAAATGGAACTTAAGCCATAAAGAAAGACAAATATTCCCTCCAGATTGTCAAACAAACTCTCCCTATTCTCATGTTCATTAAAAGCATGAAGAATGCTCTCAGTTATTGATATTAAAATTAACAAGCAGATGGTTTTCATGTGTTACTTTTTTATTAGTATATATTTGCATGTGCCAGATTGATGAGAATGGATCCTTAAGAATTTTGATGGACATAGAATATTAATTAGATCCAATGGTTCAACTATTTCATTAATGTTCAATAATATGAAAGACCACCAACATATTAACAACATCTACCAAGTTGTTTATTCAAGGAATTTGGCATAAAATGAAATTTGTCTCTTCCATCAAGACACTTCCAACCAGAGGTGGTATTCAGCAGGTTCTGACCAGTTCTGGAGAACCAGTAGTGGAAATTTTGAGTAGTTCAGAGAACCAGCATATACCACCTCTGACTGGAGATTTTACAGTATCCTTCCCCTGCCATGCCCATCAATCCATGCCCACAGAACCAGTAGTTAAAAAAATTGAATCCCACCACTTCTTCAAATCTTGTGATTTTTTTTCATTCCATGCAATTAAGACACATCTATTTGGAAGAATACATAAATGATTCAGGCACTGGGTTAGAGATTGGGAGACTCTAAGTTTCAATTCCACCTTTGGCACAACCTAGGAAGAAGGCAAGAGCAAACCACTTTGTAAGGGCTAAAACAAAATGCAGAGACTAACAGAATAACAGAATAACAGAGTTGGAAGGGATCCACATCATGACATCCATGGTTAGCATCAATTTTATCAAAAATGTCAATACTTTTTTAGGAACTTCTTTGTCTGCTTGCATGCACTCTGATCACATGAACACAAAAATTGCATGATTCTCATGTAGTTGTAAGAATCAAGATAACTACATTTCCTTTTGATTACAAATCTTGCTTCTTTAAACTATATGAAACAGCAGAATAACAGAAAAACAAACTTGGAAGGGACCTTGGAGGCCTTCTAGTCAACTCCCTGCTCAGGAAGGAAGCACTATACCATTTCAGACAAATGGTTGTTCAATCTCTTCTTAAGTTGTGAAAGTGTTGGCACTTTCACAACTTCTGGAGGCAAGTTGTTCTAACCGTCAGAAAATTTCTCTTTAGTTCTTGATTGGTTCTCTCTTTGATTAATTTCCATCCATTGCTTCTTGTTCTTTGGAGAATAGGTTGACCCCCCTCTTATGGCAGCACCTCAGACTAGCCCAGGAAGTCACACAGGAATTAACAATTATTGAAGGCACCCATTCTGCAGCTCACTCCTCCAAAAAAGAAGTCCATTATAAGATAAACTACAACTTTGATAAAGCAATTTAGATACTATAGAGGATGACCTTGATGGAGGTAGAAAAGATTCATTAGCAAGGCAACAAACAGAGAAACATGGCTTAAACCCACCAAATAAAGATGTAAAGAGATATGAAAATATCTCAGGCATCTCTCTAAGAGATGCCTATCTCATTAAGAGAAATACATTTGTCACTATAGGGTCATTCTAATAATGGCAGCTTTAAAATACACTTGGTATTACCACCATTGCCACTCCATTTGTGGGCGAAATTAAGGTTTTATTGTACATTTGGAAAAACATTGTACTAAAGGCCTATAGATTTAGTCTGCTTTTCCCCTTTTGTATATATAATTGTTTCATTTTTTCTCTTTTAAAGTTAGGCATGTTGATTTAAATTTACATATCACTTTAAAGCTATTATACAGAATGAAAGGAACATACATATGGGATTCAATAGACTGTGATAGAAAAGTATTCATATTATTCCCTGTTCTTTTTTTTTCCTTCTTGTTGCTAATAATAAACTAGAAGTGAAAACAAACTGAAAGCCTAATACGTACAAGAAATGCAACTGCTAGGATGGGCTGTGATTTAATTGTAATGCATGTAAATGGTTTTAGTTGAAAAATCTACATAAGAAGCAGATCCCAATCTTTCCTTTCCTTTCCTTTCCTTTCCTTTCCTTTCCTTTCCTTCCCTTCCCTTCCCTTCCCTTCCCTTTCCCTGTCATTTATTCCTCAGTATCAGCCTGGCTTTGCAGTGGGTATTATAACTAGAAAAAAATCCTATTTGAAATCCTTTAATAACCACATGATATCTAATGCTAATGTTGTTCTACAAGGCATAGCTTCAAGCAATGCTTTTTTGTGGTGTATTTTGGGTAGAAGTTAAGAATATATGAGCAACTGAAGTAGCCATTTAATTTGCAATCTAAACTTGTACTTTTATGTGTATCGTACATGTTTTAGAAGGCCAATATCAGAACATACTCTAAAAGAGGAATCTATTCAGCCAGAAAGATTTTGGATAGGTACTTCAAAACCTTTTGGATAGTTTTTTTTTTTTAAAAAACAAAGTCATGGCCAGGTTGTGAATTTTTGTTCAGATATGCAAGCTGCATTCACAAATTTGAAATGATTGAACCATATGAGAAGTATTAGTTCTTAAATGGTCTTTGTATTCTTTTATATCATTCTGGAAAATCAATTTATTTGTTAAGTATGAGGACATTGTACTGCTGTGTATGGTGAGCTACTTCAAGCTACTTATAGCTCTGTAACTTAAATAGCAAAAGAACAGATTTGCTAAAGGCAGAGAAGTGTCAAGTCTTTTTCAAGACAGAATACATGATACATTGTTACATACAAAATCAATGCAGATTTACATTCTGAAAGGGTTGGTTAGCAGAATTAGGGAAGGTACGCAAGGTATAAGCAATAGAAAAATAAAACAAATGTATCCATTAAACTCATATGAGAGCCCTTTTTTAAAGTGCTGGGGTAGATAAGTCACATGGTCATCTGTAGGATTATTGGGGTAAATATCAGATAAAGTTAGTCAGATATGCTTGGGATTAGACTACAAATTTTAAGATGATGGAAACAATTTCCTCTGTCTGCTAATCCAACTATGTATATATTGGATTCCCTGTCCCTCTTGGTTGATGAGGGATGCCTGGGAGATGACAGGTGATTGGGTTCATGCTGCAATATTTGCTTCACTGAGACAGATACTGGCCACTGCTGATTTTAAAAAGGCAGTGATGCATTCTCTCCTGAAGATGCTTTTGCTAGACAACTAGACAGAATTTGACAAATTTTACTGCATCTATAATCTTTCCTTTGCAAGGAAGATAGTTAAGAAGATGGTTGCCCTATGATAAGAGAGAGCCCTGGAGGAAACTTATTACCTTTACCCCTTTCAATCAAATTTCAACCCTGGACGTAGTACTGAGATAGTATTGTATGCAATTAATTTTTCTAACCATTGAATATGAATATTGACTCACTAATATAGGCAGGACAAGCAATGAATTTGTGCAGATTCTTATTTCCCTACAGGAAACTGTAAGCTAAAATAAGAAACTCTTATTTATAACTGTTCCCAGAATGTAAGTAGACAATAGAGATATGTAATGATTTTTGGGTTATTATAATATATATTGTAAGGTTTGTTTGAATCGATTACCGTATATACTCGAGTATAAGTCGACCCGAATATAAGCTGAGGCACCTAATTTAACCACAAAAAACTGGGAAAACTTATTGACTCGAGTATAAGCCGAGGGTGGGAAATGCAGCAGCTACTGGTAAATTTCAAAAATAAAAATAGATGCCAATAAAAACTTTCACTAGGACAGTTGAGAATAAGTTTGATGTTCACAATTTCCTCTTTGAAAGAGACCAGTAAATAGAAGATGAAGAAAAAGAAGTGTGTTTTTTCACACTTTTCACACTGCAGTGAACAAAAATGGCATCATAGGAACAGGCTTATTCTCAGTCCAAAAGTTTGTTTCTGATTTCTTCCCTGATTTAAGGAAAATTTGGGAAACGATCTCACTATCATGAAAGGTTTAATTGATTCACTAACCCAAAAGATGATGATGATGACAGTGGGAGGCAGGAGTCACTCTCTCCCTTGCAAGAAAAAAGCTAGAGCCATTCTTATGATCTCTCCCTCTCTCTCTCTCTCTCTCCCCGTAATACAGTCAAGCCCTTTCCAGCACGCGCGATCTGCCTTCACCACTTTGCACCTTGCAAATACAAAATCCTGGGGTTTTTGCATTTGCAAGGTGCAAAGCGGCGGGGGCAGATCCCGCATGCTGGAAAGGGCTTGACTGTATTACGGGGAGAGAGAGAGGGAGAGATCATTGCTTTTTTCTTGCAAGGGAGAGAGTGACTACTGCCTCCCACTGTCATCAACATCTTCTTTTGGGTTAGTGAATCAATTAATTTGGGAAATGATCTCACTATCAGAAAACAACGCGAGCCGCCGCCACCACCTCCTCCTCCCCCTCCTCCTGAGTGGACTGAAAGCAGCTGGAGCTGAGGAAATGAAGTTGAGTGGAGCGACCTCGGCTCGCGTTGTTTTCTCAGCCTAGAAAAAGGGGAAGGGGGCTCATCTGGACCAAGGGTGAGTCTCCCCCTCAGTTTCCCCTGAAGGATCTTTTGTCGCTTTTGCCTTCTCCCTACATCTTTCCTCTGTTAAAATCCCCCCCCCCACACACACACACCATGTCTGAGCATTCTCACATGGCGGTGGGTCTTCCCCCCCCTAAAAACAGTTAAAAAAGAAAAAAAACAATATATCCTCAAGCAAGAACTTTTCTGCTTCCGATTACCCCCATGCTTAAAAGTTGCAAAGGAAACATGGAAGCAGGGAAGTGGCTGCCCAGCTTCGGAGCTCCACACCATTTTTTTTTTCAGAGGGGAATCTGACTCGAGTATAAGCCAAGGGGTTTTTTTTCAGCACAAAAAATGTGCTGAAAAACTCGGCTTATACTCGAGTATATACGGTATGTGTTCTTGATTATGTGTAATGCTTAAATTTTCACTGGTTATCTCAGATAAAATCTGGATAGTCATTCATCCATCTGGCCCCTTTCAACTCTATCTTATGCTGAGGTTGATTGACCTTAAAAGCATGAAGGTCAAAGAAGTGATATGACTAAATGTGAGCCATATCTTCTTCATGTGTGAGGCATGCATATGAAAAATAATTTATGTCTAAGTCAATATTTGTTATTATTACTGATTATTTCACAGTCAGCCAGATGGTCAGACTGGGTTTGGATTTTTGTCTATGTATCGAGTCCTTACCAAGGACCTGGGATAGGCAAATCTAATAATAACAATAACAATAATAATAAAGATACAAAAAAACAGTGACAATCCAAGCTGCTGACTTTACAATGACAAAGTTGAAACTGTTTCACATTTAATATGTGAGTGCAGCAAAATTTCACAAACTGATTACAAAGCTTGACATGACTGAGTTGCTAAATTAATCCACTGATCATCATGTAAAAAAATATGACTTAACTGTATTCAAAAAGCCATGGAAACATAAAGTGGAAAAGGTTGTCAAAATGAGAAGGTGGAGACCTTGTGGGACTTTCGAACATAGACAGATCATTATTTGGAACACAATACGCCAGATATCGCAGTTGTCAAAAACTGAAGCATATAATTTATTGATATCGCTGTACCAGGAGACAACAGAATCGAAGAAAAAGAACTGGAAAAAATAATGAAATATTGTGACCTGGCCATCAAAACTATGCATTGACCCTTGTCATCAGGGCACTTGGTACAATGTCCAAGTATTTTATAAAATACATCAAGAAATTCTAGCTTCCTGCAATAGCACCAGTGGAACTGCAAAAAACTGCACTACTCAGAATATCATACAAGTTAAGAAGATACTTAGTTGATTCCTAGGATGCTGGCAGCAACCTGTATCAACCATTAGATTGAGTCAATTATATTTGTGATACATTTTAAAATGTTCAGTTGACTGAGTTTCATGTTTAATAATAATAATAATAATAATAATAATAATAATAATAATAATAATAATAATAATAATAATAATAATAATAGTAGTAGTAGTAGTCCTATCCATGAGACTGGGACTACTTCTGCTTCTCCCAAATAAGGTAAGATTTGTGTATAATATATTTTTTATCATATAATTTTATTATTCTGTGTACCAATCATCTTCCTTATATGAATTATGCCATTGAGTTAAGCCAGACTGCTGAAATCGTTTTTTTTTTTCTCCAGTGTTGATATGATTTTTAATGAAAACACCAATAAAACTATATTGCTTGACACTCTGGCTTGGCAGCTCCCCAACCCAAGTTTTTCAAAAGATCACCTTTGTATTTTTCTTTTTCACTTTTAGAAATTGCTGCGTAATGGACACCTAGCACATTTCACACTGCAGTAGGCATTTGCTCGTACAGCTTCTACTATTACGATCTAGGTGACATTTTTGCCTCATACAATTTTCATTGCTGGGGAGGTTATCATTTAATTAACCCTGATAATGTCAAAAGGGAAATGCATAAATGTCAAGCTATTTTCCAAGTATCCTTTCCTGGTCTTGGAAGAATTGGTAATAGCATAGATTAAAATGGAGCATAATATTTTTTTTAAAAGCAAAGGAAATAAACATCTGCTTTTCCCCCCTTCTTACTTTCTAAATGTTGTATAAAGAAGGACAAAGAAGAATTCAGTTTGCAGAATTATCACTTGTTCTTCCTGAAAAGTCCTGACATGTTTTTTTTTTAAGAATAGAATTCTTCAGTAAACAAGCAAAACATTTAGCTAACATTTGCAGGGAGAGGAATTAAGAAATGGAGTTATGCAACCATATATTCAGATGGAAGATCATGTTTATAAGTTTCTTCATGTCTGTTTCAAAATAATACTCTTCAGCAACAAATGCAAATGAGTGGAGCATGCACAATTGTTGATAGTTCCAAATAGTTTTTGGAATGGAGAAGTTATTGAGAAACAATTTCTTGTCACCACCAGGTGTAGCATCTTAAATATCTTACAGCAAATACTGGTCAGCAGTTTGTTCAGGTCTAAACATACACAAGGAGTGAAATCTCACAGCCTCTAGGGACACATGAATCAACTTTCCTCCCCCTTGTTTTTCATACCTGGAGGTCACAGAGTAACTACCTGTAACTCTGCAAGTGAGGCAACTGACAGTAAGAGATGTGCAGTCCTGATATTCAGGCGGGAATATATCAGGGTAGTGCTCCTAAACCTTTCCAGCTTAGTGGTTTGGCAGCGGGGTGGAGGGGATGGTTTTGTGTGAGTGGCAGGCATATGTGTGCACTCTATTTGCCTAAATAATGGGCATGCACACCTGCCATATGCATAAGTGGAATGCACATGCTCTCGGCCACCTCTCGCTTGGCCAGGTTCTGAACGGGTGGCTACTCCCTGGGGAGTGTATCAGGGGACATGACATATCTCAGGCAATGAGCAGGGGACATGACATATCTCAGGCAATGAGGAGGCAGACAACAAACAACAATGAGTAAAAACTCTCCAAAGTCCCCTTTCCATATAGTGGCTCAATACACTCAGAAGCTGCAATTCAAGCACTCCACTACCTGTTATTCATACCTGCAAAGTCAGATTATGTGCTCTTTCTGAGGGGCAACATACCTGACTTAATTCAAACACTTCCCCACCATCTAACCTAATCAAGTATCCCCAAATGTTGTGTGCTCTGGATCAGAGAAGGAAAAAGACATAAATGGAGACTGTGAGCCTGCAAAAATGGCAGAGGTGCACCCTGGCTGTTGATCTTTGGATCCTGCTGAGTACACCAAGCAGTTATGGAAAAACTCTCCTCTTTAAACAAGGAGCAAAACTGTTTGAAGATAGATGCAGTGAAGTATCTTTTATTGGCATACATGTATTGGCTACACTGAGCTCCACTACAATATAATGCAAAAGAGCCCCAAATCAAGGGAGATTACCCACCAAAATGCCAGGTAGGAATGTTAAAAAAAATGATGGAAATTGTATTGTGAGCTTAAACTATGGGACGACCTTCCTGTCATTCCTATCTGTCAGCCTTTTACAGTACAGACAAGAAGCATATTTATTAGTAGTAGCTCTATCTTTATTGTAAGATTACATTAGGAGAATCTTGCAGCACTGAAGTACATCTCTCTCTCCTCATCTTTATATTCAAGAAACTTTGAGACAATACCTTCTGAGACATTTGGCATGCCCCAGTTCTTTCTGCAGGCTGAGTTGCTGCCTAGTCTGTGGCTCTTACTAAGTCATTTCCACTTACCAATACACTATCCAAATGCTTCTACATTCCTCTACTAAGGAGATTCTATGACTGCTCTAATTACAGATAGTATCACCATGTACCATAAATAAAGACATACATTCTGACATTTACTGCCTCCTTCCACATCACAGGAAAGACAACAGCCTGGTTTCTGTTATCTGTTCCTTTCCTTTCACATTGTTTCCTTACCCTTATGCCATATGCAAGTCATTGCACATGACAGGAACCCTCCACATAAATACCCGTGAAAATTCTCAGTCATCCAGATCATGGGGGTCTCAAAAGTGCTTTTTCAAAAGGCAACTGGACTGTTGTTGTTTTCCTTGAGGAGGAAGAAGAAACTGTTTCATTTCTCATCCAAGAAGCTTCATCAGTCCTGACAGTAGGAGGAAGGAACAACAGACTATGATAGAAGAATGGGAAAGGGATGGGAAGATTGTGTTTTGTTGCAACATCTGGTCTCAGAGACAGTGCTAATAACCAGATGACTACAAAGAAATTCAATCCTTCCATTTTCCTCGCCCAGCATCCTATCAGAACCTATCCTTCCATTCCCCTACCATCAGAACTGATGAAATTTCTTGAATGAGAAGCATAACATTTTGTTCTTCTTCCTCAAGAAAAACAAAACAAATAAGGCCAGTTGCATTTTGAAAAAGCACCTTTGAGAGAACTCTCTACATAGGTTTCCATCTAGGTAACTGCTAGCATTTTACAGGAAAGGCATAACATAAAATTGTACTCTTTAGCAGCAGTTCTCAAAGTATGGCCTGCGGGACTCCTGGGGATCCAGGAACCTGTTTCAGGGGGTCCCCAAGATCCAAATTATTTTCATAATAATATTAAAATCATGCTTCTCTTTTTCATTCTTATCCTCATAAGTTTACACTGTTTGCACAGCTTGGCACACATGATGTCTGATGATATAATTGCTCTGACAATGGAATATCTGCTTGAGTATATTAGTGTTTTTTAGAATGCTCTAAAATAGTGGGTTTGGGATATAAATATATCCACTATCAGAAATTAGCAATAGCAATAGCTCTCAGATTTATATATCACTGTGTAGTGCTTTACAATCCTCTCTAAGCAGTTTACAGAGTCAGCATATTGACCCCAACAATGGGTCCTCACTTTACCCATCTTGGAAGGATGGAAGGCTGAGTCAACCTTGAGCCTGGTGGGATTTGAACTGCCAAATTGCAAGCAGCTGGTAGTCAGCAGAAGTAGCCTGCAGTACTGCATTGTAACCACTGTGCCACTGATAATAATTAATTGAATTATTTTTCAATTCTTCTCTTACAAACTACCTTTGATTACAACTGCTATAGTCTCTGTTACATACATCATTGTTGTCCAAAATTTGTTATTTTGAAATCCCGATGTTTTCCTTGACCTACAAGAAAACACAAGAAGTAAATATGTTATGTCTCATTTTGCAATAACGTTTTATCTAAAAAATATTAAAAGCTTAAAAAAAATATCCAAAACCTTTACTTTAAAACTGTAGAGGTTTTTCTTTAAATTAAAAATAATGTAAAATATTCTTTTCTTACATTTAAGGATGGATTGTTGGCTTAAAAATGGGAGATTAAAAGAATCACTTTCTTAATGTGTAGCTGCACTGTCTATGTGGAAAGATGCTAAAATTATGAAACTGGCATATCAGAGAGTTCTTTGACTCACAGAAGGGAGGAATTTATCCCAAAGAAACAGGGAATAATTGTGAATAATAAATGAAAATATGATGAAAGATTCATTTCCCTTGGATTAATAAACATTAATAATGACCTTATTGTGCCTTATGCAATGGAATATTTTCAAATAGTATTATGGTGCCAATTATATGTGATGTCATTCTGATCCAAAATCATTTTGAATTTAAAGAAAATGGAACAGAGTATTTTACAGATGTAAATATAATGAGCTCCTTAAAAGCCAGGAACTGTTTGTTGCAGTTTTTCAAACTAGAAATGAAAAAAGAAACACCGAAGTATCATACAGAGTAAATTTTCATATTGCATTGGCTAGAGAAGTGCACACAGCAGCTGAGAGCCTAATAAAGCTTTGTAGGGTTGACATTACTGAATTTCTTCTAGATGTCAGTAAAAGAAATCACGGCAGTGCCACTTTCCAATGATACAGTAACTCTTCCAATTAATGATTTAGCTGCAAACAGGAAGACTGAGTTAATAACTCATCTGCAGAATTGGACTTTTGTCTTACAAATGCATGGATCTATAGATGTGGCTGAATACTTTCATTTGTCCACTGTCCAAACCAATTAATCATCAAAGAACTTCTGTTATGGAAATGTTTCACAACAATCACAAGTAGCGCTGAAATACTCCAATGCTGAATAACTTTTTTTTTGTTTTTAAATCACAGGCTTTATGCTGGAATACTGTTTTGACATTTGCACTACTGGTGAAAAAGCAATGATGGGAAAACTGCTGTGATTTGACACAAATTAAGGCAGTGGCACCACATTTACTAGTAGTCATTGTATTTTTACCCTTTGAGCACTGGCAGAAGAAAGAAAAGAGGAAGGAAGGAAGGAAGGAAGGAAGGAAGGAAGGAAGGAAGGAAGGAAGGAAGGAAGGAAGGAAGGAAGGAAAGCTTTAATTAATAATGTGGCACTCCATTCACAATGATTATGTAAAGGAAATGCACTTGTGTGATTGTTTGAGTTGCAAGCTGAACTATCTGCTTTTTCATGAAAAATTATGGTTGTCAGACAATGTAAACTTAGTTGTTTGGCAGACATTGTCTTGAACATGAATGAAGTGAGCCTATAAGTTTAAGGAAAATATCTAAAGTAATGTTATTTTTTTGCCAATGATAAAATTCAAACTTTCAAGTGAAAAGTTAGAATTTTGGAAAACTTGTATCTGACACCATGAGCTTCATTGATTTCTAATATTACAAAAAATTTTGATGACAGCAGTGGTGATGTTAAATGTAATATTTTCATATATTATTCTTAAATGTGTCAATATTTGTAACACTGGCGTAACTCAATGAACCTATACTTTTCAAATGACAATATATGATGTTACAGAAGCGTGCATGGTTAAAACATCAGTTCAAAGTGCCAGATAGACAGATGAATTCTATTGTAACAAATTACAGCAAGTCCTCCCTCAGCAACCATTCAAACATATGATGGAACTGCCCTTCCTTCCAAAAGTATTTACATTGCAGTTGCAAATCTCCAAGAGTCAGGTCCTCTTCTGTGTTTTGGGCACTTGGCAATTCTCCCACATTAATGGCTGCTTGCAGTTTCCTGACTCAGCAATTACAGCCAGCCAATTACATAACCCAAAATCAGACAGGACTCAGAAAGGTATTTAAAAGTCAGTGCTCCCCCAGACAAGCACAATCCAAAGTGCTCCTCAAATGGGGACAAAACATATGCGATTCGGAGCTCAAATCAACAATGTAACTACCAACCTGAACCACTAATATTTTAAACTGTGGTCAACAACACTTATCTGCAGTACTCTGAAATCATAAAACTAAAACTAGATAGATAAAACTATCTAGAAACCCTGGAACTAAAACTCAGTCAGGTTGCTGCTGAAATTAGAAGGCATGTAGTAATTACCCTGTCTCTCTCTCTCTCTCTCTCTCTCTCTCTCTTTTTTTTTTTCTGCATTAAGTCCATACTTCCTTGAAAAACAGTTCTCATAAAATAGACAATTGAACTATTGTCAGCAGGCCAAGGACCCCACTTCAGCCTTTCTCACTGGGTGCACACATATGTTAGGCTATTTGCTGCAGAATTGTCTTCCTGAAAATTGCACAAGCTGACTCCTTCTACAATGAAAGTCACAGAATCTGGAGTTACAAGGTACATTCCATTGCATTCAATCCATCATTTCCAGGCCAACAATGAGTTACTCTGCTTCAACATTTTTTTTTTTTTTGCTTCAGCATTTTTGCAGCAGTTATAAGACTGTGCTTGTGCGTGCACTTTCTATAACAAATCACATTTTATTTTTATCAAATACATTTCCATTGAGCAGTCAGCCAAATCTCATATTATGAGTACTGTCTGATTAGCTGTGGGTATGTAAATAACCTTTGCCATAAGAACCATTAGAAAGCAGAGTTGTTCTCTTGGGGTGGCTGCTGCATTTTAAATAATTTGATTCTAAAATGGTATCCAAATTGCTCAGGTAATGACTAGGGAAACAGTGCAGCCAGACCACACCCTTTCCCTTGAATAAGGCAATGTTAGTTCAGCGAGTGCCAAACATCACCTTTTTCACACCATTAGCAAAATGAGAAAGCAAATCTATGAAGAACACATTTCAAAGTCTATTCTGCACATGGTGAGGCATTTAATAGGCTGCTTTCCAAGGTGATCACCAGGTATGTGAAAATAAGTTCTGACTGTCATGCTGAGACCAGTATGCCCTGAATAAATTATTTCTAAGATGTTTTACTAAATACAAACCTTCAATGCTGACATGAATGCTTAAATCGAGCAGAATTTCCCAGAGCTTAAGATACACAGTACTTGATGCAAAAAGATGACCAAAGTACAGCTGACCTCAAAATGACCTCAGCTTCTGTTAACCATATGTGAAGCCATGCAGTTTTCTTAGCAATACTATGTACTATACTGTACTACTACTTTCTTCAGACTGTATGTATGTATGTATGTAAGTATGTATGTATGTATGTATTTTCTAGTATTGCATGGAATTTACAGTTAGTCTCCCATGCAATACAGTCCCAACCTGTTTTATTTCCAAAATTCAGACAAGGTCATCCAGATGCAATCTTCACTTTTGGGGAAAAAACCAAAATACCAGCATTCTTGGGGGGAGGGGTGGTGGTTTCATCAAATATAAATACCGTAATTACTGTTCCATCCAACAGCATGATAACAGTAGGGAAAGAACAACAGCAAATATGTGATCAATAAAAAGCAAAATCCATACTTTAAAAACTCAGAAAAGATATATAAGCTACAAGAAAGGTGATTTTGCATCCAGGAAATATAGTAGCTGTTAGATCTGGGAGAGTGGGCGCAAGAACGGAGACGAGGCATCGAATAGTGACTCCAACTCTTTATTAGTGACTTCAGAACAGAGCAAAATACCAGGGCAGCAGCAGCTCCTTTTATAGAGCTGGCTGCTGTCACAACACCCAATGATTTGAGTTTGCCGCGCTGGGAGCATCCAATCAGCGGCAACCCGCTAACAGCCAATCAGATCAGCCAACAGTGACCAATCACGATCCGCTATCAGTGGGCCAATCAGAAGTGCAGGTTTACGAGCCTGTCGTGGAAGGAAAACTATTAGAATTGCAAACTAATGAGTTTGCTTAGTTCGGAACACCCCTCCCCCCTAGATTCCATCTCAAGGGTGGGGTGATGCATTCTCGAAGGTAGGCAGGCCATCTCACCTGTCTACCTGATCTTCGTTGCTCCACCAATCTTTGCCCGGACTCTGTTTCCGGTGGGCTGTTTGTTGAACTCAGCGGTAATGGTGATCTGACTTCTCCATTGGGTGACTCGGGGTTGTCATCTCTACTCCTGTCAAGGCTGTCATCTGGATTCTCTGGGTTTGCTGATACCGCTATGCTGCTTCATGGAGAGATGACCATCTGCCCCGGCTCTTCTTCGGAAGGTGAATATTCCAGATTTGGTCACACTGATTGCTGGGTTTCGAGTACTGGGTCGGGTACTAGTTCATTTTTGCCCCCCTCGATTTCCCTTCCCCCCCCTGGCTTGGAGTTCAGGGCTTGTGAAGGGGGTAGGTGCCAGCCTGGAGCATAGTTGGTCGATGTGGCGCTTCCACAGTCTCCCATCAGCAGTTTGTAAATGGTAGGAATGGGGACCCGTAAGTTGAGTTATGGCAGTGGGAACCCACAATGGGTCACCAGTAAAGTTTTTTGCAAAAACCGGGTCGCCTACCTTGAACGTGCGATGCTTGCTGCTGGACCCCAGGGACTTTTCCGGAATGTAGGCAGGGTGTAGTCGGTCAAGATGTGATCGAAATTTCCTGCCCATCAGGAATTCAGCTGGGGTTTTGTTTGTGGTGCTGTTTGGAGTAATAAGTTGGAGGAGAAGCATCCTGGTCACCTTATCATGTCCCCTTGTTCCATCTTGTATAAGGTTTTCTTTATGAACTGGACCATTCATTCAGCCCTACGGTTGGCTGCAGGGTGAGCCGGCGATGTTAAGGCATGGCGTATCCCCCGGTCTGCTAGGTACTGTTCAAATGCCAAGGCGGTGAATTGTGGGCCATTGTCTGAAACCAAGACATCTGGCAAGCCGTGTGTAGCAAATAGTCTGCTTAGTTTTTTAACGACTGCCTCCGTGGTGGTGCTCTTCATTTTGTGGACCTCAAGCCAGTTGGAATAGGCATCCACTGTTTTGAGAAATGTATGCCCCTTGGTGGGTCCCACAAAATTGATGTGGATATGGGACCAGGGACCTCGGGGTGCTTCCCATTCAGTTGGTGGTGCTTTTGGTGGAGCTGAGCATGTTTCCTGGCATTTGTTGCAGGTGGCGACCCAGGTTTCTATTTGCTTATCTATACCTGGCCACCAAGCGTAGCTCCTTGCTAGTGCCTTCATTCGCACAATGCCCGGATGTCCATCATGCAATAGTTTTAGGACCTTATGCTGCAGTCTTCCTGGGATGACGACTCTGTCTCCCCATAAAACACATCCTTTTTGGGAGAAAAGTTCTGTCTGCCTGTGTTTGAAAGGCTTGAAGGTGTCGTTGAATTCGTTGTCAGGCCAACCTCTTTCCACCCAGCTGAGGACTCATGCCAAACAAGGGTCCTTCCTTGTTTCGGATGCGATGTCTTGTGCAGTCAGTGGTGGTGAAGGAAGTGTCTCAATTTGTAGTGTAGCTAGGGTTGGAGCTGGGTCGTCCAGGACTTCTGGTAGTGGAGAGCGGCTCAGGGCATCAGTGTGGGGAATGGCTTTCCCCGGTCGGTGTTGCAGTTGGTAATCGTATGCGGCTAGAAACTCTGACCAGCGTGTCGTTCTTGGTGATAAGATGTGGGGAGTTGGTTTATCTCCCACCAAGATGCCAAGTAATGGTTTGTGATTGGTGATTATAGAAAAGGATCTCCCATATACATACTCATGGAATTGTTTGATCACAGACACAATAGTGAGAGCCTCTTTATCTAGTTGGCTATAGTTTCTCTCAGTTTTAGATAAAGTTCTAGAAAAAAATGCAATGGGCGCCTCAGTACCGTTTGGCAGGACATGGCTCAGGATGGCTCCTACTCCAAACACTGAGGCGTCACAGGTGAAAGTTAAGGGTAAAGTCTCATTATATTGTATCAATACAGCATCTGATGTTAAAAGGTCTTTTACTTGCTGAAAAGCTCACTGTTCTCGATGTCCCCAGACCCAGGAAGCTTTCTTGTCAAGGAGCCTATGCAGGGGTTCAGCAACAGTTGCCTTCTAGGGTAGGAAGATGTTATAAAAGTTAACGAGTCCCAGAAAGGCTTGGAGATCTGTTTTGTTCCTAGGTCTCGGGGCATTTTTTATTGCAGCCATTTTTTTCTCAGTAGGGTGAATTCCCTGTTTGTCAGGAAGGTAACCAAGGAATTGAACCCTCTCAGTACATAATTGGCACTTGTCCTTCTTGACCTTCAGGCCAGCATCTCTAAATTTTTAGAGGACCATTCTTAGTCGCTTTTCTAGTAGACTTCTAGTGGGGGCGGCTATCAAGACATCATCGAAATATGGCATGACCATATTTTATGCCTTGTAGCAATCTCTCCATCGGACTTTGGAAGATGCCAGGTGCTACTTTCACTCTGAACTGGAGTCTATTACATTAAAACGCACCTCTGTGCATGACTATAGTTTGGGCTTCTGCTGTCTCTGCATCTATGGGCAGCTGCTGGCATGCCTGGGCTAGGTCCAATTTTGTGAATATTTTTCCGCCCCCACGGGATTGAAGGAGGTGTTGGACCACAGGCATGAGGCAAGCACTCTGCTGAAGTGCATGGTTTAGGGTGGCCTTGTAATCCCCACAAATTCTCAAAGATCCATCAGGTTTTAAGGGGGTTAAAAATTGGGGTCTCCCATCAGGCGTGGTCAATCGGTTCCAACACGCCCTGGGCTATTAATTTTGTCCAATTGTTCGTCAATCTTTGGTTTGAGTGCAAAGGGCACTCAACGAGGCTTAAGGCGAATGGGCGCAATATCAGGGCAGAGATTAAACGATATGGGGGATCCCTTGTACTTGCCTAGCTTCTTGGTGAAAACTTCCTGGAATTCCTGGACAAGGGCCGCTTCCCAATCATCGCCTTCGGTCTGGTTGATGCTCGCCAGTTCGATTCCTAATGGCATGAACCACTGCAAGCCTAGTAAGCTGGGTCGATCTTTATCGACAATGGTAAGAGGTAGGGTTGCGGTGTGGTCTTTGAAAGAGACTTGGACATGGATGGAACCGGCAACTGGGATCCTATTTCCTTGGTAGTCCTTTAATATAATTCTCTGAGTGCTGAGGTCCTGGCAATGGATGTCAGGGATCAGCTGTTTGAGGGTTTTCCAGGAAACCATTGATTTGGAAGACCCGGAGCCGACTTCCATAACGCATGGTCGATTTTCAATGGTGACCTTTACTCGGATTTTTTTTTGTATCAAAGGATGAAGCGTGACTATTGGTGATGGTTTGGTGTGCCTCTTCTCGTCTGGTAGAAGTGGCTGGTGCTCAATTTCTGTAGAAGTGGTTCCATTGGTTGCTTGGGCGGTCCCAATTTACTGGTGGGATGCCTGTTGTCTGACGGAAATTATTTTCTCTTCGGTTTGGGCTGGACCCTTGCTTGCTTCTACAGACCTTTGCAAGGTGGCCCCTCTTTCCACAGGAACAGCAGAGGGCATCTAGGAATTTGCAGTCTGATCGTGGGTGGTTTCTCCCGCATCCAGCACACTGATATGAGGGCTTACGATTCCGTTGATCTCGCTGATCGCGTTCTGACCTGAGTCTGTTGACCTCCTCTTCCTCGCTTTCTGATTAGGATTCAAGGTCTTCATGGTGGGTCGTCATTGTGTGCCTCTCGGGAAGGGGTGTAGTGTCACTGGCGAGTTGGTGGTGCGGTCCATTTTCTCAGTGCATTCGAGCTGCCGACTTCCTGGTTGCTTCTGCTGCAGTAGCATCGGCGATGACATCTGCGAGGCCGATGTCTCCCTTCACCATAATCTTGCTCTGGGTTGTGGGGTCTCTTAGACCCAGAACAATTCGATCTCTCATGGCTTCTTTGAGATTTGCGAAGCCACAGAGTCGCCCCAGATTTCTGAGGTCCGCGATGAGGTCTCCAACACTCTCGCTTTCCTGTTGGTCCCTCTGGTAAAACTCGTGTCTCCTGATGAGTGTTGGCACCGCTGGGGCATAATGGGCCTGGAGGATTGGGGTGAGGTTGTCCCAGTCCATTGTCTTGACCTCAGCTGGTTTTGCGAGTGCCTTTGCCATCTTAAAAACGTCGGGCCCTCAATGGGTCAGGAATACAGCTCGTTTCTTGCCACGCGTAGCATCCTTCAGGTTGGTGGTTTCCAGGAATATCTGAAACCTGTCCATATACGAGTCCCAGTCTTCATTAGCTGGATCAAATGGAGCAGGTGTGTTAGGGATAACATTGGTTACCTAACTTGGTTTGGGTAAAAATAATATATAAACTATATTAGTGAGTTTAAGTGTATGTATCACTTTAACTGCAAAACATGTATTTTGGGGTGCGGTTGTAAAATCACCATAAGAGGGAGCAAGAGAGCTCACTGTTTGCTGGCTTTTACTGGATGACAATGTTGAATTGATGGTGATAACTGCGTGTTTTCCCTGCTGTTGCTGAAACAAAGAAAAGGGGTTTGATTTTCTTCATATCTCTGATTGCAAAAGAGATATATTGCTGGACTGATTATTTGTAAGTTTACTGACTTCTATTTTTTGACACTGGACTTTGTAGCTGATTAATCCCTGGATGGACTGAACTAGTTTATGACATATGGACTGTTTTGACTACGCTATAACTCTTGCTGGAATAAAAAAACTATTTAACTGGCACAGTGTATCTGTCTTACTGAGTGTAAACTACAACAATGTTTATCTCACATAATTTGCCTGCCTGCTAGCCTGCTGTTTCACGTTCTGCTAGGGTGTGTATCCCTAACACTGGTTATGGGCCCAGGTGCACAGTCAGACTAACCAGGATATAACAGGCTTAGATTAAATTGAGAGTTTGTGTAGTTAAACAATACTGTAAACAGACAGCTGTGTTTTTATTAATTATAGTTTAATATCTAGATAAAGATGGCACAAGTCAATTTACCAAGTTTGTCTCTAATATCCAAACTGGATGGAACAAAATATATTTCATGGTCTATGAAATGTAGCCTACTTCTACGCAGAGAAGGTTTGTGGAGTATAATTCAAAACCCACCAGAAGTAGATGCATGAGGAGGATGAGAATGATGCCCAGAAAATACAAGAATATAAACTGAAGAATGAGCAAGCTCTCTGTATAATAGGACTGACACTCTGTTATGAACAGCTTGAACATATTCGAGGAGAAGAAACAGCTGCGAAATGTTGGGAGAATTTAAAGAAGATATATGTTTTAGACAGTGTGGGAGCACATATAAATCTTACACGGAAGCTGTTCAGAACACATCTTCAAAAGAATGGAGACATGTTGAGTCATATAAACACAATGAAGAGAATTTTTCAGGAACTGCATGAAAAAGAACTTATCTTCACAGAACTTCACCAAGTTTATATAATTTTGTCTTCTTTAGATAATAGCTACGATGACTACGTATCATTTGAGGTTCTGCCAAAAGATAACCTCACATGAACTGACATTACTGGCAGATTAATTGAAGAAGCCAGGAGAAGGCTTGAAAGGGATCAACTCAGAAGGGAACAACCACAATGTGAAGAAGAGAAAATATCTTCATCAGCTTATACAATTAGAAAATGTTTTAATTGTGGAGGAAAAGGACATTTGGCTAGATTCTGCAAGAAAGCAAGACGCCAAAATGCCAGCCAGAATGCTAAAAGGCATCAAAAGGATAAAAAATGCATAGAGTTAGCCATGTATAGCAACAAAACTATGAATAGTAATTTATGGGTTGTAGATAGTAGAGCATCACACTGTATAACAAAAGATAAGAAAAGATTTATTAAGATGTCCACGAGTTCACAGCAGATATCGTTAGCTAATGGATGGAAACTGAAAGCTAAAGGTGAGGGTATATCATATTGTTCTTGCATAAGAGAAAATATAAAAATGTTATATGTACCACAACTTAAGTTTAATTTGCTTTCAGTTAGAGTTTTGGTTAATCTAGGTTATGTAATTACCTTTAGGGGAGACAATTGCATAATTGAAAAAGAAGGTAAAAAAGTGACTGCAACTTTAAGAGGTGAATTGTATGTATTAAATGATAATCATTCAGAGGTAGCTAACATAGTTTATAATAATGTTAAACCTCATGATGAATGCATTCATTTGTTACACAGAAGTTTAGGGCATATAAATTTTAAAATGCTTAAACAAACGGTAGAACTATCTACGGGTATAAAACTGAAGCCTTGCAGTAAGTATTTGCACTGCAATACTTGTTGTAAAGAAAAAAGCAAGGAAATACCAGCAAATAGAGTTAATGGATTTAAAACAAAGGAGCCTCTAGAGGTTGTATTTGCTGATATTATAGGTCCTAAAAAACCAAGTGTGGGAGGTGCTCATTATATACTAAGTATAATGGACCATTATTCCAGATATGGTTTCTGTTATCTAATGAAAAGCAAAACGGAAACATTTCAAAATTTCTTTAATTGGCTTAAATTCGCAGAAAGAAAAACTAAAAGGAAATTAGTAACTCTTATAACTGATAATGGTACGGAATTTATAAACAATAAATTCCAAAACAGACTGAAGATGGAAGGTGTTGAACATAAAAAGTCTGCACCATATAGGCCACAACATAATGCCTTTATAGAAAGACGAGGCCAAACAATTCAAGCAATGGCTCATACTATGCTGTCAGATTCAGGATTACCTCAAACTTTGTGAGGAGAAGCAATAATGTGTGGTAATCATATATTGAATTATGTTGTTATCTCAATAACAGGTGAATTACCATTCATGCGGTGGCATGGTAGAAAACCTGACCTAAGCTACATGCACACATTTGGAGCACCAGCATGGGTGCATATTCCTACACAACTGAGAAATAAAGGGCAACATAGGGCTAAAAAGTTATTCTTTGTAGGTTATGAATCTAATCACAAATCATACAGATTCTGGGAAAAAGGGACATCTAGAGTTTACTGTAGTGCTAGTGCCCAATTCCTAGAACATGTAGGATGGGAAAAACTGGAACAAGATTCAAGTAAGGAAGTAATTATAGAACCCTACAAAAGACCAAAAGAAAAAATCAGTAATAAGAAGAGTACAATTAAAAAGGAAGTACAGGAAGAGCATATAGGACCAGAACAGGAAGAAATACCAGAACAGGAAGAAATAGATAATCAGGAACAGGTAGAACATGAAAGTCCACCTTTAAGCCCTGTAATACCTAGACGTTCTACATGTGTAACCAGACCACCTGACAGGTATCAAGCAAGTATAGTTTGCCAAGTTAGTAAAGTTCCAAATACTGTTGAAGAACTTAGGATGTATCCTGCAAAGGAACAAGAAAATTGACATAGAGCAATGGAGAAAGAATTAAATTCATTAAAGGAAATGAAAGTTTATGAAAATGCCAAATTACCTCCAGGTGAAAAGTCCATTGGTTGCAAATGGATATTTAAGTTAAAAACTGGTAAAAATGGACTGTTACCCATAAGGCTAGGTTGGTAGCTCAAGGATTTAATCAAACTGCATGTGATTATGATGAAGTATTTGCACCAAATTTAAAGGCAACAACCTTAAGAGCAGCTTTAGTGTGGGCAGCTAAGAAAAACTATATCATAAATCACTTAGATGTGGAAACTGCTTATCTGCATGCACCATTGCAGCACACTATATATTTTAGAAAACCAGTAGGTATAAAGGGTGATAAAAATAATAATGACTGCTGGAAACTGAATAAAAGTCTCTATGGATTGAAACAATCTGGTTATGAATGGAACCAATATAATGTGAAAGAATTAAACAATGTAGGGTTTAAAGCAGGTTTAGCTGATCCATGTTTATTTAAAAAAGAGACAAATGGAACGGTGTCATTATTATTGTTGTTTACAGATGATATTGCTTTAATTACTAAGACTAATAATGAAGCTACTGAGATAATATCATTATTAAGTAAGAGGATAAAATTAAAGCAATTAGGAGAAATAAGATAATATCTAGGATTGACAATAAACAAAACCAATAGTGGATATAAGGTATCACAAGAAGATAAAATTTACCAATTGGTAAAAATGTATAAAATGGAACTTTATAAGCCGGCAAAAACTCCAATGAGTCAGGAATTTTGCCATACTGATGCTCAAAGTTCAAAATTTGATAAGACCATTTATCAATCATTAATAAGTAGTTTATCATATATAAGTAATTGGTCAAGGCCAGACATTGCCTATAGCATTAATCAATTGGCAAGATTCAATGCTGAACCCAATGAAAAGACACTGGCAAGCGCTAAAGTGTATATTGAGGTATCTTAAAAGGACAATGCACTATGCATTGTATTTAAAGCCAAAAGATGATTTGATTTTAAGTGCATATGCTGATGCAAGTTTTGCAACAGATATAAAAACTAGAAAATCAACTTCAGGTATGGCTATACTATTAGGTAAAACACTGATTGGTTGGAGGTCAATTGGACAGCAACACATGAGTATGTCCACAATGGAAGCAGAATTTTCATGTCTATCTTTATTACGTACTGATTTAATACTGTATAAACAGTTGTTGTTAGATATGGGAGCAACTGTTAAAAATGCCATTGTAGTTTATGAGGACAATCAAACAGCCATACAGTTGGCTACAAATATTGCTGTAAAAACTAGATCTAAACATACTGACCTTAGATATTTGAATGTAAGACAATCTGTAAAAAATGGTTTAATGAGATTGGAATATTGCATGACTGATGAAAACATTGCTGATGGATTTACAAAAGCCCAAGGTACAGTTAAGCACAAAGAAAATTGTGAAAACTATGGGTTGAAATTGTAAATAGATATATATATATTATTATATTACCCAAAAAGGGAGAATGTTAGGGATAACATTGGTTACCTAACTTGGTTTGGGTAAAAATGGGTATGGCGCCGCTGGTCATTCTGCCGCTATTGGTGCGCCCTCAGCCACATGCTCTGTTAGTGTTCAATGAGTGTTCAGTCAGCTCTATTGTCTCCGCATCCCATCCTCATCACCAATGTTAGATCTGGGAGAGTGGGCACAAGAACGGAGACGAGGCATAGAATAGTGACTCCAACTCTTTATTAGTGACTTCAGAACAGAGTAAAATCCTTTTATAGAGCTGGCTGCTGTCACAATACCCAATGATTTGAGTTTGCCATGCTGGAAGCGTCCAATTGGCGGCGATCCACTAACAGCCAATCAGATCATCCAGCAATGACCAATCACGATCCGCTATCAGCGGGCCAATCAGAAGCGCAGGTTTACAAGCCTATCGTGGAAGGAAAATTATTAGAATTGCAAGCTAATGAGTTTGCTTAGTTCGGAACAGTAGCTAAATGCTGCATTGGGAAATGATTTTGTTCTTTTTGGATGGATGGAAAGCTTGTTTTGTGTAGTTTTGGAATGAGCACTACAGATTGAATTAAATATAGATGTTTGTGCAGGTAAGATTATAAACCTTGATGCCAACCAAAACCAAGCATTTAATAGTGAGTGCCATACCATGTGCACTAATTAAACAGGTGGCAAGAAAGTAGGGACAGGCAGGTACAACACAGTTTATGTAGACAGTAAACACAGTGTCAGACATAAAGATCTCAAGTGCCTATATACAAATGCACAAAGTCTGGGGAACAAGCAGGGTGAATTTGAACTACAAATACATGAAGGTAAATATGATATAGTTGGAATAACAGAAACTTGGTGGGATGAACCCATGACTGGAACATACTGGTAGAAGGATACAAACTATTCAGAAAAAACAGACCCCATAAAAGAGGAGGTGGAGTTGCACTGTATGTAAAGGACCACTATATTGCTACAGAAATGCATGAAACCAAAGATGAAAATCTCCTAGAATGCATATGGGTCAATATAAAAGAAGAAAAGAATGACATGGCCATGGGTGTATATTATAGGCCACCCAACCAAGCAGAAAAAAATAGATGTCCTTTTTGCCAGCCAACTAACAACTGTATGCAGGAAACACACAACAATAGTAATGGGAGACTTCAATTATCCTGTTATCAATTGGAAAACTAATTCTGCACCAAGTGAGAAATCAAATAAGTTCCTAACCAACCTAGCTGACAACTTTGTTGTCCAAAAGGTAGAGCGTGAAACCAGAGGGACAGCCATACTGCACTTAATTCTTACAAACAGAAAAGAAGTGATAGAAGGAGTTGAAACTGTAGGAATCTTGGGTGAGAGTGACCATGTCATGCTAGAATTCAACACAACACAAACATAAGCAACAGAACATAATGACACCAGGGGACTTCCGGTTTGCGTGGCTTCGGGGCAGCAGGAATTCGCGACAGCTCGCGATTCCTGCTGTGCTAGCCGTCGAGGTACCCCCGATCCAGATGGGTCAGGGGGATATGGCTGCCCTGTAGGGACAGCTGAAGAGAGAGGGGAGTCGGATAGGGAGGTGGGGGTATCGCAGACCCCCTCTTCTCTGGGAAAACCCCTTTTTCCCAAGGCAGTGGAGCGGCGGTCAGCAATGGCCGCCACGAAGAAGCCAGCAACCGGGTAAGAACTGTGCTGGAGGAAGTGTGAACAGTGAAAGTTCTGTCTGAGCCGGGTCAAGTAACACCTTTTAAATTGCCTGGAATTGAGCTGCTTGAATTGCTGGAGGATACATTGTATCCCTAAGAAGAGCGAAAAGCGGCGGAGAAGCTGTTAAAGGGATTTTTTTTTTTTTTTTATTCTCCCACCCCACGGAAAAAGCAGAAATATTTGGATATATTAGACATTGAAAGTGGATTGCCTTGAAAGCTGAAGCTAAGAGACAAAGGGACTTTTGGACATTGAAAAATTTAAGAAATTGGAAAATCTCTGCTGGAGGTATGGATTTTTGATTATTTAAAATTGTCATTGCAAGTGGGAAGGGAGAAAAAAAAATTGGAGCAGAAGATGAAAAAGGAGGAGATTGTCTAGAACGTCTTTGTGGATCCCAAAAGAAGATATATGGTAATTGGACCTCTTTGATTAAAAATTAATTCAGAAAGAGAAAGAGAAGAAGGAAGAAAAGTATTAACTTTTGGAACTTTTTTTTCTTTTTTTTTAATTGCTTTTGATTGTCTTTGATTAAAAATACTTGTGGTTGTTTTGGAAAAAGTTTCCCTTTGCATAATGGCATCGTCTGTGGATGAACTAGAGATTGAATATCAAAAATATAAAAAAGAAGATACTTTGGGCGCTTTGTTTCAATTCTTAGAAATGGCGTTATGTTCTTTTGAAAAGTTGATTACGCAGCAGAAGGACTGGGACAAGGAAGAAGAGGAAGAAGAAGCCATCTTTGATGAACAATGGGTCCCTTTCGGAGAGGAGGAGAAAAAGGATAAGAAAAAGGGGATTTTAAGAATTATAAAAACAACCAAAAGAGAGAAAAAGGAGCGAAAAGATGGAGGCAAGGTTAGAAAGCAAAGGAAAAGGAGCAAGAAAAGCGAAGAGAAAAAGCAAAGGGGTAGAAAGGGCAAGGAGAAGAATAAGCAAGAGAGAAAGGGGGGGAGGAGAAGCCTTAATGGGGGGAAGCAAGACCTAAAGAAAAAAAGTTTATTTAGAGATAATGGGTGAATTTAATTTAGATTAAAAGAGGGATTCTGGAGGGTATATAAGAGTGTGTTTTTATATGTATATTTAGAATATAAAATTTATTATGTAATTTTAGAATCTTTTAAACAGAATCCCAAGAAAGATTGCTATATGTAGTATTTCTAAGTTAGGGTAATGAGTTATAGATGTTACTCCAATTGGTGTACAGGAGAAGTATAGTAAAAGAAAAAAAAAGATGAATGGATAATTGGAAATAGAACAGACAAAGAATGTTGTTGAAAATGGTAATAAGATATGGAAGGATATATATGTTTTTTTTTTTTTTTTTGGATTTTGTATATTGATAAAAGGCAATAAAATTTTAATTAATAAATAATTTGGATGGAAAAGAGAAGTAGGGACAAGATATGAAGTTAATATTATATGAAATATTGATATTATAATCTGGAAATGTTATGCCTTATTGGTCTTTTATTATTATTTTTTCTTAGAAAAGAATTTATAAGCTGCTATGCCTTGATTTTTTGTGCATTGTTTTTATAAAACTGATAAAAATGGTTTTTATATATATATATAAAAAAGAAAATGATAATAAGATATGGAAGGAGATATGGGTTGAATATGATGTTTGAATTTGTGTCTGTGTAAAGAGTTTTAACCCGGGAACAGACAACCTTCAGAAAAGATCTTTTAGTTTTGTTTATGTTTAGTGTTTGTATGTTTGTGTATTGTGTTTATGGTAAAACTAACAAAATTTGTTTTTTATAAAAAAAAAAGGAAAAAAGAATCAATAAAACCTTGGAGGAATGTTAGACGAGAATAATTTAAACAAGCCAGAAAGAAAAGAATATGATGACTATAAAATGGATAAATATGGAAGAGAAATGAAATTGAATAGGAGTAAAGAGAAATAATGAGAAATTTGCTGAAAGATATTTGTGTGTCCATATGGAGATGGGATAAATTGGAATTATGCTGTATAAAAATAATGTTTTGTTTGACTTGTAAGGATTTACAATGTTAAGAGGTTTTATGTGTTTATGTATTTATGTATTTAATGGTTAATGATGTGTTGTTTTATCTTTAAAATTAATAAAAATTTGTTTCAAAAAAAAAAGAACATAATGACACCAGAGTCTTGGATTTTAAAAGAGCTGATTTCAATAAACTCAGAGAGAACTTGGGAAAGATTCCATGGATGAAAATCCTAAAAGGGAAAACAACTCAAGAATCTTGGGAAACTCTAAAAAGTATGATCATAGAAGCCCAGACCAGCATAATACCACTGAGAAAGAAAACCAAGAAATCCAAGAAGAAACCAACATGGCTACACAAAGATCTCTCTGGCAAATTGAAAGAAAAAAAAGGACAAGTACAAAAAATGAAAAGAAGGACATACAACTAAGGCAGAATATCAGCAGATAGCCAGAATCTGCAAAGACAAAGTCAGGATAGCAAAGGCTCAGAATGAACAAAGACTTGCAATAAAAGTCAAATATAATAAAAAAAAAAAATAACAAGAAAAAAATCAAGGAAACAATTGGTCCACTAAAGAGAGAAGATGGCAAGGAAGTAGCAGGCAACAGAGAGATAGCAGAACTGCTTAACTCATTCTTTGCATCTGTCTTCATGCAAAAAGAAACTATAGCTCAACCCACCCAAAACA
Source organism: Hydrophis major (assembly GCA_033807585.1). Lineage (NCBI taxonomy): Eukaryota > Metazoa > Chordata > Lepidosauria > Squamata > Elapidae > Hydrophis > Hydrophis major. Next base: position 96,160,389 of record CM066330.1, on the reverse strand, counting down.
TAACTGTAAAAGACAGACCAAAAATAAAAGTTAAAATAAGCAAAAAATTAGAAAGAGATCACCTGTCTGATCTTGATGAAAACAAATCACCGGGGCCTGATGGATTATATCCCAGAGTTTTAAAGGAGCTGGCAGAGGTAATCTCAGAACCACCGCACCATATATTTCAAAAACCCTGGAGCACCAGGGAACTACTAGAGGACTGGAAAAGAGTTGCTATATGATCCCCATCTTCAAAAAGAGAAAAAGAAAAAAACAGACTCAGGAAACTATGGACCAAATAACCTGACATCAAAACCCGGAAAGATACTGGAAAAGATAATAAAAAACCAGATCTGTCAACTTCTAGAAACAAGTAAAGTAATAACTAGCAGTCAGCACGGGTTTGTTAAAAGCATATCATGCCAAACCAATCTTATTTCATTCTTTAACACAGTGATTAAATTAGTAGACCAGCAAAATACTATAGACATAATATATTTAGATTTCAGCAAGGCATTTGCTAAAGTAGACCACAACCTACTTCTTAATAAGCTAGAAAATAGTGGAATAGATAGCACCACCACTAGATGGATTCACAACAGGCTGGCAAACTGTAATCAACAAGTAGTCCTTAATGGGTCTAAGTCTACATGGAGGGAAGTAAGCAGTGGGGTGCCACAAGGTTCCATCTTAGGCCCAGTACTCTTCAATATCTCCATTAACGATTTAGATAAGGGAATAGAAGGGGAACTTACCAAATTTGCAGATGATACTAAGCTGACAGGAATAGCTAACACCCAAGAAGATAGGCTCAAGATCCAGATGGATCTTGACAGACTAGAACACTGGGCCATATCTAATAAAATGAAATTCAATATAGAGAAAAGTAAAGTCCAAGAGTACCCATATAGACTGGGTGAAATCAGGCTCAATAGCAGTAACTGTGAGAAAGATCTTAGAGTCTTAGTGGACAACCAGCTAAACATGAGCCAGCAGTGTGCAGCAGCCACCAAAAAAGCTAATGCAATCCTAAATTGTATTAACAGAGGGATACAGTCAAGATCAAGGGAAATACTAATACCACTCTATAAAGCCTTAGTAAGACCACACCTAGAGTACTGCATTCAGCTTTGGTCACCACATTATAAAAAAGATGTTGAGGCTCTAGAAAAAGTACAGAGAAGAGCAACCAGGATGATTAGAGGACTGTAGGCTAAAACATACAATGAACAGTTGCAGGAACTGGGCTTGGCTAGTCTAGAGAAGGACCAGGGGAGACATGATAGTGGTCTTCCAATATTTGAGGGGCTGCCACGGGGAGGAAGGGGTCAAGCTATTTTCTAAAGCTCCTGTAGGCCAGATAAGGAATAATGGATGGAAACTGAACAAGGAGAGATTTAACCTGGAAACAAGGAGAAACTTCCTGACAGTGAGAACAATCAACCAATGGAACAGCTTGCCCTCAGAAGTTGTGGGAGCACCATCGCTTGAGACCTTCAAGAAGAGATTGGACTGCCATTTGTCAGAAATGGTGTAAGGTCTCCCGCTTGGGCAGGGGGTTGGACTAGATGACCTACAAGGTTCCTTCCAACTCTGATTATCTGTATCTAAATTAATATTTCCATCAAAATAGCAGGCAAGGCTATCATTGAAATCTGCCATATGCAAGAGTTCAAACATTTTAGCAAAGGGTTCTCTGCCTGGTTGCTGGGTGGGCATGGCCATTGTGATGTGACATAGTCGGCCTCCTATACCATGGGGGGGGCATCTTTGCTCTCCCAGGCTCCAGAGGCCTGTTTCCAGCCTTCCTGAACTTCCGGGTGGCCCGGTTTTTGCCCTTCTTGAGCCTCTGTGCATGCCCTGCACTTACCTGGGTCCAAAATGGAGACTCCTGGGAGGGGCGGGGTGGGGTGGGGAGAGCCAGCCAGGAGTGGGATTTGGGTGTCCTCCAAACTGTGCAGAATCTTAGCTAGGGGTTCTCCCAAACCCCCAGTAGCCATATGGCAATACCGCAGAACTCATTGTATCGAAAGAAATGTTTATAATTTTTTTTATAAAAAAGATAAAAGTAAGTAACTTTTTTTTTTTTTTTGAGTCATCATCCATCAGAAAAGCACAGAATAAAACCTCAACCTTAGGCTCCAGTGAGCATTCAGGGCAATACTCTAGTTTTATAAAGTTAGTGGCTGATTTGTAGCCATTTAATTTAATACCACTTCAGTCAGGTTGAGTGTCATGGCCTATCCTTGTGACTGAATATTAATTTCTCTAAGAGCTGACACTGGGGTCCCACAAAGTAGATTTCAAAGGGCTCCCTCAAAATTTTGGTTGGCCCCTTTGTAGGTGAAGAATATGAAGTGCCTATTATGGTGAAGTGGGAGCAAACAGCTAAATAATTCACAGAGCCTTGAATCTGCCTTGTGGGATGTGAATAAGTTTATTTGTTCCTCTGAATGCAGCCATTAGTCGATTCAGTGAGCTCCAAAAATGTTTAGAAGTACAAAATTGGAGGATATGGCAAGATAAGTGATTTCTGTTTTTTATGCTGATAGGGATTCATTGGACTACAACAAAATTGGGAAAATATGGCTTTTAGTATTATCTGTTCAATCTAGGAAACAAGGGAGAGCAAATTTAGTGCATGGCTGCCCCTGAACTAGAAGTTTAACTTTGCCTGTAAATGTTAAACCTCTATCCTCTTCTAATTTGTTTTCTATTATTATCATTTTGTTTGGAAGGAAACCTTTGGTGGATTAATTATCCATCTGGGGAATTTGCCAACATTCCCTTTTTTATGCTAAGTCTTGCTGTGAAAAGCTTTCTGTTTCTAAGTGTTGGTGGCAATTCCTTTACTTCTTCAAAATGCTGGACAAGCAAACATTGTTTTCCTTTCATCAAAATATAAGTTTGGGCCACATTGCTATAATTCCCCCCCCCCAATGAGTTTGTAATCTGTGGTCCAAATTAAATAATATCAATTAACACTTTGTGTGATGCTCCAAAATTTCCCTACATGTTATGGGTCCTGAAGTGAAAATATAGACAACTGTCAACTTCAAATCAAACTTGGCAGAAGCCATTTTTCTATTCCTCATTTGTAGGACACAGAAGGGGGAGGGGGAAGGAGAATGAAATACACTGCTAGACAAAACACAGTACTTTCTTGTGGCAACCAAGGTCTCTACAGGTAGTGGATAGAGGAGTGCCTGGGGAGCCTGCCAATTAACCTAATTGGCCAACGTGTCCTGGGACTTTTGAGGAGGGAGTTAATTTAATTACTTAATTTAATTACACTGAAACATGGCTAACATTTAGAATTTGTTTTCCTTTTGACTATGTTGATATGATGTACCCATTAAAGAAGTTCTTAGAAGAAGACCTTAGCCCTGGAGTTCTGATTTGCTTAAGTTCATTACTCGGTCATGACAGCAACTGCTTCAGTTGTAGCTCAAAGGGAAAGGAAGGATTTATTTATTTATTATTTTTATTTTATTTGGTTTGTCAATTGCTTAAAAGATAATAGGTATAAGTAAAAAAAATAGTTATGAATACATGGATATATATAAGAAAAATAAAAGAAACAATAGGACAGGTACGGTAGGCACCTTGGTGTGCTTATGCACACCCCCTACAGACCTCTTAGGAAAGGGGTGAGGTCAATAGTACACAGTCTAAGGTTAAAGTTTTGGGGGTTTGGGAAAGAAACCACAGAGACAGGTAGAGTATTCCAGACATTGACCACTCTGTTGCTGAAGTCATATTTCCTGCAATCAAGTTTGGTGCGATTAACCTTAAGTTTGTATCTATTGTTTGCTCTTGTATTGTTATGGTTGAAGCTGAAGTATTCATTGATAGGTAGGTCATTGCAATGTATGATTTTATATACTATACTTAGATCAGACCGATTATGTGAGGAAAATGGCGGCGCGCACAGACGCAGCGGCTTATGGCTCTCCTGTTCGGTGCTCTTTTTTGTTGTTTGTATACGTTTTTTCTGTTTATCTGTGGACTTTTGGCTCTACGATCCAATTATACTCACGACTGGATATTATAGGCATAGGAAACCGACACCAGACGTCTGTTTCGAGTGCTTTTCATCGTTTACATAACATCCCTGACGAGATAGCGAGACCAGCGGGCTCTCCGTGGATTGTTGTCGGGACTAGGAGGCGGCGCAGACGGAGGAGGGAGAGGAAGCAGAGGCGAGGCTGTAGGTCTGGTGTTATGCTAAGGCTGAGGAAACATCCATACAAGCCACCTCTCCCGAGTCTGTATCTTGCCAACGCCAGATCCCTGGTGCATAAAACGGACTATCTGAACTTACAACTCGCTGGTAATCGCTACGTTCGAGACTGCTGCGTTATGGTAATTACCGAAACTTGGTTACATCCCGGGATTCCTGACGCTAGCATGCAGCTTGCAGGTCGTACTTTTTTACGCTGGGATAGAACGAGGGACTCTGGTAAGAGTAGAGGGGGGGGGCTCTGTATGTATGTACATGAGAATTGGTGTAATAACGGGACAATTATAGATAATCACTGTTCCCCTGATCTTGAGTATATGTCTGTAAGATGTCGGCCTTTTTTTCTACCGAGAGAGCTAACTGTCGTGATTGTCACGGCGGTGTATATTCCACCCGGTGCAAACACGGATAAGGCACTCTCTCTCCTGCTGAACACCATAAATGAACAGCAACGGGTTCATCCCGATGGTGTTCACGTCATTGCAGGAGATTTTAATCAGGCCAATCTGAAAACTGTACTCCCGAAATTCTACCAGCA